>JAYESD010000012.1:131464512-132664512 GCA_036927565.1 Tuctoria greenei
CCGCCGCCGCAGCAGCCGTCGGCCGCCCCCTCCTGGTCGCTGTCGGGGCCGCATCTCCCCTGACTACCGGCGCAGGCGCCCCCCACGTCGCCGCCATCGCCGCCGGCCGGCCCCCCTGGCCGCCACCGGGGCCGCACCTCCCCTGGCCGCCGGCATCTCCCTCCTGGCCGCCGGCGCGGCCCTGACCCAACCGCCGCCGGCCGCCTCCCTCCCTGGCGCGCCCCTGGTCCAGCCGCCGTCGGCTGCCCCCTACCCTGGCGCCGCCGCGCCCTTGCCGCCGCCGGTCGCCTCCCCTCCCTGGGCCGGCGCGCCCCTGGCCGGCGCCGTCCCCTCCCTGGCCGGCTCCCTCCCCTGCGCTGGTGCGCCTGCCACTGGTCCTGCAGCAGGCGCGCCTCTCATCGACATGACCCGGCCTGCGTACGGCGCTGCGACTGGTCCCTCCGCAGGCGGACCACTTGCCGGCCCCACTACCATCGCCTTCATGACGGGTTTCGGATCTGCTGTTGGCACTGCTACTGCTCCTCGTGCGGCCACTGATCCTTTCTACGGCGTCGCCAGCACCACCACAACGGTCGCGGACACCTCCAGTGTCTTCGCGGCTCTGGCTGCCTCTCGCAATTGCGAGCGGGCACTCGCTCTTGCCTTAGAGCAGGAGCGCGCCTCGGCAGCTGTTCTCTCGCACCAGATCCAGGAGGGCGCTCACCGACCGCCAGGCGCGACGTACGAGCCCACCTCGGACACCGGTGTGCACCCCGCATACTCGGCGTCGCTCACCGCCGCCCTACACGCCCAGGCGGATGGAGTTCAGAACATTCGGACACTAGTGCCGACTGTTTTGAGTTGTACCTCTACCACCTACGCCCTCTGGCGTAACGAGTTCCTTCTCACGTTACGACGGTACCAGCTTGCGGACCACGTCCAGCAGGACGACGCCCCGTGGGATGACTCTTGGATCAGCCTGGACAGTCTGGTCCTTGCTTGGATCTTTGGCACTCTCGCCGATGATCTGTACAAGCTTGTCGGACAGCGCGGTGGGGGGACCGCGCGCCAGGCTTGGCAGATACTGGAGCACCACTTCTTGGGGAACCGTGCGACTCGTGCTCTTCACATTAACGCACGGTTCTAGAATACAGTGCAGGGAGACCGCTCCATCTCGGCCTACTGTGGAGAGATGAAGGGCATGACTGACTCCTTGCGCGACCTTGGCGAGCCGGTCGCTGACAGCACTCTAATACTTCGGGTCCTTCACGGCCTGAACGAGCGCTTCAGCCATCTTCGCTTCTGGCTTCTCCGTATGGAGCCGCCACCGACCATCGAGAAGGTCTGGTCTGATCTCGAGCTTGAGGAGATCACGACTGGTGGATCTGCTACCTCTGGGACTGCCACGGCCTTCTATGGCTCTGGGTAGCCCTCACGCCCACCGTCTTCTGGGGGACCACTACCGCGACCACCTACTCTACCTACCGCCCCGGGTGCCTCTGCTGGCTCTGGGGGTGGTACTCGTCGACGTCGCGGCGGAAGGCGCACAGGACGAGGTGCTGGCGGCACTCCTACGTCCACTGCTCCTACTGGTAGTGGTACTGGTGGCACTGGCCAGGGAGGTGCGCCCTGGCCCACACCGTACAACCCATGGACTAGCCAGATCTCTATGTGGCATGGACCGTCTCCGAGTCTTCTTGGGGCACCACCGACTTCCTCCACTCCGCGCCAGCCACGTCCTCAGGCGGCGTACGTAGCCCATCTGGGCTATGGTGGACCTGGTCGCCCTGCAGCTGGATCGCCAACTCCAGCCTACGGCGGTGTTTCCTACCCTGCTGGGTACTCGGAGCCACCAGCACCTCTCCAGGAGCCGCACATGGGGTGGGACCGTCAGGACTTGGCGTCTTCCTTCAGCACCATGCACCTTACACCGCCGTCTACTGATTGGGTGGCTGATTCTGGCGCCTCCTACCACACTACCCCAGATGCTGGTATTCTCTCTTCTACTCACACACCTCATCCGTCGTTTCCTTCATCAATCGTTGTTGGAAATGGATCCGTTCTTCCGGTCACCTCAGTAGGTGACTCAGTTTCTCCAGGTTCATTCCATCTTAATAATGTCCTTGTTGCTCCAGACATTATTCAAAATTTGCTTTCCATTCATCGTTTCACCACTAATAATAATATTTCTGTTGAGTTTGATCCTTTTGGTTTGTCTGTGAAGGATCTTTCCACCCGGCGTCTTCTTCTTCGATGTGATAGTTCGGGGGCCCTGTACACTCTTCGACTTCCTTCTTCCGCTGCGTCTTCGTCCTTTGCTCTGGCTACGACAGCTTCGTCCGCTACTTGGCACCGTCGGCTTGGTCACCCTGGCGCTGATATTATGTCGAAGTTGTCTAGTAGTTCTGTTATCTCGTGTACTAGGGGCACACATGAGTCATTGTGTCACGCTTGTCAGCTTGGTCGCCATGTTCGACTTCCCTTTCCCACTTTTGTGTCTCATGTGCAACATATTTTTGATCTTATCCATTGTGATTTGTGGACATATCCTGTTATCAGTGTCTCGGGTTTTAAATATTATTTGGTGGTACTTGATGATTTCTCATATTTCTCTTGGACTTTTCCCTTACGTATGAAATCTGAGACATTTGATACTCTCTCTCACTTCTTCACTTGGGTTTCCACACAGTTTGGACATACTGTTCGTGCTCTCCAGTGTGACAACGGACGAGAGTTTGACAACTCGCGACTCCGTGACTTTCTCCTTACACATGGCACATAGCTACGCATGTCTTGCCCATACACATCCCCCCAAAATGGCAAGGCTGAGCGCATGCTTCGCACCACTAATGATGTCATGCGTTCTTTGATGTTTCAGGCTTCTATCCCCGCTCGATACTGGGTAGAGGCACTTCACACTGCCACCTTCCTCCTTAATCGCCTTCCTACCAAGGCGATTCGAGCACCGACTCCTTTCTTTGCCCTGTATGGCACTATCCCTCTCTACGACCACCTTCGTGTCTTCGGGTGCGCCTGCTACCCTAATCTTTCTGCCACTGCTCCACATAAGCTTTCGCCCCGCTCTACTAGGTGTGTCTTTCTTGGGTACTCCCTTGAGCATAAGGGATATCGGTGCCTCGACCTCTCTACCCACCGCATTTTGATCTCTCGGCACGTCGTCTTCGACGAGTCATCCTTCCCCTTTTCTTCCTCCACCTCTAGTTCAGTTGCAGAGCTGGACTCTCTTTTTTCTACTGACACCGAGGCTGCTCCACCACAGCTGTCTTGGCCTTTTTTTGCAGGTACATCACCCACCAGTTCCCAGGTGGCTCCCACGACGTCGCAAGCTGCACCTTATGCAGCACCGACACCTGTGGTGACTCCGGCTGTGCCTCCTACAGCCACGACTCGACGGTTCACTAACCCTGCTCTTGTCTACCAGCGACGAGTGCGGGTTGGTGCCCAGGCTCCGTCGACCCTGGGGACGAGTGCCGCACCATGCGTGGCACCGACGTCTCCCGCTGCGCCACGCGTGGCACCGACGTCTCCCGTTGCGCCACGCGCGGCACCGGCGTCTCCGACCTCGTCTCCTGCACCACACGAGGCCCCGGCGCCTCCTACAGCTGCGCCACGCGTGGCAACGGTGTCTCCGACCTCGACTCCTGCGGCACACGAGGTCCCGACGTCCCCTACGGCTGCGCCACGCACGGCCCCAGCGTCTCCAGCCTTGACTCCCGCGCCACGCGCGGCCCCGGCGACCCCTACAGCTGCGCCACGCGCGGCCTCGGCGTCTCCGGCCTCGACTCCTGCGCCGTGCAGGGACCCGATGACTACTCCGGCTCTCGGGTCCCCCGCTGCGCCACGCGCGGCCCCTGTTCCACGGTTCGCCGATCCTGCTCTTGTCTACCAGCGACGAGAGCGGATTAGTGCCTCTACGCCTGCGCGTCCAGAGCCCTCGGTGTACCATCCACCGTTGCTTCACCGGGACTCAGGAAACGTTCACCCGATGGTGACTAGACGTGCCGTTGGGGTTCTCCGGCCTCTTGAGAGGTTCTCCGGAGTGGTACTCTCTTCGACGACACCGACACCATCCACTTCCTCTTCGGTATCACCTATACCGACCTCCGTCTGTAGCGCCCTCGCTGACCCTCACTGGCGCCGCGCTATGGAGGAGGAGTATGCGGCCCTACTTGCCAACCGGACATGGGACCTTGTTCCACGTCCTTCCCGTGGCAACGTTGTCACAGGCAAGTGGGTTTTCACACATAAGAGGAAGGCGGATGGCTCCCTGGAGAGATATAAGGCTCGTTGGGTACTTCGGGACTTCACTCAGCGCTCTGGAGTGGACTACGACGAAACCTTCAGTCCGGTGGTTAAGCCAGCGACAGTACGGACTATTCTGTCGTTGGCTCTCTCGCGTTCTTGGCCTGTCCGCCAGCTGGACGTCAAGAACGCCTTCCTTCACGGGACGCTGACAGAGACGGTGTACTGCAGTCAGCCGACAGGGTTCGTTGATTCAGCCCGTCCAGACTTGGTCTGCCGGCTGAACAAGTCTCCATACGGGCTGAAGCAGGCGCTTCGGGCTTAGTACAGCCGGTTCGCCTCCTTCCTGGCCTCGCTTGGCTTCGTCGAGGCCAAGTCGGACACCTCGCTCTTCGTTTACACGCATGAGGGTGACACTGTCTACCTCCTCCTGTACGTGGACGATATTGTCCTCACGACGTCCAGCTCGGCTCTTCTTCAGCGCACGATCTCCGCACTGCAGCGCGAGTTCGCGATGAAGGACCTCGGCCAGCTCCACCACTTCCTGGGCGTTGCGGTCGAGCACCGTCCGGACGCTGTGTTCCTCCACCAGCGCCAATACTGCCTGGATATCCTCGAGCGAGCGGGCATGGCTGATTGCAAGCCTTGCTCCACTCCCGTGGACACCCAGGCGAAGCTGGCTTCGGCTGACGGCGCCTCGGTCACCGATCCCACCTCTTACAGGAGTCTTGCAGGTGCCCTGCAGTACCTCACCTTTACCAGGCCGGACATCTCATACGCGGTTCAGCAGGTGTGTCTCCACATGCATGATCCGCGGGAGACGCACCTCACGGCGATGAAGCGGATTCTTCGGTACCTGCGCGGCTCCCTCGACTACGGCCTTCTCCTTCGACGTGACTCGCCTTCTTAGTTGGTGGTCTACACCGACGCTGACTTGGCGGGGTGCCCAGATACCCGCCGTTCCACCTCTGGCTATGCCGTCTTCCTGGGCGGAATCTTGTCTCCTGGTCCTGTCCTCGAAGCGGCAGCCCGTGGTTTCTCGCTTCAGCGCTGAGGCACAGTACCGCACCGTGGCTAACGGCGTAGCAAAGGCGTCTTGGCTCCAGCAGTTACTTCAGGAGCTCCACTCCCCTGTCGCCCGGAGCACGTTGGTCTACTGTGATAATGTCAGCGCCGTTTACCTCTCCACCAACCCCGTTCAGCACCAGCGCACGAAACATGTGGAGATTGATCTTCACTTTGTTCGTGAGCTGGTTGCACGCGGTGAGGTTCGAGTTCTCCACGTGCCGACGACGTCACAGTTTGCCGACATCTTCACGAAGGGACTCCCGTCGACTTTGTTTTCTGAGTTTCGGTCCAGTCTCAACATCTGTTGTGGCTAGATGTTGGGACTGCAGGGGGTGTTGGACTGTGTTTGAGCCTTGCCTGTATACCGACCCATCTATGTATCTATAAATATGTACCTAGACTTAATTGATCAATTCATTCTATCAGTTCCGACACTCCAGTTTAGTTTATTTCTAACTTGCAGGTTGGTCCGAAACGACAAATATATAGAACGGAGGTACTCCCTCCGTCCCCATGAACTTGTCGCTTTGTAGTTCATTTTTTGAACTACAAAGCGACAAGTTCATGGAGACGGAGGGAGTAGTATTTAACATCAGCGAGGGACTCGAGCGATACCTGGTGATATTCTAGCACTCCACTGTCTATAACTAGCAGCATTAATGCTACGCTCAATCGAGCATGGCAAGTATTGCTATCGATTCGTGATTATGTGATGAACTGACAATGTACCAAATACTAGTTCCGTTCACGATTATGTGGTGTTTGCTGCGGTGCTAGGCAGCAGCTTTAGGGCGTCATATTCCGAAATCAATTCGCAGGTGTTGGGCGTCGGGTGATGTGGACGGTGACATGTCTCGGACGTTGAGTGACGTGGTTGCTTGGGCCAGTTCCGCGCCATGCAATTGTCCTGTGGCCTGTGCACAGAATCATCAGCGACGTCCTCCCAAGCTCCCTCATCTGCAGCCACCCATCGTTCCCTCATCTGCACCCAGCCATCCTTGTGGCGCCACGTGTCGAACCATATCTAAGTTGATGAAACCACAACCAAGCTTTCGCAAGCGTCCCTGGCCACCGGAGTTCAACTTCGAGGAATCTGCAAGACATGCACTAGCATTTCTCCAGTATACTCAAAACGATTATTTTGAAAAAATTATATACAAAAAAGATGTATATAAATCTCGAATACTATATGTCTTAGCTGCTAGCGGATGAGCTATAATCAGGATATTTTTCAGCAAACAACCCCCTTAAAACCCCTGGCGCGTTCAAAACATCATCGGAAAGAGTGATCCAGACTAAAGAAAATCACTAACACTTCAAACTTTTCTTACCAGGAAATTCTGAGGAGGTATACTTCAGTATCAAGAGCACGAATACTGACAAAATATAACTTGCTAGGAACTAAAGGAGGAGATCACTTTCAGCTCACTATATCCTACGTACTAGCTGCCATTGATATTATCAGAAAGAGAAACGAAAAATAGGGAAACCACATCATCCCGATCCTCTTTCACTTTCAGCTCACTATAAGCTACTAGCACTGCACCCAAATCATCCATCCTACTCTCTTCTTCTCTTCAAGTCTCACCCCCAAGGCTTGAAGGGAGGAAGAGGAGCTTAACCGAGAACAACGGCCAGAAAGCAAGCATGGCGATCTGCAGCGCACACACCACCACCTCCCTACACTCCCCATGCACAACCGTCTCAAACACAGGCTTTGGGCAGAAGCAAGTCATCTTCTTCACCAGCAACAGGAGAAGCGGCAGAAGGCATGGAGGGGCTAGAACCTTTCAGGTTTCATGCTCAGTCGACAAGCCGGTTGTGATTGGCCTGGCGGCTGACTCAGGATGCGGAAAGAGTACCTTCATGCGCCGGCTCACCAGTGTGTTTGGTGGTGCTGCAGCGCCACCCAAAGGCGGGAACCCAGACTCAAACACACTCATCAGTGACACAACCACAGTCATATGCCTTGATGACTACCATTCCTTGGACAGAACCGGGCGCAAGGAGAAGGGTGTCACTGCCCTCGACCCAAGGGCGAACAACTTTGATCTAATGTATGAGCAGGTGAAGGCAATCAAAGAAGGAAAGGCAATTGAGAAGCCAATCTATAACCACGTCTCAGGGCTCCTCGACCCACCGGAGCTCATCCAGCCCCCCAAGATTTTTGTAATTGAGGGATTGCACCCAATGTAAGATCACATTCTATGCCCATGGTTCACTTATGCTACTCCTATTCCTTCTGTTGTAGCAGTATTTAGCATCTGTTCTTTTGTTTCTTCATTGTATTTGTTTAATTATTGGGTAGCTGGCTATAATAATTTTTTTGTCAACAGAATATCCAATTCCCTGATACCATAAGGAATTAAAAAAACTGGTGAAAGTAACAAGATTGTATCATATCTAGCCTATGGCAACGTGCTTGGGACAAATGCTTTGTTGTTAACAAGATTTTATAACAAGATGTGACAACAAGAATAAAATATATTTCTGTAATATTTCATAGCGCTAATTTGCTTACCTTTTTAAACAGGTTCGATGAACGTGTAAGGGACCTCCTAGATTTCAGCATCTACTTAGACATCAGCGATGATGTTAAATTTGCATGGAAAATTCAGGTCAGCTAAACAAAGACTTTAAATGGTTGTTCCTCATGAGTCATTAAAGGGGTATATTTGCTGTTTTCTATCTTAATAACAATTACTTCTTACTGGTACTTCGGCAGAGGGACATGGCAGAACGTGGGCACAGCCTTGAAAGCATCAAGGCTAGTATTGAGGCCAGGAAACCAGATTTTGATGCCTACATTGGTACTGCCTCCTGCAAGCTAATGTTATGATCTGCGTTATTTCTCTCTCAATAAATGGAAAATACTCAACAAAATTATGCATCAATTTATGATAACTTAAAGCTCAATAAATGAAAACACATTAAAGGTTACTACTTGGTATGGCAGATCCGCAGAAGCAATACGCTGATGCTGTCATTGAGGTTCTGCCAACTCAGCTGATTCCTGACGACAATGAAGGAAAGGTACTGCGTGTTAAACTGATCCAGAAAGAAGGTGTGAAGTATTTCGATCCAGTTTACCTCTTTGATGAGGGATCAAGCATAAGTTGGGTCCCTTGTGGAAGAAAGCTTACATGCTCTTACCCTGGCATCAAATTTGCCTACGGCCCAGACAGTTACTTCGGCAATGAGGTAATTCATCTTGGTTTATCTGTCCTCTTCTACCTGTCAAGAGAAAATAACAGCTATTACTTGGAAACTCAACTGACACTGTATAGCAACCAGGCTGGTAGTCCAAAATATGACCAAAATTACAAAACCAGTTTTAAACCAATGGTTACAACTTACAATTTGCTTGGCTTTACCAACTATAACTGACAATCAGCTCCTGCCCAACCAAAACGCCAAAGCTTTACAAACTTGCATTTGCTTGATGTGTTTAGGTATCAGTGGTGGAGATGGATGGGCAATTTGACAGACTAGATGAACTCATATACGTGGAGAGCCATCTAAGCAATCTGTCAACCAAGTTCTACGGGGAGGTGACACAGCAAATGCTAAAGCATGCAGACTTCCCAGGAAGCAACAATGGAACAGGTCTCTTCCAGACCATTGTTGGCCTGAAGATTAGAGATCTCTATGAACAAATCATTTCTGAGAGGGCTGGCACACCGGCTGAAGCAGCAAAGGTTTAATGACCCATCAGCTTTCATCATCTCTTGAGACTCGATGAGAAATAAGAATCCTACATTTCTTGTAATTAGTCTGCAAATATCAGTGTTAGAAGAAGTAGAAACAACATTGCAGAACTAAGGAAAACATGCAATGGAATTTCTAAATATCCCTCTCCATGGGGTCTCTTCTTCAAACGATCGAATGTATGTATATCTGTTATCATGTTTCAATGCGGAAAGAGAACAGCTACATGCTAGTATCAAGAGCAGACCTTTTTTTTTCTAGCACTTCTGTTCTTGTTTATTTCTCCTCAATAGGAGCCAACATTCATGCAAGAACAATCGAGAAATATGGATACATGAATTTGTTTTTGTACAGTACTATGCAGGGGCATTGGTGTTCTAATCAATCCCAAACTGTATGGATCTAATAGATATAAGGCGCAGAAAACGTGCTTCAAATAAAAGACTGATGGACAAGGACAACCACAAAAGAGGAACTTTCGAACAGATTAAAAGAGATGTCTCTATTCCAAATAACAGTAAAGAATAAACACAGATGTGCACATAAACGAATTAATAGTGTGGACTGTTTATTTAGTATGTCAATTATAGTGTGATGTTGTTATTATCGGTCGTCTGTGTTAGCAAATGTTAGAAGAACTGCTAAACATTACCAATATTTCAGTACCATATACATATCTACTATAAATAGAAGTAACATCTTCAGTAAGTAGCCTCACCGTATAGAAGCATTTGCTATTCATGCCGCACATAATCAAAATAAGATATGTGGGTAAATCCATATCTGCGACGGCCATGGTGGGCGCTTAATTGCACTAATGGTAACCGGTCCATTGCCAGCACCGTGGAGAGGTGCCTCCCACCATGGAGCAAAAGCCTTCCAGGTACAGCACCCGGGAGCAGCAACATAGACTTGTTTTTTCTCCACACTAAAGCTTCACGCATCAACGCACGCAGCTGTGCTCTTCCCAGCACGATCCACAACACAAACAAGCTGTACGCACCTATGTTATTCACTTGCTCCCATCTCATTGGCACCACGTCAAGCCCGTACACAGACACCCTTCCTCTGCGCCTGCATCAAGGAGCCTGGTTATGGCCGCAGCAGGAAGAGCACCAGCAGCCGGCAGCCGAGCGCGCTCGGTCAAGACGTGCCCGCGGAACTCGAGGACCCTTGTGACAGGAAGCGGCGCGGGGGAGCCTCTGCTTCGTCCAATTGGAGCCAGCCGGCGTTGGGGTCTGGGCCGGGCAAGGGGGGGCGAAGAAGGCGTGCTGTGAGTGGAATACGAGGTTGTGCGGCGGAGGCGAGAGGGCGACGTAGTTGTAGTCGAAGCTCGGGGACGGGAGCGGGAGCGCGCAGCGTTCGGCGCTGGTGAGCGCGTCGCAGAGGACGAGGAAGTGGCGGCAGCGGCGGAGGCGCTAGGACCGTTGGGGAGAAGGGTACGAGTTGGCGAGGCACTCCGGCGAGTGGGGGCAGGCCGGGGCGGCGGAGGTCGGCAGCGGAGGCGCGGAGCAAGCGGCGCCAGGGGCGGCAGGTGGCCGCAAAGGCGAAGAGGGAGCGGAGACGGGACGGGACGGGACGGGAGGAGGCGCCGCATCACCACGATTCCGAGAGCGGCAGTTCGGGCAGGCCTCCCCATCGCCCAGGACGGCGGTCTTCCGCGGCCGCGGCCTGTGTAAACGGGGAGGACGGAAGGTCCGGTCCGGTCGGGGACGTCCGGCGCCGGCGGTTTGGTTTGGTTTGGTTTGGTGCGGCGGCAGCGATTGGCTACTTTGGGCTCTAAATGACGGTGTCCTTTTTTCTTTTGAGGAAACGCGGCAAGTTTTAGATGCCTGGACCTTCCAAAATGGCCCAGCGAATGGGCGTTCTGATCAAGGCCTTCTTCAGAGGGCTGCGGCGGCAGCGATGCTTGGTTTGGGCTTTAATTTAAGCGAGCGCCAGAAAGAGGCCGTGGCTTGTTCGTCTTCCTTTGTGGGCCGTAACCGTGTGGCCTTTCCGCTCTCGCTTCCAGCCCGCCGAGACCGAGTCAAACAGTTTTTTCTTTTAACCGATTCGGGAGCTCACTTCGAGAACCAGAAATCGATCGAGGGAAGAAGCTGCTCAAAGCAGAAGCAGAGGTGACTTATATGTCTCCTTTCTTATTTGTAGGAGTAGATTACTAACCCGGCAACCTAATTATAATCGGGAGTGTGCTTCACATGTACTCCCTCCTTTCTCGAAAGTTTGTCGCTTTGTAGTTCAAAATTGAACTACAAAGCGACAAACTTTCGAAAAAGGAGAGAGTACCACTGTACTTACACGCCTCCCCAGATCTGATTGATGTCATCACAAAGGCACTTCGATTCACTCGTGTCTTAATCGGGCGGACTGCTCCAAGTCTTCGGGTTTCACACATGACATATAAGTTTATGTGAAACTTCATGAACATCACACTTCATTTTGATTGAATCAGCAGGCGGTCATCTTCTGTTAATAGTTAATGCGTAAGTTGTCGTATAGTTATTCCATGTTATTTTGATTGTTGGAGATCCAGTACGTTGCTGATTTTCATGGAACTTGACAACCGACTGTGTGTACACTTACGGTCACTATAGAAATCGCGATAATAGACGAGACCAGAAACCGTCATCTATAAGGACAATATCATCGTCTATACAGACTAATTGACGACAGGTTGATTTAGCTGCCGTCAATTATTTAAAAGATGACGGCCCTATCGTCTATTATTTTGACCGTCGTCTATTGTCGCGATTCCTGTAGTGGTACACACTCGCTTCATAGGTGATATACCCCACTCATTAGTGCCACGTCTTGTTTTTTTATACTCCCTACCTACTAGCATTATATTCTAAATATTCGGTTTGTATAATGTGTATAGGACGCTCTAGTAGTTAATTATATAATTAACTACTACAAGTACAGTTGTCATGCTAGCCACACCTAGCTAGCTCAACAAAATAAAACGTATTAATTGTTAGATCTGATGGATCACGAAATATGAACCAAGGGAGGTGAGTCACATTCTAAATTACTCCACATTGGGGTTGTTAATGCATAGTTTGGCGTCACTAAGAGTAAACTACAAATGCATATATACATATTCAAATTTGGAGAACACAAGCTTGGACACAGCTTCTTAAATCGTATCAAGCACGACATACTCCCAATTGTTTTTTCAAGTATCATGGTCGAGCTAACCAGTCAGGTAATCGATGTGCAAGGTGACATACTCCCAATTGAATAGTTGAATGTGTATACATCGATAAGCACGACACGTCACCACAGATTGTTTAGAATGCATACATCTCCATCTACATCTTTGTGGAAATAACTAGATTAGAATGATGATGGAAGCACTTTGGACTGATACGTAAATAATATAAGATATTCACGCGCTTAATTTATACCGGTCTTGTGGATAAACACGCATAGGTCAAGTGTATGTACAAACAAAAATGGCCTTTTTGCCATGGTGGCATATATATCCTCCATATAGATGCTAAAACTAGTAGTGTACACGCATCGGCTTTCTATGGATAATTATAAGTTTGAAACCAGTCTCTGCAAACAAAAAGAAAAAAAGATGAATGCATGTGAACAAAAATAAACAAGTGGGCTTTTCACAGCGCTGAAGAGATGCCACATTATATGATCATTATAATGAGAGCATATACCATACCCAGCTGGACCGATCGATGACGCATGTATTATTATGCAGATTACCATGACGACATCTCTTTTGTCACCAATTACTCTCTCCATTCCAAAAAAAAAATATCGCTTTGTATTTCATTTTTAAAATACAAATCAACAAACTTTTTGTAACAGAGGAGTACATAATAAAAAACATTAACATGCATATTTCATCAACCGAGATCGGTCTGCATATATAACAAAATAAATAAACCAAAGGCTAGCTCAGGCTTGAGAAGCGAGCAACCACAAATCGTAAGAGAACTCACTGTGTAGTGTGTACTGTTTCTAAGCCGGGATACACGCCGAGGAATCGTACGCACATGCAAGGAACAGGTCGACACGGTCGGTATATGCATGAAAGTACACTAGCAGCTAGCTAGAAGCTTATCTTAATAATCAATGGCTTGCTCAACAGCAAGTGTCAGATAGTAATTAATTTATTAGCAAGTACACGTACTTAGCCTTAATTTGATTGTTTAACTACCTATATGATATGCTTGGTGGCACATGGTAGGATGCTTCGATTCCAATTCCCTCTTGCTGCACGCGTCTAGCTAGGACCATGCATGCCGTTTAACTGTGCGTGCCTCACGATCTGAGTCAGAGAATCTCAGTGATGACTGAGACGACTGACTGATGAGCAAGAACGGGAAAGAGAGCGAGAGCAAAAAGGCTCGGGCTTCTCCTTGGCTTCTAATCAAGCTAGTATAGCTAGGTAGAGCGTGAGATATGAATATGATGCTAGATTTTGAGGCACATGCGCATGAACGTGCTTGCCGTGTGAGCCTTGCATTGGGGTCATATGACTAGCTTGGCATGCATGCATGGGCTGAACAAAAAGTAATTATCAGAAATCGTGTCATGATAATGATGATGGGATGGGATCGATGGAATCAATTTCTTCTACAACCATATGAATATGCAAGTGGTCGTGTGTTCCTTTAACTAACGGCCTTCTTCCAACATGCATGATTGACGCGATCCCTGAATTCCTCAGTTGGTTGTCGACACGTGAACATCCTTAATGAGTTTTGTCTCTAGTCTGATCTGCACACAATACCATGTCGTAAATCACTACTATTTCACACTGCGGCATGCATGTATTAAATTATCTGTTTCTACTAGCAAATTGTTATTATTACCCGTTCACATAACAGAAGTATACGGGCGTACGTTCGTGTTCGATCAAAATGGACCAGCTTGAAGAAACATGTTCTTTTGATCCCTCCGGCAGCATGAACGAGGGACAGCTCGCACATTGCAGTACGTACCACCGCTGGCTACAGCGAGTCTCGAATGGAATTGTTTTGAGAGACCATGCATTCAGCGCGAGATCGATCAGAATCTTTCCTGGAGAGAGGAACACGGAGAAGATATTCTCAGAGATTTAGAAATGTTTGCTGTCAGTAATAAACAATATTAAGAAGCATCACCCAGCGCACAAAAATCAAAAGATACGCACAGCTTTGGCCATGACTAAGTCACCAAGACGATCCACGTCACGACCAAGCACGACTATACGTACACATACATCCACGCGCGGGGCGTGTGTGCGTGGAGTGTATATGCGTGTTACCTAGAGCAGCATGCTCTGCTAGAGTCAAACTGCTGCTCACACTGCACATAGTAAAATCCCGACATGGTTGCTGTTTTGGAATCGACACACTTGATCTTGCAGAGTCAAAAGTGAAATGACACGAGGATTTCCCTAGCTAGTCTCTGTAGTAATACGTACGCTTCCCTACGGGGGCCGGTTAGATTGTCATTAGGCGCTTATCGATCAAACTGCATTTTAAGAAACGCTGATCGCATCGCCGTCATCAGTTTTGCTCTGGCCTCCTTCTTTTTTTTTTCTTAAAAAAATCCCTTTCAATTTCTGTGAGGAGGGCCATTCGAGACGATGATGGGCGGATAGGTACAGGCGTGTGACGTGAGGAAGACGAAGGCGGGCACGCTAGCCGGCAGAGCAGGGACTCATCATTTTTTAACGCGGAGAGAGATAACATCGGGCTCAATTAGTTTAATGATGCTAAGCTTGTCCTTTGCGCCAAAGACGCCTTCAAACAAGGCGTCCGGATTCCCTGTAGACGAGCTAGAACCTGGTAGTAGTTGACTGGAATGGTTGGGAACACAGTAGGTGTGAACGAGTCTTCCTTCCTCATTAGTAACTGAAGTCACGCTAATATTTGTATTCCCTTGTGGAAAACGATATCAACATCACGAGTAATAAACGCCAGCATTAACATGCACAGCTGTTGCGCTCGTGTACTGGGACTAAGACCGATCGCAGCGGTGGCTCTAAAGGCACCGCTATGCGCTTTAGCGCTCGGATCACCGGCGCAGTGGTGCCTCTATATCCACCTCTATTTTCCAGATTGCTACATCGCTAAATATAGGGGCATCTCTATGTGGAGAGAGAAGGAAGAGAGGAGGAATAAAGGAAGAGAAAAAAAGAAATAAAAGGGGAAGAAAGGAATAAAATAGGTGGGAAATGGTATAGAGGTATAATTTAGAGGTGAACGAGTGGGGAGAACAAAAGTGTAAAGAGGGAATCTTTTTAGAGATGAGATATAGAGGTGGAATATAGAGGTGAACCAGTGCGAACGGTCTAAAAACACGCGAAACAAGAGATCCTGAAATAGAACTGGTACCGACAGCCACGTGTACTGACGCGCAAACTGTAAACGCCGCATAGCCATACCATATGGTCGTGGCTTGCACTCTTGGTCTTGCTGTCTGGCGCGCGACAGTCCACTCGCGCGCCTCTGGCTCTGGCCAAGGCAGCAGCGGTACGACAAGCGTCCATGAGACCCCGATCCCATTTTTTTACCGCTTCCATCTTTTTACCTCGTCTCCTCCGATCCCCGCTCGTCGATCGAGAAGCTCTTGCGCGCCGCAGGGAAAAGAAGTCAGCGACCATGCATGCATCATATCTTCCATCACTTTTCCATCAGAGAACGAGCACTACCACTTCCAGTTCCCTCTCTCATCAACCCTTCTCTTTCCCTCTGCAACAATTTTGTCCGCTTGGGAGCCAGAGCCAGCCTACCAATACCATACTGTGCAACTCTCTCTCTCGCTCCCCCTCGTACAGCGCCCACCACCGCTCATATCATCCGCTTCCCCTCGCCCCCGTTCTCACACAGCAGAAACGAACAAGCCCGGATCCAGCTAGTTCAGCGCCGAGCGAGCTTCAAGAAACCCTTACTTAGCTAGCCTCCTCTCCAGCGTCGAGCTTCTTCTCTACCCCTAAATTAGTTCGATTTCCTGCGGATTGCCGAGCAAGAGCTCGTCCTCGTGAACAATACAGACACACAGAGACTATCTAGGGAGGAGGAGTAGCTAGATAACGAAGGAAAATTTACGGAGGAGGTCGAGTCATGTGTGACTACTTCTCGCAAAGGATGGAGGGCGACCACCACCACCAGGCCGGAGACCTCACCGACATCGTCCGAGCCGGCGGAGTTGGCCTCGCTGAGCTCCCATCGACGGCCCCCGAGTGGCACCTCTCGGCCGAGCCAGGAACCCTCTTCCCACCACCGCAGCCGTCGTCGTCGGATGGCGTCGGGCCGAGCGGCTACGGCTACGGCGGGGACGCGCTCGCGGCCCTCCCGGACCCCTTCGGCATCAGCGACTACCGTGCCTCCTCCGCCGGCGCTGCCGACTTCTTCGACTTCGAGGCGCCTATCGGTGGCGGAGGAGGAGGCGCGTCAGGTGCACTTATGGATAGCGGAAGCGGTGGCGGAGGAGTGGTGCCCAGGGCGACGCAGATGCCGTTGCTGTCGCCGAGAGAGATACGGCCGTACCCGGGGATAATGGTCGACAGTGACCCCGTAAAGCTCGGCATGCCCACGATGATGCCCGGGTTCGCCGTTGGGCCGCCGTGCGCGTTCGACACCGCCGTCGGCGGGCTGCAGATGCTATCACCGCGTGGTGGCGGGATCAAGCGCAGGTTCGGCACCATGATCGCTAGCTGCCATCAGATCTATGCAAAAATTCCGATCAGTGTCATGCGCGAAGCGAACCCATAATTTATATTCTTTTCGTTCCATGTCGTGCGAGTGAACTATGTATGAATGGAGTTTCCTTGTGCCTTTCGGGACTGGAATTTTCAGGGAAAGCGCTGCCAGCTACTTTTCCTGCTCCCTCTAGTATTTTCCCCATTCCGCATCTTTCAAGGAAGTTGGGATAAAAAATGGAAAATCAACACACTTTCTTTTTGTTGCAACAAAAACAGCAAGATCAAATGCTCAAGATATATAGGAACAACTTAGCTAGCTAGCTAGCTTGCCACTGTCTACTTGCTGGTTCAAATCTTCTAGCCCAGAGAAAATTTTATGTTGCACTTGTTAAAAAGCAGTTTATAGGATTCATCTAATGTACTAGCTGGTCTTCTGCACATTACATCTAGACCTATTTCCTGAGTTTAACCTGTCTTGGAAACCCTATCTAGTTATGATTTTTCAAGAGAACCTTTAGAAGGATTATAAACATAAATATGTGGCTGTTCAAAATCAAATTGAGATATGTGTGGTTTTGTATTTGACGATGTGTTTGATATGTGCAGGAGAAATCAGGCAAGGAAGGTGGTCTGCATCCCAGCACCTGCAGCGCTGGCAGGGGGAAGGACAACCGGGGAGGTGGTTCCTTCTGATCTCTGGGCTTGGAGGAAGTATGGTCAGAAGCCAATCAAAGGATCTCCCTACCCAAGGTATGTAACCGATCTATTCACGAATTTTTGGATATGTGTACAAACTGAGCATGTAATCATTAAGTAACCACATCTACATTATATTGCTAAAATTAAGTCCCGGCCCATTGATTCCCCTCGTCATCAATCAGGATGGGAAGTCGGCACACGCATTGCTCTTTATAAGTTCCAGTGCTATTCTATTTGATTACTTGTAATGTAATTAAAAGCAAGCTAGCAGTTGATAAGAGATAGCAGCCCATAATATAAAGATTGTAAATTGCAATTGGAAAGTGCATGCGTTAACCAATGAACACTCTTAATTCTATATATCAATTGTGTTTCAGAAGTGCTGGAATTATTATTTTTCTTTGTTATCCGTCCTTTTGAACAGCCTCACAGATTTCTCCAACGTCCAAGATATACTATAGTTCAACAAATGTCAAGTGCATTCAGTAGTATATTCTCTCATACTGCTTCCTCTCCAAAAAAAGTGTATTAGTATGAGAAGGCATTATATTAGCTAGATTTGTTAAAGAAAAATTAGACTAAAGTATTAAATGAGATGTATGAACGCACTTTAATGAACAGTTAAAGAAGACTAAAATGAGTCAAGTTTCTCTGCTCCATAAAACTATGTATGTCACATTCACAATAATTCTTTTACAAAAAAAAAACTTGGTTCGATGTGATGGTATTCACATATATACTTGTTTATCGCCCTGCACGGCTCCTTGAACAACGTATTCAAGTTTTTTTGCAAGGGTTTAATTAAATCCTTCTAAGTTTAGATGTCATGTTAACTAAATATTTCTGTTCCACCACTTGTATTCCCTTTGTTATCAAATTATAGATTTTTTCTGTTAGTGTGTTTTTCTATATGTCCTGCCAGAACAAGATCATGCATTAGAAGTTTTAAGTATGATGCTTGAATAAGGATTTATAAAATCATAACTCTAGTTTTGAAGGTATATTTTAATTTAAAAACGTTGTGGATGTTTTTATGTGACTGGTATAAGTTTCGAACAGACATATATATCACAGCAAAGTAACTTCTTTATGAAATCAAATTCTAGCTGTTGAATGTTGCACTTACAATTACTATTGCATGCTTATATAGTGTGTGTACCTATATCGTAAAACAAAAAATTGAAAAACTTGTACTCCCTCCGTCTTTGAATTAACTTGTTGTATTTTTATTTTATTTTTTGTACTAGAATCGACAAGTATTCGGTGACGGATGGAGTATTTTTCATCTATGTATTATTATAACATTAACCATCCTTTATTGATTAACTTCTGAAAAAAAACGCACATTGTTTTCAGAGGATATTACAGATGCAGCAGCTCGAAAGGATGCCCAGCGCGGAAGCAGGTCGAGCGCAGCCGGACCGACCCCAGCATGCTTGTCATCACCTACAACTCGGAGCACAACCACCCGTGGCCGACGCAACGCAACGCGCTCGCCGGTTCAACCCGGTCTCACCACGCCAAGAACTCATCAGCTTCCCAGAACAATTCCTTGCAGAACCTGCAGAAACCAATGGTTAAAGCGGAACCGGATCAAACAGCAGCCGCAGCCGCCGCCGCCACAAGCACCAGTTGTAGTACTCCTCCGGCAACGACTGTGAAAGAAGAGGAAATGATAGCGCCAGAAATGGAGAAGGGCGTCATGCAACAGGCAACAGATCATGATACTTTTGTAACGCTGGATCCCGGTGGTGATCTCATGCAACAGATGTTCAACCAGAGTTACAGGCCGATGATACCGGAGGGTGGCCACCATGACGACTTCTTCGCCGACCTAGCCGAGCTGGAATCGGATCCCATGAGCCTGATCTTCTCCAAGGAGTACATGGAGGCCAAGCCTGGTGGTGGTGGGTCTGGAAAGGAGATAGCAGCATCCAAGGGCTTGGCCGATCCACTATTCAGCATGCTGGAATGGGGTGGTGCCGCTACAGCCGTTGCTACTTCTGCGGGGAACTCATCACCTGAGCCAGGCGAGAGCGGTCTATGACATTGTTATTTAGCTTTGGAAACGTAAGCATGAATGCAAATGCAAATGCACACACACCACATCTGATATCTTGGACAATAACCTTAGCTAGAAAAGGAAAAGTTGAGGGCCTTTCTGTTACTCTTCACCCCCCCCCCCCCCCCCTCTGTATAATTGCTTCTGCATTCCCGTTCTTCTAGTAGATCTGTTTGAGATCATTGCGATTGTCATCACGACGGTCTACTACTGGATGCAAACATTTTTTCCACTATTTTAGTAAGGTGGTGAGCGCGTGTGTGGATGAATTGTACTCTCTCCCCCCCCCCCCCCCCCTCTCTGAGCGCGCGCGCACACACTTGTTTTTTTCAGTAGTGTTCATCATTGTTTCCTACCTCTGTTTCGTTTTAAATGTCGTTAGGACAACCTTCAATAGTTTATTTCTAGTTCATTTAGTTGTCTGAAACGACAATTATTTCAGAACGGAGGGAATACATTATATTCAATATTCGATGTGCTTGTGGATAGGAGGATAAATTTGAGCACAACATATGAAGAGGTGCACTTCATGATGTGACAGAAAGTTTTGTCACTGTTTTAAGGGGAAGTGCACTAGAAGTGACCCCAAGAACTCTCTCTCTCTCTCCGTGGGGCAATGCACGTCTGGCAGTGCTGAGAATCTGAAGAGGAAGAGGAAAAAGTGGGGAGATCGAACAAGTGCTGGTTCCCTTGCTTGCACGAGAAGGGGATATGCTGGATGATATCTGCCGTGGTACATGCTTTTGTCTCCTGCTTCATGCACTGGTGCAAGAAAAAAATACATATTTATTACTGCAACTCTGTTCCACAGAGAGCATCTGTTCCCTCGCATGCATTGCATGGGCGCCACAGCCATCGTAAACACACGCAAGCATTAACTGACGTGTAGCACTCACGTGTGAGACAAGTGTCGGCCACCAACCTGAATCTCTCAGTCTCTATGCACACAACATGTATACGTGTGAGAGTAGCAGTATTATGTGTCAATGTTCGCATCAAGCAAATTGATGTGTACACGTACAAGTACCTGATTGGTTGCAGGTGTGCCGTTTGCTGCTTCGGTCCAGGCTGGGTGCGTAGTGCAGTACATGGGGCGGCCGACGTGAGTTAACACCTTTCCCCATCAGCGCATCGCAGTACTACATGGCTGGGGACGACACGATACCCCATCATTTTGAATACGAGCCCCGCCACATTCGATGCGTACCAGTGTCCCCCGCGCGTGTACAAGCTCGGCCATGCATCTCGCAACAGTTGACTTGACCGATCATTCATTCACGAACCTTTTCTTTCCGCATGCAATAAGCTAGTGTAGCGTGTTGCCTCTCTTGCTCGGTCGTGTGGGTGTGTGTGCACGCACGCATGCACGGCCAACGAGCTCGTGTCCAGAACGCGGCAGCACGTTGCCAGCTTCCATCCCGTCTTGGAGCGAGTGCGCGCGTGTTTATATGCCGGCAGGACGCGATCCGACATCCATGCCCTGCTCCTCCTCGTCCCTGCACACACGCGTGTGCATGACATGGCTTACCCTATTGGGTTACGCATTGTTATCCCTGATCAGTAACTCATTCGGTAATGAGTATGTGTCGACCTATATCGAGGTGTTGGAAAATGCTGCTTTACCACCGGGTTCTCAGTAACCAGAGAGTCAAAAGAAAACGCTTTCTTATTTTCAATTCTGTGTGGCTTGCAGCTCCCTCCCCCAGCTGAGCTAGCCGCTATCTGTCCAACCCGGCGCGCAGGGACAACAAATCATGGCCGTTCGTAACAGCACTGATAGGTCGCTATCGCCTTTAAGCCCTGCGGTCAGGTCAAAGAAAAAGGCCATGGACAAGAACGACCAGTCCTATACAGTCCTTCACTAGAATCTTTTTTTTTTTTTCCTTCGGCCTGCTTCTCCTCTCTTTCCCTCCCGCTCTTGTCCAGCGATATGCCCGCAATACATGTATACGGCCCAGCACCTCGAAGAGGACAGCCTCTTTGGTCTGGACATTCTATGATTACCGTTATCGGGAACTTTCAGAACATTTTTTTCTTAAAAAAAAAGACACCCCTTAAAACGTGACGCTGCTCGCCTGGATGGTCACCGCTAGCTGTACATCAGTACATAGCCATCGGCTGCCGAATCAACCGACGGTATACGTGCGCGCACCGCGCGGCATCAAATATAAGCCCACGAGCCGTCGATCGGGCATCCGAACTGGAGCCGCGCGCGTGTACCTCGTGCAGTGTCATACCACGGCCGGCCGGCAGGTGCCCGAGCTGTCACACGCTCCATCGATCGAGTCGTCACGCCTCGATCGGATCCAGGAGAGTTAGGCGCTCGAGGCTAGCGATGCGGCGTGATGCATATGGCAACCGACTTGCCGGTCGGCCGTCGGGGCAAATCAAATCATCGTCCGACGACGCGCGCCGGCGCACGTCACGGCACGGCACAAGTGAGAATAAACCACACGTTCGCATCGCATGCGGTCCCAGTCAAGCATCTAGGCGACGGATCGGAGCACGTCGGGTCACTCTTGCCGGCCGGAACAGTTCCGCACCACTGCTGGCGTCGCCCGGGCCCGGGGAACCAAGGAATGGGGACATTCCGTTAAGAAAAAAGGAAACTTGGGCCGTTTTGCCTTTACTAGAGAGCTGTGGGCCGCCACATATGAAATTGGGCCGTGCGCGCCTATGTCAGTGCCGGTGGCTGATGAGCTTCTCTTACCAACCTTTCAGACATGACATCTTGATGGAGATGAAGCATGAACTACTACAACTACGGGTTATTTGTTTCGAAAGTTAGGTGTACCAACCTGTTGGCAAGTCAGACTTGACCGTCAAGATGCTTCCGATCTTGCCGTGAACTTACTGTTTCAAAGCACACGACGTCACAAGTAAGATTCAAACGACTGAACTCACCTAGGCAAAACAGAAACTGCATGCGTCAATGTTCTGAACAACGACTCCGGGTACCGAGTCATCCAGAGACGGGCACATAAGCAACTTGTCTTCTCAACGTTTTCATTGCAGCAATACTTGTTCACGTAGCACGCACGTGTTTTTTTTTGGGTGTTTGATGCAGAAAGAAGTATTCGGTCAGTCGCGTCAAAGTAGTAGAGGCATTTTGTTTTCTGGTTACGAGCAGCGGAATCAGTCCGGTGCTTAAGATTTTTCTCCGCGACTGGGCTGTTCGCAACAGCACTGTGAAATGCGCGCTTTTCAAACATTCTTCACGTGTGGATCGAGATTAACTACAGTATTTTCTTAACGCTCGTTTCCAGTCAATGTATTGATCGAGTAGGTTGCTACCTGGGAATTCAAAGTACGTACGTATGTCACACCGTGATTATCGTCAGCCCTCAACCGTTACCATAAGGATTTGCTTCAACTATGTTTGGTTTACCAACCTGTCCGCGCGCGTAGATTTGACCGTCGATCAAAATCAACATGAATAATTCTCATTATTCGCTTCGAGAACGACGCAGCGACTGCGCTGCATGCCAGGGTGTGGAAGCATGCGTGATGCGCGTCTCCGTCAATCTTCTCCCGACGACAAGCAGAACACGGTGCATGCAGGAGCGTTTGCATGCAAGAAGAACCAGCTGGCGCCAAAAACATTGTTGACGATGACGGCCACGTAATCAGTTTAAGAGAAGACCGGAAACCAAATGTTTGACATATAATTATCGTGTGTCATTGCATGGAATTTTCAATAGCATGTGTTCTTTTCGTTTGTTATTACAAAACGTGTGCACAAGATATATATGGGCATAGATATATACGGTCAAGTACGACCAAGTAGATACATTTTGTTATGTATATACGGTTACTTGTGGTGAAACCACTTGAAAATCTTGACCACGTGTGTATGTGAACTATGTAGATCACCAAATAATCAGGCGTCGTTACCTAAAATAATTTAATCCGTATTCTCTACCTTGACACTTGACTAGTAGTGCAACGGGTTACAGCTTCTTGCCCACAAGTAAGAAGCCCAATCAAAAGCCCAAGTGTACGTTACGGCCTGACGGCCCATTTATATCCGCCGCTGGGCTGTCCAAAACGACCGAAACAACGAGCCCTCCGAACCCGCGTCGCGCCGTGCCGTGCCGTGCCGCAGCGGCATCGGCGGAGAGCCGGCGACAACCTCCCCACCGGGGCAGGACCTCCTCATCCTCATCCATGCACCACCCGCTCGTACCACCGCCCCCCCCCCCCCCCCCCCCCCCCCGCTCCCTACTGGGCGCCATGTCTTTCGGTACCGCGCACCCACGATGCGGCTGCCGCAGCTCGTCGGCGTAACGCCGCCGACTTGGAACACAAGGTGACGCTTCGCCGTGTGTGAACTCCAGAGAAACACATTCAAAGAAAGTTCAGTACGTACATGACTGTGCTACATAAATCTGTTAGCAGAAGTTGTTGAAACCCTATCTGCTTCCAGAACCGGTCAGCTGATTCCTCGAAACAATAAATCTGTCTGCTGAAGGTTGCGGAACACTAGGATAATGTCAAATACCCGGTACTGTCCAAAATCAACTATGCAGGAGTATGACTCCTCTTGTCTCTTCTGATTCCATCAAGGTCTGTTTTTGGTTTGTGATCTGGTTCACCAACTTTTCGTAGCATGATATCTTGGGTCAAACTCTCCAAGAGGGGATTTAGGTGGAGTCAGGTTCTGGTAAGACGTGAGTAACGTCCTCAGGTAGTAGTTGTACCAACCTGAGCTGCGGAGGCCAGCCTAGTTTTAGTCATCATGCTGTATAAACTATACCAAAAAATGGATAGATATTTATCTATTTGCAAGTTCTCTAATTGCTTCAAGCAAGAAGCTTTCCTGCAAGTGGGATGTTTATGACTGCGTTCTCTAATTGCTTCAAGCAACAATATTTTCGTACAAGTGGGATGTTTATGACTGCACACAGAACAGAAGAAACAAAAATGAAATAAGAAGAATTTGTCAATAGAACTAGTTTAGTTTGGTTTACATCTGAATGCCCCGCTGTAGTCCTCTCACCAAACGTTTTATACAGCTCTACTTTCCGAGCTGAAATCTCTCAGCAACCGTAATATCAGAATGGTCCTCTGATCAAACGAGAAGCTTCTCCTAAATTTGCATGTCCTGGAATTGGCGTTCTAAGTTCTTTCATTAGTTTTTATATGAAGAGAAGACTGAGAGTCTCGCTTGGACAGAGAAAATTCCCTCCCTTCAAAACGGTCATTCTCATTCACTTGCGGCACATGTTCTTTGTTGCCATGCAGAAGATTCTGAACACAGGAACTAGAAGGTGAACTTAACATGACAAAACTTATGCAACACCTATCAGCTTCGACTTTTCCCTGTCTGTTCAAGTCACTATCGAAAAAGAAACACAGGGGCGGAGAATATGATGAGCAGTAGAGTTTTTTTTTACTTTACCTACTTTCTGAATCATCGTCGCGCTTAATATGGTGCACAAGGGGTCATTTCCTTTTCAAAGGGCGTTGAAACTCGAAGTAAATTTGATGCTCACAGAAAAGATTTCAAGTGCTGAGCAAGAAGAAAACTAATTCCGTCGGTGACATCAAGGCAATGCTTCCTAGCCATCCTTGGAACAACGCGCCGAGTACGTAACAACTATGTATGCTAATTTACAAGGCATTGCTTCTAAGTTACTTCCCCCGTTTCAAAAAATTTATCGCTTTGTAGTTTATTTTTGAACGACAAAGCGACAAGCTTTTTGAGCCGGAGAGAGTATTTAAAATAGAGAGATTGATGGAGTCAATACGATAGGAAAGGCAAGAACACGCAGTTTATTGGTTGACCTGGTGGTTTAGCTTCATTGTATGCTGGAGTTCGCTTTCTGAAGAACGTTGCTGAGGGCATCCAACCCACCACGTGCCACCGACCCCAAATACAACAAAGGGCGTTTCACCACGTCCAGTGCAAATTAATTTCTACAGTCTACATGAATCCACTTACTAATAAAATCGCAATATGATTCAGAGTTAAAGGGTTTCAGTGCAGCAGGACTGAACTGCAGGAGTCAACATGAGTGGCGGCTATGGTTTCACGAGCAACCTTGGTTTGGCCGCAAAGAGTTTCTAGGTAGTGTTCTGACCTGTGCTTGAGACAAAAAAGCAAAAAAAATTTGAACAAAGTGGTGACCGAATCTCCTCCATTTTTCTTCGTGGAGCAGGAGGTTGGGCTGTGTTTGTATCGACTCTTCAGAGCTAGTGGGGAAACTGAGCTGGTGAACTGATGAACAATTGACAGAATCTCCTATCACATGCCGCTGATGAACTGAGTGCGGTCTGAGTGCTGGTGGAGAAATTGGCAGGACAAAGTGTATGCAAACCTGATGCTCACCTGCCAAAAGGAAAGAGCTAGTAGAACGGATCACGGCCATCATGTCATATCAATCATAGTGGAAGACAAGTTTGACCACAAAATCTGCATTGGCCCCTTACTCGATTCCTCTCCCTTTGGCACCTACCTACCGAGTAAGGGCTGAGCAGAGCAGCCACAAGTTCAGTCCACCCTTTCCTAGCGCCAAAGTAAATCACCACGTGCCTGCACACACAAAAAGAAAAAAAATACAAGCAACAACACATCCGACATGGCGGCCACCACTCTGGCCGTCGCGGCAGCTGACCGGAGACCGGATCGAGCAAGGGAATGGGGGACAGACAGAGCACGATGACTCCTGAGAGGAACGAGACATGCCCTCGCAGCCACACCTGCACGGCTGCACTGCACCTACCGCGTCGTAGAAACTTGGGGTCCGGCGACCGTTCTACCAAGTCAGCATCACACGCCACAGTAAGCCGAGAGATGCGCATCCGTGTTTGTTGCCTTGTTCGGGTGGCGAAAGTGAAACCCACCACGCTGTGTCTAACCCCGCGATTATTTTACGCTAAACCAATCCGCTCGGGCTCACCAACCTATCGCGCGCCGCGACCGGGTGCGTGCGTGTTTGCTTCCTATATAACCGGCGCGGCTCCCTCTCATCTCGGCACCAACGCAGCCAGCGGCAGGAGCTCGAGAACAGCAGAGCAAATCGCCCCGGAAGCACAGAGCGCAAAGCTTTTTCTCTGCAGCTCAGCCCCGTTTCCCGACGAGAATCACCTCACGTACGCACGCAGCACTCCATCGATCGAGCAGCAGCATGGACGCCATGGAGAGAGGCGAGCGCGTGCCGCTCCTGCCCGAGGTAAACCATCTCCTAATTTCTCTGCTTTCTCGTCGCACTCTCGTCATGTCTAGAGGGGCGAGGGCGTTTCTGTTTCAGCATTGTCATTGTTGGTTTACAAGATCAGGCCCGTTTCATTAATTTCAGCCTTGTTTTGGTTGGTTTATAAGCATTATTTGTTCGAATCATTCCACAGCGCCGAAACCGAAATGGTAGAGGGTCGTCAAATCGTAAATCAAGAACAGCGGTGTGCATCTGCGTCGCTGAAAACAGAACATGTATTTTTTTTAAAAAAAAAAAAACAGAAATGGTCCAGGTCTTTGCTTGATAAACTACTGTACACCGAAGTTTTGCACACGAGGTTCTTTCAAAATATTTTAAACACAAGGTTTTCATAGAGAAGGTTCCGGGAAGGGGTAGGAATACACGTGCATGCGCGCTTCAGAATTCTGATCGTGCACACGTGGCATCCACATCAGACTTGTGCATCGTATCCGTCACCGGTCGTTGACAACCTGTGCAATTTTTCTCCTTTGCAGAGCTACGAGCCAAAGATCCAAGAAGACAGCCTTCAGGTGCCGCTCTTGAAGGGTAAAAACCGCGGGCGCAGCAAGGCACCCGCGATTGTCCTTGGTGAGCACAGCTCTGCTCTCGAATTATTTATTTCCATATAAAAGAAAGATGAACAAGTAAATAAAAAGATTGATATGATCATTTATACGACAACTGCAACATTAGATCTGTGACAATTACTAATCACGGAGGGTGCGGCTTGCAGGGTTCCAGTGCCTGGAGAGCACAGCGTTCAATGGCATCGCCACGAACCTGGTGGTGTACCTGGAGACCGTTCTCCACGGCAGCAACCTGGCGAGCGCGTCCAATGTCACAACGTGGATGGGCACTAGCTACCTGACCCCGATCTTCGGCGCCATCATCGCGGACACCTTCTGGGGCAACTACAACACCATCCTCGTTTCCCTCGCCGTCTACCTTCTCGTACGTCGCTCACCACGTCCATTGCTGTTGCTAGCTAGCTCTCAAATGTTACCGTGCATCAACATTGATCGGTCCCGTCATGATGCTTACTGGTTCTGCTTCTGCAGGGGATGATGATGGTGACCTTCTCGGCGTTCTTGTCGACGGCCACGGTGCTCGGCGGCTCGTCGGTGTTTGGCGCGCAGACCGTTGCGTTCGCGGGATTGTACCTCGTGGCGGTCGGGTGCGGCGGAGTGCGCTCCTCGCTGCTGCCGTTCGGCGCGGAGCAGTTCGACGACGACAACGCGGAGGACCGGGAGAGCAAGGCTTCCTTTTTCAGCTGGTTCTACATCTGCGTCGACTTCGGCATGATTGTCTCTGGCCTGCTTATCGTGTGGATACAGGACAACGTCAGTTGGGGCCTCGGCTTTGGCATCTCCACCGCTTGCATCGCGCTCGCTTTCGGCGCCTTCGTCCTCGCCACGCCAATGTACAAGCGCCGCATGCCCACCGGCACGCCGCTCAAGCGCCTGAGCCAGGTCGTCGTCGCCGCCTGCCGGAAAATAAGCTTCAAGGTCCCTGCCGATGCTGGCGTGCTCTACGAGGTCAGCGACAAGGTGGATTCCCAGCCCAAGATCGCACACACCGGCGACTTCTCGTTTCTTGACAAGGCGGCCATCATCTCGGAGTCGGACTTGGAGGAGATATCGGCGGAGGTCGGGTCCTCCTGGAAACTCTGCACCGTGACGCAAGTTGAGGAGTTCAAAATCCTGTTGCGCCTGCTGCCCATATTGGCGACCAGCATCATTGTCTCAGCGGCATTCTCGCAGTTGAACACCACCTTCATCCAGCAGGGCAGCGCCATGAACATGTCCATCCTGTCTGTACACGTGGCGCCGGCGTCGATGACCTCGTTCGAGGTGTTTTGCGTCCTGGCATGGGTTCTGCTCTATAGCAAGGTGATCGTTCCGGTGTTGAGGGGCTTCTCCTCCGGCGGCGATGGAGAGCCGTCAGAGCTGCAGCGCATGGGCATTGGGCGTCTCCTCATGGCGCTCGCCATGGCGATCTCGGCGCTCGTTGAGATGAAGCGGCTCGACAGCGCAGCGCGCGCCGAGGAGATCAGCATTGCGTGGCAGATCCCGCAATACTTCTTCATGGCCGGCGCAGAGGTATTCTGCTACATCCCGCAGCTGGAGTTCTTCTTCGCCGAGGCCCCGGACACCATGAAGAGCACGTGCACGTCGCTCGCGCTGCTCACTGTCGCGATGGGGAACTACATGAGCTCGCTCATCTACGCCGTCGTGGAGGCGTTCACGGCCACAGCCGACAGGCCCGGGTGGATCTCCGATGACCTCAACCAGGGCCACCTCGACTACTTCTTCTGGACCATGGCTGCCATGTGCACGCTCAACTTTGTCGTGTACAGTGGGTTTGCCAAGAACTACAAGCTCAAGACCGTCCTCTCATGACGTGATTACCATCTCCTCTGCTATTCTCTGCACTTCGTTCTTGTCTGGATTTAGAAGATTCAGTACATACAAAGGAAAGGAAATGTACAGTAGGGAGAAAGTAGAAAATTTTTCGCCCTTTCTTCTTTTCCCTTTTTGAAAACTACTTCGCATATATTCCTGTGACACCATAATTGAAATCAATGCACGATTCTTCTTGTACTAGACTTTTTGCATTTTAAATGAACTGTCATCATTGTAGCTGTAAAATTGATCATCCATTCAGTACGTATGATTCTCTATCAACATAAGATAATGCCAACATTACTTGCTCCTGCAAGAAAAGTTATGGGCATTGACACGACCCTACAAAAATCAGAATGGTCCTCTGATCAAATGCGAAGCTTCTCCTAATTTTGCATGTCCTGGAATTAAGGTTCCAAATTTTTTCATTAGTGTATATGAAGAGAAGACTGAGAGTCTCGCTTTGTCAGAGAAAATTCCATCCCTTCAAAACAGTCATTTTCATTTACTTGCGGCACATGTTCTTTGTAGCCACGTAGAAGATTCTGAACACAAGAACTGGAAGGTAAACTTAACATGACAAAGCTTATGCAACTTCTATCAGCTTGTTACGACAAGCAAATATGTAGGACATACTCTCTCCCTCTAAAAAAAATTATTGCTTGTTACTCCCTCCTAATCTTTTTTATTTGTCACTGGTTAGTTCATAAATGAACTAGTCGGTGACAATTAAAAAGATCAGGAGAGAGTAGTTTAAAAATGAACTACAGAGCGATAAACTTTTTAGGACGGAGACAATAGTTTTTTTAGGATGGCACACCTGGAGCCTGCCAAAAGGAAACCAAAACTTTTTTCTACCGTCTTAATATATTAGCCCTAGGGTTCTTTTCTAAGATAAAAACTTGTATGAGCTTGGACTTTTCCCATCAATTTACATAAAAAGTTACTATTGAAGAATAAACACGGGCGGAGAACAAGAACATGTACAGTAGAGATTGTTTCTTTTTTACTTTACCTACTTTCTCAATCATCATCACCGTCACTGTCGACTGTTGGAGTCGGCAGATCTCCTGACACTGCTAAAGTGTTGAAGGAGTTTGTGGTTCGGTGTGGGCACGCAGAGACTCAAGAAGGTGAATTGTGGTTTAACACAGGAGACACGAGGATTTACGTGGTTCGGGCCGCCTAAGCGTAATACCCTACTCCACGGGTGTGTTGGTATTGTATTAGCTTGTCACGTATGATCGCTTGTCAACGTCCGTGAACGTCCGTGAACGTCCGTCCCGAGTGTATCGTCGGCCTGTCCTTTTATAGTACAAGGACAGACCGTTACAAGCTAGCCTGGCCCGACATGTGGCCCCGACGGTTACTAGTATTGATACACAATTAAGTATTGTTAATGATCCTGTAACGGGCTCCGACAGTGCCGTTACTGGTGTTAAGATCATTCGTTTAAGCGTCATTAATATGGCATTAATGACGCTTAATCGGGTCTTGAAGTCCTTGGCTCTCCTTTGAAGATCCGGAGCCGTTACAAGGTCTTCCGGAGGTTAGAGGCTGTCAGCTCCGACGTTTGGACACGTGGCAGCTCCGGAGCTTGCTGTGGGAGGCAGGTAGCTCCGGGGCTACCTGACACGTGTCAGGTCCGGAGCTTCTCTCAGTCAGGGGTTAAGTCCGGAGGTGCAGTTTCGGTACCTGGCCCGGAGCTTCCCCTTTGTGGGTGGTAGCTCCGGTTTGACAGTACACGTGGCGACCTAGGGATTAACCATGTTGGAGAAGCAGGTCCGGTCATGCCTGACAAGTGGGCCTCCGAGGGTCTTCAATCCAAGTATACGGCCTTCCTTCGAGATCTTTGTAACCTCAGGGGGTGTACGGTTTTTAGGGTACCGACAGTGGCCCCCTGGACCTACCTCCGAGAAAGGTCACTGGGGTGAAGTCGTTCCGTCGGAGGTGGGTCCATCCTTGCGACTCTTGAACTGGGTCTTCAAGGGTCTTCGGAGGTGCCGTTGGCAGAGTTTTACAGTTAGATCCCGCCGCGTGGCGCACCTCAGGCGGCAGATGAGATCTTTGACGTGCGGATCTCACGCAATTGAAGGTCGCCGGTTCCCGATACGAAAACCGTATCGGTTCCGCACGCCCTGTCAGGCCGCCGCCTTTGGGTTTCCCGCCTCTTGATGACAACCGTTCGCCTGGGTAAGAGCTTCGACTTGATCGTCGGGGTGGTCCCGGGCCCTCTTGTCATCGGCTGGGTTGAATTCTCGAGTAGTATCTTCGACTCCCCTGCAGTTTCCATCCAAGCGTTGCGAGGGCTTACTTAAGAAGGAAAGTGCGCACCGTCGGGAGTTCTTTACGCCTCTCATCTGATCTTGCGCTCAAACTCCCGACTCATACTTCGCTCCTCTTCTCTTGCCTAGTTGTGCCGCGATGGAGTTGGGTCTGCGTGAGAGTCACCTGAAGACCGACAACGATTTGAAGAAGGTCCGGGCCCTCATGGGGTGGTCCTCGGACTTCTTCAACCGCTTGGTCCGTGCCGGCGGAGAGCTCCCCTTTGAGAAGGAGCGCGCTGGCGAGATGGTGTACTTTTCTTCGTACGCCATGGTGGGGCTGATCCCACCTTTTTCTTCTTTCTTCTTGATGCTGCTAGACTTCTATGGTCTGCAGCTATACCACTTTGGCCCTTACTCCATTCTCCTCGTGTCCATCTTTGTCCACTTCTGTGAGATGTGGGTGGGCATCCCCCCTGCATCGAACTCTTCCGAACTTTCTTCACCGTCCACACCACCGGCCGGAGCAATGAGTACCTTGACTTCTACTACTTCGTGAAGCGCAAGAAGTGCCCATTCAAGTACCTCCGGTCGTTCCCTTCCGGGAAGTGGGATGACTGGAAGAAAGATTGGATTGTCGTCAGGGTGGAGGAGCACGAGAGGTTGGATCTGCCAGACGGTCTGCCCGGCATCGACACGTCGATATGGAGTGAAGTTCCGGTGCTGGCGGAAGCTTTCGACCCTGCCCTGACAAGGATCTGCCAATGCGTGGAGGGAGGATTGACTCCCCAGGCGGTGTTCTGCAACTTCCTGGCCAACAGGTGGGCGCCGCTGAAGAGGAGGGAGAAGCTCGCCTGGGCCCTCAACAGCGTGATGGACGAGGACCGGGTTGAGACCGGGTTGAAGTCCAACATGGTGGGGAAGGCCTTGGAGTTCCACCTCAAGAAATTCCAGCACGGCATCGACGTCGACAGTGATGACTTGACTCCACCGTCGGCCTTTCTCCCCCTGAACATGGAAGTGGAGTTCAGCAGGGAGCTTCGGCGGACGATGCCCGCACTTGACGACCTTGGTGTCGTCGAGAGAAGACCAACCACCCGGGTGGCAATCCCCGGGGTGCCTGAAGATGGCTCGGTCCCTGCTCCACAGCCGAGGGTCGAGGTCATCGGCAAGGGCAAGGAGCTGGCGGAGGAGCCGGAGAGTCGGAAGAGGAAGCTACGACATGTCGACGGAAGGTCCGTCAGGCCCGCTACTTCCGCCTCGGTTCCTTCTCCCCAGGGGGGGGAGATCTTCTGCCGCCGTGGCGACTGTCCCCATAGTGGGGTCCTTCCGGAACGATACTGTTCCTGCAGTGGGATCCTCCCGGAGCGCGTCTGTCCCCGTGGTGGAGCCCTCCTGGGGTGCTAGCTCCAGGCGCACGACTCCGGCACCTGGGACGGTGGGAGCCTCCAAGTCCAGGGGTTCCTCCCGATCGAGGAGAGCCTCGACCCGGGAAACGCCCGTGGCTGCGACAAGTTCTGGGGGGCCTCCCGGAGCTCCTACGCCGACCATGGCCAGCCCGGAACATCCGGGAAAAAGGTTCTGCGCAAGCTGGTGCGGAAGCCTTCCAAGGTAATTTTTGATCTTTACCTTGGTTAACTTTTTAATTGTAGCGATTGTTTGTTAATTTTCTTTATCCATCCTCTGCAGCGTCCCCAAAAAGGGGAGTGAAGCTCCACCCTCGGCCACGATATCTGAGGCCGTGGGAGCTTCTGCTCCTGTCCCGGTGCCGCCCCAGGTGGTGGCTGAGGCTGCGACAGCTCTGGCGCCGGCTGTCGTGGTCATGAACCTCGACTCGTCCCCAGAATTTCCCGTGGTAGCGCCGGACCACGGGAGTGAAGACACGCCAGCGGCACCTGTTTCGGAGGTTGAAGCTCCGGGTCCTGGTGCTGCAGTAGTGGAAGCTCCGGCGGTAGAGCCGGAAGAAGTAGTAGTCCCGGCCTCAGAGCCGGAACTTGTCGAAGCCCCGACGATTGAGCCGGAGGTGACTGAAGCTCCGGCATGCGAGCCGGAAGTCGAGGTAGTTCCGGCAGTTGAGCCGGTTATTGTTGGAGCGCCGGTCACAGAGCCGGCGGTTGAAGAGGCGAGGGAGCTCGAACCTCCCTCGGAAGAGGTGTCCCGGCCGGAGCCAGTAGTAGCTCCTGCTCCGGAGGCAACGACGTCGATGGTACCTGGGGCCGAGCCGGAGTGCCTAAGCGAAGTCGCTGGCCCCCTGCCCGAGGGGGTGGATGAAGACTTGGCGGCGAGGCCTTCTTCGATGGCGACTGAGGCCATCCCGGAGGACGGCCCTAATGCCTTGGAAGCTCAGGGTTCCACTCTCGTAGAGTGGGACCCAATTTTTGTATGTGAAGACCCGCTGGAACCAGCGGAGGAGACCCCAGCAGGTCCAGAGCCCATCCCGCTGTCGATGTCTATCGACAACGCCTGCTCCAGTCTACGTCAGGTCCAACTGGCCTTCTTCCACGACAGCAAGGCTCTTAAAGAGGAGCGCCAAACCCTTAGGCGATGGCGTAATCAGCTCCACTTCGAGACTAAGCTGGCGCAGTCGAGGCTAGCGGACGACAAGGAGTGGATCAAGCGGGAGAAGATCCGCCTGGAGTACTGGGACAAGCTGCTGGATGACAGGGAGAGCATGACTCATGCCCTCGACGCTCAATCCCGGGGGATCCACGATCAGGCCAAGGCTGCCAACGACGCGGCCAATGCTCGGCACGAACAGCTTGAGGCCATCAATGCCGCACTCATCAAGCGCCGAGAGGCACTCGAAGGGCGGGAGAGACGGCTCGAGGACGAAGAGCAGAAACTCCTGGAGCTGCGGGATGACGTCCTGAGGAGGGAAGAGGAGCTTGCCGAGAAGGTAGCTCTGGCGGACAAGGGCCTCGAGGAGCGCACTAAGAAGTTGGAAGAGTGCTGCCTCGAGGAAGAGGAGAAGACCTGGGTGCGGGGGCAGGAACTCTACGAATACGAGTGTGCCCTTGTTGCCCGGGAGAAGAAAGTGGAGGCTAGGGAGAAGGACCTGGTCGATCGTCGGAACAAGATCCACCTCCGGGAGGAGGAGCTCGGAAGACTTGAGAGGCGAGTTGCTGCAAAGATTCAGCAAAACGCCAAAGAAGTTGAGCGCCTCGCCCGTGAGAATTCCGAACTGACGGCGGCCAAGAGATCCCTGGAAGAGGTGAAGAGCCTGAGGACGGCGGACTCCCTGCAGATTTGGGAGTTTCTGGGCAAGGCCAATGATGCGCTGACGTCGATGGGTTTCAGCCCTGTGCACCCGGATGATCCGGAGCCGGAGCCGGACCTTGCGCTGCAGGCGTTGAGCGCAGCAGGTAGCAAGCTCTCCAAGGTGGGCGATGTCATCGCGGACCAACTGGAGGTTGAGGGGCAATCCCTGGCGAGGAACGTCACAGAATATGTGTTGACGTGCTACACCAGCCGGAACCCTCAATTTCCTCTGGACCCGGTGCTTGAAGGCCCCGTCGAAGGAGAAGGCGAAGCTACCCGAGCCAGTGTATCGGAGGTCGCCCAGAAGGTCGCCGAGTTCTTCCATAGGGTCTAGGACCATCTCTTTTAGCTCTCACTTGTATTTTCTCTTCTTCTTCCTCAATTTTGTAATCCCTTGTCTCTAGATGTAATCTCCTGTCTCCAGATGAATGAAATCCCCAAATTTTTGCGAATTTCATTTTTTGTCTTCAACATCTTTGTCTTCACTTGGCCCTCTGGTAGATGCACACAATTTGGTTGTGAACATGTACCAAAATGATATTGAGTTTTGTTGAAGACGCATTTGCTCCGAACTTGTAGAATTTAGGTCTGAAGTCTTCGATAGTGAAGGTCCCCTGAGGTTGTCGGAGCTTAGAAGCTCCGGCATTGTCCATCGCTGGAGCTTGGTAGCTCCGGCAATAGCCTCTATCAACACGTAGAGCGTCGATAGTTAGTCCTCTGAGGTGTCGGAGCTGAGTAGCTCCGGCAGTGACCTTTGCCAACACTTGGTTTGTTGGCAGCAGACTCCGTTTACGGGGTCTTCTCACCATCTTATACTTAGCATCGACGGTTGGCCCCCTTGGGGGAGTCGGAGCTTGGTTAGCTCCGGCTTTTCTCCATCAACGTAGAGTTTATTTTTCCTGCACACTTAAGCCAAGAAAAATAGTAAAATTCGTTCTTTGTCTATAATTTCGTCGCGGCTTACGATTCTTAAGAAAATTTTAAGTTGAACGTGATTTTAAATACAACCGGATGCGTTGTCTTTTCTCTTAGATCCAATTGTCCATGGACCCGCCTTACTTCGGCCTGCCGGGGTGTAGGTAGAGTGGCGTACTTAGGGTGCTTGACCAGGCTAAGTCGATAGCACACTCCGACCCTAGATTGGCTTGGCGGCTTTCAGGCGAGTTGGCCATAAACGATATTTAAATCTAAAAGATATGACAATACAACTCGAATCGTATATAAACCGGTCGAACTAAAAATTTCTTAAGAATTGCACGTCTCTGTTATAGACAAGAAAGAGAAAAATAAAAATGTCGAGCCTGCACGAAATGAATGCACGTGGAGTCTATTTCACATGAAGATGTCTTTCATTATAGGTCCGGGGTACAGGGGAAACAAGTACACTCTTAGGGTACGGAACCAGGCTAAGTGTGTTTGGTTTCTCGTTTGACCCAGGGTAGTTAGCCACACTTTTAGTCTGAAGACTATGACAAGTGCTGCATGAGCTTTGCGGACCTTTCGGGAAAGGTCCAGCTGCTCTCCCGGAGGAACTACCCGACTTTGTACAATGACTCTATAACATACATCTCAAGTTACTCAAGACTCACCTCCGTGGTATTAAGTGTAGAACTTACGGAGGTGCTCGATGTTCCAAGGATTTGGGAGAGGTGTCCCATCCTCGGTAGCCAAGCGAACGCTTCCGGGACGGGATACTTTGATCACTCGAAAGGGCCCCTCCCAGCCGGGGGAGAGTTTGTTTAACCCTTCTCTGGATAGTATTCTCCGTAGCACCAGATCGCCTTCCTCGAGCTGTCGGTTGTGTACATGCCGCTGGTGATAACGCCGTAGAGCTTGGCGATATCGGACATTCCGAACAGCTGCTTGGCACCTTCCCTCCTCAAGGAGGTCTATGTCTTCACGCCGGAGCTGGTCCTGCGCGGCTTCATCAAAGGTCCAGACCCGGAGTGAACCCAAGGTGATTTCCGGAGGAAGGATTGCTTCAGCTCCGTACACCAGAAAGAAGGGTGTTTCTCCGGTTGACCGGTTTGGAGAAGTCATGTTGGCCCATAGAGTGGGCGGAAGCTCTTCGATCCAATTGGCTCCGTGTTTTTTCAGGCGCTCATAGGTGCGCGTTTTGAGTCCTTTAAGGATTTCTGCATTTGCTCTCTCGGCTTGGCCATTGCTGGCTGGATGAGCTACGGAGGTGTAGCAAACTTGTATGCCGAGGTCTTCGCAATATCCTTGGAATGCGGAGCTTGTGAATTGAGTCCCATTATCAGTGATAATCTTGTTTGGGACTCCGAATCTGCTTACAATGGATTGCAGAAAGTTGATAGCAGATTGCTTGTTGATCGTCACAACTGGAGTTGCTTCCGGCCACTTGGTGAACTTGTCAATGGCGACGTACAGGAACTTGTAACCTCTGACGGCTCTTGGGAAGGGTCCCAGGATGTCCATCCCCCATACAGCGAAGGGCCATGTAGGGGGTATCATTTGTAAGGGCCGAGCAGGTGTATGAATTTGCTTTGCATGAAATTGGCATGCTTCGCATTTCTTCACCAGCTCAGTGGCATCCTGGAGCGCTGTAGGCCAGTAGAAGCCATGCCGAAAGGCTTTTCCGACCAGCGTGCGTGTCGGTATCCTAAAAACCATACACCCCCTGAGGTTACAAAGATCTCAAGGGAAGGACATCCACTCAAATTGAAGACCCTCGGGGGCCCACCTGTCAGACATAACCGGACCTGCTTCTCCAACATGGTTAACCCCTAGGTTGCCACGTGTACTGTCACACCGGAGCTATTACCCGCAAGGGTGAAGCTCCGGGCCACGTACTGAAACGGCACCTCCGGATTTAACCCCTGACCGAGAGAAGCTCCGGACCTGACACGTGCCAGGCCACCCCGGAGCTTCCCGCTTCCCACAAGCAAGCTCCGGAGCTGCCACGTGTCCATACGTCGGAGCTGGCCGCTTCAAACCCCCGGAAGACATTGTAACGGCTCCGGATCTCCAAAGGACAGCCGCGTACTTCAAGACCCGATTAATTGTCATTAATTCCACATTAATGACACTTAATCGGACGATCTTAACACCTGTAACGGCACTGTCGGAGCCGTTACAGGGTTATTAACAACAATTAATCTCGTGTATCAATACTAGTAACCGCCAGGGCCACATGTCGGGCCAGGCTGACTTGTAACGGTTTGTCCTTGTACTATAAAAGGACAAACCGACGATACACGGGAGGGAACTCTCGAACACAATCAAGCTCACAAGTTAATACAACACACACCCGTGGAGTAGGGTATTACGCTCAGGCGGCCCGAACCACGTAAACCACTGTGTCACTCGAGTCCAATCGCGATTCACCTTCTTGAGTCTCCGCGCGCCCACACCGAACTACAAACTCCTCCAACACTTTCATAGTGTCAGGAGATCTGCCGACTCCAACAGTCGACAGTTGGCGCGCCAGGTAGGGGCGCCTGAGATCTTCAAGAATGGTGAATTCTGCGGCTGGATCATCCAACGGGCAACCTGCTGCTCAGGCTGTCAGAGACAATCCCTCCAACATGCAGCCACCGGCAGGAGCCTCAGCGCCAGCAGGAGTCACACTCCCACCACCACCATCTTCTCCGGCAAGACGTGCCGGGCAACATGATGGTGCACCGGCGTCACATACTGCGCCGGCAAGTCATGACAACCCAGAACACGCGCTCCATGCAGCGCGTGCTCTCCTCCAGCGACCACCACCTCCGGATGCATCTCAAGGTGCCATGGAGCAATGGAGGGCTGACGTTGAGCATTTGGTCGCAGCAGCGACCGAACGCCTCAACAACCAGGGTCCACCTCCTTCAGGGCGGGCCCCGTCGCAGCGACGGACGTTGTCTGGAAGACTTGGTCCGCATGTCTCCAACAACCGAAGACGAGCTGCGTCACAGCAAGTGACGTCGTTGCCCTCTGGAGCACGACGCACCCATACCGCATCTCGGCTTTCGACACACGACCTCCGGGCGGAGCTTGATCGCCGATACCGCCAACAGGATGGCCGTGTCCACATCGAGCGAGCTCGAGAAAGACGAGATGCTCAAGACCTTTCTACTCTGGAAGGAGTAGGAGGAGGCTGTTCCGCCCTAGCCATGCACCTGCGCATGGTTAGATGACCACAGAAGTTCCGGCCACACTTGCCGGAAAAATTCGATGGGACTGTCAATCCCGTAGAATTTCTGCAGATATACTCCACTGCGATCCTAGCAGCTGGAGGAAACGAGGCCGTAATGGCCAATTACTTTCCAGTGGCCTTAACTGGGACCGCCAGGTCCTGGTTTATGAGCCTTCCACCCAACTCTATCGACAGTTGGGAGGAGCTGTGCCGTCAGTTCACTGCCAATTTCGGGAGTTCATACACCCGTCCGGGCACTGAACTGGACCTTTTTGCGGTCGTGCAAAAAGGAGGAGAATCTTTGCGGTCATTCATCCAGAGATTCTCTCAGGTACGTAACACAATCCCTTCTATCTCAAGCGCTTCTGTCATTGTGGCATTCAGACAGGGTGTACGAGACAAGAAGATGTTGGAGAAGCTGGCGATCAAAGAGATCACCAGCGTCACGGAGCTCTTCAGCCTGGCTGACAAATGTGCCAGAGCTGCGGAGGGCCGTGAAATGCACTCCAAACCATCCTTGGAGGATCATAAAAAATCCTCCAAAGAAGAAGCTGCTACCTCCGGGAATGGCAAGAAGAAAAAGAAGACCAACGGCAAGAAGAAGCCGTCGGCCGGCACATCCAACGTTGCAGCCACTGCAACTCCTGGTGGCCGGGGGCCACGCCCCGAGAAGCGACCTCGACCGTCTTCTGAAGACGGTGGCAAATCCAAGATGTGGTGCCCCATTCACAAAACGAACAGCCACAGACTGGAGGACTGCCGGGAGGTCCAAAACCTTGCTGAGCGCTACCACAAGCGCCGGGAAGGGTCTCCCTTCCGACAGAGGGAGGGAAAACAAAAGGTCGATGAAGCTCCGGCTGAAGAGGAGTTAGGGTTTCAGGACCCTAAAAAGGTTCTGAAAGCCGTCTACACCTCCGTCGACGATGACTCCGACGTCTCCGACAACGAGCGTCGAAAAACCATGAACACCATCTTTGGTGGATCATGGGACATCACTTCTCGTCGTGTCATCAAGACTATGCGACGGGATATGGCTGCTGTAGCTCCTACAGCTAGACCGGAGCCACATCGAAAGTGGATGGACACACCCATCACTTTTGATGCTTCGGACTGTCCTCAAAGCATGGTCGGAGCTGGCCAATTACCCTTGATGGTATCTCCCACCATCAACAACATCCAGCTCCATCATGTCCTGGTAGACGGAGGTTCGGGGCATAACCTCATCAGCTTCGAAGCTTTCACTAAGCTTCAGCTCCGACCTTCGGACCTCCAGCCCTCTCGACCTTTCTCCGGAGTAGGTCCGGGGGCCATAACCCCACTCGGAGCTATTACTCTCCCTGTTACCTTCGGGACCCGGGAGAAGTATCGCCCCGAGAAGTTGGTCTTCGACGTCGCTCAGATCAACTTACCATTCAACGCCATCTTGGGTAGACCTGCCTTGTACAAATTCATGGCAGCTGCTCATTATGGATACCTGGTGTTGAAGATGCCAACACCAGTAGGCGTTCTCCGGATCCGCGGAGATCGCACTGCCGGAGTAACTGCTCTGGAGGAACTCCACGCACTCACCACAGCGCAAGAGGAGGACTCCAGAAAGAAGCAAGCTCCACAACCTCCGAGCATTCGGCAACGAGGCTCGACCTCTGCACCCCGTGTGCAGCCAAGCGGCGACACCGACATTCCCGTCAAAGTCGTCCAAATTGGTTCCGATGTCACTCAAACTACCCGCATATCGGGTGGCTTGAACGACAAATAGGAACTCGCGCTCATCACTTTCCTCCGGGCTAACGTTGACGTGTTTGCTTGGCAACCGTCACAAATGCCTGGGATCCCCAGGGAAGTGATTGAGCACAATCTGAAGATTTACCCCGATGCTCGGCCTGTGCATCAGAAACCTCGGAAGCAATCTGTAGAGCGACATAACTTCATCCGACAAGAAGTGAAGAAGTTGCTCGAAGCCGGATTCATCCGAGAAGTCTACCATCCAAAATGGCTGGCAAACCCAGTCGTTGTGCCCAAGGCCGGCGGGAAACTTCGGATGTGCATCGACTACACCACACTGAATAAGGCATGTCCAAAAGATCCATTCCCACTACCTAGAATAGATCAGATAGTGGATTCCACCTCCGGGTGCGAGTTACTATGTTTTCTAGACGCATATTCTGGATATCATTAAATCAGGATGTCTAGGGAGGATGAAGAGCATACTTCATTCATCACGGTGGACGGATTGTATTGTTACACAGCCATGCCTTTTGGTCTCAAGAATGCAGCTTCAACTTTTGTACGAGCTATGTACAAAACTTTCGAAGAACTCATCAGAGACATAGTGGAAGTGTACGTCGATGACATCGTGGTCAAAGTCAAAAACAAGGAGTTCCTCTTGGACACCTTGCAGGCTGTCTTCGATAAGCTGCGGGCCACCCGCATGAAGCTAAACCCAGACAAGTGCGTCTTCGGGGTTAGTTCCGGAAAGCTTCTTGGTTTCCTGGTAAGTCACCAGGGCATAGAGGCTAATCCGACGAAGATAAAAGCCATTGAAGACATGCGGCCACCAACCCGCATTAAAGACGTCCAAAAATTAACTGGATGCCTAGCAGCCCTCAGCCGGTTCATTTCAAGACTGGCGAAAAGGGCACTTCTGTTCTTCAAGTTACTGAGGAAGTCCGGACCATTCCAATGGTCTGAAGAAGCAGAGGAGGCATTCCAGGAGCTGAAACAGTTCCTCACCACCCTACCAGTCTTGGTAGCTCCGAACCCTGGTGAGCCTTTATTGCTTTACATTTCAGCTGCTGACGAAGTCGTCAGTATGGTTCTGGTTGCGGAGAGACCGGAACTACCCAATACTCAGGAATCCAGACCCTTTCGGGAGGGTCCGGAGGTTCCTGAAAGCGGGTCTGGGTCCCAGCTCCCAGACTTGAACCCACAAGAAGCCACTTCAGAGGACCCTGATCCCCCCGAGAGGATCCAGGTCATTCCTGAAGAAGCTCCGGGTTCCTCCACCCAGAACCCGGAGGTCCCCGAAGAGAGTCTGGACCCCTCCGAGAGGGTCCGGATCAATGAAGAGGAAGCTCCGGACCCCTCCGGGAGGGTCCGGGCCATTCAACGCCCGGTATACTTCATCAGTGAAGTGTTACATGATGCCAAGACTCGATACCTAGAGGTGCATAAACTGCTTTATGCAGTTCTTATTGCCTCAAGGAAACTTCGACACTATTTCCAAGCTCACAAAGTCTCAGTGGTGACCTCATATCCACTTCGAGCGATCCTGCATAATCCCAATTCAACTCGGAATATTGCAAAGTGGGCAGCGGAATTGGCTGAATTCGACCTTGAATTCATTCCAAGACAAGCAATCAAGAGTCAAGCGTTGGCAGATTTCGTGGCAGAATGGACTCCCTCTCCATTAAACCCTGGGGGCCCCAGCGAGCAGAAGACGGAACCTCAAGTTCCAGCCTTCACTAAGCCTCACTGGACCCTTTACTTCGACGGCTCCATGCAGAAGCAGGGAGCCAGAGCTGGAATCCTTCTCTTCGCACCAACCGGGGAGAAGGTGAAATACATGGTACACCTTGACTTCAAGGCAACCAATAACATGGCGGAGTACGAAGCACTCATCTATGGATTAAAGGTGGCACTATCATATGGTGTCAAGCAGTTGCTGGTCAAAGGAGATTCACAACTTGTCATCAAACAGGTGAAGGGTGAATGTTCCTGCAATAATCTCCAGCTGGCTGCTTACCTCCTTGAAGTCCAGAGGCTTCAGAAGGACTTTGAAGTCCTAGACCTTCACCATGTTCAGCGTGCTCACAACGCTGAAGCTGACGAACTCTCGACCAAGGCGTCAACTGGAGCTCCGGCTCCTGACGGAACCTTTGTCCAGAGGTTGTCAAAACCCACAGTTCAGCCTGCCGAACTGAACGAAGGGGGCGAGATCAGCATCCCAAAGCTGACGGTCCCGATGGCCCTGCTACCATGGCAGCCATCAAGGGTCGTAGGTGCTGCCGGAAGCTCCGAGCAACCCAGCACGCAAGACTCAAATGCTCAAGTTAGTTCCGATGCATGGATCTCGGAGATCCGGAGCTACTTGAAAGACAACATCCTTCCTGACGATGATGTATCCGCTGACCGGGTAGTCAGATTGGCTAAAAGATACACGTTGGTAGAAGGGGATCTCTACCGGCGCGGTGCCAACGGCATCCTAATGCGGTGCATCACAAGGGAAGAATATTGCGAGCTCCTCGCAGAAATCCATGGAGGCGAGTGTGGGAACCACGCATCTTCCCGCACGCTGGTCGGAAAAGCCTTTCGGCACGGCTTCTACTGGCCTACAGCGCTCCAGGATGCCACTGAGCTAGTGAAGAAATGCAAAGCATGCCAATTTCATGCAAAGCAAATTCATACACCTGCTCAGTCTTTACAGATGATACCTCCTACATGGCCTTTCGCTGTGTGGGGGATGGACATCTTGGGACCCTTCCCAAGAGCCGTCGGAGGTTACAAGTTCCTGTACGTCGCCATCGACAAGTTCACCAAGTGGCCGGAAGCTACTCCTGTTATGACGATCAACAAACAATCTGCAATCAATTTTCTACAATCTATCGTGAGCAGATTCGGAGTCCCAAATAAGATCATCACTGACAATGGGACTCAATTCACAAGCTCCGCATTTCAAGGATATTGCAAAGACCTCGGCATACAAGTTTGCTACGCTTCCGTAGCTCACCCTGCCAGTAATGGACAAGCCGAGAGAGCAAACGCAGAGATCCTTAAAGGACTCAAAACATGCACTTATGAGCGTTTGAAAAAGCACGGAGCCAATTGGATCGAAGAGCTTCCGCCCACTCTATGGGCCAACAGGACTTCTCCAAGTCGGGCAACCGGAGAAACACCCTTCTTCCTGGTGTACGGAGCAGAAGCGATCCTTCCTCCGGAAATCACCTTGGGTTCCCTCCGGGTCCGGACCTTCGACGAAGCCGCGCAGGACCAGCTCCGGCGTGAAGACCTAGACCTCCTCGAGGAGGGAAGGTGCCAAGCAGCTGTTCGGAATGCCCGATACCGCCAAGCTCTACGGCGCTATCACCAGCGGCATGTACACAATCGACAGCTCGAGGAAGGCGATCTGGTGCTACGGAGAATACTATCCAGAGAAGGGCAAAACAAACTTTCCCCCGGCTGGGAAGGGCCCTTCCGAGTGATCAAAGTATCCCGTCCCGGAAGCGTTCGCTTGGCTACTGAGGATGGGACACCTCTCCCAAATCCTTGGAACATCGAGCACCTCCGTAAGTTCTACACTTAATTCCACGGAGGTGAGTCTTAAGTAACTTGAAATGTATGTTATAGAGTCATTGTACAGAGTCGGGTAGTTCCTCCGGGAGAGCAGCCGGACCTTTCCCGAAAGGTTTGAAAAGCTCATGCAACACTTGATACAGTCTACGGACTAGAAGTGTGGCTAACTACCCTGGGTCAAACGAGAAACCAAACACACTTAGCCTGGTTCCGTACCCTAAGAGTGTACTTGTTTCCCCTGTACCCCGGACCTATAATGAAAGACATATTCATGTGAAATAGACTCCACGTGCATTCATTTTTGCATAGGCTCGACATTTTTATTTTTCTCTTTCTTGTCTATAACAGAAACGTGCAATTCTTAAGAAATTCTAGTTTGACCGGTTTACGTACGATTCAAGGCGAATTGTCGGATTTTTTAGATTTAAATATCGTCTGTGGTCAACTCGCCTGAAAGCCGCCAAGCCATTCTAGGGCCGGAGTGTGCTATCGACTTAGCCTGGTCAAGCACCCTAAGTACGCCACTCTACCTACATCCCGGCAGGCCAAAGTAAGGTGGGTCCATGGACAATTGGATCTAAAAGAAAAGACAATTCATCCAGTCGTATTAAAAATCGTGTTCAACTTAAAATTTTCTTGAGAACCATAAGCCGCGACGAAGTTATAGACAAGGAACGAATTTTACTATTTTTTCTTGGCTTAAGTGTGCAGGAAAAATGAACCCTATGTTGATGGAGAAAAACCAGAGCTAACCAAGCTCCGACTCCCACCAGGGCGTCAACCGTCAGCGTTGACTAAAAGATGGTGAGAAGACCCCGTCACTGGAGTCTGTTGCCAACAAACCAAGTGTGGCAAGGGTCATTGCCGGAGCTACTAAGCTCCGACACCTTGGAGTATTAACTATCGACGCTCAACGTGTTGGTAGAGGCTATTGCCGGAGCTACTAAGCTCCGGCGATGGACAGTGCCGGAGCTTCTAAGCTCCGACGACTTCAAGGGACCTTCACTATCGAAAACTTCGGACCTAAATTATACGAGTTCGAGGCAAATTTGTCTTCAACAAAACTCAACATCCTCTTGGTACATGTCCACAATCAAATTGTGCACATCTACCAGGGGGCCAAGTGAAGATAAAGATGTTGAAGACGAAAAAATGAAATTCGCAATTTCATTTCATTTGAAGACCGGAGATTACATCTGGAGACAAGGGATTACAAAATTGAGGAAGAAGAGAAGATACAAGTAAAGGCTAAGAGAGACAGTCCTAGACCCTATGGAAGAATTCGGCGACCTTCTGGGCGACCTCCGACACGTTGGCTCGGGTAGCTTCGCCTTCTCCTTCGATGGGGCCTTCAAGCACCGGGTCAACAGGGAATCGAGGATTCCGGCTAGTGTAGCACGTCAACACATACTCTGTGACGTTTCTAGCCAGGGATTGCCCCTCGACCTCCAGCTGGTCCGCGATGACGTCGCCCACCTTGGAGAGCTTGCTGCCCGCGGCGCTCAACGCTTGCAACGCAAGGTCCGGCTCTGGCTCCGGATCATCCGGGAGCACGGGGCTGAAACCCATCGGCGCCAGCGCATCGTCGGCCTTGCTCAGGAACTCCCAAATTTGCAGGGAGTCCGTCTTCCTCAGGCCCTTCATCTCTTCCAGGGATCTCCGGGCCGCCGTCAGCTCCGAATTCTCGCGGGAGAGGCGCTCAACTTCTTTGGCGTTTTGCTGAATCTTCGCAGCAACCCGCTTCTCAAGTCTTCCGAGCTCCTCCTCCCGGAGGTGGATCTTGTTCCGGCGGTCAACCAGGTCCTTCTCCCTAGCCTCCGCTTTCTTCTCCCGGGCGATAAGGGCACACTCGTACTCGTAGAGTTCCTGCCCCCGCACCCAGGTCTTCTCCTCCTCCTCCAGGCAGCGCTCTTCCAATTTTTTAGTGCGCTCCTCAAGGCCCTTGTCCGCCAGAGCTGTTTTCTCGGCGAGCTCTTCCTCCCGTCGCAAGACGTCATCCCGTAGCTCCAGGAGTTTTTGCTCCTCATCCTCGAGCCGCCTTTCCCTTCCCTCAAGTGCCTCTCGGCGCTTGATGAGTGCGGTGCTGATGGCCTCGAGTTGACCGAACCGAGCGTTGGCCGCGTCGTTAGCAGCCTTAGCTTGGTCATGGAACTCCCGGGATTGAGCGTCGAGGGCGTGAGTCATGCTCTCCCTCTCGTCCAGCAGCTCACCCCAGAGCTCCAGGCGGACCTTCTCCCGCCTGATCCATTCCTTGTCATCCGCAATCCTCGACTGCGCCAGCTTAGTCTCAAAGTGGAGCCGATTACGCCACCTCCTAAGGGTTTGGCGCTCCTCTTCAAGAGCTTTGCTGTCGTGGAAGAAGGCTAGTTGGACTTGACGTAGACTGGAGCAGGCGTTGTCGATGGACATCGACAGTGAGATGGGCTCCGGACCTTCTGGGATCTCCTCCGCTGGTTCTAGCGGGTCTTCATTTACAAAAATTGGGTCCCACTCTACGAGAGTGGAACCCCGAGCTTCCAAAGCACTAGGGCACTCCTCTGGGATGGCCTCAGTCGCCACCGAAGAAGGTACCGCCACCAAGTCTTCATTTGCCCCCTCAAGCTGGGGGCCGGCGACTTCGTTCAGGCACTCTGGCTCTGCCACGGGTACCATCGACGTCGTCGCTTCCACTGGCTCTGGCCGGGACACTTCTTATGAGGGAGGCTCAAGCTCCCTTGCCTCTTCAGCCACCGGCCCTGCGGCCGGCGCTCCAACAATCACCGGCTCTGCGGCCGGCGCTCCAACAATCGCCGGCTCTGCAGCCGGCGCTCCAATAATTACCGACTCTGCGACCGGAGCTTCGGAAGTAACCGGCTCAACTGCTGGAACCACTTCAACTTCCGGCTCGCATGCCGGGGCTTCAGCTACCTCCGGCTCAACCGCCGGGGCTTCAGCACTTTCCGGCTCCGAAGCCGGGACCACTACCTCCTCCGACTCAACAGCCGGAGCTTCTACTTCTGCAGCACCAGGACCCGGAGCTTCTACCTCCGGAACGTGTGCCGCTGGCGCATCTTCAATCCCGTGGTCCGGCTGTAGGGATCGAATGCCCAAGAGGGGGGGGTGAATTGGGCTACTTCAAATTTTAAGTCAATTTAAAACTTAAGTGAAATCTAATTCTCTAAGCAAGCCAACAGTGCAATTAAGAGAATTAAGTGCGGAATTGAGAATTGCGTAATCGTAAAGGGAGTAGGGAGGAGGAATGCAAACGCTCGAAGACACGGGGACACGTCGATTTTTCCCGTGGTTCGGTGAGATCACTAGGATCCACCTACGTCCACGTTGTGGCACCCACCTAAGGGTATCGCCACTCCCAAGTCACCGAGACGAGGGAATCCACTAACTTCCTCCGTTCGCCATCCTTGGCAAGGTGGAGCTCAAGCCTTGTACAACTTCGATCCTCCGGGCTTCCACAATGGTCTCGGCAAGCTCCGGAGCGATCTCTTCACTCTCCTCTTGATACAAGGTGAGTGCAATCACCAAGAATGCACTTTCTCACGGCTCTCCCTATTCTAGAGTCTCCACTCACCCAGAGAGGACGCACACAAGCTTAACTCTAAGAGGAACTAGCCTATATCTTGAGGTGTGAAAGGGTTACAAGAGTGTGAAAATGAGTATTCTAAGTCTTGGACACTTGGGGAATGTGTAGTGGTGCTCTTGTTGTCCAGCGTCCACGAAATGACTGGTGGGAGGGGGTTAAATACTCAGCCCAACCGAATTAGCCGTTGGAAAAGTGGGCTGATTACTTTTTCTGTGTACATCGGATGATCCGATGACCCCCTTTTATGAGCATCGGTCTAATTAGATTTAGCTGACGTCATTTTGTCAGAAATGACCGTTATTAGACCGATGCTTCACCTCCTTCATCATCGGAGGATCCGATGAATAGATCTTCAGTCTGGTTGAGCTGATAATTTGCTTCTGTTGTAATCGACCGATGTGCATCTGCCTTCAACATCGGATGATCCGGTGTTCAGTCCTTCAGAACACTTCAGAAAATTTGCTTACTGTTGTATTCATCCGATGTTCACTTGATACACATCGGATGATCCGGTGTGTACTTCATTCTGAGGTCTTCTTCTTCTGTTGAGTCCAAATCGACCGATGCAGTCATTCTTCAGATCACCGGATGATCCGGTGTGTACAATTTGTTTCCTTCGAGTTGAGTTGGACTGATCTTTTGGATTTTGGACTTGTGACCTCTTGAACACTTGTTTGTATGGCTCTTCTGATGGATATGAAGCTTCTTGTGTTGCCAATTTTGATAAGGTTGCGTCGTTGTACGAGTTCTTCATTTGTTTCCGATTAACCCCTTAGGTTAGTTCGTTGAGGGGTCTCCTTTTGCATCCAATGAGCAGTAGATGCCATTTATGAGTGATTGATCGACGTTTGATTCATTGTATATGAAACCTCGCATCCACAAACTCATTAGTAGTAATTAACGGTTGTCATTAATCACCGAAACCGTACCTCGTGGGGGCCTAGATGCTTTCAATCTCCCCCTTTTTGGTGATTGATGACAACACAACGAGTAGAGCATAAAAGTAATGGAATTTGAAACGCAAAGGCAATGCTCATAAAGAAATGTAAACGCAATGCTCATAAAGAAATGTAATCGGAACAACATTCAACACAAGGAGCTCGAAGGCTCAAACAGTGATCAAATATAAATCATAAGAGTGAAGTAGCATACTGAATTACAAATAGTAGCAAATGATAACAAACAAGTCTCAAATAGAAGCAAATAACAAGTCTGAAAGCAAATAGATAACTAGCACTCCCCCTAAGCCCAAGACACTCCCCCTAACTCTAACTCTTCTCCCCCTTTGGCATCAAGACACCAAAAAGGGAAGAGGAGTACCTAGGACTCCGGAGCTCTCGGGGCGACGGAGAAGCGGTCGACGTCGGCGGTGTCGGAGCTGCTCGAGGTAGACGTCGCCGGAGCTGGTGCTGGAGCGGGAGGAGCCGGAGGTGCCGACGTGGCTGGGGCTGGAGCTGGAGCTGCTGGAGGGTCCGCTGGAGCTGGAGCTGCTGGAGGAGAAGGCACGGCCGGGAGAGGCGAGAACTGGAACGGCACCGTCGAAGCCAGCAGTGGAGACATGCTGTAGCTCGGGATCGGCGACGCCGGTGCTGGAACTGAAGCTGGAGCCAGAGGAGGTGCTGCTGGAGGCTGACTGAGACCGGTGTGCTGTGGCGGAAGGGCTATCCCGGTCTGCTGGTAGAGGTTGGTGATCAACCCCAGGATACCCATCATCGCCTGCTGGGTCTGCTGCTGCTGGTCCAGTGTCCTCCGGTGCATCTGGTCCACCAGACTCGTGAACCGGTCCGTGTCCTCGCGCCTCTGGCGGGCCATCTCTAGCTGCATCTCTGTCTGCTTCCTCTGAAGCTCTGCGAGCCGCGCAGCCTGCTCTGCCCTGGCCTGCTCAGCAGCGAGCCTGTCCTGGCGCTGCTGCTCGATCATCTGCTGAAGAAGCGACGTCAGCTCAGACGGCTGCGTCACCTGCGCCTCGGACACAGGAGGTGGTGTCGGTGGCGGAGCAGCTGATCCTCCGGCCTCGGTGTCGTGCTGCCTCGGTGAAGGTGGAGGAGGAGGGAAGTACTCCTCGACACTGTCGTCTGTGTCGCTCTCGGACCAGACGTGCTGTAAGTCTCCACCTTGAGCTTCTGCCTGAGCCATACGCTCATCTTCCTTCTCGAGGTCAGACCAATCCTCCTCAGTCAAGCGCGCCCTGACCTGGCGCTCAACTGGACGGCCAAGGCGGCGGTCTCCAGGAGCGGACGCACGGTAGTGACCGAAGCGGGTCACGCTCTCGTCAGCAAGCCGGGTCTGTGCTGTATGTCCCTCTGGCACCACCATAGAGCAGATAAAGCTGATCCAGTGCCCATAGACCATCTGCCTCATCATGCCCACTCCATCTGTAATAACGTCCTCCATCTCGCAGATAATGATATCCACTATATCAAAGTCCATCCCGTTCATGATGTAGAACAGGAGGGTCTGCTGGAGACTCGTGAACCCCTCTAAGTAACCTGACCTCGGCAGGAGCGTGCGGCGCAAGGCGAGGTGCACAATGCGCGCAGCTGGGGTCAGGAGTGCTGGGACTCTCGGCTGATCTGGAGAGAATGTGGGGCCAAACAAGGAGCGGATCTCGTCCAGCTGAGGTGCTACCCCTCCAGTAAGTGGCCTCCTCGGTGGATCTGCCTGCCCATAGACCTTCTCGTGTATGCTAGTGTCGTGCAGGTCCAAGCCAAGGATGTGCCCCAAAGTCTGCCTCGTGAGATGGTAGTGCTGACCATTGAACATGAAGGCAATTGATCTTCTGCCCTCTGAGATGTACAGGGTCGCGTAGAAGACACGGACCCACTCTTCCACATAGGCACACCTCTCATAACCCAGTAGCTCCACCAAGCCCCTGTATCTCTCAAAGAAGGGGCGGACATCAGTTTCCGCTGCCACTGCAAGCTGCCTCCAGTCTAAGTGGTTGTGCTGGAAGAGCTTGTGCCCCCGGCGCTTGTAGGTCTCATAGAGAGACGCCTGGGTGACAGTCCAGAAGCGACTGTCAACAAGCAGCTCTCGGGGTTGTGGGAACCACTCCTCAAGAAGGACACTCCATCTGAGCTTCCGGAGTTGCTTCGCCTTCATCTTCCGGTAGTCCACAAGGCGGACTCCTTCACTGACCCGGACGGCCGTGTCCACCTCATGGATGTCTCTCTCAGCCTCCCTGTCCTCACGACGGTCGGCGGCCGTCGGTCTCGGACGAGGAGCAGCCTCGACGTGACCTCCTCGAGTCCGGGCTGAGCGCCGGCGGACGAGAGGCGCAACTGGCTCCTCTTCGGCGTCGGAGTCGTCGACCACGGGAGGCGGCCTTGGACGGGCCTCGCGAATCCTCAACGAACCCCCATGGCCGCGCTCACGCTCCTCGGCGGCGCGAGCGGCCATCAAGGCCTTCTTCTCATCCTTCGATAATTTTCGCTTCTTCGCGGCGGGCTCCGCGATCGCTTTGCCCTTTCCTTTGCGATCACGACCCATCTAGATGGAAGGGAGAGGTGGAGTTAGCGACGATGAAAGCGAACGGCGAGAGAAGCAATGAGAGACGTCGCACGGCACGAAGCTCACCTTCGCGACGATGAACAACCGGGAAAAACTTAGCGACGGGGGCCGGAGAAGACGTGGAGATGCTTCGACGGAGGGAGAGGTGCGGTGGCGATGGTGCGTGGGCGCGGGTGGAGCACGGCGGCGGCTGCTGCGGAAGTGGTGCGGTGAGCGGGCACGGGCGACGGCGGCGCGTGGGGAGGCAGCGGCGGCGGTGCTGCGGGTGGAGCACGGCGGCGGCGGCGCGAGGGAAGGGCGGCGGCGCGCGGGAGAGGTGGCCGGCGGCGGTGGCGCGAGCAGGGGACGGCGGCGGCGGCCGGCGGCGGCGCTGCAGGCGAGGGAGAGGCGGCGGCGCGTGGAGAGGCGGTGGTCGGCGGCGGCGGAAGCACGGGGTGTCGGGGAGAGAAAGGGTCGGGCCGGCGCGCGGGTTTAAATAGTGGGGCCCAAACCCTAGCCGTTTTTCAAACACCGGATGGACCGATGATATATGCAGTGAACATCGGTCAATTGCAACAGTAAGGATATTCAAGAATTGCTGTTGACATCGGATGAACCGATGATTAGGGTTTTGAACATCGGTCGAATAGCACAGTAAGGGTGTTCAACCGAGTGATATTGACACCGGATGATCCGACGTTAGAGGGAGGTAGACATCGGTTGAATGGATCACAACTCCAGAAGAGTGAACATCGGATGGACCGATGTTTTCCAGGATGAACGCGTCGGATCATTTGAGGTTCTGACAGAGTTGGATTTTGAGGATTGAACACCTATTTGACCGATGAGAGATTGACAGGGGCATCGGATAATCCGATGACAACAGAACGAAAACATCCCATATATGTCCTTCGACCGAACAAACAATTGAGGAGAAACACATGTCTTAGGACTTTTTGGGCAACTCCTTACCCCTCAAGAAGCTAATATGCCAATAGCTTGGCTAGACCTTAACACAAACGGAACACCAAGAAAAATGGAGGAAAAATATCCAAATAAAATGTAAGGCCCATGCTTTGTGAGGTAGAGTATGGAAACTTCTATCTCATTAAAGCATGTTCCTTTAGAATTTTGCTCTTTCCACATCATATGAGTTGAGATATTGCATTTCAAACAAGTCTCCTTCTCATGATGTGGGTTCCCCTTTGTGACAATCTACCGTATGCAATGTCAAACAAGATAATGCAAAATATTAGATGAATGCAAGTCTATATGACAGGAATCATGCAAGGCATAAAATAAATCTATCTTGCCAAGTTCACACCTGCCAAAGGCTTACTCAGGGAAAACTATTTCAAGCTCGCCCCTATCCTTTGGGAGTTAGGCAAGACCTATGTGACATGCAACCTTACATGAACATGGCAATTTACATGACGTTAGATGCATCTAGCACATTTAACTCACTTCTAAGCCTAGAAAAAGTTTTCTCATCAAGTGGTTTGGTGAAGATATCCGCCAATTGTTCTTCGGACCTAACACCTTGCAAAGAGATTTCTCCCTTAGCCTCATGGTCCCGCAAGAAGTGATGGCGAATATCAATGTGCTTAGTGCGGGAGTGTTGAACGGGGTTTCTAGCTATCTTAACCGCACTTTCATTGTCACAAAGGAGAGGCACACAACCAAACTTAATTCCAAAGTCCAAGAGGGTTTCCTTCATATATAGGATTTGGGCACAACATGCACCGGCCGCTATATACTCCGCCTCCGCGGTGGACAAAGCCACGGAATTTTGCTTCTTGCTCGACCAAGAAACTAGGGAACGCCCAAGTAAGTGGCAACCCCCGGAGGTACTCTTGCGGTCTACACGGCATCCGGCAAAGTCCGAATCCGAGTATCCTAAGAGATGAAAACTAGCGTTCTTGGGGTACCACAAACCTACACTTGGGGTATGCTTGAGATACCGAAATATCCTAAAGACCGCCTTCTTGTGCGATTCTTTAGGTGCCGCTTGAAAGCGAGCACACAAGCACACACTAAACATAATATCGGGCCTAGATGCGGTAAGATATAGCAATGAACCAATCATGGAACGGTAATGAGATTGATCAATAGATTTATCGTCCATGTCCGCGTCGAGATGACAATTTGTCGCCATTGGAGTGCTTCTTGAGCTACAATCTCCCATCTCAAATTTCTTCAAGAGGTCCTTAGTGTACTTCTCTTGATGGATGAAGGTCCCCTCTTGAAGTTGCTTGATTTGAAATCCTAGGAAGAAGTTGAGCTCTCCAATCATTGACATCTCGAATTCCCTAGACATCATTTTGCCAAACTCATGGCTAAGAGCTTTGTTAGTTGAGCCAAAAATAATATCATCGACATAAATTTGACAAAGAAATAAGTCTCCGTCGATGTCCTTGGTGAAGAGTGTAGTGTCCACCCTCCCAATCTTGAAACCTTGCATGACGAGGAAGTCCCTTAAGCGCTCGTACCATGCCCTTGGAGCTTGCTTGAGTCCATAGAGTGCTTTGTTTAGCCTATAGACATGGTTAGGGTTTCTTGGGTCCTCAAACCCGGGAGGTTGCTCAACAAGCACAAGTTCATTAATATAGCCATTGAGAAATGCACTCTTAACATCCATTTGATAAAGCATGATATTATGATGAGAAGCAAAAGCAAGGAGTATGCGGATAGCTTCTAACCGTGCTACCGGGGCGAATGTCTCCCCAAAATCCAAACCTTCAACTTGAGCAAATCCCTTCGCCACAAGCCTAGCTTTGTTGCGGACCACCACGCCATTCTCATCTTGCTTGTTGCGGTAGACCCACTTCGTTCCAATCACATTCTTGTCCTTGGGTCGCTCCTCCAACACCCAAACTTCATTGCGGGTGAAGTTGTTGAGTTCCTCTTGCATAGCCATCACCCAATTGGAGTCTTGGAGAGCTTCCTCAATGCTTTTGGGTTCTACACACGACACAAAAGAGTAGTGCTCACAAAAAGATGCAACATGACGTGAACGAGTACTTACTCCCCGTGAAGGACTTCCAATGATTTGATCCATTGGATGTGCCTTGGAGATGCGCCCATGTCTCATCATCGGTTGTGAGTCACTTGGTGGTGGTGAAGTATCTTGCTCGTCTTGTGGTTGGACTTCATCTTGGACTTCATCTTCTTCTTGGTGTTGTGTGGCTTGTTGGTCTTGCATAGGCAATGGATCATCTTTGTCTTCTTCTTCATCCACTTGAGGCGCCATGGAGGTGTTGATGTTCGGACTTGAAGCTCCCCCTTGATCATGGCTCTCCTCAACTTCGGGCTTGATGTCTCCTATGGTCATGTTCTTCATAGCTTCTCGTAGAGGCTCATCATCTATATCATCATGACCAAAACTCTCCTCTTGGGAGCCATTAGTCTCATCAAACTCAACGTCACAACTTTCTTCAACTAACCCGGAGGTTTGGTTGAATACTCGATATGCCTTTGAGTTTGACGCATAACCAAGGAAAATACCAACATCGCACCTTCTTTCAAACTTACCAAGTCTTTTCTTGCGGTAGATGTAGCACTTGCATCCGAAGACCCGGAAGTAGGAGATGTTGGGCTTTCTCCCAATGAGGAGCTCGTAGGGAGTCTTTTGGAGAAGTCGATGAAGGTAGACTCTATTTGCGGCATGGCATGCCGTGTTGATCGCTTCCGCCCAAAACTTCTCCGACGTCCCATAATCATCAAGCATGGCTCTCGCGAGGGTGATTAGTGTCTTGTTCTTTCTCTCAACAACACCGTTTTGTTGAGGGGTGTATGTAGCCGAAAATTCGTGCTTGACTCCTTCACGGTCACACCACTCCCCAATATTGTAGTTCTTGAACTCGGTGCCGTTGTCACTCCGGACCTTGATGATGGGAAGTTGGAATTCCCGTTGAGCTCTTTTTGCAAAGGTCTTGAAGACTTCCGGGGTTTCACCCTTGTCACCTAAAAACAAAGTCCAAGCATAGCGAGAGTAATCATCAACAATAACGAGACAATAGAGATTACCGCCAAGGCTTTGGTAGGTGGACGGTCCGAAGAGGTCCATGTGAAGTAGTTCGAGCGGCTTGGAGGTAGACACCATTGTCTTCATCGGATGGTGCGAAGCCACTTGCTTCCCGGCTTGACATGCGCTACATAGCTTGTTCTTTTCAAACGTCACGTCCTTTACGCCGGTCACCATCCCTAGCTTGAAGGACTTCTTGAGCTTGCTCATTCCTATGTGAGCAATCCTCCGATGCCATAGCCACCCCAAACTTGTCTTGGTGAAAAGACAAGTGGTTAGGATTGCGCTCTTGTTGGAGAAGTCCACCAAATATAGATGACCATGCCTAAAGCCCTTGAATATTAGCTCTTTGCTAGCTACACTAGACACCACAACACCATCTTTGTCAAATGTGCACGTTAGTCCAAGATCACAAAGTTGAGCAATAGAGAGCAAATTAAAGCTAAGAGACTTAACGTAAAGCACATTTGAAATGGACAAGTCATTAGAAATTGCAATTTTACCTAAACCAATTACCTTCCCCTTTGAGTTATCACCAAAGGTGACTTGTTCATGATTGCCGGGGTCTTCTATGGAGGTGAACATACCATCATTGCCGGTCATGTGTTGAGTGCACCCACTATCGAGTACCCAATGTTTTCCTCCGGCTTTGTAGTTCACCTACACACATGAAGTTAGTTTTTGAGTTTAGGAACCCAAGCCAACTTAGGTCCTTGTATGTGTGATACAAGTGATTTTGGGACCCATAGTTGCTTGGGGAGCTTCCCCTTCATGCCCTTGATGTTTTTGCCAATGAACTTCGCCTTCACCTTTCCACCTACTTTGCTCAATAGATAGTGACAATCATTGAAAGTAGATGAATAGTTAGGAGGTAATTTTGGAGAAGGACGAGTGGGAAGAGGGCACTCCCTAGTGTGATGTCCGGTGACCTCACAATGTTGGCAATAGGATCCCACTTCCTTGATGAAGCTTGTCCTAAGCTCCGGTGAGGGCACCTTCCATTTGTTGGGCGTAGGGAAGGTCCCAAGTCCCCTCTTGTTGAAGCCTTTAGCTTGTTGGAAGAGGATCTCCTTGTGCTTGTCCTCTCCCTTGGAAAGTCTAGCCACACTAGTGCGGAGACTTTCGATCTCGTCCATTAGCTCCTTCTCCCTATTAGCTTTCAATGGCAAAGACTCATGCAAATTGTTAGTGGCATGTGAACTAGCGGGTGTTTTGCCATCAAGAGTTTCTTTCTTCAAGTTATTCAATTTTAGTTCCATTGCTTCATAGGAAAGACTAAGTGTCTCATGCTCTTGAACTAACTCGTTATGCTTAGCCAATAGTGCCGAGTTAGCTAAGTCAAGCTCATGGAACTCAAGCTTGATTTGAGCCTTCTCCTCCTCAATTTGCTTGACATGTGACTTGAGCGTTTCATGCTCATTAAGTATGGTGACATACTTGTCTTGCAAATCGAGGTTGGCACCCTCTAGCTTAGCGCGAGTTAGCTCAAGTGCCTTAACCTTAGCCTTTTCCCTTTTGATAATGGCATGATATTCATTAATCATAGATGCTAGTTCATTGGGAGAAAGTTCATCATCACTTGAGTCATCACATACCTTTGTGTTACCTTTCGCCATGAGGCACATAGGCGGTGGAGGAAGGGGTGAGTCATCCTTGTTGACGATAGCGAGGTTTGCCAAGTTTTCTTCCTCATCTTCACTATCATCACTTGTTTCTTCATCGGTGACCCACTCATTTGCTTCGCACATGAAGACCTTTTGAGGTCCTCTTCTCTTCTTTGGAAAGAGCTTGGTCTTCTTGCCTTTGTCAAGTTTCTTCTTTCCAAAGGTGCGCTTGGGCTTTGCATCTTCATCATCATCACTCTCTTCTAGCTTGCGATGCTTGCCCTTGTCCTTCCTCTTGTCCGGTCTTGGACAATCATATGATATGTGGCCTTGATTGCCACAATTGTAGCACGTCTTGTTTTCATCTCTCCTTGGCAAGAAGGCTTTCTTCTTGGGATCAAACGAGTATCCCTTCTTGGCAATCTTTGAGTTGAGACGTGAAAACTTCCTCATCATCAATGCAAGCTCATCATCATCATCATCTTCACTTGTAGCTTGTTCTTCCTCACTTGAGCTAGGCTCAACCACTTTCTTCTTCTTGGTATGTGTCTTCTTGGTTGAGGCCTTGAGAGCAATGGTCTTTGATGATGATGACTCCTCCATCATTCCAAGCACACTCATCTCATGAGCATGTATCTCTCCAATGAGCTCCGAAACCTCAATGTTGTCAAGTGACTCCTTTTGGAGCATTGAGTTGATGATGTTGTACTTGGGCTTGGGAAGTAGCATGAGGATCTTGCGGTTGATGAGTCCCTTGCCAAGAGAAGCAATGTCAAGAGCATTAATTTCCTCAATGAGTACATTTAAGCGAGAAAACATTTGATTAACATTCTCATGAGGAAGCATTTTAAAATCATCATACTTGGATTTAAGCAAGTGATATTTGAGCTCTTTGACACGAGAGGAACCCTCATGGATCTCAATCAAGCAAGCCCAAATTTCACAAGCTTTCTCCTTACTAGCAATTCTAGCAAATACATCTTGACTAATGCACTCATAAATAGCATTCCTAGCCTTAGCATCCCATTTTAGTTTATCACCAATATATTCATGGTTGCCAAACCCCGCATGGGTCGCTTCCCACACTTCGGGAGAAATTGCCTCAAGGTAAGCGCGCATGCGTGCTTTCCAATAAGCAAAATTCTTGCCCTCGAAGGTAGGAACCGAACCCCCATTCTTGGCCATTTTTGCTCTCTAGCGGTGAAGCTAGAATGATCCAATGAGCAACCTTGCTCTGATACCAATTGTAGGGATCGAATGCCCAAGAGGGGGGGGGGATGAATTGGGCTACTTCAAATTTTAAGTCAATTTAAAACTTAAGTGAAATCTAATTCTCTAAGCAAGCCAACAGTGCAATTAAGAGAATTAAGTGCGGAATTGAGAATTGCGTAATCGTAAAGGGAGTAGGGAGGAGGAATGCAAACGCTCGAAGACACGGGGACACGTCGATTTTTCCCGTGGTTCGGTGAGATCACTAGGATCCACCTACGTCCACGTTGTGGCACCCACCTAAGGGTATCGCCACTCCCAAGTCACCGAGACGAGGGAATCCACTAACTTCCTCCGTTCGCCATCCTTGGCAAGGTGGAGCTCAAGCCTTGTACAACTTCGATCCTCCGGGCTTCCACAATGGTCTCGGCAAGCTCCGGAGCGATCTCTTCACTCTCCTCTTGATACAAGGTGAGTGCAATCACCAATAATGCACTTTCTCACGGCTCTCCCTATTCTAGAGTCTCCACTCACCCAGAGAGGACGCACACAAGCTTAACTCTAAGAGGAACTAGCCTATATCTTGAGGTGTGAAAGGGTTACAAGAGTGTGAAAATGAGTATTCTAAGTCTTGGACACTTGGGGAATGTGTAGTGGTGCTCTTGTTGTCCAGCGTCCACGAAATGACTGGTGGGAGGGGGTTAAATACTCAGCCCAACCGAATTAGCCGTTGGAAAAGTGGGCTGATTACTTTTTCTGTGTACATCGGATGATCCGATGACCCCCTTTTATGAGCATCGGTCTAATTAGATTTAGCTGACGTCATTCTGTCAGAAATGACCGTTATTAGACCGATGCTTCACCTCCTTCATCATCGGAGGATCCGATGAATAGATCTTCAGTCTGGTTGAGCTGATAATTTGCTTCTGTTGTAATCGACCGATGTGCATCTGCCTTCAACATCGGATGATCCGGTGTTCAGTCCTTCAGAACACTTCAGAAAATTTGCTTACTGTTGTATTCATCCGATGTTCACTTGATACACATCGGATGATCCGGTGTGTACTTCATTCTGAGGTCTTCTTCTTCTGTTGAGTCCAAATCGACCGATGCAGTCATTCTTCAGATCACCGGATGATCCGGTGTGTACAATTTGTTTCCTTCGAGTTAAGTTGGACTGATCTTTTGGATTTTGGACTTGTGACCTCTTGAACACTTGTTTGTATGGCTCTTCTGATGGATATGAAGCTTCTTGTGTTGCCAATTTTGATAAGGTTGCGTCGTTGTACGAGTTCTTCATTTGTTTCTGATTAACCCCTTAGGTTAGTTCGTTGAGGGGTCTCCTTTTGCATCCAATGAGCAGTAGATGCCATTTATGAGTGATTGATCGACGTTTGATTCATTGTACATGAAACCTCGCATCCACAAACTCATTAGTAGTAATTAACGGTTGTCATTAATCACCGAAACCGTACCTCGTGGGGGCCTAGATGCTTTCACCGGCGCTACCACGGGAACTTCTGGAGACGAGTCGAGGTCCATGACCACGACAGCCGGCGCCGGAGCTGTCGCAGCCTCCGCTTGGGGCGGCACCGGAGCTGGAGCAGAAGCCCCCGCAGCCTCAGACACTGTGGCCGAGGGCGGAGCTTCACTCCCCTTCTTGGGAACGCTGCAGATAAAGAACGAAGAAATTGAGCAAATATATGCTACAATTAAAGGTTAATCGAGGTAAGAAAGAAAAATTACCTTGGGAGGCTCACGCACCAGCTTGCGCGGAACCTCTTTCCCGGACGTTCCGGGCTGGCCACGGTCGGCGTAGGAGCTCCGGGAGGACTCCCAGGACTTGCCGTGGCCGCGGGCGTTTCCCGGGTCGGAGCTCTCCTTGATCGGGAGGAACTCCTGGACCTGGAGGCCCTCACCGCTTCTCGTGCCGGAGTCGCTTGCCCGGAGCTGGCACCTCCGGAGGGATCCACCACGGGAACAGCCGCACTCCGGGAGGATCCCACCGCCGGAACAGTGGCGCTCCGAAAAGACCCCACCACGGGAACAGCCGCCACGGCGGCGGAGGATCTTCCTTCCTGAGGACGGGGAACTGGGGGGGAGGTGGCAAGCCCGACGGACCTTCCGTCAGCATGTCGCAGCTTTCTATTCCGGCTCTCCGGCTCCTCCGCCAGCTCCTTGCCCTTGCCGGTGACCTCAGCTCTTGGCTGAGAGACAGGGGCGGAGCCACCTTCGGACAACCCGGGGATCGCCAACCGGGCGGTTGATCTTCTCTCGACGACGCCAAGGTCGTCAAGCGCGGGCATCTTCCGCCGGAGCTCCCTGCTGAACTCAACTTCCACGTTCAGGGGGAGGAAAGCCGGCGGCGGAGTCAAGTACTCTCCGTCAACATCGATGTCGTGCTGGAATTTCTTGAGGTGAAACTCCAAGGACTTCCCCACCATGCTGGACTTCAACCCGGTCTCAACCCGGTCCTCGTCCATCACGCTGTTGAGGGCCCAGGCGAGCTTCTCCCTCCTCTTCAGCGGCGCCCACCTGTTGGACAAGAAGTTGCAGAACACCGCCTGGGGAGTCAATCCTCCCTCCACACATTGGCGGATCCTGGTCAAGGCGGAGTCGAAAGCTGCCGCCAGCACCGGAACTTCGCTCCACACCGACGTGTCAATGCCGGGCAGACCGTCTGGCAACTCCAACCGCTCATGCTCCTCCACCCGGACGACTACCCAATCTTTCTTCCAGTCATCCCACTTCCCGGAAGGGAATGACCGGAGGTACTTGAACGGGCACTTCTTGCGCTTCACGAAGTAGTAGAAGCCAAGATACTCGTCGCTTCGGCCGGTGGTTTGGACGGTGAAGAAGGTTCGGAAGAGCTCGATGCAGGGAGGGATGCCCACCCACATCTCGCAGAAGTGGACAAAGATGGACACAAGAAGAATGGAGTGAGGGCCAAGGTGGTATAGCTGCAGACCATAGAAGTCCAGCAGCATCAAGAAGAAAGAAGAAAACGGTGGGATCAGCCCCACCATGGCGTACGATGAAAAATACACCATCTCGCCGGAGTGCTCCTTTTTAAAGGGAAGCTCTTCGCCGGCGCGGACCGAACGGTTGAAGAAGTCCGACGACCACCCCATGAGGGCTCGGACCTTCTTCAGATCGCTTTCTGTCTTCAAACGACTCTCACGCAGACCCAACTCCATCGCAGCACAGTTAGGCAAGAGAAGAGGAGCAAAGTACAAGTCGAGAGTTTGAGCGCAAGAACAGATGGAAAGCGTAAAGAACTCCCGACGGTGCGCTTTCCTTCTTAAGTAAGCCCTCGCAACGCTTGGATGGAAACTGCAGGAGAGTCAAGGATACTACTCAAGAATTCAACCCTGCCGATGACAAGAGGGCCCGGGACCACCCTGACGATCAAGTCGAGGTTCTTACCCAGGCGAACAGTTGTCATCACGAGGCGGGAAACCCAAAGGCGGCGGACTGACAAGGCGCGCGGAACCGATACGGTTTTCGTATCGGGAACCGGCGACCTTCAATTGCGAGAGATCCGCACGTCAAAGATCTTATCTGCCGCCTGAGGTGCGCCACGCGTCGAGACTTAACCGTAAAGCCCCGCCAAAGGCACCTCCGAAGACCCTTGAAGACCCAGTTCAAGAGTCGCAAGTGTGGACCCACCTCCGGCAGAATGACCTCACCCCGTTGGCCTTCCCCGGAGGTAGGTCCAGGGGGCCACTGTCGGTACCCTAAAAACCATACACCCCCTGAGGTTACAAAGATCTCAAGGGAAGGACATCCACTCAAATTGAAGACCCTCGGGGGCCCACCTGTCAGACATAACCGGACCTGCTTCTCCAACATGGTTAACCCCTAGGTTGCCACGTGTACTGTCAGACCGGAGCTATTACCCGCAAGGGTGAAGCTCCGGGCCACGTACTGAAACGGCACCTCCGGATTTAACCCCTGACCGAGAGAAGCTCCGGACCTGACACGTGCCAGGCCACCCCGGAGCTTCCCGCTTCCCACAAGCAAGCTCCGGAGCTGCCACGTGTCCATACGTCGGAGCTGGCCGCTTCAAACCCCCGGAAGACATTGTAACGGCTCCGGATCTCCAAAGGACAGCCGCGGACTTCAAGACCCGATTAATTTTCATTAATTCCACATTAATGACACTTAATCGGACGATCTTAACACCTGTAACGGAACTGTCAGAGCCGTTACAGGGTTATTAACAACAATTAATCTCGTGTATCAATACTAGTAACCGCCAGGGCCACATGTCGGGCCAGGCTGACTTGTAACGGTTTGTCCTTGTACTATAAAAGGACAAACCGACGATACACGGGAGGGAACTCTCGAACACAATCAAGCTCACAAGTTAATACAACACACACCCGTGGAGTAGGGTATTACGCTCAGGCGGCCCGAACCACGTAAACCACTGTGTCACTCGAGTCCAATCGCGATTCACCTTCTTGAGTCTCCGCGCGCCCACACCGAACTACAAACTCCTCCAACACTTTCATAGTGTCAGGAGATCTGCCGACTCCAACAGTCGACAGTGCGGGAAGATGCGTGGTTCCCACACTCGCCTCCATGGATTTCTGCGAGGAGCTCGCATCCTTCTTCCCTTGTGATGCACCGCATTAGGATGCCGTTGGCACCGCGCCGGTAGAGATCCCCTTCTACCAGCGTGTATCTTTTAGCCAATCTGACTACCCGGTCAGCGGATACATCATCGTCAGGAAGGATGTTGTCTTTCAAGTAGTTCTGGATCTCCGAGATCCATGCATCGGAACTGACTTGAGCATTTGAGTCTTGCGTGCTGGGTTGCTCGGAGCTTCCGGCAGCACCTACGACCCTTGATGGCTGCCATGGTAATAGGGCCATCGGGACCGTCAACTTCGGGATGCTGATCTCGCCCCCTTCGTTCAGTTCGGGAGGCTGAACTGTGGGTTTCGACAATCTCCGGACAAAAGTTCCTTCAGGAGCCGGAGCTCCGGTTGACGCTTTCGTCGAGAGTTCGTCGGCTTCAGCGTTGTGGGCACGCTGAACATGGTGGAGGTCTATGACTTCAAAGTCCTTCTGAAGCCTCTGGACTTCAAGGAGGTAAGCAGCTAGCTGGAGATTATTGCAGGAGCATTCACCCTTCACCTGTTTGATGATGAGCTGTGAATCTCCTTTGACCAGCAGTTGCTTGACACCGTATGATAGTGCCACCTTTAGTCCGTAGATGAGTGCTTCATACTCCGCCATGTTGTTGGTTGCCTTGAAGTCAAGGTGCACCATGTATTTCACCTTCTCCCCAGTCGGTGCAAGGAGAAGGATTCCAGCTCCGGCCCCCTGCTTCTGCATGGAGCCATCGAAGTAGAGGGTCCAGTGAGGCTCAATGAAGGTTGGAGCTTGATGCTCCGTCTTCTGTTCACTGGGGCCCCCAGGGTTTGATGGAGAGGGAGTCCATTCCGCCACGAAATCTCCCAACGCTTGACTCTTGATTGCTTGCCTCAGAATGAATTCGAGATCGAATTCAGCCAATTCCGCTGCTCACTTTGCAATATTCCCAGTTGAATCGGGATTATGCAAGATCGCTCGAAGTGGATAGGAGGTCACCACCGAGACTTTGTGAGCTTGGAAGTAGTGTCGAAGCTTCCTGGAGGCAATAAGAACTGCATAAAGCAGCTTATGCACCTCTAGGTATCGAGTCTTGGCATCATGTAATACTTCACTGATGAAGTATACCGGGCGTTGAATGGTCCGGACCCTCCCAGAGGGGTCCGGAGCTTCCTCTTCATTGATCCAGACCCTGTCGGTGGAGTCCAGATTCTCTTCGGGGACCTCCGGGTTCTGGCTGGAGGAACCCAGAGCTTCTTCAGAAATGACCTGGACCCTCTCAGAGGGGTCTGGGTCTTCTGAAGTGACTTCTTGTGGGTTTGAGTCTGGGAGCTGGGACCCAGACTCACTTTCAGGAATCTCCGGACCCTCCCGAAGGGGTCTGGATTCCTGAGTATGGGGTAGTTCCGGTCTCTCCGCAACCAGAACCATACTGACGACTTCGTCAGTAGTTGAAATGTAAAGCAACAAAGGCTCACCAGAGTTCGGAGCTACCAGAATTGGTAGGGTGGTGAGGAACTGTTTCAGCTCTTGGAATGCCTTCTCTGCTTCTTCGGACCATTGGAATGGTTCGCACTTCCTCAACAACTTGAAGAAGGGAAGTGCCCGTTCTGCCAGTCTTGATATGAACCGGCTGAGGGCTGCTAGACACCCAGTTAACTTTTGGACGTCTTTGATGCGGGTTAATGGTCGCATGTCTTCTATGACTTTTATCTTCGCCGGATTAGCCTCTATGCCCCGGTGACTTACCAGGAAACCAAGAAGTTTTCCGGAGCTAACCCCGAAAACACACTTGTCTGGGCTTAGCTTCGTGCGGGTGGCCCGCAGCTTGTCGAAGACAGCCTGCAAGGTGTCCAAGAGGGACTCCTTGTTCTTGACCTTGACCACGATTTCATCAACGTACACTTCCACTATGTCTCTGATGAGTTCTTCAAAAGTTTTGTACATAGCTCGTACAAAATTTGAAGCTGCATTCTTGAGACCAAATGGCATGGCTGTGTAACAGTACAATCCATCTACTGTGATGAATGAAGTATGCTCTTCATCCTCCCTAGACATCCTGATTTGATGATACCCAGAATATGCGTCTAGGAAACACAGTAACTCACACCCGGAGGTGGAATCCACTATCTGATCTATTCTAGGTAGTGGGAATGGATCTTTTGGACATGCCTTATTCAGTGTGGTGTAGTCGATGCACATCCGAAGCTTCCCGCCGGCCTTGGGCACAAGGACTGGGTTCGCCAGCCATTTTGGATGGAAGACTTCTTAGATGAATCCGGCTTCGAGCAACTTCTTCACTTCTTGTCGGATGAAGTTCTGCCGCTCTACGGATTGCTTCCGAGGCTTCTGATGCACATCCCGAGCATCGGGGTAAATCTTCAGATTGTGCTCAATCACTTCCCTGGGGATCCCAGACATTTGTGACGGTTGCCAGGCAAACACGTCAACATTAGCCCGGAGGAAAGTGATGAGCGCGAGTTCCTATTTGTCGTTCAACCCTCCCGATATACGGGTGGTTTGAGCGGCATCAGAACCAATTTGGACGACTTTGACGGGAATGTCGGTGTCGCCGCTTGGCTGCACACGGGGTGCAGAGGTTGAGCCTCGTTGACGAATGCTCGGGGGTTTCGGAGCTTGCTCCTGCCTGGAGTCCTCCTCTTGCGCCGTGGTGAGTGCATGGAGCTCCTCCAGAGCAGTTACTCCGGCGGTGCGATCTCCGTGGATCCGGAGAACGCCTACTGGTGTTGGCATCTTCAACACCAGGTATCCATAATGAGCAGCTGCCATAAATTTGTATAGGGCGGGTCTACCCAAGATGGCGTTGAATGGTAAGTTGATCTGAGCGACGTCGAAGACCAACTTCTCGGTGCGATACTTCTCCCGTGTCCCGAAGGTAACGGGGAGAGTTATAGCTCCGAGTGGGGTAATGGCCCCCGGACCTACTCCGGAGAAAGGTCGAGAGGGCTGGAGATCTGAAGGTCGGAGCTGAAGCTTGGTAAAAGCTTCAAAGCTTATGAGGTTCAGCCCCGAACCTCCGTCCACCATAACATGATGGAGCTGGATGTTATTAATGGTGGGAGATACCATCAAAGGTAACTGTCCAGCTCCGACCATGCTTCGAGGACAGTCCGAAGCATCAAAAGTGATGGATGTGTCCATCCACTTTCGATGTGGCTCCGGTCTAGCTGTAGGAGCTACAGCGGCCATATCCCGCCGCATAGTCTTGATGATGCGACGGGAGGTGATGTCCCATGATCCACCAAAAATGGTGTTCATGGTTTTCCGACGCTCGTTGTCAGAGACGTCAGAGTCATCGTCGACGGAGGTGTAGACGGCCTTCAGGACCTTTTTGGGGTCCTGAAACCCTAACTCCTCTTCAGCTGGAGCTTCGTCGACCTTCTGTTTTCCTTCCCTCTGTCGGAAAGGGGACCCTTCCCAGCGCTTGCTGTAGCGCTCGGCAAGGTTTTGGACCTCCCGACAGTCTTCCAAACCGTGGCTGCCCGTTTTGTGAATGGGACACCACACTTTGGGTTTGCCACCGTCTTCGGAAGACGGTCGAGGTTGCTTCTCAGGGTGTGGCCCCCGGCCACCCGGAGTTGCAGCAGCTGCAACGTTGGATGTGCCGGCCGACGGCTTCTTCTTGCCGTTGGTCTTCTTTTTCTTCTTGCCACCCCCGGAGGTAGCAGCTTCTTCTTTGGAGGATTTCTTATGATCCTCCGAGGCTTGTTTGGAGTGTATTTCACGGCCCTCCGCAGCCCTGGCACATTTGTCTGCCAGGCTGAAGAGTTCCGTGACACTGGTGATCTCTTTGATCGCCACCTTCTCCAACATCTTCTTGTCTCGTACGCCCTGTCTGAATGCCACAATGAGAGAAGCGCTTGAGATAGAAGGGATTGTGTTGCGTACCTGAGAGAACCTCTGGATGAAGGACCGCAAAGATTCTCCCCCTTTTTGCACGACCGCAAAAAGGTCCAGTTCAGTGCCTGGTCGGGTGTATGAACTCCCGAAGTTGGCAGTGAACTGACGGCACAACTCCTCCCAACTGTTGATAGAGTTGGGTGGAAGACTCATAAACCAGGACCTGGCGGTCCCAGTTAAGGCCACTGGAAAGTAATTAGCCATTACAGCCTCGTTTCCTCCAGCTGCCAAGATTGCAGTGGAGTATATCTGAAGGAATTCGGCGGGGTTGACAGTCCCGTCGAATTTTTCCGGCAGGTGTGGCCGGAACTTCTGTGGCCATCTAACCATGCGCAGGTGCATGGCTAGGGCTGAACAGCCTCCTCCTACCCCTTCCAGAGTAGAAAGGTCCTGAGCTTCCCGTCTTTCACGAGCTCGCTCAATATGGACACGACCATCTTGCTGGCGGTATTGGCGATCAAGCTCCGCCCGGAGGTCATGAGTCGAAAGCTTGGATACCGTATGGGTGCGTCGTGCCCCAGAGGGCAACAACTTCACGCAGATCGTCTCCTGTTGTTGGAGACGTGCGGACCAAGTCTACCTAACAAAGTCCGCCGCTGCGACGGGGCTCGTCCCGAAGGAGGAGGACCCTGGTTGTTGAGGCATTCAACCGTTGCTGCGACCAAATGCTCCACATCGGCCCTCCACTACTCCATTGCATCTCGAGATGCATCCGGAGGTGGTGGACGTTGGAGAAGAGCTCGCGCTGCATGGAGCGCGTGTTCCGGGTTGTCATGACTTGCCGACGCGGTAAGTGACGCCGGCGCACCATCACGTTGCCCAACACAATTTGCCGGAGAAGATGGTGGTGGTGGGAGTGTGGCTCCTGCTGGTGCTGAGGCTCCTGCTGGTGGCTGCCTGTTGGAGGGATTGCCCCCAACAACCTGAGCAGCAGGTTGGCCGTTGGATGATCCAGCCGTAGAGTTCACCATTCTCGAAAATCTCAGGCGCCCCCTACCTGGCGCGCCAACTGTCGACTGTTGGAGTCGGCAGATCTCCTGACACTGCTAAAGTGTTGAAGGAGTTTGTGGTTCGGTGTGGGCACGCAGAGACTCAAGAAGGTGAATTGTGGTTTAACACAGGAGACACGAGGATTTACGTGGTTCGGGCCGCCTGAGCGTAATACCCTACTCCACGGGTGTGTTGGTATTGTATTAGCTTGTCACGTATGATCGCTTGTCAACGTCCGTGAACGTCCGTGAACGTCCGTCCCGAGTGTATCGTCGGCCTGTCCTTTTATAGTACAAGGACAGGCCGTTACAAGCTAGCCTGGCCCGACATGTGGCCTCGACGGTTACTAGTATTGATACACAATTAAGTATTGTTAATGATCCTGTAACAGGCTCCGACAGTGCCGTTACTGGTATTAAGATCGTCCGTTTAAGCGTCATTAATATGGCATTAATGACGCTTAATCGGGTCTTGAAGTCCTTGGCTCTCCTTTGAAGATCTGGAGCCGTTACAAGGTCTTCCGGAGGTTAGAGGCTGTCAGCTCCGACGTTTGGACACGTGGCAGCTCCGGAGCTTGCTATGGCAAGCAGGTAGCTCCGGGGCTACCTGACACGTGTTAGGTCCGGAGCTTCTCTCGGTCAGGGGTTAAGTCCGGAGGTGCCGTTTCGGTACCTGGCCCGGAGCTTGCCCTTTGTGGGTGGTAGCTCCGGTTTGGCAGTACACGTGGCGACCTAGGGATTAACCATGTTGGAGAAGCAGGTCCGGTCATGCCTGACAAGTGAGCCTCCGAGGGTCTTCAATCCAAGTAGACGGCCTTCCTTCGAGATCTTTGTAACCTCAGGGGGTGTACGGTTTTTAGGGTACCGATAGTCACCCGCGTCAACCCACCACACACCCACCGCACCAGGTCTTCTCCTGCCACCGCCATCATCGGTCCACCAAGCTTCAGATGAGGAGCCACCTCCCACAACCCTTTCTGCCATGACAAGCGTCACCATCACCACCATCGTATGCCCACCAGCTCGATGGGGAGGAGCTCCCATCACGCCAGCAATTCTACAGGTCCGTCCACTGGATCCGCCGCCTGTGGAACTTAGTCACGCGAACATCATCTTTACGTGACATCTTCTTCTCCAACGTCCGTAGCACACCCGAGATGGGCGAGTCCGTGACTTGCCCGGACGTGCGAGCCTGCGGTGCGCCCATCCTCTCGAGCCACCGATGCCCATCACAGGCACACAGAATTCCCAAAGATCTTGCAGCAGCCGCCATCGGCGCCTTCCGCACATGTGCACGATCGCACATGCTAGCAACGCGCCTCAACCTTGTGAGCCACACCTCGTTGATGTCTTCCACGCCTTTTGTCATCCCCCATAACGCGCTCGTGTCGCGTGCACCCATCCATGCATGGCCACGATGTGTTGTGCATACCCGCACCATCCTCCCCGTCGCCACAAGCCCGCACCAGCTGGATCTTCCATTCAAACTCAAGATCGGGGCGACAGGCTACCGGATTCGACCGTCACCACCCCTGTTGTCACACCGCCCACCTCTACATGATGCCATTCCCAAATGTTGCAACAAGTCCTTTTCTATTGCCTCATCGCCGCCTTCTCGGCTGGCCAAGTAGCATTGGCGGTCTGATCTTGCACCGGCGTGATGGGGGATGTACAGCTGGGTGGGTGCTGACGAGATAGGATGTGGTGGCCATCCGAGCTGGCCGCTCAGGGGGTGACGCGGGGGTGAGTGTTCACTCGTCGCCGCCTTCTCAGTTGGCCAAGCAGCACTGGCGACCTGATCTCGCAGTGGCGTGATGGTGGATTGGCAGTGGGGTGGGTGTCGGCGAGCTAGGATGTGGTGGCCATCCGAGCCGCCCGCTCAAGGGGTGACGCGGGGGTGAGTGTTCGCTCATTTGCGTAGTATTCATGGAGTTCGCTTTTATGAAGAACATTGCTTAGTGCAACAAACCTAGAGCTTGGACTCGGGCCGTAGTGCCTTGGGCTGAAACGGCACAGGGCCCAACAGCCCGTCGGGTCGTTTCGTGTTGTGCCGGCAGGCATGGAGTGGGGAAATGATAGCCCAGGCAAGGTCCGCAGCACATCGGGCCTCCTTCAGGACGTGTCTGGCCCGAGCACGACACAATACCTCTGATTTTGGCCCGTGCCATAGACACATTGAATTGAGATCAATTTTCTAAAAATACATGAATAGAAACATTTTAAAAAAATGTAGATATATTACAGAGGTTTAAGGAGGTTATATTACATGTTCTTACAGAATTTGACTTTCAAAATCACCATATATTGTTGGAAATAAAAAAGACAAACGAAAGGTTTTTTAATCTCAAAAAATGAAATGAATTTCGACATGAATTTTGGTGCATCTTTTACATTATAAAAAAACTCTATGATTTTTGTGAGATTTTTTTAATTTGGTTGCTTCAATGTGTGTTCAAACTTTAGTAAATGGCATATGTGCTATGGGATTTTGAGGTAAATGAATAAGGATTTGAATTCACACAAGTGAGAAGTGATCCAGAAATTTATATAAAAATCCTATGCATACATCTATATAAATATGTACGTATATATCAATTTTGAAAATTCAACTTTTTTAGAGATATACAAAAAATGAAGCATATAGTCATTAGTGATCCTACATTACTTTATTTATAAATAGATATCAATTCAAACAAATGCTTCTATGTAGAAGAGTACATTTTTTGAAGAATGTAGGAAAAATTATCGAAATTGAACATAATTTGCTGAAGTTAAACAAGTTTTAGTTTTGAAAATTGCATCAAAATACAAAAAACTGCAGTAAGAAAGTGGTGAAGAACACTGCCCCGGCCCGTGCTTCGTAGGAAAGAAGTGTTGCACTGACAGCTGGGTCCCACACGTCATAGGGAGGAAACACGAAGCGGTCAAGCTCGACGCGCGCCGACAGTTGGGCCCCACGCGTCATAGGGAGGAAACCGTGGTGGGCTTGTCGCGTGGCATGGGCCGAGCGTGGTTTCGGCCCAAGAAGCGGCCAGACGTGCGCTGCACAAGCGTGTGCGTCGTGCTTGGGAGGTTTATCCCACATCGGTAATTCGAGGGAGTGTTACCTGCCTTATAAACGGAAGCATAGGGTTCATTTCAAAATTCTTTGAACTGCGTCTCCCGCTCCGATTGTACTGGCTCTATCTGTACGCTGATGTTGGGTTTGATACTTGCTGGGTTGTCTAGGCTGCCTCGACAGTCCATTTTTTCGTGTCGTGCCGGCTCGAGCACGACCCCAAACCTCGTGTTGTGTCGTGCCGTCCGATGGAGCCAAAAGTCAGGCATGGCCCAGCCCGGTGTCTCGTGTCGGGCCGGCACGGTCCGAAAAACATTCGTGTCGGACCGAGTTGAGAGTTGTGCCGCCCGAATTTGGTCCGACCCAATTCCGAGGACTAAGCCAACCTTCCACGTGCCAGACACCCCAAATTGCAACAAAGGGGGTTCCACCACGTCCAATGCATTTTAGAATTAAATCTTTACAGTCTACAGAATCCATTTACTAATAAAACAGCAATAGGATTCAGAGTTAAAAGGGCTTCGGAGCAGCAGGACTAAATTGCAGGAGTCAAGATGACTAGCGGCTACGGTCTCACGAGGAAGTGTCCTCGAGTGTGTCAGAGAGAAAAAAGGCAACAACCTTTTGAACAGAGTGTGACAGAATATTCTCCATTTTAATTTCAGGAGGTTGGGCTGTGTTTGTTGTATCCACTCTTCAGAACTAGTGGAGAAACTGAGCTAGTGAACTGATGAACACTTTACAGCATCTCCTACCACGTCCCACTGATGAACTGAGTGCGGACCGAGTGCTGGTGGACAAATTGGCAGGACAAAGTGTATGCAAACCTGAAGCTCACCTGCCAAAAGGAAAGAGCTAGTAGCACGGATCACGGTCACCATGTGATATCAATCATATCGGAAGATAAGTTTGACCACAAAATCTGCCGCCCCCTTCCTGACGATGCATTAGCACCTACCGAGTAGGCCAGCCACAAGTCCAGTCCACCCTTTCCCGGCGCCAAAGTAAATCACCACGTGTGTGTGCACACAAAAGGAAGAATAATAGACGCAGCAACACATCCGACATGGCAGCCACCACTCTGGCCGTCGCGGCAGCTGACCAGAGACCAGAACGAGCATGGGAATAATGAGACTGAGCTCGGCGATCGACTCCTGAGCGGAACGAGACATGCCCACGCAGCCACACCTGCACCTACCGCGTAGAAACTTGGGGTCCGGCGACTGTTCTAACAAGTCGGCATCGCGCTCGCACGCCGCAGTAAGCCGAGAGAACTCGTCGCGTGCGCATCCGTGTTGCCTTGCTCGGGTGGTGAAAGTGAAACCCACCTCGCTGCATTGAAGCGTTCCCGCGCGTGTCGCGATTATTTTATGCACAGCGACGGCGACGGGGATGGCGAACCAATCCGCTCGCGCTCGGCCGGGCTCACCCACCTATCGCGCGCCGCGACCGGGTTCGTGCGTGGTGCGCGCGTGCAGCGTGCTTCCTATATAAACGGCGCGCCTCCCTCTCACCTCGGCACCAAAGCAGCAGAGGCAGAGCAGCCAACGGCAAGAGCTCGAGAGCAGAGCAAAACGCCCACGAAGCCTTTATCTGCAGCTCAGTCCCGTCTCCCGGCAAGAACCACCTCACGTACGCACGCAGCACTCCATCGATCGATCAGCAGCATGGACGCCATGGAGAGAGGCGAGCGCGCGCCGCTCCTGCCCGAGGTAAACCATGCATCTCGTACTTTCTCTCGCGTTCGTCAAGTCTAGGGTGGTTGCAGTTTCAGCATTGCATGCCGTTGTTGGTTTACCTACCAGATCAGGGCCGTTTTTCAGCGTTGTTTTCCTCGGTTTATGAACATTGTTTACCAGATCAGGGCCGAGACCAAAATGGTAGAGGGTCGTCAACTCTTAAACCAAGAACAGCTAGCCTTGTGCATCTGCGTCGGTGAAAACAGCCGTGTGCATCCTAGAAATGGAAACATTATTCAGTTGTGCTCTTAGAACTCCATTCAGGGTAGGTGATGACGCGTGCAGGGATGCTGACGTCGAATGCAACGTTTATGAAGAGACACATGGCAGTTGTCAACAACGAGGATCGGGAGCTGGTAGCCGCAAGGAGTTTAGCGGATTCAGACAACGTTTGAAGGAATACATAATTACATGCTTCTTAAAACAGAAAGGATCCAGTCTTTGCTTGATGAACTACACCGAAGTTTGAACACGAGGTTTTTTTTTAAATATTTTAAACACGTGGTTTTCACGGAGAAGGTTCCGGGAACTGTGTAGGAAAACACGTGCATGCACGCTTCTGAATCTCTGACTGTGCATACACGGAATCCACATCAGACTTGTGCATCGTATACGTCAACGGTCATTGACAACCTGTGCAATTTTTCTCCTTTGCAGAGTCACGAGCCAAAGATCGAAGAAGACACCCTTCAGGTGCCGCTCTTGAAGGATAAAAAACGCGGCCGCAGCAAGGCACCAGCGATTGTCCTTGGTGAGCACAGCTCTATTCTCGAATTTTTCGTTTTCATATAAAACAAGATGCATAAGTAAAAAAAAAAACTTGATATGATCATTTAAACAGCGGCTCCAACAATTGATCTGTGACATTACTAATCAGTGTGACTGCCTTTTCCAGGGTTCGAGTGCCTGGAAAGCACAGCGTTCAATGGCATCGCCACGAACCTGGTGGTGTACCTGGAGACCGTCCTCCACGGCAGCAACCTGGCGAACGCGTCCAATGTCACGACGTGGATGGGCACCAGCTACCTGACCCCCATCTTCGGCGCCATCATCGCAGACTCCTTCTGGGGCAACTACAACACCATCCTCGTCTCCCTCGCCGTCTACCTTCTCGTACGTCCCTCACGTTCCTTGCAGCTGTTGCTGGCTACCTCTCCCTTGCTAATCCACGCATCAACATTGTTCGGTCCGAGAACCGGCCAGAGCCCGGGTGGTTGGGAGGTCCATGTGTGACCCCCGACCGTGCAGGTTCGATCTCTGGGATCCCCGTAGCTCATCCTCCTCTCTTAAAGTATCCGGGAGCTACTCCGTGTCTTCAAAAAAAGAAAACATTGTTCTGTCCCGTCATGATGCTAAATGGTTCTGCAGGGGATGATGATGGTGACCTTCTCGGCGTTCTTGTCGACGGCCACGGTGCTCGGCGGCTCGTCGGTGTTTGGCGCACAGACCGTTGCGTTCGCGGGATTGTACCTCGTGGCGATCGGGTGCGGCGGGGTGCGCTCCTCGCTATTGCCGTTCGGCGCGGAGCAGTTCGACGACGACAACGCGACGGACCGGGAAAGCAAGGCTTCCTTCTTCAGCTGGTTCTACATCTGCGTCGACTTCGGCATGATCGTCTCTGGCCTATTCATCGTGTGGATACAGGACAACATCAGTTGGGGCCTCGGCTTTGCCATCTCCACCGCTTGCATCGCGCTCGCCTTCGGCGCCTTCGTCCTCGCCACACCAATGTACAAGCGCCGCATGCCCACCGGCACGCCGCTCAAGCGCCTGAGCCAGGTCGTCGTCGCCGCCTGCCGGAAAATCAGCTTCAAGGTCCCGGCCGATGCTGGCGTGCTTTACGAGGTCAGCGACAAGGTGGATTCCCAGCCCAAGATTGCACACACCGGCGAGTTCTCGTTTCTTGACAAGGCGGCCATCATCTCGGAGTCGGACTTGGAGGAGATATTGGGGGATGTCGGGTCCTCTTGGAAACTCTGCACTGTGACGCAGGTTGAGGAGTTCAAAATCCTGCTGCGCCTGCTGCCCATATGGGCGACTAGCATCATCGTCTCCGCGGCATTCTCGCAGTTGAACACCACCTTCATCCAGCAGGGCAGCGCCATGAACATGTCCATCCTGTCTGTACACGTGGCGCCGGCGTCGATGACCTCGTTCGAGGTGTTCTGCGTCTTGACATGGGTTCTGCTCTACAGCAAGGTGATCGTTCCGGTGCTGAGGGGCTTCTCCTCCGGCGGCGATGGAGAGCCGTCAGAGCTGCAGCGCATGGGCATTGGGCGTCTCCTCATGGCGCTCGCCATGGCGATCTCGGCGCTCGTTGAGATGAAGCGGCTCGACAGCGCAGCGCGCGCCGAGGAGATCAGCATTGCGTGGCAGATCCCGCAATACTTCTTCATGGCCGGCGCAGAGGTGTTCTGCTACATCCCGCAGCTCGAGTTCTTCTTCGCCGAGGCGCCAGACACCATGAAGAGCACATGCACGTCGCTCGCGCTGCTCACCGTCGCGTTGGGGAACTACATGAGCTCGCTCATCTACGCCGTCGTGGAGGTGTTCACGGCCACGCCCGAAAGGCCTGGGTGGATCTCCGATGACCTCAACCAGGGCCACCTCGACTACTTCTTCTGGACCATGGCTGCCATGTGCACACTCAACTTCGTTGTGTACAGCGGGTTTGCCAAGAACTACAAGCTCAAGACGGTCCTCTCATGACGTGATTATCATCTGCTCTGCTATGGATTTAGAAGATTCAGTTACAGTGTTGCACAGCTACCAGTCAGTGATTGGTATAGGGTACATTCGTACTGGCTCAACGGCAAGTACACACAAAAGAAACGTACATTAGGGAGAAAGTAGACTTCTTTTTTCGCCCTTTTCTTTTTCTTTTTCTTTTTTGAAGACTGCGCAGATATTCCTGTGACACCATCATTCTTTCCTTTTAAATTTTCTGTTTCCTTTCCTCCATTATTCTTGTACTGCAATACATATAAGACTTTGCATTTTGAGTGAACTGTCACCATTGTAGCTGTAAAATTGATCATCCATTCAGTAGTTGGGAAACTGAAAATGTCTGCACACAGTAATTGGGCCTTGTAACTAAATTAACTTGGGCAATGTGTCCAGGAACTAAAGGGCTAAACGGAACGCCTCATGCCTTGTACGTTGGTTAATAGATGGGCTTTCCCAGCCCATTAAAAAAAACCGCGTGCGCTCACGGCTGTCGCGCGGGGACGGTGTCGCTGATGTACTGGTACCGCTACCGCGTGGTTGTTACGCGATGCCACTTCTTCATCCCACCCGCTCGTGTATTTGGACGGTGGGGATGCGTTCCCAGGCGCATATCCTCGGGATCCTTCTAGGCCTGCACGACAAGTTTTGGTAGGCTACTCTCCACCGAAAACCAAAACAAACGCCCCCTTCATTTCATCAACTCCGGTGACTTGGAGAAGACGAAGCCCACGAATTCGATCGAAAGTTCAGTTCTCGTGTGGATACTCTGCGAGGAATCAGGCTTGGTGCGCGTCGCGGATGGGCCAGGCGTTCCGCAAGCTGTTTGACGCCTTCTTCGGCAACAGCGAGATGAGGGTGCGGCGATCTTTCGATGATTTTCTTATGGATTGTACTTTCCATGAACTGCTTTAATCATCATATTTTTTTGGTGATGCTTGTTTGTTAGGTCGTGATGCTTGGGTTGGATGCCGCAGGCAAAACCACTATACTGTACAAGCTACACATCGGGGAAGTTTTATCGACTGTTCCTACGATCGGTAGGTTATTGATTCCGCGAACCGATTACTGTTTAATTTGTTGCGTTTTTAATCGAGTCAATGCTATACCGAGGCTTTAATGACGCGTTCTGGAGGGCCGAAGTGGTTGCCGCTGTTGGTAGAAGAGGAAGGAACTTGCCAACTTTTCACGGTTTATCAAAGTTATTGCAGTCTGCTGGATGGGGATGTGAATTTTCTGCTCGGCATTACTTACGACTTATATATAGGTCTCTTAGAAGATGTTTTATTTGTTAAGCATTCTCAAAAAAGATTTTAGTTTATGAACTAGCATATGTTCTTGAGGCTTTTTAGGTGGTCAATGGAGGGAAAAAGATGTTTCACTTTGCAATTTAGTTATGACGCTTTTTTTTTGTCCCTCATGTGTAACACTAGGTTTCAATGTCGAGAAAATTCAGTACAAGAACGTGATGTTTACTGTATGGGATGTTGGAGGCCAAGAGAAGTTGAGGCCCTTGTGGAGGCATTATTTCAATAATACCGATGGCCTGGTAGGTTTCAGTCACTTTCTATGTGTTTTTAAGACCTTGACAGTATGACAATAGTGCCATATTGATCAGTAGTCATTCTACCTTGTGCACTGGCGAAGCCAGGTACACCTTCCCTGGTGCACATGCACCAGGGTCAAAATGAAATTTTCCTTTAAACAGTAGATAATTTGCTGGATTTTGTATGGAAATTTGAACATGGAAGAAGTGAGGCACCAGGGTAATTTCTGCGCCAGCTTCGCCACTGACCTTGTGCATACTGAATTCTGTCGCCTTTACGGTTGACTTCAAGGTCAAGATTTGCAGCTTTTCGTTCCTAGTTCATGTAGTTTTATGATTGAGCAATACATATTCAAGCCATAATATGAGCAATACATACACAATGCATAATATGCTTCATCTGATTAGGTGGAGACACAGTGAGCTAGTGTGGATTTTCTTGAGTAATTTCTAGTGAAACTTTCTGACCATTCAGGATAGAGGATAGTTACTGATTCATTTAAGTGAGGTTTTATCCTACTATATTCGTTGAGGGATTAAATTCAATATCTATAGTTCCGGTGTATCAACAATTATGGTAAACTGCTTTCTTAAAACATTTTGTATGTTCTGTTTTTCAGATCTATGTGGTTGATTCATTGGATCGAGAGAGAATTGGAAAAGCCAGAGCTGAGTTTCAGGTTTTATAAATTTATATAACTGCTCGTCAGTGAATTTGACTCCCTTGAACCAAAGCTAATATTTAGTAATTTTTTTGCAGACAATAATTAATGATCCTTTGATGCTTAACAGTGTTATATTGGTGTTTGCCAATAAACAAGATATGGTGAGGCAGCAGACTTGCCCTGTGTTTTTAGCACATACATTCTTGAGTACATACTGAAGCTACTGAAGACGCCTACTCGTTTATGTAAATCATGACATTGCCTTATACTTTATGTGACAGCTTTAAAAATATGTCGATGCTTTATGTGACAGATTTTAGTGTCTTATGGTGGGAATTTAATCCTACATGTTGCATTTTTCATGCCACAATATTGTTTTAAGAAATACTTTAAGTTGCCCCTTAATTGATAATGTGACGGTCCAATATTTAGTTTCTTATATGAATATGAGATTGCACTCGTCTGTCATTATTGATTTGAGGTGCTACTGCTTGAGGAAAGTGTTTTACTGCTCACTTTTTGCTGAGAATAACATAATGTCTCTGAAAAATAGTTGTTAGTCCCTGGATTTAATGCGATTTGTGTGTTCACCACATGAACACCCTTTCTAATACAGATTCTCTTTGATTGTCAGAAAGCGGCAATGACACCAATGGAGGTGTGTGAAGGCCTTGGCCTATATGATTTAAAGAATCGCATATGGCACATCCAAGGCTCTTGTGCCCTGAAAGGTGATGGTCTTTATGAGGGCCTGGACTGGCTGGCAAGTACACTGAAGGAATTACAAACTTCAGGTCGTCTACCTTTAGGAGGGACCTCGTTCTGATCAAAAGGTAGGTATATCTTGATCAAAGGTCATTATCCAAGAAACTGTCGTCAACATAAGTAGCTTATACTTGCATTTTACATTATCCAGGCAACATTTTCATGGCGTTGATTCGGAAGGACAATGACTACGTCAAAGTTTTTCCCTGGAATAACCACTTCTTCTCGATAATCTAACTTGTGATATAGATTTTGTAAAATTTGTTGTGAGTTTAAAGGATCTGACAACCTGGATGTATTGGTTCATATGCTAGGATCGAGGAACTAATACAAAATGCTGTTAATATAGGAGATTCTTTAGCAAATGCAATTTATCTAGGACAATCCGGTTGTATCATATACACATCAAAAGTTCAAAACAAAGTATGAGACCGGGCATGATAAGTTGATAGCTGAACTGAGTGGACTACTGGCATTCTTTTCTGAAACAAATGTTATAACATTCTAGGAAAGCAAAGGAACAAATTTAACCCTTGTGTTTTTATGACAGTGAACTATTCTTATTGTCCTACAATATCATAAAAAGGTAAGTATTGTTTACAGACGTCTTGGTATCTAAGTATGTATCACAGTATCAGATTCTGAATATCCACATACAGTTATCCAATTAAAATTTGTTCTGGAACAGACGAATAATCCTGGACAAGAACAACCTACATAGGTTCGGATAGAAATGGACTGAAATCTAAAATTCAGAGACTAAATTAACTCTTTTGGAAGTTCATAGACTAAATTGAGCTTTGAGTTATAATTTGAATATGAATTTGGTTATTTTACAAAAACAAAACATCCCGACCTTCTCCTCCGAAGTTATGATCTGCTTATTACAAATTTAAAAAGCTGACACACTTATATAAATCAATGAAAAATATTTAATCGGAAATAGTCATACTTGCAAAATGGAAAGCGTCAAACAGCCGTCCCTTCGCCTCTCCTCAATTAAGGCCTTCCAAACCCCAATTCGATGCGTGTTTATATGTTAAGCATCCTGGTCCCACATGCAGTGTTACTCGTCCATCGAAGCTAATCACCCGGAGAGGGGCTGTTGACAGCTTGCCTACCGGTTTGATCAACCCAGGGCCCATCTGCAGCGACGCCGCCGCATCCGACGTGAGCTGGCCTGGGTTAATCCAACAGCTTGCTCGAGACGCCGCGCTCCCCGAAGCCGCCACGAGGCCACCCCTGACCGGAGCAGCGTTCAAACATTCAAAACGAGAGGGCAAAACCCTAGGCCAGCTCCCTCCCAACGGTCAGATCCAAGCCACCCCTATATAACTCGGCTCCGTCCACCTCGTCTCATCGCTCATTTCGACATCAACAATTCCACTGCTCCCGCATCAGGAGAAGAAGGTAAGCGGAGGTAGGAGAGATGGAGGCGGCGGCGGCATCGGTCATGGACTTCCACGCGCTCTCCCGCCGCGAGCTCCAGGCGCTGTGCAAGCGAAACGGCGTCCGCGCTAACATGACCAACGCCGCCATGGCCGACGCGCTCCAGGGCCTGACCTCGGTGAGCTTCATCGATCGATTTCCCGTTCATTTCGATCAAATTGGCGGGGAATTGGTGCGGGTTCTGCGTCCACGGGGTGTTTTAGCTTTCGACGGGATCGTGGTTGATTTGTGGTGATTTTGGTTGGGGGTCAGGTCGATGGGATTGACGAGATTGGCACCACGCTCTGCCCCCCGACGCCGGGGCTGTCGACCATGAAGTCGGCGGCGAAGGCGGCGGCGGTGGCCGGGGAGGAGCAGCAGCACGGGAGCCCGCTCCCACGTGGCCGCCGCGTGTCGGTGATGTCGCCCGCGGCCATCCGTATGGATGTCGAGGAGGGCGAGGACGAGCTGAAGCCGGTCAAGGAGATCGTCAAGACCCCCGGTGTTGCGCTGCGCAGTACAAGTCGCCGCGCGCGGGCCACGCCCGCCGCGCTCCCGACTCCAGAGACCCTGCGGAGGAGCACAAGGGCGGCCGCTCGTAAGACCGCGGCGCCGGTGGAGGCGGAGAACCTCGGGGAAGAGGTATCCACGGTGAAGACAACGACGAGGAGGGCCTCCGCAAGATCGAAGATGATGGTGGATTTGGACCAGGAAATGGAGGTGGCGGCGGCCACCCCGAAGGTGCAGCAAGAGGAACCAAAAGGTGAGAGTGTTTCGCGTTCACCGATAGTTTAGTTTTTACTGTTCGATTGCTTGGGGGCAGCTTTTGATGCTGGTTTCATGCTTATGCAGCTGTCACCTCAGATGTGAAATGTGATGATCCTAAAGAAGAGGAGGAAGTTACGAAGCTACTGGGCGTTGATAACAAAGAGGAGGAACTAGAGGAGGGTGAAGAAGGTGGGATATATTTCTGCACTAACTTCCTGTTACTGTTATATCTGTGGATTCTCAAATTGATTTGTATTTTGTAACTGTAGCATTGTGCACAAGCAGTTATTGATGCTATTTTTTTTAATGTGCAGCTGATTCTTCTGGTGCTGTCAATGGGTCTGCATTGCCTTCTGATAAGAGCTGTGATGATCTTAAGGTGGAGGAAATGGTAGCTGTAGTTGAGCAAGAAGCCACAAAACCACAAGAAGGTGAGATGCATTCCGAAGTTCACATTCACAAATCCTACTGTTTGTATTTTTTTTCTGGAGTAGGGATTATAAATTGTGAAATTCTGAAATCCATCCATTTATTCTCTGTCTGCATTCCCAAATCCAGCAATTTGTTCCTTGATTTATTGTAGCTGTTAAAATTCCGAATTATAGGTTTGTGGCATTCTACAGTCCATGAAGTTGTTGCACTTGCTTAGTTTCGGGACACATTATGCTGAGTTTTTTTGCTAATTCCGAACCACGATGCATCGTTGTCAGGTTCTGTAGCAGAACAGGAACCAATCAGTGTTGAGAAGTCTGGTGCCTTGGCACCTATGGAGGATTCACCAATCCTTGGGGTCCTGTCCAAGGCCGAAGCCAAAGAATCAGTCATTGAGAATGAACGATATGACACAAGCGAAGATGGTGAGGGCGTGGCCGAATGGTCACCTGTCAATGAAATGACTGATGAGATCAATCCTTTCGTAGAAGATAAGAAACTTGCTGCAGGTGAAGACACCATCAAGAAAGATGGTTTCCCTGTCACTAGTGAGATTGCTCATTTCCCCAAGATGATGACAGGTGCTGCGGTAGAAGATGAGACTAGTGAGGTAGATGACCTCAATGAGGGAAAAGAAGGCGCTGCTGATGAGATGCAGCAGGTTAAACTGATAGAAGATGACATCAGTGAAAGTGAGCTTGATGAAGATGAGGAATGCACTTCAGATGATGACGAGGCCACTGATGAAATTGACTCTAGCGTCGAGCATGATGAGATCGATGAGGAGAGGGACTGCACTGAAGTAAGTACTGATCTCAATCAAGAGAAGGAGTTGGTTCAAATGCTAGAGGCCAGCGAAGATGAGTCTGTTGAAGAGGCCAGCGAAGATGATTCTGATGAAGAGGCCAGTGAAGATTGTTCTGATGAAGAGGCAAGTGAAGATGGTTCTGATGGAATAGCCAGTGAAGATGGTTCAGCTGAGGATGATGATTTCTCCGGTGACCTACCACCAGAGTTTGACAATATTGTGGTACTCAGTGATGCTGAAACCGAGAGTGACACCACTATTCCAGAGCTTGATGTAAACCAGGCTCCCTTGGCATCTGCAATCAAGAGTGCTGTAAAGTCCCTAGATGACTCTACTATCATCGAAGTGCCTCAAGTATCCAGTGAGGAGCTCTCTGAGGAGGCTGTTGGTAATAAAGAAGCAATGAAGGAGGTTGACGGTACAGTTGATACCATTGTCAAGTCCCTGGATGGGTTCACCATCAAGGAGGGAACCAAGCAGGCTGAGGAGTTGCAGAAGCAGCTGAAATTCGAAGATCTTCACAGCAAGAGCCTAAGGCAGCTTAAAGCGCTCTGCAAGGATGCTCTTAATGCAAAGGTATAGACTGAAGAATCCCTAGTGATTTTAAAAGTTTATCAGCTCATCTGGCTTCACTTATTTAACGTCGCTGTGCCTGACTGTTGTTTGCTCTCTTTATCTGAAGCAGAAAGGGAAGAAGCAGATCGCTGCTGAAGGGGCGGGTGAAGAGGCTGCCGCTCGCGAAAGAGGCCAGTGACAACAGCGGCGTGGACTGCTGAACGACACAGACGGACAAGTTTCCTTGTGGACGACGTCAAACTATGAAAGGATTGAATAAAGGAATGCTCTGGTTGTGAAGTGATAACTGGGCTATTCCTCGTTCCAAGTTTTCGTGTGTATCTCTCAAAAAAAAAAGTTTTCGTGTTTGGGGTCATGATCCAGCTATGAAACTGTGGTTTCAGCCAGCCAACTTGCTGTTAGTGTTTGTCTTCTTTTTTTCGTTCTTTGCAAGGTCGGTATGGATTATGGGTCGTGAGATATTAAGACTATTTCGGTTATATAGTAAATGAATTCTGATCTCGGTTCCGGTTTCTGTTTACATCATCTGCATATTATCATGTCTACAGTAGAGTTGTATGCACTCTGTGTAAACCTAAGTTTCAGTATGAAACTGCATGAATGTTGATCGCTGTTCACTGGTCTTTCGTTACCGGTGGGATCATATCATTAAAACATCTCCCCAAGGAGATGGGAGGGTGACCGCCGTGAGAGACGAGAGGGCTTGTTTGGATTGCAATCAAATGATATTTTACCAAATTTTAGCAATACGAAACGTTGGCAACAAAAATGAACTAAATCAACACATAAGGTCTAATGGCTTACCAAAATTTGGCTCCAATCCAAACATTGACAACAAACCAAACAGGCTCATACTCCGTCCCCTCGCCGCAGGAACGCATCGCTGCCAAAACCATGCGCGAATCGCATGTCATCTTTGCCGTTCCGCCTAGACAACCGCGCGATGTCGTGCTGACTATGCTTCGGGATTGGCGATAGGAGTGGGCGTTCGGTCTACCCGTTAAATTCGGTTCGGTTATTTCGGTGTTTTTGAATTTTTGTTTTTGAAAATCATTATCCGAAATATTATACAAATATTAGATACCCGAAATTTTTGGGTGCCTAAATTTCGATTCGGTCTTCGGTCTTATCCGAAATACCCGAATTGTACATTATTCTTATCTTATACTCTCAACAATCAATATAAGTTTAATATCATTTATAAATTTAATCTCGAGAGATAATAAAATATTAGTTCAATAATGATGCATCGTAAATAAATATTTTAATCTAATGGTTTCACATATCAAAACTCACAAATGAAATATCAAAATTCATATTGTTTAGGATTCATACATCGTAATTTAACTTGAGATTTTATTGTTCGGTTATTCGGTTATTTTGGGTATCCGAGAGTGATACCCGAATTCGAAATTAATATATCGTTATTTAGATTTGATACCCGAATATGTACCTCATACCCGATATTTCGTCTATTCGATCTCGGTTCCTGTTTTTTCGGTTCGGTTTTTCGGTCCTGATTTTTGCGCACCCTAATTGGCGAGCAGCCGAGCAGGCGGCAGTCATCGTTCGACATGGCGTTATGCTCGCTGGATTGCTGCTGACTTCCAGTGCAGCTGGTGTGGATCGGTTTAGCCGTAATCAGTTACCAGTTTGGTGGATGTGGTTTGCTGAACAGGCTTTAGACAGGCCATGGCTTTGTTGTAATTTCTCAAACGCAGATGAAGATATACTGAAACCAATTTTAACGGTTGGATTAAATTCCAGTACCTCAATCCCGTGCAGTCGTGCTCCCCACGCCGCGCCACACCCCCACGCGATGGTCATCGCCTCTGCCCTCCGGCGCAACGGTCTAGCACCCTGATTTTATTAAAAAAATTGTTTATCTATGAATAAATAGTAAATGTAATATTATCGATAATAATAAATGGATGAAATAAAATTAAACTAGGTGTGCACCATTTTGTGTGGAGAAATCAAATTTGGAAATGTGATAGAATTTTTGGTTTAATTTAAATTAAAACTGAAGTAGAAAATAAAAATAAGAGGAACAAATTTAGTTTGGGCCGAAACCCGTTTTCCCCGTAGCCCACACCCCTTACCTCTCTCTAGGCCGTAGACTGCCAGCCCACGAGTGCCCCTTCCTCTCTCGCATTCACTGCACAACGGGTCCCGATTGTCAGCACGATCCCCTTCCTCGCGCATAACTCTTGGCGGCGCCCACGCGTGAGCGCATCCGAGGAAATTGGCCACCACGCCGCAGATCTCGCTTTGCTTCGCCGGTTTCCTTCCAAATCAGAGCCTTTCCTTTCTACAAACCTCTAACCACCACACCTCCTACAATTTCCCCTGCCCCAAAACTCGAGCAAATCGTCGTCGTCGCGTATCCTCAGTGAGTCGCCAACCTCACCGGACAGGGATACTCTGACTTTACTGCACGCCGTGACATGGTCACTGAGGTGTGGGACCGAGTCCACATGTTAGTGACTGCTGATTAAGTCAGGAGATCCTCATCCAACCTCACCGCACGTCGTTCCGGAGGATTGGGATCCTCTGACTTAAATCACCTGACTTAAACCGTGCAGTATGTTGTTGGCTCCGTTGCTGACTCTGTTAAGAGGCGAGATGGCCCTGCTCATAAACCGTTGGATGAACAAACGGCTGATGCAAGCTTACTGCCGGGTTTAAGTCACTAGATTTAAGTCAGAGGATTCCTGTCCCGTTCCGGAGTCCGCTAAGGCCCTAGTTGAGTTCATGAGGACCTCCTGCGTCGATTTTGGTAGCTATCAACTAGTTTTAGGCGTTCCCCCCCTTGAATTGCGAGCTCCGGCGAGAATGCGAGATGGGTGGCGCGAATCATTGGCGCCGCGGATGGGGAGACGGGAGTCACGCCTCCTCAACCGTTGGGTCGCGCGATAGGCCGAGAAGGTCCTCTCCTCCATGGAGCGCGAGGTCGAGCTCCTCGCTGTTGCTGCCACTGGGCACATGCTTTCCTATCGTCCTTGCCGAGAAGGTCTTGGCAGGTTTAACAAAAAGGCGAGGGGCTTGCAACCTTTCGCCAATGGCATCAACAGCCGCCGGTGCGCCATAACTCCAACTAAAACATAAGGCGCGGCCACTCAAATTTGGACATTCATATAGGTGTTCTGGGTAGTGCGTACGTCATATTACGATACCCAGATTGGAACCTCTCCAACGCGCTCAAAGGCGCGGGACGCAAAAAAAAATTCACTGCTCCCGCTATAAACCCGTTGCTCCCGCCAGAAATCCCGATGCACAAGGCGCGGGCGAGGGCGGCTAGCGCGCGGCGAGCGGGAGTTGGCGCGGGCGAGTGCGCAGGTGTCGAGCGCGGGCGGGGCGTCTGCGCGGACGTGGGGCGGCCGACGCGCGGGCTTCGTAGGCGGCGAGGGCAGCCGGCGCGCGGGCAACGTCGCGGGCGAAGATGGCCGGTGCGCGGCGCGAGTGAGGGCGAACGTCTGTTTCAGCTCGAGAAGGATGAAGGCATGCTGGAGATGGCAGTCGGTGCGAGCAGGACGTTGGAGCCGGCGCAGGAGGAACTGCGTGCGTCGCGCAGGCGGCCGACGCAAGCAAGACGACGGCGTGGTGGCGAGGGCAGACGGCGGGGTGCTGGCGAGGTGGCAAGCACGGAAGAATGGTGCGAGTCGGCCGCAGCGGGAGAGGAGGTGGACGGAGGAAGATGAGGCTGCAGTGTTCAGTTGGATGAAAAAGCGACTCATATTTACATCTTCACTGAGGGAGTTGGAAGAATTAGTGTCGGTACGCGTCTCTGCGTTGGAAGTCATTTTTTAAGTTTGGCTAGCTATTTCTGGTTTGCGTGGTCGACTGCTTCCTGCGTTGGAGTTAGTCTAAATCAACTTACAACAGGGCACTTCACTAGAAGCTTCAGTGTAACTGAAAACACAAACGATCACGTCGATTTAGCAAAAGGAAAAGGGTTCGACTGCTGTTCATAATGTCTTCAAGTGAACCAACTGAATACACACTGATGAACCAAGTGAAATGTCTTCAAGGCAACCGAACAACACATACAACGCACAAGAGATGCATCTCATAAACTACCATAAAGAGATGAGCAAATGCTGCTGCAACTCATCAAGATAATACTGTCAATTACTACGCATGAAACTTGGGTGTTCTGCAATACCAAACTCACTCATCGTCAGAGTTGCCATCCACGTCATCAAAGTCAGAGTCATCGGATACCTCCACCACTTCATCCTCGCTCTCATCACTCTCCTCGTAGATAACTGTTGCTTTCTTGGTCGCCCTTGCCGTCCTCCTTGGCTGCGGTGGAGCAACGGGCTCAACGGAACTGCCAGAGGGCGGCGAGGTCTCAGCACTATTCTCAGAGGTTGAAGCGCCTCTCTGCAAGACCGAGCCACTCTTCTTGTGGAAGGGAGAGTCCCTCATCTTCCGCACCTTCTTCTCGGGAGAAGGAGCGCTGGTGTTGGCGTCCTCTGCGGGCTTGAGCATCTCCTCTAGCACTTTCTGCTTCATGGACTTGCCCTGAGCTGGCGCCCTCTTCCTGGTGGTAGTAGCCTTCGGTTTCTCAGCAGCAGTGGCCTTCCTTCCTCTACCTTTCTTCTGTGTTTGGACCTTTGAGACTTCTTCCACGGCAAAATCATCATCCTCGATCACATCCTCATCAACATCAGAAGATATCACTGCTAAAGATGACGACGCCTTCTTTGGTGCACCTCTTTTGCTTGGCCCCTTCCTTCCTTTATTCTGCTGTCCTGTTGTTTCAACGTCCATGGCTGCAAAGTTGTTAAACCACGAGCTTACACTTCTGAAATGGAAAGCAGAGACGTTTCTCCATTTATTAACATCAAACTGACATATGACCCTGAGGCATTACCAGAATTATCAGGAGACGAGTCATCAATATTAAAAGCTGCAAGACGATCCTTAAGTGAAGGCACATCCTCCTCCTCAGCATCACTCACTGGCACACTAGCCTGTGACAAGGGGAAAAAAATTGTAAAACCACTGGATTGATTTATTACACACAAATAAATTTAAAAAGAAGCTCGGAGGATCTTGCCTTCTTAGATTGTTTTTTCCTCTGAGGACCAGGTTTTGTATTTAATCGTTCATCATCAGACCCAGCACCATTTGCCTTTAAAAAAACTCATTAAGTACAAAGCTGCTGCGTAAAAAAACAATGCAACTGAGTAATGTAGTAAGTACAGTGTATGTTACAGTTCTAACCTTGGCCTGTTTCTTCCGTGGAACAGCAGGCTTCGAGACGGCTGGCTGAACAGCATCCCCTGCAACAGCAAAACTATCTCAAGCACAGATCAAAACATAGAAAATTGTTGCCGAATAGTAGAAACAGATACCTTCAGTATCAATTGTTGCAATTTCATCCTTTTCTGATTTTACAGGTTTTTTAGGCTGCCTTTTGATTTGTGGTTTATATCCACCTTTCTTTTTTGCATTCTTTTCCCTGTTAATTCTCCTTTCCTGCTCATCCTTTGCATCCATTTGATCAAGCAACTGCATAAAAATGTTGAGTGAGATAATGGAACAAAACAACTGGCAGAACAGCAGAGAGCAATAATACTTACGTCCAGTTCCTTTTCCAGAGCTTCAAGATCTCTGATCCAAAGTGATTTCGGTAGAGTTTTTCTCATTTCCTCAACAGCAGTCTCACATTTTTCCATCTCAGCAATAAGCTCTTCCCTCTTCTCCAAGGTCAAGGTGCCTATAGACATTGAGAGGAGATAGTCGTATTCACTTCCAATAATTTCTGTTGGATCAACAGGGCTCTCTTCACTTTCTTCTTCATCTATAGCTCCTACGGCGGCAGGCTCAACACCATCTTTTCTTTTTGGGAAAGTATCAAAGCCCAAATGCTGAAGTTCCAGGCACAGCTCTGCTTTCTTTCTACCACGGACTTCAAGTTTTCCCTCAACAACAAGTTTGATAAACCTAACTTTGTTACTAAGCTTTTTCAATTCAAGCTCAAGACTTGCCACTAATGCTTTCTGCACGAGATAAATCAGATAAGGTGGCAATCAGCATGCAGCATGAAATTAGAAAGAACAAAATGTAATGCATGTACCTTTCTCTTTTCATAGAAAGCAAGCCTCAAATGGAAGAACTCCTCAAGTACTGACAGTGAAAAGGGAAAAAATTAGAAAATGGCAAGAATGGAGAGTGGGAAAGTAAAAAGAAAGAAACCAAATGCATACTTTGCTCCGGGCTGTCGTACTTCCTAATCTTGCCATCTGAGTCAAACAAATGCATGTTTGTTGTCCCAACTGTAGTTGTCAGCTTAAACTTCTTTTCCAGTCCTTCTTGCTTAGCTATATTCATCTTTTCCTCAGTTAAGAAGACATCAATGTAAACATCATTGGCATCACCTTGCATCTTGAAGTCCTGCAATTGATTACAATGGAAGAACATTATTATTTCGAAAGGAAGCATCATAAACCATGGGTACATTGTATAACAAGCGACCTCGATAAAGTTTTCATCACTCAACAAACTGTTGAGGACTTTTTTATAGTCCTCAGTCCAGCGGCGGATTGGCAGCTCAGTGATTCTCAGAGTAGTGTCGTCAACAGCCTCTATAAAACCAGAGATGGTGTATGTGACACCTGTTTCCTTTGTATTTGTCCTCTGGATAGAGCCCTGTTGGTTTGTGAACAAAGCAAATGTACCAATACAGCTGTTAGAGGCTGTGTATGTTCCAAAGAACCACATTTCAGTACAACATAATCAAGCAGAGCAAAGTCTATTACTGACCTTGAACCCCCGATACCATGGGTGCATTGGTTCAGTTTGTTCATCATTTAGCAACCGTCTCAGGTTAGCGATGATGTCCCTTGGGTTATAGTTTGGAATAAAAGTGCTCCATCCTGTACCAATTCCTTCACTCCCGTTGACCAAAACCATCGGAAGGATTGGCACATACCTGAAGAAAAGGAGGGATGCTTAGCTGTTGATTTCAATTTCAAACTGCAATCATAAAGGATGGCAGTTTCAGGAGCAAATTTTACCAGGTGGGTTCGATTTTCTGTCCATCTTCATTTAAATAGTTAAGAAGCATATCGTCATCCTTAGGGAAAATTGAACGAGTGATACGTGCCAACCTTGTGAAGATGTACCTAGCACTCGCAGCATCTTTGCCACCCTGAAATGGAGAAAAACATGACAAAAATCAGTCATAATAAGTAGGTGTCATCTAAAAGTGCATTATGACACTAAGAATGTGCATTGTATGCCCACCATATTTCTTGTACCAAACTGGCCTGCAGGAAACAAAAGGTTTATATTATTGCTCCCAACAAAAGTTTGAGCCATTCCAACAATTGTACTTGCTAGACTCTGCTCGCCATGGTGGTATGCTGAGTGTTCAGATACATATCCAGAGAATTGAGCCACCTGTGATAAACAGAAGTAATATTAACAGACTAAAATATCTGCCCTTCAATACAAATAGATTCGAAAATTCTTTTCGATTACACACCTTTGCTTCCTTGGTAAAATTTTTCTTAAACGAACAAAACAGAATCTTCCTCTGGCCTGGTTTGAGGCCATCAACCATTGAAGGTATTGACCTCTGCAGGTCTGCCATTGAGAAGAGAATTAGCTCTTTGTTGATGAAGTCACTGTACTTGATGGGCCCCTTAAGATTGTCAAGGAAAGTTCCAGGCTGGAATTGTAGCGGGTGCATTTTAGTTTCAATACAAAGTACAAACAGATCCACATCAGAACTAATAGGATAAAGAGTTCACCTGAAAGTTGCTAAGCCACTCCTTTCGATCATTAATTCTTTTCTTGCTGAATGCTAACTCGATATCGTTGCCATCTTGGTCATTCTCCCATTTAAAAACCTTCCGGTGCAGGTCCATTTGTCTAAAGTACTCCTGACCTTCCTCATTAGTGCTTGTTCCCAACCCCTGAGCAGATCATGATACAATCAATATCACAAACAAATAACAGAACAACAACAAAAGGAAATTAGAGATAGTGTATACCTTGTAGTACTTTACCCTCCACCCACTAGCATTTGCACCTAGACTCTTTTTCCATGCTTCATACTCAGGCATGGTGTAAAATGACTTAACAGTATCACCCCTGGTTGCCTGGACAAATAAATTCTAGTATCATCATTGCAGGCAGCTAGACAAATTACAAAAATGTATAAATGATGAAACCACTAAAAGGATCGATGCAGACCAGTGGATCCAGGTACACTACCTTGACAATTGGAGTGATGAACTCAATCAAGAAAGAAGGAACTTTAAGAAGGGATGGCCAGAATGCATGAATGAAGTTGATTAACAACCCTTTGATGTGAGAGCCATCATGATCCTGCAATTTTTGTGCACAAAATATGAGTGAAGAGTAATTTGGCTTCTTTGTTGAGATGGATTGGTCATGTCCAACAAACCTGATCTGTCATTATCATAAGATGGCCATATCTCAAGCCTTTTGCAGTATCATAATGCTTCCCATGCTGCAGCCCAAGGATTTGCTTTATATGCTGAATTTCTGCATTCTCCATTATCTGCTTGTGGGTTGCTTCCCTAACATTTAACAGTTTACCCCTGAGAGGAAAGACACCAAAACGATCTCTCCCAACTTCAGCCATGCCAGCCATCTGTAAAGAGAAGAAGAAAAGGTCAGTTATTGCTGCGGCATCCAAAAGTACTTTCTGTATTCTGTGGCATCCAAAAGATTTCATTACTCACAGCAAGAGCCTTTGCTGAATCTCCTTCAGTGAGGATCAAGGTACAATGTTCAGAGTTCTTTCCACCAGCATCATTTGCATCCTCAAGCTTTGTCAGGCCGGTAATTCTTGTCCTCTTGCTTCCATCAGTCTTCTTTAGCTCCTTGCTTAATTTGAACTCCACCCAGGAGAGGAGATTGTTCACAATACTGGATTTCTCGACTGCAGGCTTAAAAAAGTGTGTTAGTGGTGCAGCAGAACCATAAGAGCAACTGAACAATCAAAGTGAACTGGTCACATACCCTGCTTGAGGAAATTACTAGAAAGCTCACACTTCGAGCCAAAGCTGCCCTGACGTGTGGTCAGGGTCTCCTTCGTTTGTGAGTCAAAGGCAGGATTGTCAATGAGCGCATTAACAAAGACCCATAAATGGCTCTTCGCGTTATGTGGTTTCATGTTTGCATGCTTGTTTTTCTTATTGACAATGTTCATAACATGAGTTGCAACTTGGTTAGTAACGTAATCAACGTGACTTCCACCCCTTATGGTTGCAATTCTGTTCACAAAGCTGACCTGCAACAAGATAAAGGCATGTATGACACAACTATAACCACAGCACAAGCAGGAAGTCAGACATCAAGAGAGAATAATCCTACTTACCTGCTGAAACTGCCCTTCACTTACACTGACGCACACCTCCCAACGGTCATTTACCTGTTCATAGATCCTAAAAAAAAAGAAAGTGTGAATGACCTGGATCACTATAATATTCTGTTTTCTGACATTACTGGAGTTGATGTCTGTATGAAATATAAGAAAACCTTGGGAAACCATCAGCCTTGTCTCGGAAATACAGGTCCACATACTCCAAGAAGCTTTTTATAGGCACCCTTTTGCCATCCAACTCGACCTTGACAGTTTTGCCAAGAGTGCCTGCCATGTCGACCACTCTCTTCCTCATGAGGGCAACAACATCATCTTCAAGATGAGTCATATTGAACTTGGAAAGGTCAGGTTTGAAGGTGACTTTGGTCCAGTTCTCCCCCTGCTTGCACTTGGTGATCTGGGGCTCTGATTTTGTCCCCATGTTCTCCGAGAAAATCTGCATATGCATTGTGTAATGAATATCATACGGAATTATTTTAAATTCATGTGCAGTGTACCACCTAGTTCCCGTAGGTCAGTTCCATATTAGTTATGGATTATATCTTGCTTACATTAGATCTCATTAAGCAATGCCAAAAACAGTAACCCCCTGACCCTTGGAAGATATTCTGTCCATAGACAGTAAACTAGTGGCAGAAAAGAAAACGAGAGAGGATGTACATACGTGCTAATGTACATTTCGGGCTTCATATTCCAATGTTTCACTGTAATCACATAGAAAATCAACAAATCTATTGGCTCCTAATATCTATATTTACGGATCTGACAGAAAACTCCATTCCTAGGCTAAGACACACCAAAATACTATTCAAAAAGAGAAATACCCATCTCACCTGCTTGTACTTCTTCTGGCGGCGCCCGTCAGCAGTCTCGATGACGAACTCCGTAGAGAAGATGTTGGTGAGCTTGGCGCCGTATCCGTTCCTCCCGCCGGTGGTCTTCTTGGTGTTGTCGTCGTAGTTGCTGCTGGTGAGGAGGTGGCCGAAGATCATCTCGGGGACGTAGACGCCCTCCTCCTGGTGGATCTCGATGGGGATCCCGTCGCCGTTGTTGTAGACGGAGATGCAGCAGCCGGCGACGTCGATGTCGACGCGGAGCGAGTCCATCTTGGGGTCGCGCTGCTTGTTGTCGGCGGCGTTGACGAGGATCTCGTCGAAGATCTTGTAGAGGCCGGGGACGTAGGAGACCTGGCGGTTCTCCATGGCGCCGCCCTCGTAGACCCAGAGCGTCTGGGTGTGCTTCTCCACGGAGCCGATGTAGGTGTCCGGGCGAAGGAGGATGTGCTCCAACTGCGACTTCTTCTGGTACATCTCCTCGATGGTCTTGCCGCCGGCGGCGGCGTTGTGGCCGGAGCTGGACTGGAGAGGGCCCGTCATGGCTGGCGCCGCCAAAGGGTGCACACGGAGGTCGTGTGCGGGCGCTAGGGTTCGCGGTGGGGACGCGCAGAGGGGAGGAGAGCTGGGGATTGTGGGGGATCTGCTGGGGAGGAAGGAATGAGGGTGGGGGAATGGGGGTTTAATTGGAACCGATGGGGTGCGGACGGGCAACGCTCCGCGGATTCGAAATTTGAATTGTGGGTGCGGGCGGGTGGGCGGGGTCACGTGGGGAAACGAACGGCGAGGATCGCGCGATGGAGCGGAGTCCGGGCGGCATCCAGAGGGTTCTCTGTTCTCACTGGCGCTGCTGCGGCATGTGTGGGGACAGTTGCTTTACCATTTTTTTTTTCATTCCTCACTGGGACGGTACATAATGGCCGTGGGGCCTAATTGTAAGAGACCATAATTTGAAATGTTCAGAAGACTAGGGGCGTAATCACTTCCTAATCCCAGGCAAAGCACCGTCATAAGCTACTGTACTTCGTGACACTCTAGGACGGTGAAACGTGAGACGCGCAAACCGTGCCTGGTTCACAAGCAGATCCTGAACCGCCCGTAACGTTGGGAATGTTGTGACGCTTACATGTAAAATGCCGTGTCTCGACTCTCAAACGCCTACTGCTACTCATCACGGTTCCATGTACCCAGCGCCGCATGAGCGTGAAATGCTGTAACACTCTCTTTCATCGCATTACATGACCTGAGCAGTAGTCTCATGACATGACATGCTTTGTTCCTTCACAAGCTACACCCCACACAAACTCTCAAGTCTCAACCACCGGCATCTGGATTGATACTGTTTGGCACAGCTTCTGTTATAGTTTTTTCATAAAAATAAATTGAGAGTGTGTCAAACAAAAAACTTCTGTAACAGCTTATTAGTTCAGTTTTCTCAAAATGAACTAAAAGAAGGATATAAACAGAAGTTGTTTTCTACTAACTTTTCAAACAAGTTGTTTTTATAACAAGTTCCAACTATATCAAATAAGATCTGATCTAACATCCGGCTACCCGGCAGAATATCAAGAAGACAAGCGCAAGTGGCAATGCTGCTGCCGAGGCTTCAGTCATCATGGTTCGCTGCTGCTTTCCCCTGTCCCCTCCATAAGCCAACGCCATCACATTTAGGCAAGCACGGCCATAACCTTAGACCATCTGCACTGGGTACTATAAGACCTTACGGGACTGTAAATATTCAGGTAGGACTCACTCCGAGTGCTGGAAACTTAGAAGATGTTCAAAAATTAGAGGTAAAATTTATAAAAATTGTGCTGTAAAATTAGAGGATGCTGGAAATTTAGAGGAAGTTGCTGGAAATCTATGAGACTCACGCTTTAGTGTAAGTTTTTAGAGTATACGGATGCGGATAGCCTTAACCTGCAACTACGGTATTTGGCTTCCTCCCAGATCAAGCAATTCAGGTGACATCAGTCGTTCATCCTGATTCGGCATAACCTGCAGCCAAGCCGAAGTCTTGGCATCCGCGCAGCTCAAGGGCCCAATTTTTCAGTTCTCCAAGACGATTCTTCGTTCGCTGAACAGATCTACGCGTTGCTCCTCTCTCGCCTGAAAATCTTTGAACGATGACTACTTGGTTCTTGGTGCCGCCTGGTGAGAATATACAATGAGCTTGGTCTGAACCGAGTATTTGGAGGAATAACTGAATGGATGTGGCAGGGAACGGTGAACTTTCTTGACCAGATAAATATATGTTATGCAAATACAATTGCTTCTGTTGAGTGTTGACAAGGAAAGCGAGTAATCTCCGAGAGTGGTTTGCATGAAATCTTTACCTGGGTATCAAATGTGAAAGTATGTGCAGTCCTTTGAACATATGCAGTAGTAGCAGTACACCTACATATGCAGATACTTGCTTTGTTGCCTGAAAAGAATATGTTCCAAGTTTAACCAGGGGAACACTTGGTAGCAGAAAGACGGTGATAACATAAGAATTTAAAAAGTGCTTACAAGGTAAAAGCGTTATTTTTTGTGTGTATACATCTTTTACTTCAGAAAAGAAAATGCCAAGAAAGGAACAGAGCCTACTTCTGAGAAAACACATGTGAATGATTTTAAGTTAAACGGTAGTTGTAGAGCACATCAAAAACCGTTTTGTTTTAATGATAGATCAACGCGAAACAAGCATTTTGCATTCAACCATAATAGAGTTGTTTTAATGATAATTTTCAGTTGTTGCTATTTCTGAACTTGAGGTAGATCAATTGGCCTATTCATCATAGTGAGACGTCTAATTGTTTGCAGTTAGCAACTGGTATTTTCATGTTAATGTTACATAGAGGTGAGTGCCAACTCCGTGCAATAAACAGATTATCCTTGTACATTCACACAGCACTGCAACAACGCAGCAGGAGGATTTCAGTATTATTGCTTATCCAACATGGATAGTGATAGTTACGTGTTAGGGTCTCAGGTGGAAAGATCAGTATAGCTTGAACATGCAGTCTCAGTTACAAGCTGCACTCCTGGCTCATGATCTCAGTATCCCACATGCATCTTTATTCAAGTGCATTTGGCAGTATTGAGCGCCATTATTAGTCTGTCTTTTTTAAGTTTTACCTTCGTGACCATTATCCCATAGCTGGGTTCTGATATCTGGATAACTATTAGTATGCAGTTATCATGTGGCTATAGCTGCAACAAGAAGGGAGTGCAGAATCCAGTGTTACATGTAAATCAGTTTGCACATTCTAATAAGGGCATCTCTTATATATATAGCTTGAGCTTTTGGGATCTGTAGTCGGTTGATTAGTAAATTTCCCTTCGGTTAAGGAACTGATGAGTCTCCTTAATGTCTGTATGAATATTACGGTTTTGGAAGGTGAAATGCAAAACAGTGAAAATGAGTACCCGGCATTTTTTGCTCTTGAGATAAAGAAACTGGGATTTAACTTTATCGCAAGGAAAGAGGACTAGCAATGGAGAAGATGAGTTTGGGAGTTCTGGAATTCACATGACTTTGGCAGTTCCTGAATGACAGACGAAACGTCAAAAAAAAAAAAGAATGACAGACGAACCGACACGTTTAGACCCACAGGATGTTGCTAGCACTCGACCGTTATAATAGGCCCGGGACTAATTACACGTGGGCTTCATACTCATAGATACCCAGCCCAAAAGCCCATCAATAATCCCCATCGTCCTCGAATTCCCCCAAGAAAAAAAACTATAAAAATAAAAGAATAACCAAAAGGAAAACACAAACCGAAAAGATGGCATAAAACCACCGGTTGAAGGATCGAACCTCTAGGGTTTTATTAGTTCTTCTCGCCGTCGCCGTCATGTATGGGAAATCCGGCGAGGCCCCCTCGTAAAGCGGCGGCGGGCCCCCTCCAGGCCGCGGTCTCCACCGTCGCCACCGCTCAGATCCTCCGCGCCTCCGGGTACTCCGCCGCGGAACCCGCCGCCCTCCGCGCCCTCTCCGACATCACCGGCCACTACATCGCTTCCCTCGGCCGCGCCGCCGCGGCCCTCGCCGAGGCCCGTGGCCGCACGGAGCCCAACGTCGCCGACGTCGTCCTGGCGCTCGAGGACCACGCGCCCGACGGCTTCCCCGGCGCCTCCGACCCCGCGCGCCCCGTGCTCCGCTCCGGCGCGCTCGCGGAGCTCGCCGGGTTCGTCGCCGCGGTGCGGGAGGTGCCGTTCGCGAAGCCGCTGCCGCCGAGGAGGGAGGCCGGCGGCGGTCGCAAGCGGTGGGAGAGCTTCGCGGCGGTGGGGGAGGAGCCGCCGCTGAGGCACGTGCCGCGGTGGCTGCCGCGCTTCCCCGCGGGCTGGGAGGACCACCGGACGCGCGGCCGCCGCGGTGAGGCGGAGGCGGCCAAGTGTGAGGAGGACACGGGGGAAGTGGTGACTGTGATGCCGGCCAACGGTAACAGCAGCAGGGGCGCCGTGCCGGAGATGAGGGAGAAGGTGTCGTTCCGCGTGGCGGCGAAGAAGCGGCGGCTAGTGAGACCGTTCGAACGTGAATGTGACGATTGGCCTCGAGAAATTCGTGAAAACATTCAGATAATTTGATGCAACACGATTAGCTTTCTTCGAGTTTCGAACCATCGACGTGGGAAAACAGAAGTATGTATCTGTAAGCCACCGCGACAGCTTACGTTTGTACGATTCTGCTCATTAATTACTTATAAACGTGCTAAATTTCGTACTTCTCTTTATGGGCCAAATCGCTCTCCGTCACCAGAATTGAAGCGCTTCTGTCCCATTCCAATATTATTTTCATGATCCCAAAATAGCGTTGGAATCCGATGTGCTTTCTTCTACCCACCACTCCTACACGAAAGAGAGGTTAGGATCAACCGAGATGAATGTTGGATGGAGTCGTTCTTGAGCTGGACAATTGCCGCAAAACCTAATTATTCGATGCTAGAAGGAGGATTCGATGAGTCGTCAATTTTCTGATGCGTTGCTAAAAGCACCATTGACAATGCATCTTGTTGTTCAAACGTTATAGCTTCAACGTTACAACCGCGACGACGCTCGTCCCTGCAAAATGTCCTCCAAGTAGAGGAAGAGAGAGACAGAGAACTTGAGTTTCAGAAGGCAGGAACCGTAAACTCCAATCGGACCTCCGATGCTGGAATAGGTCGATTACAGGGTTGACACAGACGCGGAAGCATGGGAGAGAGATGCAACAGGTTCACATACACCGTAGTGCAGCGCTTATATCTCTTACAAAAGTAATACTCTCTCTGTCCTCAATTACTTAACGTAGTTGTTCACCATACATGGATTTATGAAAATTTGAAAACGGAACATATTGAAGGGCGCCGCTTCTTCTGTTCTGCTCCACGATCGGAGCATCCCTCCTTCAATTAATGAAAAGCGCGATGAAAAGAGAAACATGGAGCATAACGTGGCAACACACCTGAATGAATTCGACGACGTGATTAGTTTTACAGAATTTCTTACGTTGAGACGACTGAAAATCGAATTTGTTTCACTCCATAATTTGTCCGTCCGATTTTATTTTGTATAACAGATATAGTAGTACTGACTATAGAATACGTACCGTCGTCGCGGTCGGTCAGGAGGACTTTGTCGTCGTCCAGGTCAGGCCGAAAGCTTCTTCGAAAAGGTTCCGATCATAGAGCACCGGCGTCGCGCGCACCTCCGGCCGCACCAACGCCGCGGCCGCAGCCGTCACGGCCTTCATGAAAGCCTGGCAAGCGTCGGCCATCCGGTGTTTGCCGGGAGTGCCCGCGGCGCCCTCCGCTCGCAGCAGTTCCGTCAGGATCCGGTACACGCACTGGCCGAACAAGCCGTGGTCGACGGACAGGAAGACCCGCCCCTCGGGAAACCGGACGCTGGCGCCGAACGGCGCCGGGTGCTCGAGCAGGGCCCGCAAGGTCGCCCGCGCGGCCCCGCGCTCGCCGCTACCGTCGCCGAGACCGCCTTGGAGGGCGAGCGAGCGGAGTGCGGACGCGACGGCGTCGTAGGGCGCCCAGCAGTGGGCGCGGGCCATCTGGACGCCCAGCGCCGGGCTGTAGCCGACGGGGCGCTGGATCCCGGTATCCCAATCCCAATAGACCCTGTTCGCGGTGAGGATGACGCGGGGCTGCTCATCATCTTGAGACATACTAGCTAGCTGCTCGCCTGCTCCGGTGAGGTAGAGTGCAGAGGATGCCGTCAACGACCTCGTCTTCCTCCTGATCCTGCGTTGCACGCTCCGGTAAGGGGAGAGGGGAAAGGTGGTGACGACTCGGATAAATGGGCATTGGTTGGAACGATGGTAGTGGAAAGGTGACGAGGAGGAAAAGGCGATGGTAGTGGAAGCGTGATAAAGGCGATGCCAGTGGCAACGTAATGAAAAATAATAAAGTCGAGAGAACTACCTACATGGAAAGGACGTCTGCGCAGTGCGGACTTGTCAATACAATGGTCGCAACTCGCAACTGTCGTCTGCAGCACTGAGCGCCGACCGCGACGGAGCTCCAGCCTCCAGCTGCAGACGAGCGCCGCCAACACCGCAGCCGAGAATATCCCGAGGAACGCGTTCGCCGAATCAAGGACGCCGCACGCGGCAACTAAGGAAATATGAAGCACAAACCCAACACGTAGGTCCTCCCTGCACCATCCACCGTTTGAGCAACGAAGCTGCCGAGACAGTCGGAAGCCGACGATGCAATGGCCGGGCGCCCACGAAGGCATCGGCGTCGCGGCCGTGGAGGTCGTTCGTGCTGGCGAACGCGTTCATCGCTCAAGGCTCAGTTCAAGGCGTCGACGCGTTCCCTGTGCCAGCTGTCTGCGTTTCTCACCGGTAAGCCTCGCAGCTGGAGACCTTCACGAGGAACGCGTTCGCGGACATGGCCAAGCTGCTCGATAAGGCACCGAGACATGGGCATCTTTGCGCCGTCATGACGCCCTCACGACGCAGAAGCTAGCATCCGTTGGACAAGGGTAAGGCGGGCGAAGCCGTGGCGCGCAGCGGGCGTGACGACGGTGACGCGCGTGTGCGGCGTCGGCTCACGCCGTGCGCAACGGCGTCACACGGCGGGAAGGCCGCGTCGCGCGGCGACGGTTCGCGCCGAGCACGACCGCGTCCCATAGCGAGCAAGGCGGCCTCGCGCGACGGGCGTGGCCTCGGGTGAGCTGCTTGCTAGTCATGGATGCAGCGGCCAAGCGGCGACGCTTACCCAGCGTCCTCGAGCTGCACGGTATTTATCCAGCGCCCAGCGGGATGGTCATCCATAGACATAGGCCACAGTATTTATTTCATGAAGAAAGAAAGATTTTCGGTACAGCAACGATTCAGGAAGCAGAAACATACGGCGCAGATCGCCTCTGCCCCGCACGAGTAGGGCAGGATTTTACCAAAAGCGATGAAGTAAACTGGGAGGAATTGGAAGGATTCTACCGAATCACATGAAGGTAAACGCTTGACGGCAGGCTGATGATGGCTCACCAGGCGTCCGTCAAGGTCAGCCTGAACCTCTCCTCGAAAACGATCCTGTTATACAGCACCAGGTTGTCGGGGTCCTCACCGACGCCCACACCGACGTGGCCATCCCCGCCGCATCCGCGACAGCCTCCATGACCCGAGTTCTTGTCACTCCAGGTGTACGGCCCGTCCCCCATGGTGGCCTCGGCGCGCCGCAGCCAGTTGTTGATGCGCCTCATGCACGGCCCGAACGGCGGGAGCTCGAGGGACAGCTAGATCTGTCCCTCCGGGAAGCGCATGTCGACGTCAAATGGCGCCGGGTGCTGGAACGCATGTTGACGTCAAGTGGGCGTGTCGTGTAGGGGGTTGACGTTGTACTCGGGAGCACCCAGCTGCGGTGGTGGGACGGCAATATTTAGGCGCGCGCGAGAGAAAAAAAAAAGAAGACGCCCACAAAGTGCAATATTGCAGTGTCACAAACGAGCCGACCCAGGTCCACTGGCGTGTGCCAACTGGCCAAAATTTTAAGGCACTGTTTGGAACCCAGAGTTAATAGTTAGCTGCTAAAATTTAGCTATAGAGGTTTCAAACAGTCCAGCTAATAATATAGCTAATTATTAGCTAACCCTCAACCCAACTAATTTCAGCTAATTGTTGGCTAAAGTCCATTTTACCCTTGCCCTCTCTCACCACTCCCTCTCCTTGAGGGGTACTACAGTCAATTAGTGTATAAAAACAAAATTAGCTCTAAAGATTCCAAACAGGCACCAACTAATAATTAGTTAGCTAATAGTTAGTTGGTACAAGCCAACTAATAGATTATTAGCTAGCTAACAATTAGTTTTAGAGGTTTCAAACAGGCCTGTCGGAGAGTGATTCCGGCAATTCTCTCGGTACTACTGTTGGTAGCCCGCAGAGTTTTGTAGTTCGGTTGTGGGCGCGCGAAGATTCAGAAGAAGGTGGCGATTTGACACAAGAATTTACGTGGTTCGGGTCGTCTGAGCGTAATAACCTACTCCACGGGTGTGTTGCTGTTATATTGAGCGTCTGAAAGCTACAGTGTCAGAGACTAGAGTGTCTTGAGCGCGAGTGAACGCGTCCCCCCCTGTGTATCGTCGGTCAATCCTTTTATAGTACAAGGGCTGGTCGTTACATCGTCAGCCTAGCCCGACATGTGGCCCTAGCGGTTACTGATGCTTAGTACATAGTTAATGTACTTAATTACCCTTAACAGCATGATAACACGTCTTGATGGTGGCGTTACTGGTATTAAGGACCCTCCGATCTTGTGTCATTAAGATAGCATTAATGACACATAATCAGGTCTTGGAATCTTTAAAGTTCCTTGAAGGTCCGAGCCGTTGGAGGTCTACCAATCTGCCCGCTGAGGTTGAAGGTCCGGCGGTTGGATGTGTGGCAGCTCCGGAGCTTACCGTCTTGAACGAATAGGTCCGGTGCTGTTGTACACGTGTCGGTACCGGAACTTCCCTTTGTCGGGGGTTAGGTCCGGGGGTGCCACACAGGTATCTAGTCCGGAGCTTTCCCACGTACGGAATGTAACTCCGGTTTTATGATACACGTGGCGGCAGAACTAGGACTAACCATAGAAGGGAGGCAGATCCGGTTCCGTATGACATATGGGGCCTTCGCAGGTCTTCAATTCAAATAGATGAAGTTTCTTTACACTCTGCGCAATTCCAAAGGGTATCCGGTACGCAAGAGTACCGACAGAGCCTAAGTCCCGCAGAAAAATATACCACTTGAACTTTTAGGCAAAGCAAGAATAATGTCTTTGATTTGAACCTCAAATAGCTTGTCAACGTCTGTCTTGAAAGGTTAATTAACACGATCACAAAAGGCCGATAACTCAAAATAAGTATTGTTACTTCATATCAACACAAGAGTGTAAAATATGGAATAATCTTTTGCTAACTATGCAAGGAAATTTCACATGAATGACTGATTTTTTACATTCTTTGGGATGCTTGCTCTGATATATTACATGGACTAGATACACATGCTTCTAAACATACAGTTGAATCAACTACTTCACAACAAATATCTAAGACATCAGAATATAACCGAGACATTATACATAACATCAGAAACCTATTACCTATCCACTATATATGATGATGCAAATGTTTTAGCTAAATAAACACCTAAAATGCCGAAGTTAGTTCTTTACAGGAGACAGGTGTGTCGAAATCAAAAGTCATAGTTACTCATGCTAATTACAACAGAAGACCTTCATGGAGCCCGCGGCTCAATTGGTGACTGCTGTCAGAAGCATTCATGATGAGGGCTGGATTGATCTGAGTCTCCAGTTAAAAAGACACAAGCGTTACTGATCCTTACATGTTGTCACCCCTGCTAATAAGACACCAGCTGTTCCAAGTTATCGTGAAGCAACCATACCAATCTGACTCTTCACAGGTTATTGAATGGCCTGCCTCTTCAATTAATAGGAATGTACACGAAACCTGAAGGACTATGACTAGCGATACCAACCATATTAACTATCACTGTTGAAGCCTACGGTGGATCTCGCACGGAAGGGCTAGCCATTCTAGCACGGTGAGCAACAGAAGGTGGCCTGCCAATGGCTTCCAATATTCTAGTGAACACGACCTTCGTTGGGACACAAGTGACTAGTGGAACCGCTCCGTCTGCTTTAAGTAAACCACCAAAAATGCCACTGCTCTGATGCGCCTTTGCTATACCACCTTCTCCATAATGCCTTTTTCCAGTGGAAATGGCAGATAGGGCTCTAACTTTCTGGCCTGACAGGCTTGCTTTCTTGGATGACTTCTGAGACTTAGCCGATGACCTCCTAGATTTTGAGGGGGTTTTCTTATCCACCTTAACCAGGTGACTTGAAGAAGTCGAGTGCTTCCTAATGGATGGTTTCATCTCCCAGTCAGGATACAAAAGGCTACCGTCATAAACTCCATCCAACGATGCTCCAGAAGGATTCAAACGGGAAACTCTTTGCATTGTAGTTCTCCTGCCTGTTGGCCAAGCAGGTGGCGCTACTGCGCTATCTTGCAGACTAGTACCCACACAGAAAACCAGATAATCAGTGGAACCATCTTCAAGTATTTCAATTTGGATAGGGTGCCCAATGATTGCTTTGCCATTCAGCCTGCTCATTAAGCAGACAAGAGGAACATGCTCTCCCTGATAGCTGGCCTGGACTTTCAGGTCAACATCAAACAACATTGGTCCCATGCCACCAAAACGTGAACTGAACTTTCCTTGGTAAAATGATGATCCATCCCAACATGCATTCCGATTGTCGGTACCCTAAAAACCATACACCCCCTGAGGTTACAAAGATCTCAAGGGAAGGACATCAACTCAAATTGAAGACCCTCGGGGGCCCACTCGCCAGACGTGACCGGACCCGCTTCTCCAACATGGTTAACCTCTAGGTTGCCACGTGTACTGTCAGCCCAGAGCTATTACCCGCAAGGGTGAAGCTCCGGGCCAAGTACTGAAACGGCACCTCCGGAGGTAGCCCCCGACCGAGAGAAGCTCCGGACATGACACGTGCCAGGTCACCCCGGAGCTTCCCGCTTCTCCCAAGCAAGCTCCGGAGCTGCCACGTGTCCACACGACAGAGCTAGATGCTTAAAGCCTCCGGGAGACGTTGTAACGGCTCCGGATCTCCAAAGGACAGCCGCAGACTTCAAGATCCGATTAATTACCATTAATTCCACGTTAATGATAATTAATCGGACAGCCTTAACACCTGTAACGGCACTGTCGGAGCCGTTACAGGGTTATTAACAACAATTAATCTCGTGTATCAATACTAATAACCGCCAGGGCCACATGTCGGGCCAGGCTGACTTGTAACGGTTAGTTCTTGTACTATAAAAGGACAAACCGACGATACACAGGAGAACTCTCGAACACTCTGAAGCTCACAAGTTAATACAACAAACACACACCCGTGGAGTAGGGTATTACGCTCAGGCGGCCCGAACCACGTAAACCACCGTGTCACTCGTGTCCAAATCGCATTTCACTCTCTTAGATCTCCGCGCGCCCAGACCGAACCACAAACTCCTTCAAACACTTTTCATAGTGTTAGGGGATCTGCCGACTCCAACAGTCGACAGTTGGCGCGCCAGGTAGGGGCGCCTGAGATCTTCAAGAATGGTGAATTCTGCAGCTGGATCATCCAACGGGCAACCTGCTGCTCAGACTGTCGGAGGCAATCCCTCCAACATGCAACCACCGGCAGGAGCCTCAGTTCCAGCGGGAGTCACACTCCCACCACCACCATCTTCTCCGGCAAGACATGCCGAACGACATGATGGTGCACCGGCGTCACATTCTGCGCCGGCAAGTCGTGACAACCCAGAACACGCGCTCCATGCAGCGCGTGCTCTCCTTCAGCGACCACCACCTCCGGATGCATCTCAAGGTGCCATGGAGCAATGGAGAGCTGATATTGAGCATTTGGTCGCAGCAGCGGCCGAACGCCTCAACAATCAGGGTCCACCTCCTTCAGGGCGGGCCCCGTCGCAGCGACGAACGTTGTCTGGAAGACTTGGTCCACATGTCTCCAACAACCGGAGAAGAGCTGCGTCACAGCAAGTGACGTCGTTGCCCTCTGGGGCACGACGTGCCCATACTGCATCTCGGCTTTCGACACACGACCTCCGAGCGGAGCTTGATCGCCGATACCGCCAACAGGATGGCCGTGTCCACATCGAGCGAGCTCGAGAAAGACGAGATGCTCAAGATCTTTCTACTCTGGAAGGAGTAGGAGGAGGCTGTTCCGCCCTAGCCATGCACCTGCGTATGGTTAGATGGCCACAGAAGTTCCGGCCACACTTGCCGGAAAAATTCGACGGGACTGTCAATCCCGTAGAATTTCTACAGATATACTCCACTGCGATCCTAGCAGCTGGAGGAAATGAGGCTGTAATGGCCAATTACTTTCCAGTGGCCTTAACTGGGACTGCTAGGTCCTGGTTTATGAGCCTTCCGCCCAACTCTATCGACAGTTGGGAGGAGCTATGCCGCCAGTTCACCGCCAATTTCGGGAGTTCATACACCCGTCCGGGCACCGAACTGGACCTTTTTGCGGTCGTGCAAAAAGGAGGGGAATCTTTGCGGTCATTCATCCAGAGATTCTCTCAGGTACGTAACACAATCCCTTCTATCTCAAGCGCTTCTGTCATTGTAGCATTCAGACAGGGTGTACGAGACAAGAAGATGTTGGAGAAACTGGCGATCAAAGAGATCACCAGTGTCACGGAGCTCTTCAGCCTGGCTGACAAATGTGCCAGAGCTGCGGAGGGCCGTGAAATGCACTCCAAACCAGCCTTGGAGGATCATAAAAAATCCTCCAAAGAAGAAGCCGCTACCTCCGGGAGTGGCAAGAAGAAAAAGAAGACCAACGGCAAGAAGAAGCCGTCGGCCGGCACATCCAACGTTGCAGCCACTGCAACTCCTGGTGGCCGGGGGCCACGCCCCGAGAAGCGACCTCGACCGTCTTCCGAAGACGGTGGCAAATCCAAGATGTGGTGCCCCATTCACAAAACGGGCAGCCACAAGCTGGAGGATTGCCGGGAGGTCCAAAACCTTGCCGAGCGCTACCACAAGCGCCGGGAAGGGTCTCCCTTCCGCCAGAGGGAGGGAAAACAAAAGGTCGATGAAGCTCCGGCTGAAGAGGAGTTAGGGTTTCAAGACCCCAAAAAGGTCTTGAAAGCCGTCTACACCTCCGTCGACGATGATTCCGACGTCTCCGACAACGAACGTCGAAAAACCATGAACACCATCTTTGGTGGATCATGGGACATCACCTCTCGTCGCGTCATTAAGACCATGCGACGGGATATGGCTGCTGTAGCTCCTACAGCTAGACCGGAGCCACATCGAAAGTGGATGGACACACCCATCACTTTCGATGCTTCGGATTGTCCTCAAAGCATGGTCGGAGCTGGACAGCTGCCCTTGATGGTATCTCCCACCATCAACAACATCCAACTCCATCATGTCCTGGTAGATGGAGGTTCGGGGCTTAATCTCATCAGCTTCGAAGCTTTCACTAAGCTTCAGCTTCGACCTTCAGACCTCCAGCCCTCTCGACCTTTCTCCGGAGTAGGTCCGGGGGCCATAACCCCACTCGGAGCTATCACTCTCCCTGTTACCTTCGGGACCCGGGAGAAGTATCGCACCGAAAAGTTGGTCTTCGACGTCGCTCAGATCAACTTACCATTCAACGCCATTTTGGGTAGACCTGCCTTGTACAAATTCATGGCAGCTGCTCATTATGGATACCTGGTGTTGAAGATGCCGACACCAGTAGGCGTTCTCCGGATCCGTGGAGATCGCACTGCCGGAGTAACTGCTCTAGAAGAACTCCATGCACTCACCACAGCGCAAGAGGAGGATTCCAGACAGAAGCAAGCTCCACAACCTCCGAGCATTCGTCAACGAGGCTCGACCTCTGCACCCCGTGTGCAGCCAAGCGGCGACACCGACATTCCCGTCAAAGTCGTCCAAATTGGTTCCGATGTCACTCAAACTACCCGCATATCGGGTGGCTTGAACGACAAATAGGAACTCGCGCTCATCACTTTCCTCCGGGCTAATGTTGACGTGTTTGCCTGGCAACCGTCACAAATGCCTGGGATCCCCAGGGAAGTGATTGAGCACAATCTGAAGATTTACCCCGACGCTCGGCCTGTACACCAGAAACCTCGGAAGCAATCTGTAGAGCGACAGAACTTCATCCGACAAGAAGTGAAGAAGTTGCTCGAAGCCGGATTCATCCGAGAAGTCTACCATCCAAAATGGCTGGCAAACCCAGTCGTTGTGCCTAAGGCCGGCGGGAAACTTCGGATGTGCATCGACTACACCACCCTGAATAAGGCATGTCCAAAAGATCCATTCCCACTACCTAGAATAGACCAGATAGTGGATTCCACCTCTGGGTGTGAGTTGCTGTGTTTTCTAGACGCATATTCGGGATATCATCAAATCCGGATGTCTAGGGAAGATGAAGAACATACTTCATTCATCACAGTGGATGGATTGTATTGTTACACAGCCATGCCTTTTGGTCTCAAGAATGCAGCTTCAACTTTTGTACGAGCAATGTACAAAACTTTCGAAGAACTCATCAGAGACATAGTGGAGGTGTACGTTGATGACATTGTGGTCAAAGTCAAAAACAAGGAGTCCCTCTTGGATACCTTGCAGGCTGTCTTCGACAAGCTGCGGGCCACCCGCACGAAGCTAAACCCAGACAAGTGCGTCTTCGGGGTTAGTTCCGGAAAGCTTCTTGGTTTCCTGGTGAGTCACCGGGGTATAGAGGCTAATCCGGCGAAGATAAAAGCCATCGAAGACATGCGGCCACCAACCCGCATCAAAGATGTCCAAAAATTAACTGGATGTCTAGCAGCCCTCAGTCGATTCATTTCAAGACTGGCGGAAAGGGCACTTCCCTTCTTCAAGTTACTGAGGAAGTCCGGACCATTCCAATGGTCTGAAGAGGCAGAGAAGGCATTCCAGGAGCTGAAACAGTTCGTCTTGGTAGCTCCGAACCCTGGTGAGCCTTTATTGCTTTATATTTCAGCAGCTGACGAAGTCGTCAGTATGGTTCTGGTTGCGGAGAGACCGGAACTACCCAAAACCCAGGAATCCAGATCCCTTCGGGAGGATCCGGAGGTTCCCGAAAGCAGGTCTGGGTCCCAGCTCCCAGACTTGAATCCTCAAGAAGCCACTTCAGAGGACCCGGATCCTTCTGATAGGATCCAGGTCATTCCTGAAGAAGCTCCGGGTTCCTCCACCCAGAACCCGGAGGTCCTCAAAGATAGTCTGGACCCCTCCGACAGGGTCCGGATCAATGAAGAGGAAGCTTCGGACCCCTCCGGGAGGGTCCGTACCATTCAACGCCCAGTATACTTCATCAGTGAAGTGTTACATGATGCCAAGACTCGATACCTAGAGGTACATAAGATGCTCTACGCAGTTCTTATTGCCTCAAGGAAGCTTCGACACTATTTCCAAGCTCACAAAGTCTCGGTGGTAACCTCATATCCACTTCGAGCGATTCTGCATAATCCCAATTCAACTGGGAATATTGCAAAGTGGGCAGCGGAACTGGCTGAATTCGACCTCGAATTCATTCCAAGACAAGCAATCAAGAGTCAAGCGTTGGCAGATTTCGTGGCAGAATGGACTCCCTCTCCATCAAACTCTGGGGGCCCCAGCGAGCAGAAGAAGGAACCGCAAGTTCCGGCCTTCACTAAGCCTCACTGGACCCTTTACTTCGACGGCTCCATGCAGAAGCAGGGAGCCGGAGCTGGAGTCCTTCTCCTCACACCAACCGGGGAGAAGGTAAGATACATGGTGCACCTTGATTTCAAGGCAACCAACAACATGGCGGAGTACGAAGCACTCATATATGGATTAAAGGTGGCACTATCCTTTGGTGTCAAGCAGTTGCTGGTCAAAGGAGATTCACAACTTGTTATCAAACAAGTGAAGGGTGAATGCTCCTGCAATAATCTCCAGCTGGCTGCTTATCTCCTTGAAGTCCAGAGGCTTCAGAAGGACTTCGAAGTCCTAGACCTTCACCATGTTCAGCGTGCTCACAACGTTGAAGCTGACGAACTCTCGACCAAGGCGTCAACCGGAGCTCCGGCTCCAGACGGAACCTTTGTCCGGAGGTTGTCAAAACCCACAGTTCAGCCTGCCGAGCTGAACGAAGGGGGCGAGATCAGCATCCCGAAGCTGACGGTCCCGATGGCCCTGTTACCATGGCAGCCATCAAGGGTCGTAGGTGCTGCCGGAAGCTCCGAGCAACCCAGCACGCAAGACTCAAATGCTCAAGTCAGTTCCGACGCATGGATCTCGGAGATCCGGAACTACTTGAAAGACAACATCCTTCCTGACGATGATGTATCCGCTGACCGGGTAGTCAGATTGGCTAAAAGATACACGTTGGTAGAAGGGGATCTCTACCGGCGCGGTGCCAACGGCATCCTAATGCGGTGCATCACAAGGGAAGAAGGCTGCGAGCTCCTCGCAGAAATCCATGGAGGCGAGTGTGGGAACCACGCGTCTTCCCGCACGCTGGTCGGAAAAGCCTTTCGGCACGGCTTCTACTGGCCAACAGCGCTCCAGGATGCTACTGAGCTAGTGAAGAAATGCAAAGCATGCCAATTTCATGCAAAGCAAATTCATACACCTGCTCAGCCCTTACAAATGATACCTCCTACGTGGCCTTTCGCCGTGTGGGGGATGGACATCTTGGGACCCTTCCCAAGAGCCGTCGGAGGTTACAAGTTCCTGTATGTCGCCATTGACAAGTTCACCAAGTGGCCGGAAGCTACTCCTGTTGTGACGATCAACAAACAATCTGCAATCAATTTTCTACAATCTATCGTGAGCAGATTCGGAGTCCCAAACAAGATCATCACTGATAATGGGACTCAGTTCACAAGCTCCTCATTTCAAGGATATTGCGAAGACCTCGGCATACAAGTTTGCTACGCCTCCGTAGCTCATCCTGCCAGCAATGGGCAAGCCGAGAGAGCAAACGCAGAGATCCTTAAAGGACTCAAAACGCGCACTTATGAGCGTTTGAAAAAGCACGGAGCTAATTGGATCGAAGAGCTTCCGCCCACTCTATGGGCTAACAGGACTTCTCCAAGTCGGGCAACCGGAGAAACACCCTTCTTCCTGGTGTACGGAGCAGAAGCGATCCTTCCTCCGGAGATCACCCTGGGTTCCCTCCGAGTCCGGACCTTCGACGAAGCCGCGCAGGACCAGCTCCGGCGTGAAGACCTAGACCTCCTCGAGGAGGGAAGGTGCCAAGCAGCTGTTCGGAACGCCCGATACCGCCAAGCTCTACGGCGCTATCATCAGCGGCATGTACACAACCGACAGCTCGAGGAAGGCGATCTGGTGCTACGGAGAATACTATCCAGAGAAGGGCAAAACAAACTCTCCCCCGGCTGGGAAGGACCCTTCCGAGTGATCAAAGTATCCCGTCCCGGAAGCGTTCGCTTGGCTACCGAGGATGGGACACCTCTCCCAAATCCTTGGAACATCGAGCACCTCCGTAAGTTCTACACTTAATTCCACGGAGGTGAGTCTTAAGTAACTTGAAGTGTATGTTATAGAGTCATTGTACAGAGTCGGGTAGTTCCTCCGGGAGAGCAGCCGGACCTTTCCCGAAAGGTTTGAAGAGCTCATGCAACACTTGATACAGTCTCCGGACTAGAAGTGTGGCTAACTACCCAGGGTCAAACGAGAAACCAAACACACTTAGCCTGGTTGCGTACCCTAAGAGTGTACTTGTTTCCCCTGTACCCCGGACCTATAATGAAAGACATCTTCATGTGAAATAGACTCCACGTGCATTCATTTTTGCATAAGGCTCGACATTTTTTATTTTTCTTGTCTATAACAGAAATGTGCAATTCTTAAGAAGTTCTAGTTTAACCGGTTTATGTACGATTTGGGTTGAATTGTCAGATTTTTTAGATTTAAATGTCGTCTGTGGCCAACTCGCCTGAAAGCCGCCAAGCCATTCTAGGGCCGGAGTGCGCTATCGACTTAGCCTGGTCAAGCACCCTAAGTACGCCACTCTACCTACACCCCGGCAGGCCAAAGTAAGGTGGGTCCATGGATAATTAGATCTAAAAGAAAAGACAATTCATCCAGTCATACTAAAAATCGTGTTCAACTTGAAATTCTCTTGAGAACCGTAAGCCGCAACGAAGTTATAGATAAGGAACGAATTTTACTGTTTTTCTTGGCCTAAGTGTGCAGGAAGAATAAACCTAACATTGATGGAGAAAAATCGGAGTTAACCAAGCTCCGACTCCCACTGGCGTTAACTTGAAGATGGTGAGAAGACTCTATCACTAGAGTCTGTTGCCAGCAAGCCAGGCGTGGCAAGGGTCATTGCCGGAGCTACTAAGCTCCGACACCTTGAAGTATTAACTATCGACACTCAACGTGTTGGTAGAGGCTATTGCCGGAGCTACTAAGCTCCGACGATGGGCAATGCCGGAGCTTCTAAGCTCCGACGACTTCAAGGGACCTTCACTATCGAAGACTTCGGACCTAAACTACACGAGTTCGAAGCAAATTTGTCTCCAACAAAACTCAACATCCTTTTGGTACATGTCCACAATCACATTGTGCACATCTACCAGGGGGCCAAGTGAAGACAAAGATGTTGAAGACAAAAAAATGAAATTCACGAAAAATTGGGGATTTCATTTCATTTGAAGACCAGAGATTACATCTGGGGACAAAGGATTACAAAATTGAGGAAGAAGAGAAGATACAAATAAAGGCTAAGAAAGATAGTCCTAGACCCTATGGAAGAACTCGGCGACCTTCTGGGCGACCTCCGACACGCTGCTTCGGGTAGCTTCGCCCTCTCCTTCGACGGGACCTTCAAGCACCGGGTCCAGAGAGAATCGAGGGTTTCGGCTAGTGTAACACGTCAACACATATTCTGTGACGTTCCTAGCCAGGGATTGCCCCTCGACCTCCAACTGGTCCGCGATGACGTCGCCCACCTTGGAGAGCTTGCTGCCCGCAGCGCCCAACGCTTGCAGCGCAAGGTCCGGCTCCGGCTCCGGATCATCCGGAAGCACGGGGCTGAAACCCATCGGCGCTAGCGCATCGTCGGCCTTGCTCAGGAACTCCCAAATTTGCAGGGAATCCGTCTTCCTCTGGCCCTTCATTTCTTCCAGGGACCTCCGGGTCGCCGCCAGTTCTGAGTTCTCGCGGGAGAGGCGCTCAACTTCTTTGGCGTTTTGCTGAATTTTCGCAGCAACCCGCTTTTCGAGTCTCCCGAGCTCCTCCTCCCGAGGTGGATCTTGTTCCGGCGGTCGACCAGGTCTTTCTCCCTAGCCTCTATTTTCTTCTCCCGGGCGATGAGGGCACACTCATACTCGTAGAGCTCCTGCCCTCGCACCCAGGTCTTCTCCTCCTCCTCGAGGCAGCGCTCTTCCAATTTTTTAGCGCGCTCCTCGAGGCCCTTGTCCGCCAGAGCTGTCTTCTCGGCGAGCTCTTCTTCACGTCGCAAGACGTCATCCCGTAGCTCCAGGAGTTTTTGCTCCTCATCCTCGAGCCGCTTTTCCCTTCCCTCAAGCGCCTCTCGGCGCTTGATGAGTGCGGTACTGATGGCTTCGAGTTCATCGAACCGGGCGTTGGCCGCATCATTGGCAGCTTTAGCTTGGTCGTGGTACTCCCGGGATTTGGCGTCGAGGTTGTGAGTCATGCTCTCCCTCTCGTCCAGCATCTCACCCCAGAGCTCCAAGCGGACCTTCTCCCGCTTGATCCATTCCTTGTCCGCAGCGATCCTCGACTGCGCCAGCTTGGTTTCGAATTGGAGTCTATTACGCCACCTCCTAAGGGTTTGGCGCTCCTCTTCAAGAACCTTGCTGTCGTGGAAGAAGGCTAGTTGGACTTGGCGCAGACTGGAGCAAGCGTTGTCGATGGACATCGACAGCGAGATGGGCTCCGGACCTTCTGGGGTCTCCTCCGCTGGTTCCAGCGGGTCTTCATTTACAAAAATTGGGTCCCACTCTGCGAGAGCGGAACCCCGAGCTTCCAAGGCACTAGGGCCCTCCTCCGGGATGGCCTCAGTCGCCACTGAAGAAGGTCCCGCCACCAAATCTTCATTCGCCCCCTCAGGCTGGGGGCCGGCGACTTCGTTCAGGCACTCTGGCTCCGCCACGGGTACCATCGACGTCGTCGCCTCCAATGGCTCCGGCCGGGACGCTTCTTCTGAGGGGAGCTCAAGCTCCCCCGCCTCCACCACCACCGGCTCTGCAGCCGGCGCTCCAATAACTACCGGCCTTGCGACCGGAGCTTCAGAAGTAACCGGCTCAATTGCCGGAACCACTTCAACTTCTGGCTCGCACGCCGGGGCTTCAGCTGCCTCCGGCTCGACCGCCGAAGCTCCAGCATTTTCCGGCTCTGAAGCCGGGACCGCTAATTCCTCCGGCTCGACAGCTGGAGCATCTACTTCTGCAGCACCAGGGCCCGGAGTTTCAACCTCCGGAGCGGGTGCCTCTGGCGCATCTTCAACCCCGTGGTCCGGCGCTACCACGGGAACTTCTGGAGACGAGTCGAGGTCCATGACCACGACAGCCGGCGCCGGAGCTGTCGCAGCCTCCGCCTGGGGCGGCACCAGGGCTGGAGCAGAAGCCCTCGCAGCCTCAGACACTGTGGCTGAGGGCGGAGCTTCACTCCCCTTCTTGGGAACGCTGCAGATGAAGAATGAAGAAATTGAGCAAACAGATGTTACAATTAAAAGTTAATTGAGGTAAACAAGAAAAATTACCTTGGGAGGTTCACGCACCAGCTTGCGCGAAACCTCTTTCCCGGACGTTCCGGGCTGGCCACGGTCGGCGTAGGAGCTCCGGGAGGACTCCCAGGACTTGCCGTAGCCGCGGGCGTTTCCCGGGTCGGAGCTCTCCTTGACCGAGAGGAACTCCTAGACCTGGAGGCCCTCACCGCTTCTCGAACCGGAGTCGCCTGTCCGGAGCTGGCACCTCCGGAGGGACCCATCACGGGGACAGCCGTACTCCGGGAGGATCCCACCGCCGGAACAGTAGCGCTCCGAAAAGACCCCACCACGGGGACAGACGCTACAGCAGCGGAGAATCCTCCTTCCTGAGGACGGGGAACTGGCGGGGAAGTAGCAAGCCCGACGGACCTCCCGTCAGCATGACGCAACTTCCTCTTCCGGCTCTCTGGCTCCTCCGCCAGCTCCTTGCCCTTGCCGGTGACCTCAGCTCTTGGCTGAGAGACAGGGGCGGAGCCGCCTTCCGACAACCCGGGGATCGCCAACGGGGCGGTCGATCTTCTCTCGACGACGCCAAGGTCGTCAAGCGCGGGCATCTTCCGCCGGAGCACCCTGCTGAACTCAACTTCCTCGTTCAGGGGGAGGAAAGCCGGTGGCGGAGTCAAGTACGCTCCGTCTACATCGATGCCGTGCTGGAATTTCTTGAGGTGAAACTCCAAGGACTTCCCCACCATGCTGGACTTCAACCCGGTTTCGACCCGGTCTTCGTCCATCACGCTGTTGAGGGCCCAGGCGAGCTTCTCCCTCCTCTTCAGCGGCGCCCACCTGTTCGACAGGAAGTTGCAGAACACCGCCTGGGGAGTCAATCCTCCCTCTACACATTGGCGGATCCTGGACAAGACGGGGTCGAAAGCTGCCGCCAGCACCGGAACTTCGCTCCACACCGACGTGTCAATGCCGGGCAGACCGTCTGGCAGTTCCAACCGCTCGTGCTCCTCCACCCGGACGACTACCCAATCTTTCTTCCAGTCATCCCACTTCCCGGAAGGGAACGACCGGAGGTACTTGAACGGGCACTTCTTGCGCTTCACAAAGTAGTAGAAGCCAAGGTACTCGTCACTTCGGCCGGTGGTTTGGACGGTGAAGAAAGTGCGGAAGAGCTCGATGCAGGGAGGAATGCCCACCCACATCTCGCAGAAGTGGACAAAGACGGATACAAGGAGAAGGGAGTGAGGGCCAAGGTGGTATAGCTGCAGACCATAGAAGTCCAGCAGCATCAAAAAGAAGGAAGAAAATGGTGGGATCAGCCCCACCATGGCATACGATGAAAAGTATACCATTTCGCCGGAGCGCTCCTTTTTAAAGGGAAGCTCTCCTCCGGTGCGGATTGAACGGTTGAAGAAGTCCGACGACCACCCCATGAGGGCTCGGACCTTCTTCAGATCGCTCTCCGTCTTCAAACGACTCTCACGCAGACCCAACTCCATCGCAGCACTGCTAGGCGAGAGAAGAGAAGCAAAGCACGAGTTGGGAGTTTGAGCGCAAGAACAGATGGAAAGCGTAAAGAACTCCCGACGGTGCGCTTTCCTTCTTAAGTAAGCCCTCGCAACGCTTGGATGGAAACTGCAGGGGAGTTGAGCATACTACTCAAGAATTCAACCCAGCCGATGACAAGAGGGCCCGGGACCACCCTGACGATCAAGTCGAGGCTCTTACCCAGGCGAACAGTTGTCATCACGAGGCGGGAGACCCAAAGGCGGCGGACTGACAAGGCGCGCGGAACCGATACGGTTTTCGTATCGGGAACCGACGACCTTCAATTGCGAGAGATCCGCACGTCAAAGATCTTATCTGCCGCCTGAGGTGCGCCACGCGTCGGGACTCAACCATAAAGCCCCGCCAAAGGCACCTCCTAAGACTCTTGAAGACCCAGTTCAAGAGTCACAAGTATGGACCCACCTCCGGCGGAACGACTTCATCCCGTTGGCCTTCCCCGGAGGTAGGTCCAGGGGGCCACTGTCGGTACCCTAAAAACCATACACCCCCTGAGGTTACAAAGATCTCAAGGGAAGGACATCAACTCAAATTGAAGACCCTCGGGGGCCCACTCGCCAGACGTGACCGGACCCGCTTCTCCAACATGGTTAACCTCTAGGTTGCCACGTGTACTGTCAGCCCAGAGCTATTACCCGCAAGGGTGAAGCTCCGGGCCAAGTACTGAAACGGCACCTCCGGAGGTAGCCCCCGACCGAGAGAAGCTCCGGACATGACACGTGCCAGGTCACCCCGGAGCTTCCCGCTTCTCCCAAGCAAGCTCCGGAGCTGCCACGTGTCCACACGACAGAGCTAGATGCTTAAAGCCTCCGGGAGACGTTGTAACGGCTCCGGATCTCCAAAGGACAGCCGCAGACTTCAAGATCCGATTAATTACCATTAATTCCACGTTAATGATAATTAATCGGACAGCCTTAACACCTGTAACGGCACTGTCGGAGCCGTTACAGGGTTATTAACAACAATTAATCTCGTGTATCAATACTAATAACCGCCAGGGCCACATGTCGGGCCAGGCTGACTTGTAACGGTTAGTTCTTGTACTATAAAAGGACAAACCGACGATACACAGGAGAACTCTCGAACACTCTGAAGCTCACAAGTTAATACAACAAACACACACCCGTGGAGTAGGGTATTACGCTCAGGCGGCCCGAACCACGTAAACCACCGTGTCACTCGTGTCCAAATCGCATTTCACTCTCTTAGATCTCCGCGCGCCCAGACCGAACCACAAACTCCTTCAAACACTTTTCATAGTGTTAGGGGATCTGCCGACTCCAACAGTCGACACCGATCAACACGAAATGTTTGATCAGCATCCTTGTTTAGGGTAAAAGTCCTTGAAGATTCGTTCCCATAGTAACTAAAATAACTGTAACCTCTGCTTAGATCTCTTGAGATCCTCAAGGATGAAGGGTATCTTTTACCCTGGTACAAGTTAACCTCTGAATGGCATGTGTCCTCAAATAAATCTGTTTCATCAGAATCATAAATGTGTTCCTCTTTAATTCGGTAAAAGCTTTGCCCCAAATATTGCTCACCGGATGTTTGCGTACCTTCTGTTCTAGGATCGCCACCATTTCTGTTATCCAAATATCCGTTGATCGAACCAGCAGATTTCTTTCCTGCATTACGGCTGTTACGTTTACCTTTCATATGCCACTGGGAGACACCAAGCTCAGAATAACCATCCTCTCCCTCTGATCCATTTGACTGATGTATATAAGTAGAATAGCCCATCTCATTGTCATCATAATCCACATGCCTGAACTTGTCAGACACTGGAAGGGAATAAAGATCAGGAGCATGTGACTCTAAAGGCAGAATCACATTTGCACCTGCCCAGAAGATTACAATAATAATTAGTGATCCGACAAGGAGAAGATTAAAATCTCTATATGAACTAGAAATGCTGGTAGTAACAGAATATAAACTGCAGTACGAAGGTCCATAGCAAAACAGAAACCAAAACAGAGGCACACATTAAATATATTGAGTATTTATTTATAGATTTATGGAAATCTGCTCGTTACTGAACCAGTGTCCAGGGGATGCCTCTGTTGTTTTCTCTTAGCATAGTAAACTTACACAATTCAATTTCAACCATGTCTAATGATGCTCAGTGTTGTAAATTGGCGCCTGGACGCCTAGGCGCCGGCCCACCGACTGGGCGCCTAGGCGGCGTCCAGGCGGCGTGCAGATTTGTAACTTGCAGAGAAGATGAGGGAGACCGGAAGAATGGGAGAGGACAGAGAAAGGCTTGAAAGCCGGCGGTGCTCAGGTCGGGCGGCTGGAGAGGAAGCGGAACCAGCCGCCAGGTGCAGAAGCGGCGGCGGGGTGAAGATAGAACTGGGACTGGGAGTTAGGGTTTTAAAGTTATAGTAGTCTATGTTATATGGGCTGGGCCAAAAAAAGGCCCACCTTAAAACCCTAATACTTACTCCCTAACGTACCTCTTCGCCTCCCTCCGTCCTCCACTCGACGCGCCGCCTCTCTCTGCGCCTGCGCCGCGCCGCGCAGCGCCGCCCCTCCTCCGTCCGAGCCTCGCCACCCCATCCTCCGTCCAGTCTGCGCCCCGCCGAGGAATCCCTTCCCCTGCTCGCCGCGCCGCCCCCTCTCCTCCTCCTCGCCGCGCCACCCCTCTCCTCCTGCTCGCCGCGCCACCTCTCCTGCTCACCGCGCCGTCTCTGGGCCGTCGGACCGTTGGGAAAAGGCGCCAGTCGCTGACCTAAGATGACTGGACGCCGTGACAGGACGCCTGAGGACGCCATGGCGTCCCAATCGGCCGACTGGACCGCTCCAGGCGAGGCGATGTGTCATGGCGTCCGTCGTAGAGCGACTGGCCGCCTAGGCGACGCCTGGACAACACTGATGATGCTACAACAGTACACAGCTTACCCCAAGATTTGAATAGATGATCATCATAAACTTGCAGTTTACTAATAAGTTATGGTAATTAAGTATTTCATCACCCTTAACAATGTGAACTTGAGCTAAGCTGTTTGTGTGACTTAGGAATGATTTAGGTGCATATATGAATATCAGCAATGAGGCTGTTGGAAATCCGGAGGCAATTAGTCATGAAATTTCTGTTGTAAATTGCTTCGATTTATTCCATGGGAAGCCCCAACTATATATAGACTCCTTACAGATAAAATCAGGCCCAAATCTATTTATGACTATCTAAAACACTTATTCAAACTCTAGCGCTATCTTCAACTCCCTAATATGAGTTGGACTCTTCTAAACCCTATTATCTTCTAGAATATTCTAGAAAACAATACTGAACAGTTTATACTCAACAGTGGCAGGTAAATCAATATGCAACCTGAAGTGTGTTTTTCATGAAGGAAAAGTTAAAAACATGCTTTGCGTGAGGGGATTGAAACAATGTTGATCAATATTGCTCCCATGATAAATGTTTTCAGGCCCAACATTAATGTGAGCCGACTACTTGTCTAATAGAAGAAAGAAATGCGCAAATTGGATTTGTTTTATTTATTATTTCCAGAGTCCAGACTGTTTACCATGTTGTGCTATAATACACCCAGCATTATTTGGAAGTGAAACATGAATTCAAATTCTAAGTTCCTAGAAAATATTTGAAAGGACAAACATATAAACATACTTCTCAAAAGTTCAGCATCATCTTCCGTCTCGCTTTCTGAGACTTCCCTCTCTGAGGACTCTGTTCCTCGCTTCTCAAAGTCCGAAGATGTATGTTCCTCAGAAACTGCACCAGAATTCTGAACATTACTTTTAGTCTCAAAATCAGATCCAGCAGACGCCATTTGTAAAGAAGGTACATCACTATGACAACGAGATTCGCCAGAATCACTAGGCATGCATGTGTATGTATATTTGCTTCCCCTGGACCGAGAGGTGGCTAGTGATGAATCATTATTCTCCCCAATTAAGTAAGAGTCGTAATCATCATTTTCCTTTAGGTGATAAAGCAATTCTGCACTGGTCTGCAAAACTTGAGCAAGTGGCCGGCATCTATCTGAGTTTGAAACGAGCGAGCCCTCAAAATTACTTCCACCCGATCTATTCTTCTTCACAATTGTATTTTTTTCCTTGCTATCTGAAGTTGAACCTCTCACATGGGAGAAATCACCCACGTGATTTTTGGCACCCATGTTATTATTGACAGCATTTAACGGAGCAAGAGATTCTGAAAAGTTTCTCTTTGAACCAGCATGGAGCAAACAATGCTCAGATTCTTTTTTTACATTGGAAGGAACATATTTCCTTTTCTTACTCTTTTTGCTCCTGTAGCGAGTACTTCCAAGGTCTTTGTAATGTTTAGTACAAGCTGCATTTCATCGATATAACTGAGATTTGTAAGCAGCATACTAGATTTTCATGCATGACCTATAAGTTAAAAATCTTTACCAAGGTATGTAACAGTTATCCAAGGGAACTTACTGGGAACATTACCATGTGATCCAGGTCTGAACCCCTGAGTCTGATACTTTGATGAAAGCTGCTTCTTTTCCAATTCAAGGGCATGAAGAATAGCATCTTCTCTCCGTGCATATTTCTCTCTTTTCTTCACAAGAGTCCCTTGAGTAGTCTCTGCCTTATCAATACAAGCATCAAATTCCCCACACCTAAAAGCTTTAACACGCTTTGATTTCTCAAGATTATACCAATCCCTGATTAAAAAACAAAGATAAAAGTCAATACAAAAGGAAGATATTCAAGACTATAGCAATCCCTGGTTGTTCAATATTTTGATATAGACCAACTCACAAAAATTCTGCAGTTGACTATAATTATTGTAATTGGGAGGAAGCAGTAACAAGTAATTCGAAGGAATGGAAAAGTATGCAAAAATAGTTAAGTTTGTATCTAGCCTAAACAAACTTGCTGGCTAAAGATTTCAGATGTGATGGTGTCTATGAATGACAGAGAACTGAAAAAAGGAACCTAGATACTATTACAGGACATCAAATTATCAAATAAACAGGAAAATGATAAATGATACAACTTGCAAGCATTAGTATAACATATTCATTGGACGGTATTCTGATAATAATAATAACACAAGCAGGGATGTCATTATCTTCATAAACCGAGAACAATGGAAGTATGTATAATCAAGAAAAGGTATCAGGGCTAGTACAGATTCATGATCGTAAATACCTAAACACCTCACAGAAATAATTTGACAAATTAATCCCTTTCATGCATTTATCAGTTCTATATCATTGAGATATTAAAAGAACGCACATGAAAAAATCCACGCAGGAGAAAATTCAAAAACGGGGTGATTTCCCTTTTTCTCTTTCCTTTTTTGTTGTGCATGTGTGTGTGTCATTTTTTCGGATGACGTTATTAGTCTTCTTGTCCTAACATCATCAATATAAAAAACATAGAGGGTACATTCTTGGCATATGAAAAAGGACCTACAGTGCTAACTCAATAACCACAGATAGTTTTGCACCATACAGTTCAGTTTAACTGAATTACAAATAAGGAAATACATGGGAAAAATTCTCCTGCATCATACCTACAAAGGAATTTAGCAGTTTAGAATGTGAATTGTGAAATAGCAAAGGGTGTCTCTGGCGTAGTGGTAGAGTCTTTCCACTTGTCCTGGAGGTCCTGGGTTTGAATCAACCTTCTTGCAAATTAAGCAAGGGAAAGACTGCCTAGAAATTCCCTTTCCCAGACCCCACATTGTGTGGGAGCTTTCAGCACGGGGTACACCCTTTAGAATGTGAAATAGCAGGGGTGAAGCCAGCCTCGTGGTATCACCGGTGTCAACATCATATTTTACTGGCATCATTACCGTTGTAAACAGTGTTTGAGCAGTATTTTACAATAGATTTACAGAAATCCGTCAGTGTTGGCTGACACCAACAGCAAGATGTAGTTTCGCCCCTGTGAAATAGTATGTCTACTTGTGGGACCAGGATTTTTGCGTTCTTCAGAAAGCAATAATTAAAATGTAACCCAGCTCCTTCACGACAGATTATTTTCACTGATCCTAAAACCTTCGCTACAGGTATGAATCATCCACGAAACATTTGCAGATATAGTAAAAAACTGTTTCAGGAAGTAATCGATACATATCTTATTGAAAAGAGCTCTAGTTTTCTGCAAAGCATATCACAATATGCCACACGAGTAGAAACAAAGAAGCTAGAACTGAGTTTGACTATAAGCATGGAACGTTCTTATGTCCTGGTACAACCCATTTCATCTAACACACAGTTTCGGAAACGGAATAATCGAGCATCCTCCATGGATCAGAAATAACGAGAATCTAAAACGCGCATACAGCATAGGCCTTAGACAGAGGGAAGAAAAAATTAAGGGAAGGCAGAGACGGAAGCAGAAGCTTACACGCTGGCGTCCTCCCGGCCAAGGAGCTTGACTGGCGTGCCAGACCTCGGCGACATGACCTGAGACGGCGGGAGCTCGTCTTGCCCCAGGATCCTGCCGGGCCACCACGACCCGTTCCTCCGCCGTACCCACACGATTGTCCCGGGCGAGGTGTCGCCGACGCCGCAGCAGCCCCCATCCCCGTCCGGTCCTCCCTCTGAGGTCCCCACCATCCCGCCTCCCACCAAACCCTAACCACCGGCCGGCCCGGCTCACCCCGCTTCTAGAAGCCCCTCTCCGCCTCGAGATTCGGCTACATTCAAATCCCCGAGGGAGCCGCCATCCAGAGGCACCTCCTCCCACGGCGCCGCCCCCACGCGAGTAATTCCGCCGAGATCACGCTGTCGACAGCCGCGCCCTCGTCCCACGCCAGCAGCTTCTAGAAGCTTTTCCCTCTCCGAGGCTCCCCTAGCCCCCCTCCTCCTTCAGTACTGCAGTCCTGCTCCTCCTTGTCCCTCTACCACCGCCTCCGCCTGGGGTAGGGGGGCTCCGCGCGGTCTCCGGCTCGCTGCCGGCGAAGCGGTTGGTTTGGTTCCGGCGCGGCGCGGCGCGGAATAGTTTGCTAGAGAGGAAAAAAAAAGTGGGAAATGAAATGGTTTTCTTTTCTTTCGCGACAATTTGGTTGCTGGTTTCGGCTGGTCCGGTCGGCGCCGCGCGTGAGGGGGAAACGGAGTGCGGTGGCGCGGAAATGCAAGGAGCAGGCGGACATGCTAACGTAACTGACGGAGTGACGGGCCGCCGGCTCGAGCCCGGAAGGAAACGCGTGGGCCGGGCCGGGCCCGCTTCTCGCGCGCTCTGCTCCGCCGGCTCGTTTGGCCAGCGAGGAAGTTGCGGAAACCACGTGGATGGTGGCGTACTGTCTATGGCGTTCGTTTGCCAGCTGGATTAGTACACGCTGGAGTACAGGTTGTACAGCCATACGTAACGGGCGATGATACGTATGAATAAATTCATAGAAACACTACGCTCGAAATAAATCACGGAAACAATATTGCCGATGCCGGTTTAAAAGCTTCTTGGTTGGTTGTTTACGTTCCAGTAGGATCTTCAGCTCCTTTCACTGTCAAACTCATTGATGAATTCAATAGCATCTCTAGCATTTAATCCAAGGGTATGCTGTAAAAAAATATAATTAGATAAAAATAATTTTCTAATTTTATAATAATTATAAATTTATAAAATAATTCGATATATGTGCAGTAACTAATTTGGTAAATTTAAATTTTAATAAACTACAATATAAAAATTCAAATATAATACTAATTCTAAATTAGAGTTATAAGAGAAACTTGCAATAATGTTTGTTGAACTTTCTAGCCATCGTTTGTAAATGACATAATTGTTTTGGTTTTACCATATTCATCCACTTGATGAAAATATTCCGCTGAATAAATATGACTGGAACACCACCAAAGTCTGCAATTGGACAATAATCTAAAAGATTATCACCGAAAAATTGATCTCTATTTTGTAATGTCGCCGGTGTCCATATTTATGATACTTGAGAGACATGAATGAATTACTGAAAATAATTTACGAATAAAAAACACATACATTTCACCATTAGATCGACTGCGTCCACAAATAGTGATCCAAGTCTGTTCGTGAGGTGACTGCCGCACTTCGCCTATTTTCATAGTCCATCGGCGTATGGTCCACGTAATCAATGTGTGCCACGAGTGATGGACACTGCGATTGGCGATCTGCTATCGAGAAACGTAAGAAAAAATGTCGTCGCCGCCAATGCCATGTGATTCTGTTGCTGACCCTACGGCCTGAAGCTGCGTCAGGTCTCGGTCCCTAAAACCGGCAGGCGGCAGTTGCAGAGCGCCCGCCTAGGTCCGTCCGTCGCCATCTCCCAGACCAGGTGTGTTTCCTGGTTCGTTGTGTCTGCTCTTTGATCGTTTTCTCACTATCATGAATAATACCCCTGTTGTTTGGCTGGACCACAGGGTATGTCGCGGCTCGCCGGGCATACCTTGTGGGTCCGCCTCTGGTCCGGTCACTCTTGAAAGGTTTGCAACAATTCTTACAACAAAGAAACATAAAACAAGGTTTGCAACAATTCTGAAAAGGTTTGAAACAATCTAAACGACTCAGTTCTTAGCAACTTTTAGGAAGCAGGTGACAATCAGATTCTAAAAAACCATGAAGATGCCTCCCCTAGCCTCTTGGTAAAAAAAAAAACTGAATGGATGCATACACAACATTACAAAATCACCGCGAGCTGTATGATCCTGGCTCGGCCTCGTACCAGGTGTCCAGTGAACAGGAGCACCTGGGGCGTTGGATTGGGGGAAAGAAAAGAAAAAACAACGAACGAACTCGCTGTAAAGTCAAGGGGTCGTGTCCATAAACGGAAAACGGCATCCGAGCCGTCCACCACGCGGCCAAGCCCATCGAGCCCAAAAACCCTCAACGCCGCCCGCAACGGCTATCTTCGTCTATCCTCGTGTTCTCATCGCACTAGCCGTTGCGCCGTGCGGCGGCGTTCTCCTCCCAGCTTCCCTCCTCCGGCTACAAATAATCCTCCGCCCCGAACCCTAATCCCTAAAAAAAAAACGCAATCGGCTCTCATCTCATCCTCATCTCGCTCGCCTCCCCTCGCCGATCTCGTGCGCTTGGGGGGAGACGCGTGCTCTTCTCGCTCGCTCATCAAAGCTCGCGCTCGAACTTCTCCGGTTCCGTTTTCTTGTTGTTAATCCGCGCGTTCTTTAATTTCACCGTAGTCTTTGCTCGATTGATCCTGCTCCTGTTCAATTTAATCCGTGTTCGATTTGACAGATTCTGCCGTTGCTATTACTACAGTTTCTTCTATTTTGTGCTTGTTCTTGTTCTGTTTCTGCTAACATGGATGCAGGTTCCCACTCCATCTCATCAGCGAAGAGCCGCGCCGCGGCGCCGCGCTCGCCGCTGCAGGAGGCCGGCTCCCGCCCCTACATGCCGTCGCTGAGCACGGGATCGCGCAACCCGTCGGCCAAGTGCTACGTGAGTTCTCTCGCCCGTGTAGATCTGCATCGTTCTGCGCGCGTGTAAGGTGTCCGACGAATTGCCTGACCTGGTCGCCTTCTCATATGCATGCACTGCAGGGTGACAGGTTCATCCCGGTCAGGTCAGCCATGGACATGGACGTGGCGCACTACCTGCTCACGGAGTCCAAGAAGAACAAGGAGAACGCGGCGGCGTCACCGTCCAAGGAGGCGTACCGGAGGCTGCTGGCCGAGAAGCTGCTCAACAACCGGACGCGGATCCTCGCCTTCAGGAACAAGCCGCCGGAGCCCGAGAACGTCTCCGCCGACGCGGCTTCCTCCCACCTCCAGGCCAAGCCTGCCAAGCAGCGGCGCCACATTCCCCAGGTACGCGCACTTGTTTCTAATTCCATCTCTAGATTGATGCAACGAATGCCACGCACTGGATTTGTGATTGCTGATTGGCTACTGAATCATTGGTGTTGCAGTCTGCTGAGAGGACTCTGGACGCTCCAGACCTTGTTGATGACTACTACCTCAACCTTCTGGACTGGGGAAGCAACAACGTGCTGTCCATCGCTCTGGGCGACACAGTGTACCTGTGGGACGCTTCGAGCGGATCCACATCTGAGCTTGTAACTGTCGACGTGGACAGTGCTCCCATCACAAGCGTCAGCTGGGCTCCTGACGGCCGGCACATCGCGATTGGGCTCAACTCGTCTGATGTTCAGCTCTGGGACACCAGCTCCAAGAAACTGGTATGTGTACATGGTCATGCTTCGTCAAAAAAAAAAAACTTTGTGATACCACATTACACGTTCTCTGCTGCTTAATAATTCGTTATTCGTTTTTTCCCTGCAGTTGAGAATCCTCAAAGGTGTACATGAGACAAGAGTTGGCTCACTGGCATGGAACAACTACATCCTGACCACCGGCAGCATGCAAGGAAAGATCGTGAATCATGATGTCAGGATTAGGGAACATGTCGTGCAGACGTACCGGGGACACAACCAGGAGGTGTGCGGGCTCAAATGGTCTGGATCGGGCCAGCAGCTTGCGAGCGGGGGCAATGACAACCTGTTGCATATTTGGGATGTGTCGATGGCATCCTCTGTCCCGTCTGCTGGCCGCAACCAGTGGCTGCACAGGCTCGAGGACCACATGGCCGCTGTGAAGGCTCTCGCCTGGTGCCCGTTTCAGAGCAACTTGCTGGCGACCGGCGGTGGTGGCAGCGACCGCTGCATCAAGTTCTGGAACACGCACACTGGTGCTTGCCTGAACTCTGTTGACACCGGGTCGCAGGTGTGCGCTCTTCTCTGGAACAAGAATGAGAGAGAGCTTCTGAGTTCACATGGATTCACACAGAACCAACTGACGTTATGGAAGTACCCATCGATGGTGAAGATGGCGGAACTCACTGGTCATACCTCCCGCGTCCTTTACATGGCTCAGGTGAATTCTCGTGCGAACATTTTACACGTACAGTCAGCATCAGTACATGTTAATCTGAACTTTGCTAATGTTCTTGTGTGGTGAAACTACAGAGCCCTGATGGATGCACCGTAGCATCAGCTGCAGCGGACGAGACCCTGCGGTTCTGGAACGTGTTTGGGGCCCCTGAAGCGCCCAAGCCTGCAGCCAAGGCTTCCTACACCCCAATGTTCAATAGCTTCAACCATATCCGTTAGGATGGATCATGCGATGAGAACAAGCTCTTGTATTGGATATGGTCCCAGCATGTACGTTAGGTCACCCCTCATATTGGTATGTTGTGCAGATTTATACAATACTTGATAGTTTTAATCATAATGTGTGTGTTACTGATCGAGAAGAAATTCTACAGTTACGGGGGGGATCTTCCTACCTTGGCTGACCAGGCGGCGTGAGGAAGGAAGCAATCCTACGCATCATTTAGGTACTGCCTCCGATTGCTCAGTTACTTGACACAGTTTCGTGATCTCTGAGTGGGAACTGAATTTATCTTGTTTGTGCTGTTTGGTCTCAGAAACCAATGGCAGAGTTGAGTCTATCGACGTTTTCATCATACGGTACCTTGGATTGTAGATCCTCAGTACTTGCTGTGATGTCAATTAGATAGATTCGGTACTTCTGTAAAGTTCTTTCCCGTCACGAGATGGACGAGATAGATTCAGTACTACTGCTCGATGGACATTGAAGTACAGTTCTTTTGGTATGGTGCAACATCAAGAGATCAGTTTGATGTGGCAGTATTGTAAATCATCATTAAGCTCGTAATGAAATTTCTCCTTTTCCCTCTATAATATCGGAAATTTGATAATTCTTTTCTTTGAGCACTTGTCCAGTTCGCCGTCATTGTGGCTAGGGGTGGGTGTTCGGTCTACCCGGTAAATCCGGTTCGGTTATTTCAGTCTTTTTGAATTTCGGTTTTTTAAAATCACTACCTGAACGGTTATACAAAAATTAGATATCCGAGATTTCGGTTTATTAATTCACTAACGGTTATACAAAAATTAGGTACCAAAATTTCGGTTCGGTTTTCGGTCTTATCCGAAAAATCCGATTCGTACATTATTCTCATTTCATGCTCACACAATCGATATATGTTTAATACCATTCATAAATCTAATCTTGAGAGACAATAAATTATTAATTCACTAACGATGAATCGTAAATAAATAGTTTGATATCATGACTTCTCATATGAAATGTCAAAATTCATATTGTTTAGAGATTATATATCAAAATTTAACTTGAGATTTTATTATTCGGTTATTCGGGTATTTTGGGTACCTGAGGGTGATACCTGAACCCGAAATTAATATACCGGTTATTTAGATTTGCTACCCGAATAGGTATCTGATACCCGATATTTCGGTCTTTTCTGTCTCAGTCTCGGTTTTTTTGTTTCGGTTTTTTGGTCTCGGTTTTTTCCCACCCCTAATTGTGGCGCAATTTTTTTGGGACAATTGTGATTTAACCCTTGTTTGAAACTCAATTGTGATTTTACTCTTCAATTTGTGACTTTGTGAATTTGCCCTTCCATTTTTAGAACGAAGCTACCGTTTGCCCCCGGTTTGTAACACCGTTACTTTACCCAGGTTCAAATAATTTAAAAAAATAAAATAAGAAATTATAATTTTAAAAAGACTACAATACCCTTATGAGAAATTTAATGTACAAATACAAATTAAAGTGGGGGTAAAATCACAAGGGTATTTTAGTCTTTTTTGTGATATTTAACATCGTTAACACCTACTAACGGAATAGGGGTATATAATGTCTTCGTTTCAAAAAATGAGAGGTAAATTCACAAACTCTCAATTTGGAGGGTAAATTCATAATTAGCTTTCAAACTAGGGGCAAAATCACAATAGGCCCCTTTTTTTAAAGTCATTAGTCTAGACTGGCCAGCGGTGCTGAATTAAGGAGGCCAGCATCCGGAGCGAGTAGCGCTCGAACCCGGACGGGCGTGGCTCGGCTCCAGCGGAGCTGGTCAGTCAAGTCTCCGCTCGACTCCCATTTTTTTGCTTTTATATATGCTTCTTTGAGAAGCCGAAATAGTTTTTTTTTTAACAGACGGGGCAGCCTATTCGGATATTGTTAAGAAAGAGAGTGAGACACCTGTATTCAGAAGGAATCGAAGTCATGTGAGCAGTCCTCCATCTGGAGGTGCTGGTCATGAGGCCAGTTCTCAGAGCCGAAATAGGAATGTAGCTCAGCTAAAGGCGGTCGGCAGAGTTAGAAGAAAAGAACTGGTAGTCTGCCGGCCAGCTCTGAATGTGAGAGCAGGGAGGGACTGAGAGGAAGAAAATTTCCAATCTAAACAGTGAACATCAATATATTCATGCAGGAAAATATAGTCGAAAAGAGGATTTTTTTATACAAAACTGTGCATGAGACTTTCATCTCGCACGGCTTAGAAGTGATAAAAGATAGAATAACTCATCTTCTTTCTTTTTTTTATTACTGTCGACTGTTGGAGTCGGCAGATCCCCTGACACTATGAAAGTGTTTAAAGGAGTTGTGGTTCGGTTTGGGCGCGCGGAGATCTAAGAAAGTGAAGTGCGATTTGGACACGAGTGACACAGTAGTTTACGTGGTTCGGGCCGCCTGAGCGTAATACCCTACTCCACGGGTGTGCGTGTGAGTTGTATTCACTTGTGAGCTTGAGTGTGTTCCAGAGTCCCCTTCCGTGTATCGTCGGTTTGTCCTTTTATAGCATAAGGACAAACCGTTACAAGTCAGCCTGGCCCGACATGTGGCCCTGGCGGTTATTAGTATTGATACACGAGATTAATTGTTGTTAATAACCCTGTAACGGCTCCGACAGTGCCGTTACAGGTGTTAAGATCATCCAATTAAATATCATTAATGTGGAATTAATGATAATTAATCGGGTCTTGAAGTCCGTGGCTGTCCTTTGGAGATCCGGAGCTGTTACAACGTCTCCCGGGGGTTTAAAGCGGCCAGCTCCGACGTATGGACACATGGCAGCTCCGGAGCTTGCTCGTGGGAAGCGGGAAGCTCCGGGGCGGCCTGCTACGTGTCAGGTCCGGAGCTTCTCTCGGTCAGGGGCTACCTCCGGAGGTGCCGTTTCAGTACTTGGCCCGGAGCTTCACCCTTGCGGGTAATAGCTCTGGTCTGACAGTACACGTGGCAACCTAGAGGTTAACCATGTTGGAGAAGCGGGTCCGGTCACGTCTGGCGAGTGGCCCCCCGAGGGTCTTCAATTTGAGCAGATGTCCTCCCCTTGAGATCTTTGTAACCTCAGGGGGTGTATGGTTTTTAGGGTACCGACAGTGGCCCCCTGGACCTGCCTCCGGGGAAGGCTAACGGGATGAAGTCATTCCGCCGGAGGTGGGTCCACACTTGCGACTCTTGAACTGGGTCTTCAAGGGTCTTCGGAGGTGCCTTTGGCGGGGCTTTACGGTTAAGTCCTGACGCGTGGCGCACCTCAGGCGGCAGATAAGATCTTTGACGTGCGGATCTCTCGCTATTGAAGGTCGTCGGTTCCCGATACGAAAACCGTATCGGTTCCGCGCGCCTTGTCAGCCCGCCGTCTTTGGGTTTCCCGCCTCGTGATGACAACTGTTCGCCTAGGTAAGAGCCTCGACTTGATCGTCGGGGTGGTCCCGGGCCCTCTTGTCATCGGCTGGGTTGAATTCTTGAGTAGTATGCTTGATTCCCCTGCAGTTTCCATCCAAGCGTTGCGAGGGCTTACTTAAGAAGGAAAGCGCACCGTCGGGAGTTCTTTACGCTTTCCATCTGTTCTTGCGCTCAAACTCCCAACTCGTGCTTTGCTTCTCTTCTCTCGCCTAGCTGTGCTGTGATGGAGTTGGGTCTGCGTGAGAGTCGTTTGAAGACGGAGAGCGATCTGAAGAAGGTCCGAGCCCTCATGGGGTGGTCGTCGGACTTCTTCAACCGTTCAATCCGCACCGGCGGGGAGCTTCCCTTTAAAAAGGAGCACTCCGGCGAAATGGTATACTTTTCATCGTATGCCATGGTGGGGCTGATCCCACCATTTTCTTCCTTCTTTTTGATGCTGCTGGACTTCTATGGTCTGCAGCTATACCACCTTGGCCCTCACTCCCTTCTCCTTGTGTCCATCTTTGTCCACTTCTGCGAGATGTGGGTGGGCATCCCTCCCTGCATTGAGCTCTTCCGCACTTTCTTCACCGTCCAAACCACCGGCCGAAGTGACGAGTACCTTGGCTTCTACTACTTTGTGAAGCGCAAGAAGTGCTCGTTCAAGTACCTCCGGTCGTTCCCTTCCGGGAAGTGGGATGACTGGAAGAAAGATTGGGTAGTCGTCCGGGTGGAGGAGCACGAGCGGTTGGAGCTGCCAGAAGGTCTGCCCGGCATTGACACGTCGGTGTGGAGCGAAGTTCCGGTGCTGGCGGCAGCCTTCGACCCCATCCTGTCCAGGATCCGCCAATGTGTGGAGGGGGGACTGACTCCCCAGGTGGTGTTCTGCAACTTCCTGTCCAACAGGTGGGCACCGCTGAAGAGGAGGGAGAAGCTCGCCTGGGCCCTCAACAGCGTGATGGACGAAGACCGGGTCGAGACCGGGTTTAAGTCCAGCATGGTGGGGAAGTCCTTGGAGTTTCACCTCAAGAAATTCCAGCACGGCATCGATGTAGACGGAGAGTACCTGACTCCGCCACCGGCTTTCCTCCCCCTGAACGTGGAAGTTGAGTTCAGCAGGGAGCTCCGGCGGAGGATGCCCGCGCTTGACGACCTTGGCGTCGTCGAGAGAAGATCGACCGCCCGGTTGGCGATCCCCGGGTTGTCGGAAGGCGGCTCCGCCCCTGTCTCTCAGCCAAGAGCTGAAGTCACCGGCAAGGGCAAGGAGCTGGCGGAGGAGCCGGAGAGCCGGAAGAGGAAGCTGCGACATGCTGACGGAAGGTCCGTTGGGCTCGCTACTTCCCCGCCACTTCCCCGTCCTCAGGAGGGAAGATCCTCCGCAGCTGTAGCGTTTGTCCCCGTGGTGGGGTCCTTTCGGAGTGCTACTGTTCCGGCGGTGGGATCCTCCCGGAGTGCGGCTGTTCCCTCGATGGGTCCCTCCGGAGGTGCCAGCTCCGGACAGGCGACTCCGGTTCGAGAAGCGGTGAGGGCCTCCAGGTCTAGGAGTTCCTCCCGGTCAAGGAGAGCTCCGACCCGGGAAACGCCCGTGGCTACGGCAAGTCCTGGGAGTCCTCCCGGAGTTCCTACGCCGACCGTGGCCAGCCCGGAACGTCCGGGAAAGAGGTTCCGCGCAAGCTGGTGCGTGAGCCTCCCAAGGTAATTTTTCTTGCTTACCTCAATTAACTTTTAATTATAGCATCTGTTTACTCATTTTCTTCATTCTTCATCTGCAGCGTTCCCAAGAAGGGGAGTGAAGCTCCGCCCTGAGCCACAGTGTCTGAGGCTATGAGGGCTTCTGCTCCAGCTCCGGTGCCGCCCCAGGCGGAGGCTGCGACAGCTCCGGCGCCGGCTGTCGTGGTCATGGACCTCGACTCGTCCCCAGAAGTTCCCGTGGTTGCGCCGGACCACGGGTTTGAAGATGCGCCAGCGGCACCCGCTCCGGAGGTTGAAGCTCCGGGCCCCTGTGCTGCAGAAGTAGATGCTCCGGCTGTTGAGCCGGAGGAAGTAGCGGTCCCGGCTTTAGAGCCGGAAAGTGCTGAAGCCCCGGCGGTTGAGCCGGAGGTAGCTGAAGCCCCGGCGTGCGAGCTGGAAGTTGAAGTGGTTCCGGCAATTGAGCCGGTTACTTCTGAAGCTCCGGTCGCAGGGCCGGTAGTTATTGGAGCGCCGGCTGCAGAGCCGGTGGTGGTGGAGGCGCCGGCTGTAGAGCCGGTGGTTGAAGAAGCGAGGGAGCTTGAGCTTCCCTCAGAAGAAGCGTCCCGGCCGGAGCCATTGGAGGCGACGACGTCAATGGTACCCGTGGCGGAGCCAGAGTGCCTGAACGAAGTCGCCGGCCCCCAGCCTGAGGGGGCGAATGAAGATTTGGTGGCGGGACCTTCTTCGGTGGCGACTGAGGCCATCCCGGAGGAGGGCCCTAGTGCCTTGGAAGCTCGAGGTTCCGCTCTAGTAGAGTGGGACCCAATTTTTGTAAATGAAGACCCGCTGGAACCAGCGGAGGAGACCCCAGAAGGTCCGGAGCCCATCTCGCTGTCGATGTCCATCGACAACGCTTGCTCCAGTCTGCGCCAAGTCCAATTAGCCTTCTTCCACGACAGCAAGGTTCTTGAAGAGGAGCGCCAAACCCTTAGGAGGTGGCGTAATAGACTCCAATTCGAGACCAAGCTGGCGCAGTCGAGGATTGCTGAGGACAAGGAATGGATCAGGCGGGAGAAGATCCGCCTGGAGCTCTGGGGTGAGATGCTGGACGAGAGGGAGAGCATGACTCACAACCTCGACGCCCAATCCCGGGAGTACCATGACCAAGCTAAGGCTGCCAATGATGCAGCCAACGCTCGGTTCGATCAGCTCGAAGCCATCAGTACCGCACTCATCAAGCGCCGAGAGGCACTTGAGGGAAGGGAAAAGCGGCTCGAGGACGAGGAGCAAAAACTCCTGAAACTACGGGACGACGTCTTGCGACGTGAAGAAGAGCTCGCCGAGAAGACAGCTCTGGCGGACAAGGGCCTCGAGGAGCGTGCTAAAAAATTGGAAGAGCGCTGCCTCGAGGAGGAGGAGAAGACCTGGGTGCGAGGGCAGGAACTCTACGAGTATGAGTGTGCCCTCGTCGCCCGGGAGAAGAAAATAGAGGCTAGGGAGAAAGACCTGGTCGACCGCCGGAACAAGATCCACCTCCGGGAGGAGGAGCTCGGAAGACTCGAAAAGCGGGTTGCTGCGAAGATTCAGCAAAACGCCAAATAAGTTGAGCGCCTCTCCCGCGAGAACTCGGAGCTGGCGGCGGCCCGGAGGTCCTTGGAAGAGATGAAGGGCCTGAGGAAGACGGACTCCCTGCAAATTTGGGAGTTCCTGAGCAAGGCCGACGATGCGCTAGCGCCGATGGGTTTCAGCCCCGTGCTTCCGGATGATCCGGAGCCGGAACCGGACCTTGCATTGCAGGCGTTGAACGCTGCGGGTGGCAAGCTCTCCAAGGTGGGCGACGTCATCGCGGACCAGCTTGAGGTCGAGGGGCAATCCCTGGCTAGAAACGTCACAGAGTATGTGTTGACGTGTTACACTAGCCGGAACCCTCGATTCCCTCTGGACCCGGTGCTTGAAGGCCCCGTTGAAGGAGAAGGCGAAGCTACCCGAGCCAGCGTGTCGGAGGTCGCCCAGAAGGTCGCTGAGTTCTTCCATAGGGTCTAGGACTATCTTTCTTAGCCTTTATTTGTATCTTCTCTTCTTCCTCAATTTTGTAATCCTTTGTCCCCAGATGTAATCTCTGGTCTTCAAATGAAATGAAATCTCCAATTTTTCGTGAATTTCATTTCTTGTCTTCAACATCTTTGTCTTCACTTGGCTCCCTGGTAGATGTGCACAATTTAATTGTGGACATGTACCAAAAGGATGTTGAGTTTTGTTGAAGACGAATTTGCTTCGAACTCGTGTAGTTTAGGTCCGAAATTTTCGATAGTGAAGGTCCCTTGAAGTCGTCGGAGCTTAGAAGCTCCGGCATTGTCCCTCGTCGGAGCTTAGTAGCTCCGGCAGGAGCCTCTACCAACACGTTGAGTATCGATAGTTAATACTTCAAGGTATCGGAGCTTAGTAGCTCCGGCAATAAACCTTGCCACGCCTGGCTTGCTGGCAACAGACTCTAGTGATAGAGTCTTCTCACCATCTTTAAGTTAACGCCAGTGGGAGTCGGAGCTTGGTTAACTCCGGTTTTTCTCCATCAATATCGTTTTTATTTTTCCTGCACACTTAAGCCAAGAAAAATAGTAAAATTCGTTCCTTATCTATAACTTCGTCGCGGCTTACGGTTCTCAAGAGAATTTCAAGTTGAACACGATTTTTAGTATAATTGGATGAACTATCTTTTCTTTTAGATCCAATTGTCTATGGACCCGCCTTACTTTGGCCTGCCGGGATATAGGTAGAGTGGCGTACTTAGGGTGCTTGACCAGACTAAGTCGATAGCGCACTCCGGCCCTAGAATGGCTTGGCGACTTTCAGGCGAGTTGACCACAGACGATATTTAAATCTAAAAAATCTGACAATTCAACTCAAATTGTACATAAACCGGTTAAACTAGAACTTCTTAAGAATTGCACGTTTCTGTTATAGACAAGAAAGAGAAAAATAAAAATGTCGAGCCTTATGCAAAAATGAATGCACGTGGAGTCTACTTCACATGAAGATGTCTTTCATTATAGGTCCGGGGTACAGGGGAAACAAGTACACTCTTAGGGTACGGAACCAGGCTAAGTGTGTTCGGTTTCTCGTTTAACCCAGGGTAACTAGCTACACTTCTAGTCCGGAGACTGTATCAAGTGTTGCATGAGCTTTCCAAACCTTTCGGGAAAGGTCCGGCTGCTCTCCCGGAGGAACTACCCGACTCTGTACAATGACTCTATAACATACACTTCAAGTTACTTAAGACTCACCTCCGTGGAATTAAGTGTAGAACTTACGGAGGTGCTCGATATTCCAAGGATTTGGGAGAGGTGTCCCATCCTCGGCGGCCAAGCGAACGCTTCCGGGACGGGATACTTTGATCACTCGGAAGGGTCCTTCCCAGCCGGGGGAGAGTTTGTTTTGCCCTTCTCTGGATAGTATTCTCCGTAGCACCAGATCGCCTTCCTCGAGCTGTCGGTTGTGTACATGCCGCTGATGATAGCGCCGTAGAGCTTGGCGATATCGGGCGTTCCGAACAGCTGCTTGGCACCTTCCCTCCTCGAGGAGGTCTAGGTCTTCACGCCGGAGCTGGTCCTGTGCGGCTTCGTCGAAGGTCCGGACTCGGAGAGAACCCAGGGTGATTTCCGGAGGAAGGATCGCTTCTGCTCCGTACACCAGGAAGAAGGGTGTTTCTCCGGTTGCCCGACTTGGAGAAGTCCTGTTAGCCCATAGAGTGGGCGGAAGCTCTTCGATCCAATTAGCTCCGTGCTTTTTCAAACGCTCATAAGTGCGCGTTTTTAATCCTTTAAGGATCTCTGCGTTTGCTCTCTCGGCTTGCCCATTGCTGGCAGGATGAGCTACGGAGGCGTAGCAAACTTGTATGCCGAGGTCTTCGCAATATCCTTGAAATGCGGAGCTTGTGAACTGAGTCCCATTGTCAGTGATGATCTTGTTTGGGACTCCGAATCTGCTCACGATAGATTGTAGAAAATTGATTGCAGATTGTTTGTTGATCGTCACAACAGGAGTAGCTTCCGGCCACTTGGTGAACTTGTCGATGGCGACATACAGGAACTTGTAACCTCCGACGGCTCTTGGGAAGGGTCCCAAGATGTCCACCCCCCACACAGCGAAAGGCCACGTAGGAGGTATCATTTGTAAGGGTTGAGCAGGTGTATGAATTTGCTTTGCATGAAATTGGCATGCTTTGCATTTCTTCACTAGCTCAGTAGCATCCTGGAGCGCCGTAGGCCAGTAGAAGCCGTGCCGAAAGGCTTTTCCGACCAGCGTGCGGGAAGACGCGTGGTTCCCACACTCACCTCCATGGATTTCTGCGAGGAGCTCGCAGCCTTCTTCCCTTGTGATGCACCGCATTAGGATGCCGTTGGCACCGCGCCGGTAGAGATCCCCTTCTACCAACGTGTATCTTTTAGCCAATCTGACTACCCGATCAGCGGATACATCATCGTCAGGAAGGATGTTGTCTTTCAAGTAGTTCCGGATCTCCGAGATCCATGCATCGGAACTGACTTGAGCATTTGAGTCTTGCGTGCTGGGTTGCTCGGAGCTCCCGGCAGCACCTACGACCCTTGATGGCTGCCATGGTAACAGGGCCATCGGGACCGTCAGCTTTGGGATGCTGATCTCGCCCCCTTCGTTCAGTTCGGCAGGCTGAACTGTGGGTTTTGACAACCTCCGGACAAAGGTTCCGTCTGGAGCCGGAGCTCCGGTTGACGCCTTGGTCGAAAGTTCGTCAGCTTCAGCGTTGTGAGCACGCTGGACATGGTGAAGGTCTAGGACTTCGAAGTCCTTCTGAAGCCTCTGGACTTCAAGGAGATAAGCAGCCAGCTGGAGATTATTGCAGGAGCATTCACCCTTCACCTGTTTGATGACAAGTTGTGAATCTCCTTTGACCAGCAACTGTTTGACACCATATGATAGTGCCACCTTCAATCCATATATGAGTGCTTCGTACTCCGCCATGTTGTTGGTTGCCTTGAAGTCAAGGTGCACCATGTATTTTACCTTCTCCCCGGTTGGTGCGAGGAGAAGGATTCCAGCTCCGGCTCCCTGCTTCTGCATGGAGCCGTCGAAGTAAAGGGTCCAGTGAGGCTTAGTGAAGGCCGGAACTTGTGGTTCCTTCTTCTGCTCGCTGGGGCCCCCAGGGTTTAATGGTGAGGGAGTCCATTCTGCCACGAAATCTGCCAACGCTTGACTCTTGATTGCTTGTCTTGGAATGAATTCGAGGTCGAATTCAGCCAGTTCCGCTGCCCACTTTGCTATATTCCCAGTTGAATTGGGATTATGCAGAATCGCTCGAAGTGGATATGAGGTTACCACTGAGACTTTGTGAGCTTGGAAATAATGTCGAAGCTTTCTTGAGGCAATAAGAACCGCGTAGAGCAGCTTATGCACCTCTAGGTATCGAGTCTTGGCATCATGTAACACTTCACTGATGAAGTATACTGGGCGTTGAATGGTCCGGACCTTCCCGGAGTGGTCCGGAACTTCCTCTTCATTGATCCGGACCCTGTCAGAGGGGTCCAGACTATCTTCGGGGACCTCCGGGTTCTGGGTAGAAGAACCCGGAGCTTCTTCAGGAATGACTTGGATCCTATCGGAAGGATCCAGGTCCTCTGAAGTGGCTTCTTGTGGGCCCAAGTCTGGGAGCTGAGACCCAGACCCGCTTTCAGGAACCTCTGGATCCTCCCGAAGGGATCTAGATTCCTGAGTATTGGGTAGTTCCGGTCTCTCCGCAACCAGAACCATACTGACCACTTCGTCAGCTGCTGAAATGTAAAGCAACAAAGGCTCACCAGGGTTTGGAGCTACCAAGACTGGTAGGGTGGTGAGGAACTGTTTCAGCTCCTGGAATGCCTTCTCTGCTTCTTCAGACCATTGGAATGGTCCGGACTTCCTCAGCAACTTGAAGAAGGGAAGTGCCCTTTCCGCCAGTCTTGAAATGAACCGACTGAGGGCTGCTAGACATCCAGTTAATTTTTGGACGTCTTTGATGCGGGTTGGTGGCCGCATGTCTTCAATGGCTTTTATCTTCGCCGGATTAGCCTCTATACCCCGGTGACTTACCAGGAAACCAAGAAGCTTTCCGGAACTAACCCCGAAGACGCACTTGTCTGGGTTTAGCTTCGTGCGGGTGGCCCGCAGCTTGTCAAAGACAGCCTGCAAGGTGTCCAAGAGGGACTCCTTGTTTTTGACTTTGACCACGATGTCATCAACGTACACTTCCACTATGTCTCTGATGAGTTCTTCGAAAGTTTTGTACATTGCTCGTACAAAAGTTGAAGCTGCATTTTTGAGACCAAAAGGCATGGCTGTGTAACAATATAATCCATCCACTGTGATGAATGAAGTATGTTCTTCATCTTCCCTAGACATCCGGATTTGATGATATCCTGAATATGCGTCTAGGAAACACAGTAACTCACACCCGGAGGTGGAATCCACTATCTGGTCTATTCTAGGTAGTGGGAATGGATCTTTTGGACATGCCTTATTCAGTGTGGTGTAGTCGATGCACATCCGAAGTTTCCCGCCGGCCTTAGGCACAACGACTGGGTTTGCCAGCCATTTTGGATGGTAGACTTCTCGGATGAATCCGGCTTCGAGCAACTTCTTCACTTCTTGTCGGATGAAGTTCTGTCGCTCTACAGATTGCTTCCGAGGTTTCTGGTGTACAGGCCGAGCGTCGGGGAAAATCTTCAGATTGTGCTCAATCACTTCCCTGGGGATCCCAGGCATTTGTGACGGTTGCCAGGCAAACACGTCAACGTTAGCCCGGAGGAAAGTGATGAGCGCGAGTTCCTATTTGTCGTTCAAGCCACCCGATATGCGGGTAGTTTGGGTGACATCGGAACCAATTTGGACGACTTTGACGGGAATGTCAGTGTCGCCGCTTGGCTGCACACGGGGTGCAGAGGTCGAGCCTCGTTGACGAATGATCGGAGGTTGTGGATCTTGCTTCTGTCTGGAGTCCTCCTCTTGCGCTGTGGTGAGTGCATGGAGTTCCTCCAGAGCGGTTACTCCGGCAGTGCGATCTCCACGGATCCGGAGAACGCCTACTGGTGTCGGCATCTTCAACACCAGGTATCCATAATGAGCAGCTGCCATGAATTTGTACAAGGCAGGTCTACCCAAAATGGCGTTGAACGGTAAGTTGATCTGAGCGACGTCAAAGACCAACTTTTCGGTGCGATACTTCTCCCGGGTCCCGAAGGTAACAGGGAGAGTAATAGCTCCGAGTGGGGTTATGGCCCCCGGACCTACTCCGGAGAAAGGTCGAGAGGGCTGGAGGTCTGAAGGTCGAAGCTGAAGCTTAGTGAAAGCTTCGAAGCTGATGAGATTAAGCCCCGAACCTCTGTCTACCAGGACATGATGGAGCTGGATGTTGTTGATGGTGGGAGATACCATCAAGGGCAGCTGGCCAGCTCCGACCATGCTTTGAGGACAGTCCGAAGCATCAAAAGTGATGGGTGTGTCCATCCACTTTCGATGTGGCTCCGGTCTAGCTGTAGGAGCTACAGCGGCCATATCCCGTCGCATAGTCTTAATAACGCGACGAGAGGTGATGTCCCATGATCCACCAAAGATGGTGTTCATGGTTTTTCGACGCTCGTTGTCGGAGACGTCGGAATCATCGTCGACGGAGGTGTAGACGGCTTTCAAGACCTTTTTGGGGTCTTGAAACCCTAACTCCTCTTCAGCCGGAGCTTCATCGACCTTTTGTTTTCCCTCCCTCTGACGGAAGGGAGACCCTTCCCGGCGCTTGTGGTAACGCTCGGCAAGGTTTTGGACCTCCCGGCAGTCCTCCAGTCTGTGGCTGCCCGTTTTGTGAATGGGGCACCACATCTTAGATTTGCCACCGTCTTCGGAAGACGGTCGAGGTCGCTTCTCGGGGCGTGGCCCCCGGCCACCAGGAGTTGCAGTGGCTGCAACGTTGGATGTGCCGGCCGACGGCTTCTTCTTGCCGTTGGTCTTTTTTTTCTTCTTGCCACTCCCGGAGGTAGCGGCTTCTTCTTTGGAGGATTTTTTATGGTCCTCCAAGGCTGGTTTGGAGTGCATTTCACGGCCCTCCGCAGCTCTGGCACATTTGTCAGCCAGGCTTAAGAGCTCCGTGACACTGGTGATCTCTTTGATCGCCAGCTTCTCCAACATCTTCTTGTCTCGTACACCCTGTCTGAATGCCACAATGACAGAAGCGCTTGAGATAGAAGGGATTGTGTTACGTACCTGAGAGAATCTCTGGATGAATGACCACAAAAATTCTCCTTCTTTTTGCACGACCGCAAAAAGGTCCAGTTCGGTGCCCGGACGGGTGTATGAACTCCCGAAATTGGCGGTGAACTGGCGGCACAGCTCCTCCCAACTGTCGATAGAGTTGGGTGGAAGGCTCATAAACCAGGACCTGGCAGTCCCGGTTAAAGCCACTGGAAAGTAATTGGCCATTACGGCCTCGTTTCCTCCAGCTGCTAAGATCGCAGTGGAGTATATCTGTAGGAATTCTACGGGATTGACAGTCCCGTCGAATTTTTCCGGCAAGTGTGGCCGGAACTTCTGTGGCCATCTAACCATGCGCAGATGCATGGCTAGGGCGGAACAGCCTCCTCCTACTCCTTCCAGAGTAGAAAGGTCTTGAGCATCTCGTCTTTCTCGAGCTCGCTCGATGTGGACACGGCCATCCTGTTGGCGGTATCGGCGATCAAGCTCCGCCCGGAGGTCGTGTGTCGAAAGCCGAGATGCAGTATGGGCACGTCGTGCCCCAGAGGGCAACGACGTCACTTGCTGTGACGCAGCTCTTCTTCGGTTGTTGGAGACATGTGGACCAAGTCTTCCAGACAACGTTCGTCGCTGCGACGGGGCCCGCCCTGAAGGAGGTGGACCCTGATTGTTGAGGCGTTCGGCCGCTGCTGCGACCAAATGCTCAATATCAGCTCTCCATTGTTCCATGGCACCTTGAGATGCATCCGGAGGTGGTGGTCGCTGAAGGAGAGCACGCGCTGCATGGAGCGCGTGTTCTGGGTTGTCACGACTTGCCGGCGCAGAATGAGACGCCGGTGCACCATCATGTCGTTCGGCACGTCTTGCCGGAGAAGATGGCGGTGGTGGGAGTGTGACTCCCGCTGGAACTGAGGCTCCCGCCGGTGGTTGCATGTTGGAGGGATTGCCTCCGACAGCCTGAGCAGCAGGTTGCCCGTTGGATGATCCAGCCGCAGAATTCACCATTCTTGAAGATCTCAGGCCCCCCTTCCTGGCGCGCCAACTGTCGACTGTTGGAGTCGGCAGATCCCCTGACACTATGAAAGTGTTTAAATGAGTTGTGGTTCGGTTTGGGCGCGCGGAGATCTAAGAAAGTGAAGTGCGATTTGGACACGAGTGACACAGTAGTTTACGTGGTTCGGGCCGCCTGAGCGTAATACCCTACTCCACGGGTGTGCGTGTGAGTTGTATTCACTTGTGAGCTTGAGTGTGTTCCAGAGTCCCCTTCCGTGTATCGTCGGTTTGTCCTTTTATAGCATAAGGACAAACCGTTACAAGTCAGCCTGGCCCGACATGTGGCACTGGCGGTTATTAGTATTGATACACGAGATTAATTGTTGTTAATAACCATGTAACGGCTCCGACAGTGCCGTTACAGGTGTTAAGATCATCCAATTAAATATCATTAATGTGGAATTAATGATAATTAATCGGGTCTTGAAGTCCGTGGCTGTCCTTTGGAGATCCGGAGCTGTTACAACGTCTCCCGGGGGTTTAAAGCGGCCAGCTCCGACGTATGAACACATGGCAGCTCCGGAGCTTGCTCGTGGGAAGCGGGAAGCTCCGGGGCGGCCTGCTACGTGTCAGGTTCGGAGCTTCTCTCGGTCAGGGGCTACCTCCGGAGGTGCCGTTTCAGTACTTGGCCCGGAGCTTCACCCTTGCGGGTAATAGCTCTGGTCTGACAGTACACGTGGCAACCTAGAGGTTAACCATGTTGGAGAAGCGGGTCCGGTCACGTCTGGCGAGTGGGCCCCCGAGGGTCTTCAATTTGAGCAGATGTCCTCCCCTTGAGATCTTTGTAATCTCAGGGGGTGTATGGTTTTTAGGGTACCGACAATTACCTTCCTCGCTTATGTATAATATTCTCGAATCGAAGGTGAAGTGATAAAGAAACATGACGGTGGGGGCCGTAGAAGGAACAAGGCAGCGGGGGTGGAGAGATTCCGTGTTCCCTCACTGGCTCTTCCCTCCTATCCACCGTTCCCACGGTTCGCACAGGCTCACTTCCGTTATACCCGCTGCCTTGCCACCACCCAACCAGCCGCGCGGCCAGCTCCCCCTCTCGCGGATCCGCCGCTCGTGCTAGAGGACACGGCCAGCGGCATTGATCGGCGGCAGAAGCACGCTCCGACCGTTCGTCATGTGGAAACGATGGCCACGACGGCCGCCCCCGCTTCGCGATGATGCGCCGCTGGGACTCAGCACAGGGAAATGTCTGACGAAATAATATCTTATGGTTTTCGGTTTCAGCTGGAACATAAAACGATGAACTGGGTAGGCCATTACGCACCCTACTACTTATGTCCAGTGTTCCAGTGACAGGATTAAGGAAGGTACATATGCGTGCGGATTGTCATTAACACGCTAGGAACCGATAATTGTCCAACGAGTCCAGGGTTGATCACGTGGATGGACCGGTTATTCTACGATCTTGTCAATCACGCCATCAACCACCGCGCTTTTCTGTGTGTGAAAAACTCTTACGAAATCCGTGCAACGTCGGCAACATTCAGATGTAGCGTAACGTAGTGTAGCTGACGCCGAACAAAAGCGGGTAACCGTCGGCGTCGCGACCTCCTCGACGTGGGCGCCGTGCTCCGCGGCGGCAAGTGATCGGAGAAAAGAAGGAGACGAAAATGCTGAGCTCGATCGACGAACGGGGCGGCGGTCACGGCCAAAGTTGGCGCCGCGAATATTCCCCAACGGGGCCACACCGTCGCCCGCGCGCGTCGCTCTCGCCCCACGCACCCTTTCACCCTCCGGCCGGTGTCGCCCACGCCGCTGCTTGGATGTGGCGCCGGAATATTCTCCTCGGCAAAGGCAGTAAAGGCCGCGCACATCTACGCTGTGCCCATCACCAAATTCCATCGCCATGTACACACATAGTACCGGTCGTTGTCGTTCTCGCACCGTTAGTCTCGTTCGTTCGTCCCTCCTTCGATGAGATTATGGAGAAGAGCTGGCCGTTCTGTCAGCTCGCGACGTCGTCGCCATTGACCGCGCGCAGGGATGGTCACCTTGACACTGTGTTATGGTCACCTTGACAGAGCAGAGTATCGTCGAGGCAAACCTAGCAGCGACCAGACCGCTTCTCTGGCCTACGACGGCGAGACGGAGCACGCAAACATGCCAGGTCCCGCTCTTGTCGGCGGGTGCCGGCGTCCACGCCACGTGGCACGTCGCCCGCACATGCCCGCCCCGTTGTCATGTCCCCACGCTCTGGTCTCTGAACCCAACAGAGAAGCAGATCTCACGCCGCGGACGGGTGCACAGCACCGCACGATCGGACGACGAACCCGAGCGCCGAGCGGTGCCGACGGTTGCCCGTGGCGGCGGCGGCCACGCGGCGCGCCCTGGTTGGACGGACGAGGACGTTGGCGTTTCTTTAGTTTGTCCCCGGGCCGGGCTTGCCTCGCGGCACAAGGCTCCCAGAGATTCCGCGCACATGATGATGATGATGCATGCGATGCGCCGCGCCGCGCTTCCCCTCTCTCCCTCGCTACAAATCGCCCGTGCCGGCTTTCTTCTCTGTCCGTCTCTTCGCTCGGCTCTCCAACGCGCCACACGTACGCACATTCCCGCCGGGAATCCGCCTCGGGCTTGGCCGAAATCCTACGCTACCTCTGGCCCTCCGCCCGCGCGCGAGCACCAGATTCACTCCGCGCCGTGCTGCTTGCCGGTAGCCGCAGCGTAGCTAGTGGCATACGCATACCCGCGTCGCGTCTGCGCGCCTGAACACTGGCCGCGCGAGGGATCAGCAGCAGCAGCAGCATGTTTGAGGGGATGGAGCGGGCGGGGTACGGCGCCGCGGCGGCGATGGGAGGCGTGGTGCTCTCGCGGGACCCGAAGCCGCGGCTGCGGTGGACGCCCGACCTGCACGAGCGCTTCGTCGAGGCCGTCACCAAGCTCGGCGGCCCAGACAGTGAGTACCCGCCGCCTGCCCTCCTCTACTGCTTCTTGCACTTGTCTACTACACATGTCTCCGTAAAACACTGCACAAGCACAAACACGTAGCCTAAGTTCAGTTCTACGGAAGTATGGAACGTACAGTGATGCAAAACACCAACAGCAGCATGCATATCGTCCCTCCATCTTCTCTCCCTGTGCCTGGCTTGCGGCTACAGAAAGATGCCAAAAACACTTGATCCAACTGGTTTAGTAGCATTTCCGATCACGCATGGTTGGAGCCATCAGCTGCTACATGTGATCGCAACTTCTGTTTCGGGAGTCATGACATCGTTCTTCATTGTCTTTGCTGTGTACTACAACAGAGGCGACGCCCAAGTTGGTGCTGAGACTGATGGGAATGAAAGGGCTCACTTTGTACCACCTAAAGAGTCATCTTCAGGTATCTCTTCTCTCCATGTTCGTTTTGCTTGACATCGTCCAGTTCGTCTTGCTTTGTCCGGTACTTTTTCCCGTTTACTGATCAAGTTGTCTCGTGCGCAGAAATACAGGATGGGAAAGCAGAACAAGAAAGATACAGGCTTCGACGCCAGCAGAGGGGGTATGTACCTTGTACAACAGCTGAATACTAAAATGCTAAAATGAGTAACTGAACTGCTTATTTCTTTTCGAGAAAAAAATCTTACGTTCTCTTGTTCTTTTCACAGCATTTGCAGCACAGGGCATCAACTTCTCCGCTCCAACACCTTCTAGCATTCCATCTGCTGCCGGCAGCAACACGGGGTAATTATCAGTCGGCATCCTGTAGCCTCCTTTCACATCAGTACATATATTCAGGCATGGCCGCTTCATGTAACAGCCATGATGTCTGAAGAACATGCACCTACCATCTCCCTCAAAAACAACAATAATTCAGTGACAACGAAATAGTTTTATGCTATCGCACCAGTGGAACAGAAAAGCTGTTGTCAAAAGGACATGACGACCTTGAAGTAGCATAGAACAAAATTGTCGTTTAGTTAGCTAGGTACGTCAAGTGGAGTATGAAACAAAACTTCGATAGCCGTCAGTTGTATTATCGGTGATTTCAATACTCGGGTTCTAGTCTTATAGAAAAGACACACCCATGCCTAATTTCTATATAGAACGGATTTACTTAAATTCAACCGGATTGCCATTGATGGGAAGGTGAAGTCATACGAAAGGGTTGTTTGTCTTTCAAGATGTAGGGCTTTTACGAGGCCTGCAATTCAGGTGTTGACTACAAGTTGCATAGTGGAATTTTATGGGAAATCTGATTTTTTTTCTTCTCAAATTTAACTAAAGGAAGTTGAGGAAATGAGGCAAAATAAATCCCAGTTCAAGATTGACGAATCAGTTTCTCTGTCATCTAACTGAATCAATTAGCACTTTAGAAGTCGTCAGGCAATCATTAACTTCAATAATAAATGAGTTGGGTTAGGTTGCATGACATATAATCACCCTCTGAAGTCTGAACGACTAGTTGAAATCTAAAAAAAGGCAGCAGCGTGTGCATAGCAATTATATGAGTTCTTCCATCTCAATTTCGTCATCCTATTCCTGTTTGGCTTACCAATTCTGAACATGGATCAGAGAAACACCGCTTGCGGATGCGCTAAAGTATCAAATTGAAGTCCAAAGGAAACTGCACGAGAAGCTTGAGGTACACTGCCAAAGAATCTTCTCCAGTTCAACATTTGCAAACAAGTTATAACCCCTTGACGCGTTCCTATGTAGCAGGTGCAGAAAAGGGTACAAATGCGAATTGAGGCCCAAGGCAAATATCTCCGAACGATACTAGAGAAAGCCCAGAGTAACCTTTCCTACGATGCAACTGGAACTGCTAACCTAGAAGCAACCAGGTCGCAGCTTACAGACTTCAACCTAGCTCTTTCTGGTTTCATGGACAATGTGACACAAGTGTGTGAACAGAACAGTGGAGAATTGGTGAAAGCCATGTCTGAGGACAGTCTCAGAAGAAGCAATTTAGGCTTTCAGCTGTACCATGGAGTTCAGGATGTCGAGGATGTGAAGTGCACTCCAGAAGATGGCCTGCTACTGTTGGATCTGAATATCAGAGGAGGGTATGGTCACCGATCTTCGTCAGATCTGAAGATAAATCAGTACATGAGGTAAAAAAAATTCTACACAAGGGAGACCGTAGTTTATGTTAAGAGTTCCCCTTAAGCTGCAACAAATTCTTTGGGCAAATCTTGAGGGTGCCTGTTTACAGTGTTTGGTTTAGCTTATGCTAATGCAAAATTTGTAGAAACAGGCTCGGATAAGCCTAGCAAATCTTATATCAGATCTGTATACTTCATACTCCCTCCGTCTCTAAAAATTTGTCGTTTTGTAGTTTATTTTTGAACTACAAAACGACAAACTTTTAAAGATGGAGGGACGGAGAGAGTACCTGTCTAGAGTCTAAGGAATACGATTTGAGATCATGCAGCAATAGCAGCATACAAGCATCTTTCAGATTCTATCCTGTATATGTTTCACACCGTGTACATGTGTCATTTTCACACCCATCTAATATACCTAGTGCAAGTTTTTAGATGTAAGAATAGAAACTGGGTCTGTATTTCAGGTGCTGAAGTCTATGAAAAATTCGGTCGACGGGTAATTAACTACTGATTACAATCATAACAGCTAATCCTAGTATTTAACGATTAATTTTAATAATTAATATTTTTTCTATGTCTATAGTATCACAAAAGTATTTTAATAGCCTTTTTACAACGAATATAATCCTTACAAATTAAAATACAAAATTAACAAAAAAATCACCTTCCTCTCTCGCGACCGCCGCCGCAGGCGACCTCTTCCCGCATCGCCGCGATATATCGCGCCGCGCACCGCCGCAGTCGCCCCTCCGTGCGCCTCTCACCGCGGGCGCGGCCGGCGGTTGGCGCTGCCGCCGGATCCGATCGGGCGCGGCCGGCGGTTGGCGCTGCCGTCGGATCCGATCGGGCGCGGCCGCTCACAACCGCCGGAATTGGGGTTGAGGTAGGAGAAATGTACTCCTTGCATGAATTAGGGTTGAGGTAGGGAAAGCAAATCAACGGTCACCTGACGGGAGCCGTGATTTTCAGGCGCCTGTTATAGGGATTTCCGATAGAAATTTGTGTCAGTTGAGAAGTCGGATTAGCTGATGGTTGGCAGTTTATCTACTGTAGATGATTTCCAAATGACCATAACGGTAACACCCTTGCTAGCAAAAACGGTCCTATTTCAGAGTTGGTCCAAAGAATTCGCAGTCAGCTGCAAAAGATAGGCAGATCCTAAGCTGGTTCGAAAACTTGGCTGAGATTAAACACACGGTTCAAACTTTTACGATTTTGTTCCTTTTTGGATCTGAACGAAAGAAGCCCATTCCAGTCCAACAATTCCGGGCCAATTTGAAGGACCCCAGTTTAATTTAAAGAAACGTTCATTTACAAAGCAAGGAGTTAAATAGTAGAGGGCAGTGTGACCAAATGAAGTGCACTACTCCTTCTATCCTCATAAACTTGTGACAAGTTCATAGGAACGGACAGAGGGAGTACAACGGAAGAAACAACAGCCAGATGCACGCGGGCATTTAAGAAAAAGCTAAGAAAACATTATAGGACGTCTTGTATGTATGATGACGCATCGTGTTTTTACTCCTATTATAGTCACTAATATTGAAGACCGAGTCCGGTTCATTTCAATGGTATTCGAGCGGCGCAGGTGTCTCCTTGAGCTCCAGCCCCTGGTAATGGATGTCCTGCACACCAGAAGCAACACAGTTCAGTCATCCCAACTCAATCCATCGTTTGAATCAAACAGTTGAATGATAGTGCGCATGTTGTCCACCGACATACCGACGCGAAGTGATTGACGTCGCGGTGGTGGGCCTCGTCGGCGCGCACCATAACGACGACGTCCTTGAGCGTCGCATCAGGAGGGAGGCGCCAGTAGTCGATGGCGATGGCCGGAGCCGGGACGTTCTCGATCTTGCCGGCCTCGATGTCCTTGATGTACTCGGTGTAGGAGTGGATGGCCTCCTCCTCGAGGTAGCCGACGACGCGGTGCGCGAGCTTGGGGGAGACGAGGTAGGCGAGGAAGTAGGCGTTGAAGAAGACGCCCTGCACGGCGATGACGAGCGCGCGCTCGTACCACTGGGGCTTGGCCACCTCCATGAAGGTCATGAGGTGCATGCGCTCGTTCTCGGCCTCCTCCATCAGCACCCGGATCCAGCCGCCGCTGTGCTCGAAGCGGCGGAGCGAGCGCAGGTGCAGCAGCATGCCGCCGACCATCCCCGGCACAGCGGCCACCGTCTCCAGCATCATCGCGCGGCAGCCGTACCTCCTCTGCGCCCAATTCACTCCCCCGGTTAGAATGGACAAAAAGTTGGATGTTTCACTCACTGTCCCGTTTCCTCGGATAATTGACACGGGTGCCATATGAAAATGAAGTGGGAGAGACGAGAAAGTAATCCGGACAGTTCACCTGGAAGAAGATGTCAGTGGGCCACCGCAACGACTTGACAGTCCAGTAGGCGATCTTGTCGAGCAGCACCTTGGGCTCATGGTGCCTGGTGAGATCGATGGACGTGTCCGGCTTGTACGTCTCCCAAGGCTGCACAAAGTCGCACCCGCTAGTTAGAGGCCAGGTAGCGAAAGGCGCGGCCTTGAGACAGAGAACACAGTGAGCTAGTAGTACTCACCCTGAAGCACGACCACTTCCACTCGACGCCGTCCTTAGTCACCAGCTTCGACGGCTCGATGCCCCAGTAGCTGCTCGCCGCGGGCTTGTTCCCATTCAACTCGCCGTTCGTGGCGGCCTCCGCCACCTCCGCCTTGGCGGCCGCGGTGCTCGCATGGTTCTCCTTGGACGCGCGCGCCTCCGCCACACCTGCTTTTTTCGCGGCCGGCGTGCTCAGGTAGTTGGACTTGGACGCGTACACTTCCGCCACATCCGCCTTCGCCTCGGAGGCCGAGATGGTCGCCGCCCGCGCCTTGGCAGCCGCGTAGTCCTTGTTGGACGCGTACACCTCCGCCACGTCCGCTTTCGCCTCGGAGGCCGAGATGGAGAGCAGCCGCACCCACACGGGCGCGCCCCCTCGACCTCCGCCGGCCAGGGCCAGCAGCGGCCTCAGCGCCGCGGCAGACGGAGCTGCCGGGCCGGAGACGCCCGGGCCGAGATGGTGGAGGAGGACGGATCCGGCGCGGCGGGAGCTCATGGTTATCGTTACCAAGTGGTGGCGCGAGCGAAGGCTCTGGAAACTGCTTTCTTTTTCTGCTTGGTACGGTGCTCTCGCCGTCTGGTGTTATGGTCGCCCGCCATCGCAGATGACGTGCCCAGATTCGGTAAGGGTTCCTAGTCTATGTAACTGGACCCACTTGTCAGCGAGTTGGCGCTACATCCTTGATTCCACTAAACCTTGGTCTTTCGACAGCCAACAACCGAGCAGTAGGAAACTGGATTGGCTTCGATCTGCTTCCTTTGAGTGGTGCATGGTTGAAGAAGCTGAAACACACATTATATAGGCTTCATTGCTGAGAAGACAGACCACAGAAACGTTTGGATTCAGCTTTTAGTTGGTCCAAGCAAAAAGTGAACTCTCGACAATATTTGGATACAGAAGAGGGGGAAAACACTTGTCCACTCAAAATTGCCAATGCATTTACGAATCATAACCTCCTATGTTACAACATACACATCGCGACGTTTGAGATTGAGTCATCTGTTTGGACCTGCCCTGTGCAGTTGTGCACCTGTGATTCTGCTCGTTCGTACTTCTTGGGCCGGTTCAAGTTGGCTACAACAAGTCCAGATTCGGATGAGCATGTAGCCCATATGAAGCCCAGATCTAGATTTGCCGGCCTCCCATCTGAAGCCCAGATCTAGATTTGCCGGCCTCCCATCTGAAGCCCAGATCTAGATTTGCCGGCCTCCCATCTGAAGCCCAGATCTAGATTTGCCGGCCTCCCATCTGAAGCCCAGATCTAGATTTGCCTTGCTCGGCCCACGGGCTATGGCGCCACCAACGGCTCGTCCCGTCGTCCGTCGCGATGGGTGTGCGTGTCAGTCACGTTGATGTCCGGCAGGTCCGAGTTGACCTCGAACCTGGGCCACCCCTTCTTCACCACGAACCTGAGCGACGGGATGAACTCTCTCACCTCTCGCTCTGGTGTCGGAGAAAGCGTCCGCCGTCATCGCCATTGCGGTTGGACCCGTCCGGCACGGTAAGCGGGACCTGCCTCCCTCCCTCCCTCCCTGCCTGCTGCATCGGCGGCCATGACTTCCCGATTCAGTGTCGGCAGACTCTGTCCACCCGCAAGATAGATAGATCGGGATGGCGAGCAACATGTCACGGTCCTCGCGCGATCCCAGCGTGAAGAAACCGCAGTCTTGCACGATTTAATTAGGAGTATGTATCTTAGCGTGAACTGATGAAGGTAAAGGCGAACTCTGCCTGCAGCGCAAAGATAGAATAGAGAATTTAAATCGCCCATGCGGCGCACATGGCTCGTGGCCATTTTCAACATTTCCCCTTGCACCGGTACTCTATGTTAAAAAAAGCACTAGCAGCAATCGACCTCGATTTCATGGACCTGGGACGACGTTGTGTTGCCCACAGAAAATGTTGGTTCCGAGCACTCTGAGGCTGACTCCAACGTATTACCCATCGACGAACGCAAATCGGAAATGCGTCCTCTACACGTTTAAAACCGTCTCCAACCGAATTACTCAAACAGTTACCAACTCTGCGTATTCCGTTTCCAGCTACTCAAACATGCGTCTCCTTCGAGCGACGACGCAGCTACCGAGCGAACAAATTTCGCGTGCACACGGCATTCCCGCGCGCTGCCGTGTTGTTTTCGCGCGCAGCCACTGTGTGTTTGGCGCTCTGCCATAGGGTTTTGGCGCGCTCGAGCCGCGAAAACGCGCGCGGAATATGTATTGCGTCCTTGCCTTGGAGACAGACAAGTTTTGGTAGCGCAAGCGGGCTCCTTTCGTGACTCAAACAGCAGGATAGGTATCGATTTTTAAATACTTGCGTTGGAGTCAGCCTGAGAGTTCAGTTCAACGGTGAACTGCACCTGCAGGCCGCTGGACTGCTGCCCCACCCCGACCTCGGTGCAAAACTGAATCCCGGATGAGCATCTGCAAACCAGATCCAGCACGTGAGCAGACGGTGGAAATTACGGATTGATCCGCACCGTTCCCGTCCGATCCCACACTGTTCCATCGCACTGCTCCTTTTCTGATGCGGGCATTCGAGTGGACTGGGATGACACGCCTTCCAATACGACAGTCTCAAGGTGGACGAAGCTTGTCCTGATCAGTGATCGGTGACGGTTTTTTCAGATATGAGGTGACTCATTCGTAGCAGGGATTCAGTTCCGGTAGGTAGGTGAATACAGGCTACCAGTCCGGTCGCAGTCATAGGAGCACACGTTGTCATTTCACCGTTTCCGGCATCCCTGACCGAGGAAACCAAATCATTGTACCCGTTGTCTTCCCAATGAATTACAAAATCTTCGGAGAATGGAGAGCAGTCCTCGCTCGCAAATAATAATATCCCCAATAATGTCAGAGACAGTTTTCATTGAGTTGAGATTGCAAACAATATCCGTTGAACTACAACACAGGATCGGACGCGTGCAGCAGCGTTGACGCGCCACCAACCGGGGGGGGGGGGGGGGGGGGGGTACGGGGGTCCGTTCATGCCGAGATCAGTGGCATCTTGGTTTTTCTTGCATCGGGACTCGGGACCAATCCAATTAATTCCAACGTCGATGGCACGGAATGTAGAGACACGGGCGGCGGGGGCGCTCGGTGGTTGCTGCTGCTATGGCCCGTGAGCAGCAGCAACCAAATGGAATTGGACCGGTTCATCTGTTGTGCCTTGCAGTGGATGCGTGTGCGAGGAGCGTGACCTAACGGCAGCGCCGCGGGTGGTTGGTCGGCGAGGACCATCAGAGTCCGTCACCATCCGACCGAGGATCGGTAGAACGGATGATTCCAGTGGAAATACCGGTAAAAAAAGTAGACGACCCCGTGATCATTCTGTTTGATAGTTTAGGCTGTCTCCAACAACAAATCTTAAAATTGGTGTCTATTTTCAGCATTTGGGACTCCTGAAGTTAGAAATTGCTAGCCTATTTTTTTATCATCTCCAACAGAAGATCTATTTACATACAATACATCAATCAAGATTAGTTTCGTTCGAAGGACATGCTTTCCTCTGCTTCCTAGCAAAGTCCCCGCCGCCGCTTCCTCCGGCCAACTCCCGCGGCAGGGGAGACGCGGACGCGCGCGCCGCCAGCGGTGAGCCTGCGAGACCGACGGTCCTTGACGATGATGCTGATGGTCGCAGGAGCCCCGCGTAGCCGCCAGCGATGCCTAGCCCCGCGGCGGAGCGCTTGGACGGGTTGATCGGGCCAGGCGGGGCCGGGGCGTCCTCGTCGTCGTCGGAGCCCGATGAGGCAGCATCCACAGGGGAGGGCTGGGCGTGGTCAGCTTCCTGCTCGTCTTTGCTGGACGCGGCGGTGAGGGCCTTGAAGGTGGCGTCGAAGGCGACCTTAGCTGCGGCCGTGGTCTCCGCCTCAGACTTGAGCTTGGCCTCCTCCACCTGCCGCACCCATATCGGGATTCTGCGAAACTTCCGATGTCCTGCGCGCAATCCAGTCAGCCTTCGCCGTCGCACCGGCATCGCCTCAAGATGGCACGAGGATTCCGACGCCCGGCGCACCGACGCGGCGGGGAGGATTCGCGGCGTGGGCGCGAGCGGCGGGGATGGCGGCAGCGTGGCGCGGGCAGCCGGGACGGCGGCGTGGTGCGCGTGGAGACGGGGAGGAGGAGCGCACTTGGCTGCGGGGAGGACGGGCACTGGCGAGAGAAGAGCCAGGCGGAACGGAGAAGAAAGTGTCGATGTTTTTTTTTTCGATTGAAATCGTTGGTATCGTGAGCGCAGAGTTACCATCTTTCGGCTATGGGAAGGGAGCGACTCAAAATCGGATTCGGTGATGGGGTGTCTGTTGGAGAGGGTTTGAGTACCCTCTTAAAGTCTAAAATGGGGATAGGGTTCCCTTTGAGGCTGCTGTTGGAGACAGCCTTAGGAACGACTTTGAATGAAACAGAGCGCATACGCATCGTCGGAAGTCGGAACCGGTAGACATCATTAAAATACAGACGCGTCACCATCGCGCCCGGAGAAGTCCACCGGCGATAAGCGCCGCCTCACCTCACACGCCGGCACGTCCCTGACGCCGCCAGCTCGCCTAGCGGCGCTGTAGAAAAGAAAGCGCACGAAAAAGGGAGGAAGGTGAAAAGCGATTTCTTTCCCGTCCGCCGGGGCAAACCCAAAAACGAGACGGGGCAGGGGGGGAGCTGTTAAAAACGGGGCAAAAAAACGGGGGGAGACGACGCGAGCTAGCGGGCGGCAGACAGACAAGCAAAGCGAGCAGCGCAGGACAAGGCGGGGGCGCAGCGCGAGAGACGAGGAGCAGAGGAGGCGGTCGCGGTGGCGTTACCTCGGTTATAAAAAGTAACCGGGCGCGCGGCGGGTAGAAACCGGAAGGCGGTGGAGGCAGACGCCCCCCCCCCCCCCCCCCCCGCGCCGCTCCTTCTCTTCGTCGTCGTCGTCCCCCACCTCCCCGCCACGGCGCCGCCGCCGCCGACAACAGCGCGGCGCGCTTCCTTCATTGCTTCCATCATCCTTCCCAGCCGATATACTATACGGCGCAGGCAGGAGGGGGAGACACGCGGCGACCACGTGGGGGCGACGCCACCCTATGCTCTGTCCTCGCCCGCAGGGTAAGGTATGGGGAATCGATTCGGCAATCCCTCTACGCGCATCGCGACTTTTTCTTCGCCTTGTCTCCTTGCGTGCTTCGTCGCTTTGCTTGCTCCGCGGGGTTTGGTCCGGATCTGTGCACCAGCCGCCGGATCTGGGCTGTCTCCGAGCGCTCTGTCGAATGCAGCACCTTGCGTAAGTTTGTGCCATCGTCGCTGCCGGCTCTTGCGTGATGCTCTGTTTTTTGGGTTGCGCTTAAGATGTTTGTAATCTGTTTCATTGGCTGTTTGGGGTTGTACGGGAAAAGGCCTTTTTGTTTTCCCCTTTCGATCCTAGATGATGAAAGAACCTTCCCTTTCTATCTCATCAAGGATTGTAAAAAAATCTACTTTTGGCCCCTAGGAGATATAATTGCGATTAAGGTGGCAATGTATTATGTTTATTGCTAGCTATGTTCCAACCTAATGCAATCTCCCATGTGTTGAGGTATATACACTTGACCGTCTAGAATTTTCGATGATTTGTGCTGTTAATGGCCTAATAGAATGATTTTAGATGTGCTCATTTGGGGCCTATTTTGACTACCATGCCATTTGCTTGACAGATAAACAATGGCCTTGATGTAGCTTTGTTAATTGTTACGCTGATTTATATGTACACATATGCTCATGCTCGCCATTAATAGCATCGCAGTTCATCTTTTCTTTAGCTACAAATGTAGTTATATACATTCTGTTAATAGCATGATGCTTCACTATGTGCATTTGGATGCTGGCAACGGACTTGCTCAAATTGTGGCCCATGTAATTATTGTTATTGTCTCCAGGAGGGGGGATAAGTATCCTGGCTTTTGTTTGAAATCCCAGGACCACCCTTTATTACATGTAGTCTGCTCTCTGCAACATATGAGCATGCTACAATATATCTATCATGCATTGGGCATGTTCTGGTTGTTGTGATGTTGGTTGAGTTCGAGATTGTGTACTGTTCCAATTGGTTGATTGTGGTACTGACCTTGATGGTGACTAGCTGTTCTCTTGTTTTTTTATTGTGAAATAGTGGCAATTACATATTCTATTGTAGCTTTCTGACTCTTTTTTTTGCATTAGGTTGCACCAGCAGTGATTCCTGAAGCTTGAATTGTTCATCCGAGACATGGAAAAAGTGGTCTACCGGACATATTTCATTCAGTACAATAAGTTCTTTTCAAAAGAAAGTCTTGATTGGTGTGTTTTAGCTCGTGGGGACACCCATCTCTCCTCTCTGATGAACTACACATAGTGGTTTCATACTCCTCTACACTAAACCGTAGCAGGCTGATGCAATCTTTTCCGGAAGTACACACTCATCATATAAGTGGGGTACGCATATCTTTCAGCGCTTCGTCTGCATACATTGGCATATGAAGGAATTAACTTATTACTTGTGGAGTATTCTGAATTCTCTCTCCTTTTCTCTTTTTCAGGGTTAATATATTTGCTGTGTTCAGACAACATTGTTTGCTTCCCTAGTTAGTTGGTGTTCTTCTCTTTTATGTACCATTTGAGATCAGAGCTCAATCCTACAACTTGCAACTTTGTACTACGGTTGCAGCTGGCTTGTTCTGATTGGAGTAGAATCCAAGATACTGAGGTACTTTCTAATCTTGTAGAATTATCAACCTTACATAAACTTTTTTGTCCCCATTTTCTTTTCTATTGACTCAATCATGTATCTTTATTGCTATACTGTAGACAAGAGGTTGCTCAGCTGGGATTTCACATACTAGTCTGTGTTGGCTTTTTTTCATTTCTCTGGAAGTCTGGACTCGATTTTCTGAAAGGAAAAACTGAAAAACTTGTACAAGACAGCCACAATAGCCAAACAATGGATAGGTAACTTTCATATTGACTTGTTATGATCGAGTTCCTTTATCTTATAACACTTTACTTCTGCAGGTTCAAGTTGATTAAGGAAGTTGGTGATGGGACTTTCGGGAGTGTATGGCGTGCTATAAATAAACAGAACAGTGAAGTTGTATGTACCTGATAATAAAGCTTTTTGAGAAACAAATTTCCACCATGAATTCTGAATGGAATATAGGTATAAATCTTGTGGAACCTAGGAAATATAGTTATGGTTATTGTTGAATACTTTACCATGTAGGTTGCGGTTAAGAAAATGAAGAAAAAGTATTATTCTTTTGAGGAATGTATGAGCCTGCGTGAAGTGAAGGTACCGGTGATGTGCTTCTGTTTTTGCTTTCATGCTATGTTCTTTCAGCTGACATTTCATCTTTATTGAAGTCTTTGCGGCGCATGAATCATCCTAACATCGTGAAGCTCAAGGAGGTTATAAGAGAAAATGATATCTTATACTTCATAATGGAATACATGGTAACTAATATATGATAGATAACAAAAATTCAACGTCCTTTATCCATGCTTTTGTTAAATCTCAACCCTTTTTTGTAGGAGTGTAATCTCTATCAACTTATGAAAGATAGAGTTAAGCCCTTCTCAGAATCAGAAGTCCGCAACTGGTGCTTTCAGATATTCCAGGCTCTCGCTTACATGCATCAGAGGGGCTACTTTCATCGCGACCTTAAGCCTGGTAGGCACTTGTTTATTGTGAGCAGTCCCCCAAAGCAATTTTGAATTGTATTTCAATACAAAGCATTGCAGCAGCAACAACAACAACAACCAAGCCTTTGTCCCAAACAAGTTGGGGTCGGCTAGAAATGAAACCCAACAATTTTGAAGAAAAGGATAATAAATACAAAAAGTAAAAAAGATTCTATATTTTAAAAAATTGCTTTGGGAATAAAATAATATCTTAAGATGAAAGTAAAAAAATAATAAAAAATATAATAATAATAAATACAAATAAAATAAGATTCTATATTTTATTTATTCTAAAAATGGGTTAATAAGAAATAAGATAAGAGTAACAAAATACGAATAAACTAAGATCTTGGCACATGAATTGTTACTTTCCATGCAGTCCTATCATGAGCCAAATCTCTAGGTGTATCCCACTCCTTTAAGTCTCGTTTCTCCGCCTCGTGCCATGTCAACCTTGGTCGACCTCTACCCCTTCTAAAATTTTCTCTACTTTTTATAATCTCACTGTTAACCGGTGCTTCTGAGGTCTCCGCTGAATATGCCCAAACCACCGTAGGCGATGTTGGACTAGCTTCTCTTCAATCGGTGTCACTCCTACCCTATCACGTATCACCTCATTCCTAATTTTGTCTCTTCTTGTGTGACCGCACATCCACTGTAGCATGCGCATCTCCGCGGCACTCATTTGTTGGACATTGCAACATTAAAATATTATATTACGACATTTCAAGCTAAATTTGTTCATACCATTTTCAAATGTTCAATCTCATCAAACAAATATTTTTATGTCCAAAATTTAGCTTTTTTGACTACATGCATCTGAAAGTATCACTTTATTATAACTGGAGGGAGCTCATTGCATGTAGATCAGCATCCTGATTTTACTCACACCTGCTTCGTATTGTACTGATAACTGCATTGCAAGTGTAGAGAATATGCTAGTTAGCAAAGATGTTATAAAGCTAGCAGACTTTGGTCTTGCAAGAGAAGTCTCATCAGTGCCACCATACACAGAATATGTCTCCACTCGCTGGTTAGTACTGCCGAACCACCAACTAAATGCCTGCCGACACACCTCAATAAGATGAAACCACCTAGTCTATATTTTGTTGATGCCTATGAATGTCTCAGGTATCGAGCACCGGAAGTGTTGCTCCAATCATCTGTTTATGACTCTGCAGTAGGTATGGGGTCTACCTACTGTTTGCTAAGATGCTAAGTGGATGACTATTATCTATACACAAACTCATAATCTGATCTTTATTTATTTTGCCAACTCATAGATATGTGGGCAATGGGTGCTATAATGGCTGAGCTGTTGACACTCCATCCTCTTTTCCCTGGCACAAGGTAATATGGTTGACTACATATGCTGCTAAATCTGCCCCTTTACAAATAAATCTCCCCCTCCCTCTCTCGCTCTCTCTCATAGCATGATAACATCTCATTGTTTGAATGTACCTTATGGCCGCCGGTTTGACTGGTGACCTTCATCTGCTGGGCTATCCCAATTTAAGTCCGGTTCATTACTTCATTTATTTTGCTTCATTATCTATCAGAAGCTGTTCAGGTCCTCATTTCTATTACTAATTAAAATAATTAACTTGTCTTTTGATTTCTCTCTTCATGGTTGTTTTTGCTTACTCCTGTTTTCATATTTCACTATCAGTGAAGCAGATGAGATTCTCAAGATATGCAATGTTATCGGTAGTCCAGATGAGCAATCGTGGCCTGAAGGATTGTCTCTTGCAGAAACCATGAAGTATAAATTCCCACAGGTCAACATTGATGAGTTCCTTTTCTGTTTGATTCTGCCCCCAGTCAAAAAATATGTGGTCCTAGAATTATCAGCCGTTGTTTTTGGAACTAATTAAAGTAGTTTTCTGTAACATGCATTTTTTTTCATCAGATGGGGGTATTTTTCCTATGATTCTCCTGGTGGTCTTTTTCTTTTGGGAAGTTACTTATAGCAAACAAATGATATGGTATCTGTTACTTAAATCAGATTAGATCTGTTATCTTCTGCAATTTTATTTTTCTTCCATCCTCATCCATTCTGCCAGTCCCATTTTTCCGTTGCCCTTGTGGTATAGCCTAGCTGCATATCAGAACTTGAATAACTGGGTTAGTACTGTTCATTGTAGAGAGCTTTCCATTTTCTGATCGCCATATGTTCCCAAAAGGGACGGATTCTACTACATGTTTCCTCTTCTTGTATGAAAAAAAATATGTGAACTACAGCTGGGTGTGCAATCTAATCTTGAGTGTCTATTCTATCCATGCAGATCAAAGGTAATCAACTGTCAGAGGTGATGACCTCCACTAGTAGTGAGGCGATCGATCTCATTTCAGTAAGTTTTATGTTCACATTGTCTTAGATTAGATGGTATTCCATCCTCTATCTACAGATTATTTCATTTAATATTTTGTACATCTTGTAGTCATTATGTTCATGGGATCCTTGCAAGAGACCTAAGGCCACAGAAGTTCTCCAGCATGCCTTCTTTCAGGTAATACTATTCTTTCTATTTCCCATTCTGTTGATGAAGCATCTTGCACTTGTTTCCTTCAGATGGATAATCAGCTTTCTCCTTGACCTACTTTTAGGGTTGTACATACGTTCCACCACCTGTCAGGACAAAAGTTGGAGGGCTTCCTAAAACGCCTCCATGTGGTTAGTTACTAAACTATTTTTGCATGTAGCTTCCTTAATATACATTTGTTATATCTGTGCTTGGTCTGTTTGTTCAGTTGGAGCAAAAGGAATTTCAGAGAATAATGTTGCTCGAAGATTCTCTACCGGAACTCTATCTACAATGAAAAACAATGCATCTGTCAAATCAAACGCTTTATCTAAGACTGGTAATTTTGTTATCTATTTTGTTTTCTTGGTTGGGTATAAGAAGCCAACAATTATAGGGTATGTTGATTGTGGCTCTCGTTACCCACCCCCACCTTACAGGTGTGCAAAGGAAACTTCAAATGGATCGTCAGGCACCGCTGAAGAGCACAAGACCAACCAATAGCAGTAAACATGCAACAAATCGAGCACCAGCTTGGAATAGCCCAGGCAAGTTTCCTATAAAAAAGTTGCATTGCCCAAGTCCTTGCACGAACTTTATGTTTTGACTGGAAGTTCTCTCTTGGAATTACAGGGAGTCCTGTACTCAGGCATTCACGCAGTTTGCCTGAAACTGCCCGAGCAACGCACAAGGTTTCAGCCATCACAGAGAAGCTTTCCCATATGTCTGTGACCTCCAGAACACGCGGTACTGTGAAGCCTCCTGCCCTAACGATGAAGGCTGGGCATGGCAAATCAGATTTTCTCGGGAAGTCTGACGAGATCCCTCCAGCTAAGAGGTTGACACGAAAATTGGTCAGCTAAATGAAGTTACGTAGAGTGAAAAATGATTAGCTGAAGGATTGCGAACAGAGCAAAACCTGTGTGCTGAAGAGGATAGCCCCGCTGAATGCTTGCCTGTTGAGGGTTATGAATCCTAGTTTGCAAATCCCCTTTTTATAGAGCTCAGTCTCCTGACCTTTCCCTCCACAGCTTGTCCCTAAGCTTGCCCGTGTTATAATAAACGTGATTGTGTTATTATTTTCATTTGGTTTGCCACGCAATATTATCTTGAACCAATCTGCCACAAACCATTTGTTTATAAGCACATTAACAACCTTGGTTTGAATGCACAGTGCACGAGGTTTTGATGAGCACGTTATACACCGCGTGCTTTTTTTATATTTATATGTTGTTTTCGTTTGTCAACGCAAAATGATTCTACTTACTCTGTAGCTTCAACGCGAGGAACTTAACCTTCGTGTTTGGTGCGTCTTATGTCAGAATCATCAGCTTAGTCATAATCAGAAGGGTCAACACAGTGGCAAGCAACTTACAACAAGCGAATTAAACTGATTGGTCATCAGAACACAAACCGAAGACAAATGATCAACACGAAACGTGTTTACACGAGCAGGCTGAGCCCTGAGCACCCTGGTCTAATTAAAGCACATGCCTCGGACCTCCTTCACCTCAATTCCCATCCTGTAAAAAATCTAGAACTAATAGCAGTCGTAGTTGTATCTCCCAACCTACTCTAATCTTGTTCTTGGCGTTCAGTCCAAAGTTACAGGTACTGCCCGTGTATTCGGTCTCTGTTCTGCTCCCACCACAGCTTTGCCCTCTCCTCGCCGAACCTCTCCCGGCTGCAGAACCACAAGAACTCAAGTTCATATCACGTGTGCATGAGAAATCCGGCAGCCTTGATCACGGTTTTTGCTGAGTTGTGCTTAGATAATGTGTCGTGAAACAAACAAATAGAAGATCAAGTTGCAAGCATGTAGCGACGACGCACCTGAACCGGACGCGGCGGAGCTCGCGGGTGCCGTCGCCGAACTCGCGGATGGTGATGCACACGCCGGGCTCGTCCTGCTCCACCCACTCCGTGGCCTCCACGTCGCTCGCGTTGCTGACGGACACGGACGCCTCGTCCCTGGACGACGTGGTGGCGCGCGACGCGTCGAAGGGGGCGGGCGTGGCGTTGAGCAGGTTGAAGTGGTGCGCCCACACGTGGTCCGAAGGGTCCGGCACGGCCGTGGACGACGGGTTGCACGCCGCCCGAGCCGCGGACGACGCCGCGGCCATGGCCTTGCACGACGCGGCGCGGGCGATCGGCTGCTCTGCTGGGCCGACGGCCACCGACGGCAGCGGCATCACCGGGCTCTCCCTCGTCAAGCCGGCAAGGGAGTACAGCGAATCTCTCTGGACGACAGAATTTCAAAATGGTTGTTCGATCGTTAGCGACGACAGAAAAATAAAAAACACTCCTACGTGTAGAGTCCACGGGCGTAGAAGTCGACAGACCTGCGTGGCGTCGTCGACGGAGGACGATGGCGTCGAGAAGCCCTGCCCCCGGCTGAACGTCTGCACGTTGTACAGCTCCACCACGCGGTCGTAGTTCTCCCCCCACCACCGCTGCGCCTCCCACTTGTTGAACATCTCGCGGCTGCAAACGAAGGAACGCACGCGTTGCCTGGTTGGTCAGTCCTTCACTTCATCTCAGCTCAGCTCAATGCACGCGGAAGCGAAACCATTACGCACCTGAAGCGGATTCGCTTGAGGTCGTTGCCGGCGCCGCCGGGGATGGAGACGAAGGTGATCTGCACGCCGGGCTCCACCTGCGCCGTCCACTCCCGCGGCACGCGGTCCTCCTCCAGAACAACAGCCTCGTCCTCGTAGTCGTCTTCGTCTTCCTCCACGATGCTACGTATCCAACTCGCGCTCGGGCTCCTGACGTACTGCGGGAACCCGCGGTTGACCTTGGCCGTGGCCGCGTCCCACGCCGCCGCCGGCGCGGTCGTCCTTGTCGCCGGCGCGCTAGTCGTCGTCCTCATGTAAGAAGTGTAGCCCTCCGCGGCCCCGTCCGACGTGAAGCCCGAGTCATCGATGATGCCAGGGTACGTGGCAAGGCGGCTGGAGCGGTGGTGGAAGCGGCTGCGGCTCCTGAACGACGGGTTCCCGGCGGCCTTGTACTGCCTGCCGGAGCCGGAGAACTTGAGAACCATGTCCTTCAGCTGAAAGCACATTTTTGAAAGAAAGCTTCCCTCATCAGATGACCGGAGCAAAATTTTCAGACAGCACGAACTATTTCAAGGATATACAAGAACAAAATCTGCTATATTTCCCTGGTTTACGGAGCATTTGTTTTCGCATACATCTATCTGTACATGAATGAATTATTCAGAAGCTAATAACTTTTGTCCACAGAATACACGCGCATTTCTTTCAGAACAGCGCGAAAGCACGCCTCAACAGACAATCAAGCGTACGCGGAATTCAGTCTAGCTTTTAAGTAAAGTTTCAATGATAACAACCGATGGTTAATGATAGACGTTCCGATTAGGACCTAACAGCGCCGGCAGGACGCAAGGCACTTCAGATTAAATGCCTAGCTAGCCGTAGACCGTAGTGTAGAACACAAAAGAAACTAGAGTTAACCCAGAAGAACATCTTCTGTCTGAAGCAAGGAACAAAGCGCCGTAGCAGCTCGTGCTGATCATCCTCGTAACACCGTAGGGAACCATCAATACAAGTGCATGTGGCCCACCAGCCTGGGCCTAGACCCCCAAGCAGCCTATGCAGAGGACCCACAAACGTGAAGAACATTCTTATTCTTTGCGTGACTGGAAACATTCTTTGGCGAGAGAGGATATAAAGCCCAGGTTAAATCAGCCGAAGAATGTCTTTCCGCGACAAGATCACGAACATCCGTCCCAGGATCCAAACAACAGAATAAATAAAAGGGAAAAGCCACAGGCTAATGTTAGCTAACATGTTCTCTTTTCTGTGGAGTAAAGAGGATGATAGACGAAGGGTAGCTGCTGGCTAGTGAACCCGTGAAAGAGCAAAAGTGCCAAAGTGGAGGAGGCATGGGCGAGCAAAAGCAACACAATCAAATCTCATTGTACACGCCACACAGCTCAGCAGACTCCGAACTCCTAAATTTGGGGGTGGGGGATCCATCGTGCTGGAAAAAGCGTCCTTCTCACCACCACCACCACATCTACTCATGCAAGTCATATTCCCATGGGCCTTAACCAACTTTATCAATGGGCATTTCTTTATAAAACACGTGATTTCACTGTCACCTCAAATTGTACTTCCAAAATGTACGAAGGCTGCACCAAATATCAAATAAAATTTTTTTGAAAAGAAACCCAGATTTTTTATGTTAATGCCAGTGGGAAATAAAAAGCTGCGCCTGCGCTCCCTCTGTCTCAGTGTGAACGTCAACAACGAAGGGACAAGTAAGCCGGACAAGAACCAGCAAGCGATCAGTGATGCAGCTGCGCCGTGGCAGGGCGGAGCATTCAATTGACCGGTCAGTGAGTGAGTGATGCATCGCATGGTACGCGGTACTAACGGCCGATGCCAAAGGACAGTAGGGAAACGCAGCTCGACACGACTGCTGTTCTCTTCGCGTTCGTCCAGCAGCCGTATATAGTGGTGTCACATCCATGCATGGGGAGGAGCGAGTACGTACTGTTGGTTTACCTGAGAGGTGAGGGACTTGCCGCCGTGGGGCGTGGCGGCGGCACCACGGGAGCCGTCCTCCCCGCCTTCCTTGGTCGAACACGCGATGCATGCCAGCATCTTGTTCTGACTGAACCTCGCCGCCGCGCGCTAGCTCAATCTTATCTTCTTCACCTGCCGATGTAACAGTCAGGTCGTCAGTAAAGCTAGCATCGCCTCTGTTCAGAACCAAATGCAGCAGCAGAAACTCTTTTTTTTTTTTCATTAAGGCAGGGGAACAAGGAATGTGCAAAAAAACTGCCATCAAACATTTCTAGAAAGCAGGAAGCACGTGCATCAGCCAGGTAAATGGCAACTCCGGCTGGCCTTGTGGCCTATACGGCTATACACAGTGTGGGCGAGCGGCAGGCTATCAGATGATTCAATTCCAAGCCAATGACACGGCCACTGGTCTGCAAATCTGCAACAACTCGCTATCAAGAGCTGCATGGACGGCGGGCAACCAACAGTGGCGATAGAGCCCCGCGTGCGCAAGGGGACCCCCGACCCGGCCGTGCGCGCACGCGCCCGGCCGTAGAGCTCAGAGCCTCGGAGCTCCATGTCGCAGCACGATGTCACTAGTCTCCAGCTACGCCATGCTTGTTGAGTTGAGCTCTGCGCGTAGGCTGAGGTAGCTAGAGGTATAGGGGGCACTATAAAGCAAGAAACGAAGTCAATGCCGAGGGCGAAGGACGCGCAAAGACGGATTTGGTTGATGCATAGTAACGCCGCTGTACTGTACTCCTTCCGTCTCCATGAACTTGTCGCTTTGTAGTTCAAAAATGAATTACAAAGGGACAAGTTCATGGGGACGGAGGGAGTACACCAGCGGGCTCGAAGAGGTAGTAGAGCACGAGCAATAGAGTGTTCATTCAAACGTGAATATATTTACTGAGCTAGCTGGTGCCATGCAAAGAAGGTTCTCACAGTTCACTCTGAAACCAGAAGCAGTGAAGAAGACCGAAGATGTGCTGGAGACAGGAAACAATAAACGGCGACAAGGGCCAACAGTGACAGCAGCATCTACTGTAATAAGAAACAATTGGGCCGACTAGTAAGTCTACCAAGCGACGTGGTCCCTGCTTGAAAGCCTTATTTTGTCTTTGACAGGATGCTTAAGGAGGACAAAGCAGCAAAGATGCACACAATATTGCCTGTATAACTAGGCCCTTTTAGGCGTAAGGGTCCAAGCAGTTGCTTTCACCAGAGGCTGGGAGTGGTACCGACTAGGAACCACTATCTCCGCGTGTGAGAATGTTACCGCGTTGTAATAAATATAACACTACCTACCTAAGCATTTTTATGGCAGGAGGAAACTGCAGTAATCGATCAGTAAATGAAAACGGTACCACGGATAATGCCAAAACGAGCATAGTTTTTTCCCTAAAAAAATGAGGACAGTTACGATTTTATAGCACGCGCCTATAAGCTACTGTTCTGTTTCACCACTAATTTCCAAAGCGCAACACTCCTGGGGCCGCAGCAACAGTGGCATCTGCTGCTCACGGCCGCTTCTGAACGGCGAACTGAACTGAAGGAAACAGAACTGCCGAGGAAAGGAAACAACCGAGCAAGCGGGGGCGAGTACGTGCGAAGGTTTGGTTAGCAAATTTTTAGGACTCCTGAGTCGATAAAGAAACAAGCCAGTACTAATTGCTGGGGAAGGGTGTCCACGCCAGAGAAAAAGGTAACAGTGGGAAACAATGGCGATTATTGCTTGCCTTATGGACCCGGCCAGGAAAGGGTCGGGGATCTTGATGATGATCGGCATCACAGCCGGCCACCGCAAAGGTAAGCCACCACACCCAGACCCAGAAGAAGAAAAATAAACAGGGAAAACCCAAGGAAACGAAGCCTGAATAATGCGAGGTTCGTGGAACAAAAATCTCCTAAGGAAACAGAAACGAGCGAGTAGATTGGCAGGGTTTCTGCATTACCTGCTTGCTCTTCTCCTCCTCGTCTCCTCCTCACGGCTGAAGTGTCTGGAGCAGAGACGACTGGTGGGGTGATCCCTACAGGCGGCGGCGGAGCAGCTGCAGCAGAGAGATCCCAGCGGAGACGGCGACACTGACACGGCGGGGCAAGGCGAGTGGCCACCTGCTGCCGCCTCTTGGATGGTAGCGAGGGACAGGGCCAAGGGGAACAGAACGAGGCGGAGATTTCTCGCCGTTGTTTTTTCCACCCTTTCCCGAGAGCAGGGCGAAGCAGAGGGAGGGTGGCGGGGGGCAGGAGCTGGACGGGACCCTGGATTCGCTCGCCGCCGTCCGATCCGCTTCCCACGAATCGAGCGAGCGCACGCCCCGGCCGAGCAGTGTACGCCTATTTATACAGGGGGCCGGGCGGGCAGCGGAGGCGGGGCCCTGCGCGACCGGGACCGTCCGTATCACCCGTCCCGCCTGGCGCGCCGGGGACCGCACCGCCGGGTGGGAAACGGGCGCTTGCGTGGCGGCCTTGTTGGCGGCGCCCACCGGACGGGACGGGACGGGGACGCGGAACGGAAACGAAGCGCCGAGCGGTGCACGGCCTCCGCTCCGCTTCCTGCCGGTGACGACGGTTCACACGATCCACGACGTGCCCGTGGCGGATGCGGACATGTTTTCGATGGTTGTTCATGGCCGGGTGCTTTATAAGTGTGCACATCTACTTGAACGACAGGTTAATAACATGTGTACCGACGCGCGTGGCAGAATGTAATATTCATTACTCAATACTCGCGATCAGGAGGTGGCGGGCGGGCCGCCGGCACCTCGAAATGGCAACGACGACGATAAACAGTTCTCCCTCCCTTATTATCATGCACGGTCCAAACGAAACGGGGGCGCGCAAAGAAACGCTGCCTTTGGCCACACGGCAGCTCGGGAGCAGCACTCGCCACTCGATGGGGGGTTTGATTTGATCTGCTGCATAGTCCCTTGAGAAGCTTTATTTGAGAAAAGAAGCGTTGGCAACAACGTCAGGCACACACACGAAACTAAAGCTAAAGGAGGAAAAGCGACGAAGCTTGTAGTGGCTGCATGCATGATAGTTTCTCGAGAACGCGAAATAAAGAAGGCTTACCACGGGATCGAGGGGCGGCACGGTCACTTGCCCCTGCCTGCTGCTGGTGCTGCATGCAAAGATGGCCAGCGAGACAGCGTTCGAGAGCATCATCCTTTCAGCATGAACACATTTGCAACATCTCTTCTTCTTTATTAATGGTAGCTCTCCTGCCTATTTTTTTGTTTAACAAAATACATTTGCGACATCAAGAATGACTCCGGCTAAGCTGGCTGATTCGACAAGGATTTGTAGTACAAGGTCGGTCGGTGACTCGGTGTGCGTAGACTCTAGAGCAGCATATACATTCGACTTCATGATGCGTTCCGCTTCCTTGTCCACATGTTTTGCCGGTGAGCGCGGTAATCGCCGGCGTAAAGGCAATCATTAGGAGACAACCCACTCTGTCCCTGCTTCGTTATCTAGATGATGACCAAAAGAAGCAAAGGCATTATTCACCTGGGTAGATGGCTGATGCAAACGGCTAGTACATTCCAAGTAGCAGGTGTTCAAAACAAATGAAAGAGCAGAACTAGCAGATGACACTGTTTTTCAGACCCATCAAATGTTTATGTTAGCTCCTGATCCCAAGGCGCATCACATCTCGCGAAAGCAGATTCCGCCTGCCGATTTGCGAGAGAGAAGCCGGCCGGTGAGCCTTGCCTCTCTCCTCCGACGCGAATTTCGTTGCGGGCCGGGTAGAAGAGCCAGGGGCACATGATGTTGTTTATTTATAACCGTGTGGTTCGCATCCCCACACACATGGATGGGGGGACGGTCAAAGCGGCAGGGTACATCGAGCACGTCACTCATGTACGGATCGCTCAGTCTTTTTATGTCTTCGGTTTCTTCCTTCCACGGGCAACGAGATCGTCCACGCAGGCTTGGAGTTTGACAGAAGTGGAATCCCGATTGACAAGTCCCGAGAGGAACGCAGAGCTATAGTTAAATGCTTAATCCAGTCCGGTAAGACTGGTACTACTGCGAGTTCTACAAACAAATGAGTCGAGCTTGCTTTATCTACAGCTGTTTCGTAGCACTGGAATTGAAGAATGTTCCGGTTCGGGACTTCGGGTGGATCAACGAGCAGCTGCGACTTTTGATACATCCAGACGAAGCAGGCGCTGGTTCCATAGCTTCAGCTTGAACAGATTTGGTAATCGCAAGCAGTGGAGTCACTCCTCTTCTCCAGATCCTAACGTCATCGACCACCGCGCCGCTGCTTTCGGCGTGTATCCCAGCCGCCGTCGCCTGTCCATCAAGCACGCGAAACACGCCAAACATTTGATTTTTTTGCCTATCCGGGCAACTCTTACGATCGCCTTTCCGCCACGGCCGCGGTGCCTGGCCGGCCGTCCTAACGTTTGCCTAGCCAGCCGCGTGGCGCGTGGGGCGGCACTGTGTCCATCCCGGCGAAAACGACCGGTCGACGATCGACGAGGCGGAAGGCGCCGTGCTGTACTGTAGTGCAGCGGCGGACGGATCGAGGTTTTCGGGGAGAAAGCACTGGGCAGGAGGAGCAAATCTCTTTCACGAAAGGAGGGGAGCGCGGCTGGCTGCGGCGGGGCGAGTGAGGCGCGAGTGGCTTGGTGCGAACTAAAGCCGGCAGCTGGCACAGTACCGGATGCGAGCGATCACGTTGGGGTGCAGCCTTCGGGGAAAGCCCGCCCACCCGATCGAGCTCCTCGCCGCTGTTGGTGCCGGCGTTGGGCGCCGAGCTCGATGGCAACGTGACGCTGCTTCACTGTGCTACTACTATTCCGGTGTGTGGCCGCCTCGCCTCGGCCTCTCCGCTTGGGGTCCGAGAAAGGGATTTCCCGTGGTCTGTGCAAGTGCAACGGGAAAGCCTTTGCCCATCTCGGCCCACCGGAGCAACACATCAGTAAAAGATCCGCGCACCACTCATACAAATCATGATTTATTAGGGACATGCTGCCTGCCGTTTCTAACAGTGAACTCTGCAAGAACCTGATCTCAAAACAGAGGAATCTGCAGCACAAAACACGAACGCGTGGAGTAAAGCGCGCGCGGCAGACGAGAGGAAATCAATCGTGGCGCATCTCTTTGGGTGATTTGACAGTCTTTGTGCGATGTGTCGCCTTTGACCCGGCTGTCAAATCTGCTACCCCGTTTTCAAGGGGGTTCCGAGTTTGACGACGTGCGCGGCCACGCGTGCCAAAGTACCGACTGATCATCATGTCTGCCCGCCATGCGACGACGTGATGACGCAGCCACGTCGCCTGGCCGGCCCCGGAGAGAAAGGGGCCGTGAGTACGTACGTTCCTGCGGTGCCACCTGCCCGCCCGCGCCCGCTCGATCTCTTTCACTGAAACCCCCACACTCCCTGCGCCCCATCGGCATCGGTGCCCTGTTCGCTTTCTCTCGGTCCGAGCCGATCGGCCATTGGCACGCACGCTGCGAAAGACTGCGACGTCTGCTCGTGATCTTATCGCGGTAGCAGAGCAGAGGGGAGTGTACCTCGGTCTGTCGCCGTCGCGGATGGGTTCGACCAGAAAGAAACAAAGAGACTCGGAACGCAACCGGCCAGTCGCTGTTTTACGTGGCAGAAAAGGTGATGGCCTTCAACGGAAACGAGATTTTGGAGAAGTGGCAGTTAGCTTCATGGGCCGGGCTGGAGTCAACAAATGGCCCAAAAAAGGATCACGTGGTCTACGACATGCGGCAACTCAAAATGCGAGATAGGAGCGCGATGTCTGTGTTCACAATCCCACTTGTTGCATTCGTGTATAAACACACTGTACGTATATGAACATCAGATCAAACGTGGAGGAATGAAGTACTCGTAGTACAAAATGACGTGCCTGTGCTGAAATGATGAGCATCTGCCGTGCTGGCGAGGCCGGTGTGAGGCTAGGCCCGTCCTAGGCTAAACCATACTCCCTCCGGTGTACAAAATATTGTCATTCTACACTAGAGCTAAGAGTGCACAAAAAATTGTCGTTTTACACTGCATGCCATGGAAAATAGTGTAAAAAATGGGATAGCGTGTACCTAGGAATCAAACTTGCATCAGATTGGCTGGAAAAACGTGAAGAAGACCACTCGGACCACTAAGGAGAGTTGTATTATAAAAGAAAGAAATCTATTTAATGCTTCCTTGATATGCGAGAACATGTCCAAAACGACAATATTTTGTACACCGGAGGGAGTATGTTCATTACTGCAGCCCAACACAAACAACTAGGAGTTTCCGGGTTGGACTTTAAAGTACTACCTAAGCAGATGGTCGCGCACAGCCCGTAGATTGTGATCGGTGGATTACTGGGCTAGAGTAAAGGAGATGGTTCGTTGCAAACTGCTGTAAAAAGTAAAGATTCCGAGTGACAAGGCATAAGGAACTTCATTCTTACAATTTCTGAATAATATGCCTGTATAAAGTACAATTAATCAAAAACGGCAATAATAGAAAAATTGGGATTATGTGGTAATAATAATTTTTGGCATCTAATATAATATATAGAGTTAGGTTGTTGATAATGGCATTATCATTATAAAACCCTAAATTATCCAAATATAAATTTATAAATTATTCACTGGTTTGTTACAAAAATGGTCAAGAACATCTTCACATATTTTTAAAATTTCTCATCATTGTCATTATAAAAGAGAATACCCCAGTACAACCAAATATAGGTTTGAAATTTACGTGCTACTGTCAATGATTATAAAATCAATTTTCGAAATTAGTAGTTATTAAAAAAAACAGTGATGATAGGGTGAGAATAAATTAAGACATTCTTTATAACATATAAAGTTAGATAATAGATAATAACATTATGTTTGAAATGCTGATTTCTAACCACGCAAATACATAGACTGGCAACTAGGTTAAAAGTAGATAACGGACGAGAAGCCCTCACGCTTTCGTCTTTCTTTCACCGGTCTAGCAGCGCAATCATGGATAGAGGACGGCGAAGGGGTGGAGCCCTACTAACATGTGATGGGCAATTAAAGTTGCTCGTTTGTTGGGTAGGAGGATGGTGCCGTGGGGAGCTGGGGTAACGAACGAACATTGCTTGTCACGGGCTCCAGGTGACAAAGGCCACGGATCCTACTGCACGATCATGTTTGGGAAAAGGGAGCCAGCCACGGGTCGTGCTCCGTCGTGCGCTGCTAGCTGGCCGATTCCGGGTGACGGATTGCCACCAGCTGCCGCGGCTGCAACACCAAGCAAAGCCGCCTCCACTTCCAAAAGCAGTGGGTTCCCACAGAGAGCAGGGCGCGCGCATGCATGATGAAAAGCGCGATGCAGATCGGGGGAACAGCCCAAGAGAGCAGGAGCGTCACGTCGGACAACTGTTTGGCGTATGAGTGGCGCAAGCAGGGATCTCAAATGCAGAAGCAACTGATCGGACGCTTGTGGGGCCACACAAACTTTGAGCCAAAGGAAAACGATTCCATTAATGTTCGCCGCACATGCATGAGGCGACTTCGTTTGGTACAAATCTGATACTCCCTCTTTTCCATATTAATTGACGTTTTAGACATAAATTTTAGTTCAAATTGCACTAAAAATACTGTCCAAAACGTCAATTAATATGAGAAGGAGGGAGTAGTAAATTACAGAAACATAAGGGGGATGCTGTTGTGCAGAGGTGCTGCACGGTGGAGGCGAGGGTGTGAAGAAAATCAGACTGCAGCTTCAACAAATACTTGTCTCATCATAGACATCAGTGAGATCTCCAGAACACTCAGTCACCTGCAAACACCAGACGGTGTTTCGAATCAGCGAGTGCAAAGTACAGAACTCACGCTCATCAAGTGCAGTTTTGTTCAGAGGAACTTACCGTTCGGCGACTGGGAGCTGGCCGCAGAAAAGTCGGAGGACGCCATAGGTATAGACATGGACAGTTGGGTCGCCGAGAACGAGGCGAGGTTAGTGTTTTCATCACCAAGGTCCGGCCACGTGTCCCTTGACTTCGGCCACTCGTCGAAGAAGGGCCGCAGTTGATTCTCCTGCTTCCCAGAGCCGACAACGGTCCCAAAGTCATTTCCTAGGAAGGAAAGTGGCTGCCTATCCATCTTCGAGATCGAGTTGACCGTGCTTTGACCCAGGTCACTCAGCGCCCCGAGCTGAGGGCAGCTCTGAAGTTGAAACGAGGAGTTCTGGGATGGCGCCAAACGCCATTGGTTCTCCATGGACACATCAATAGCTTCCGAGATGAGCTGATTGTGTTCGTCTGCCAAAGATCTTATTCCGTAACCAGTGTACCTGAATTCAAGAATGTGCGGTAAAGTCCACAAATTAGAAGGGATGCTGTGGTTGATACATATACTGAATAAAACAATGTTTGGAGATAAAGAAATGTATGTCATTTTAACAAGAGACAAGATAGGATTGAGCCGATGTTCCTAGTGGTTAAAAGAGCAGTAATCACAAAATTTCTGGTTAAAAGAGTCAAATCTTCATTATGAAAAATATCTGTGAATTAAGCTTACCTAACACTAGCTGGTACATAGCATCATTATAGCAGCACAAAAGTAAGGAAATATCAGAGCGCATGTAGCAAAGTGAATGTGAAGATGTTACACTAAGAACTCTTGTACAGCTAACAATTTGTATTGGTGGAAAGAAGGCTATGGTTATGGCAAAAAGAGAGTGGCTCACATGCTGCCTTTGCAGAATTTTCGGTTGTTACAAGAGCGAAATTTATTATATTCTGCACCCTAAAAGGGTCGCAAGAGAAACGGATGGATTCTGTGGCATGATAAAGAGCTGAAGCATTGTTCAGAGGAGGCCAGGATCAGCGAGCAGCAGGCACTAGCACTGCGACCACAGATCACGAACAAGCTTCATCTTTAAGGATAGTACGTGCTTCAAGCTTAGTCTGTACCAAAACCAAGAAGGCTGTGCTTTGAGCTGCCACCCACCTGGATACAGATGTCTCACACGCATGGACACTGCCCTCGGCGTCAGGGGAATAGAACTAATCACAGAAAGTATGGGCAGACCAAGGAATCAGAACATGAACACTACACGTAATCTCCTGCAGCGGGCAAAGTTCTCTGGCAGATAATGCTAATTACGCGTTTGCAGCAGTGAAGTACCGAATAAGCACTACTGGTTTTCACTGCAGGTGATACAAACACAATGGAAGACAGGGATTAAAGGATCACATAAGAACACGCATTTTCTGGACCTCTGACGCCAATTATTTCGAGGCACAACACTGAAGAAACGTACTTGCAGAAGAGAGAAAAATAAAGGACCAGTCACCTGAGATCTTTGGCTGTTCCCCCACCAAGAGCTGCGTATGTAGCAGTGTTGTCCAGGTTCAGCTGAGAAGAACTCAACGAGGAGAATGGGCTCGACATGTTGCTGCCCCCGCCGCCGCCATTGCTGCCGGCGATTGCCGGGTAAAGGGAATGGCTCTGGAAGTTGCCACCGGTGGTGGCAGCTGCGAGGGGCTGCGCAGCGATGGGTGCCACGGCGGAGAGCGGTTGGGAGCGGGGAACGAGCTGCGTTTCCACAGGCTTTCTTGAACGGTTGCGGCCGCGGTGCATGTGGCGCTCGCAGTACTTGGAGTCCGGGGCGGCCTCCTTGGCGCACCGCCACTTCTTGCCGTCGGTACGCCGGCACCGGCCGGGCTCCGGATCCAGCTTCTTGCCGAAGTACGAACCATACGCAACTGCACAAATACGAGCAAAGAATCAGACGATACTATCCATTTAACCGTCATTTATTGCATTAATCTGTCCGTGCATTTGCGTAGAGTAGTTTCCAAATGAATCGGTATTTGGCACAGGACACTACCGCTGCACACGCAAGGTAAAGCTGCCTATTCCTAGCAATCGACGGAAATGGCGAGCTGGAGTGCTGCTGTTGTAGCATTTAATGGACTTGCTTGTTCGCTCGCTCGCTGGCAACCACACCATTTACTGATAATCGAGAACGAGAGCGAACAAATGGCGAAATATAAGCAGCAGGTTTCTAAAGCGAGGAGTATTTAGTACTGTTCACCCACAATGGTGCTAACGATACTAATGAGAACCAACCTCTTCCGCAACCACCTACCCTGTAACAAATCCTACAAGCAATGATAGGCTGGCGCCCACAACTCATGCGCTGAATCTACTAGAAGACGAGAGCACCAATCCAGATTAAACAAAGCAGGAGCCTTCAGGGAACAAATCTTAGTCTTAGTATAAAACACACGCGCCGTCCTTGAATCGCGCATCAGGGACTAACAAATGACCGGAGCAGATTAACAAACGGCGCAAGAGTACACCTGATCGGAATAAACAAAGAGTTCGGGGGTACGGCGGCACACGCAGACGAAGCACGCCAAAAGCGATAAGGCAAGGATGGCGTCCGCGGGTGGACGAGGAAGAGGAACAGCGGGGACGTACGTGTGGGGTGCCCGTAGAAGCGGGTGGCCAGCGAGTCGAGGCCGCGGCGGATGGGGACGACGAGATCCGGCGGCACGGGCACGCCGGCCACCAGGTACTTGTATATGAGCGCCTGCTGCTCCAGCTCCTCGTACTGCGCCGGCGTGAACGGCAGCGGCGCCGTCGCCCACCTCCCGCTCACCTGCGCGTCCTCCCTTAACCCGCCGCCGTTACCCCTGCACCAGCAAACATGCCACCACGTCAAAACCAAGAACGGAGGGAACGAACGAACGACGGGAGGAGCGAGAGGAAGCAGAGCAGTAGGAGGGAGGGAGTTGTTGGTTTACGCGGAGAGAGGAGAGGAGCGGCAGAAGGGGAGGAGAGACGGGGTGGCGGTGGAGGAGCGGTGGTCGCCTCCTCCTGCTCCTGCCGGGGAAAGAGAGGCATACGGCATCGCCATTTCCCCTTGTCTCTCTCGCGCGCTGCTTGCTCCCCGCGGCCGGCCGCGCCCTATTTAGAGCTAGTACAGCCTACAGCTGGACCCGCCCTATTTTTCTCTATTTTATTCAAACCGATCCAAATATCTAAAACTCGAGGAGAACCATATTTTTTTATGAGCACGAAAATCATCCACGAGGTTCTTATTTCTAAGTACTCTTGCTTCAAATCCTTAACCTGCAGCTAATATAGGGCACCTCCACGGCCGTTCTCACGCCGCCGTGTCGGAGCCGGGTTGGGTTGCCTGCGTGCGTGGAGGCGAGAGGCGGGCGAGCGAGCGGTGCGACGTGGACGAGCCCGACACGTCGATCCCGCTGCGCGCGTCGGCCCGGCTAGAAGACAAGCCACGCCTGCTATCTCCCACCCACTGTCTCTCTAGCGCGCCACCTCGTTTCTCTCTCCTCCCTCCCTCCTGCTCCCTACCTCTCTCTCTTCACGTACAGCTTTCTTCCGTTCCCTACGCTGCTTTGTTTGTTTCGGGGATCAGTAATTACCGGGGGTGGATATGGATGCGGCACTGTAGCCCTAGTGGTGACAAGTAGGGCGTGAGGAGGGAGAGAGAGAGCAGGAGGAGATGACTGAATTTGCGCCGTGTCTGCGTTGCGGTTACCGAGGCGGCTTTTAAAGGCCACAGGAGGGTGCGGGGGCGCCGTTGCCGTTGCCTCCTTTCCTGCTGCCATTTTCCACTTCTTTTGTCATCCGTCACGTGACTTTTGATCAGCCCAGCTTACGACAGACCGAGTTTCATTTTTCTGGGCAGTTTGGACAGTGAGCTTTCGAATTTCACACGTTCATCATTGCGCAGCGATTTCCCGCTGGGTATTTGACTTCTTATCTTAAAGCTCTCTTTGGATTGGAAGAATTGAAAAACACGGTGATAAGAAAAACATATAAATTGAAATTGTATGTTTTTGCAATCATATAAGAAATGAAAAATATTGGAATTGAGATGAGAAGTCCTTTGGCAGCACCACAGGAAAAACAAAGGAACCTTAAACACGAGTCAGGAAAGAAAAAAAGGGTACAAACTCATGTTATGTTTCCTGCAAAATTTAGCAAAGAAATTCATTGCTATAGAAACTACCCTTTGTTTTTCCTGTGAGCCAAATAGTCATGTAGGAAAAAATCCTTTACAAATCATATTCTTCAAAATTCCTTTGTCATTCCTTCAATCCAAAGGGAGACTAATGTTCTACTTCTCCTATCTCAAATTACTTGTCACTTTCTAGTTCATTTTTCAAAATAAACTAAAGTGTGACAAGTAAATTGGGATGGAGTGAGTAAAATAAATAGGTTTAGTGACTAATCTAGTTTAATTGAATTATATTTTTTAGTAAACTTCATTTATTTCAGAATGCATGGAGTAGCAGTGTAGGAATGATTCAAAGTTAGGATGAATCAATATTTTTTCCAAACAACAAATTTGAAGAGCTAAAATATAAATTTAAGAGCTTCATAAAATGTCTTTCCAACGTAGTACAATCAACGATAATTGTTCCATATAAGACGAATACGAAGATTTTTTTTTGGCTAACAATTTTCCAAACACAGGGATACAGTATCTCTCTGTCTCTTATACACGGAACAATCTACCGGGGGCTCGAGCCCCCTACTTGGAGCCGCTCATTGAGGTCTCCTATATTTTTGTTTGGATTCGTCACGCTGTATGTTTATATCAGCAATACCACTACCTTCGTCACGAAACAAGCAGGCGCAACCGCGGAAGAGGACGACGTTGCAGCCAGCACTCCCGTGTGTTGGCAAGCATGGTCCACGTCGCGCGCGGAACGGCAGCAAATGGTCCAGCAGGCACACGAGCGCGTGCCCGGAGAACTTGGTGGTACCACCACACACGATCTCTCTCTCTCAGATCAAACAACTGGCACTCGTGCCGTGTAACGAGGAAGCCTAATCTTGCCCGTGTGACACACTGCCAGCCAGCGATCGACGACATTGGAAAGTCTGCGTGGGCAAGACGTGTTCTCTTGCATATGCATGCTGCTGACAATGATCCAGCGCTCATGTGCATGCAGGGTGGAACGAACCGGCTGTAATGTCTGCACTAGAATGATGCATTCTCATGCACGGGTGGGATTGACGTCTGCTCTTCGTTCAGCAGCTTGTGTCCCGGGAGGAAGCACCCGTTTTCGCTCCGATGAGTTGCTCGTCAGTTAAGGACATCTATCAACCCATGGCAGCATGAAGAAAATATAGACTACTGCAGGCGTTGGCAGCAGTGTGAAGCAGTAACTTTCAGCAATCACGATTCTTCGTCGTTCAACTGAGGATTTACCCAAAGCATCAGGAGCCACTCAATCTACATGCTGAACCCGCATCAATGGCCCTATATCCCCTGTGCATTAAGACTGTACAGCCTCAGTAACGTCATGACTCATGAGCGACATGAACCCGGTGAGATCTCCAGCACGAGCAGTAGTGCAACCAGGAGCCGCTACGTGTCCGCAGGGTGGCCCGCACGACAGCGTGAGAAGGACGAGTAGGCCCGCGCTCTATGCACGTGACGGCGCGCCGGAGGCAACGCGCGCCCTCCCGCGGCAGGACCACCTCGTCACCTGCAGAGCCCTCCGTATTCGCCTACGCCCCTACTACCGTTCTTGCTCGCGCGTTATTGGTGGTGGCCATCGTCTTTTTGGTCTCTTGCAAGTACCCACTGTAGTGGATTTACTTTGACTACAGGAGCCAGTTTGGAAAAAGTCAGCAAGACGTGATTTTTTTACGCCACTTTGATAAGGCAGGCCGCAGGCTCAGCGTTGAGGCTGCGAGGAGCATTGGTGCGCTGCGCTGCGCTGCTGTAGGCCTGTAGCAGCACCACAGCCTCCAGCATACGAGGAAGGCCGAAGACAGGGGAACAGTACTCCTCCTAACGTACGTAGAAAACGAAAAGAAATCGGCATCAGCCACCAGCAGGTCCATGTAACGGTACGAATCCTAGTGGTACAAGGATTAATGATTCGTGGCTGCATAGGTCGACGTGCATTGCGTGCGGACATCGATCCCTACGGCTACAGGTAGCGTCCATGCATCGCTACAGAGCCCACCGGTAAAACATGCATGGCCAACACAGTGAGGCCATTCTGTCCTCACCTATTACCAGGTGGGCCCAGGCAGCCAGCTAAGATCCACCCAGATTTTACTGCTCCACAACATGTCCTTACCGAGATGCAAAACAGCCGAAAACATAATTTTGATTCGTAGTAGGAGTATGCTAGAACAAAAGCCTTTGCGATTTGACCCGCGAGTTTTGGGTCTACCACTTGAGAGGAGGTACACGTACACCGAATCGAAGAAACGAATGGGGGTGCCGGGTTCGACTGCTACTAATGACGGCCAACGGCATCGCTTTACCTTAAGAGAGACAGCAAGGGTTTACATGCATTTGACATCCAGCTAGCTGCCTATGCACTTGGTAGGGCATCCATTCCACTCAGTGACAAGACAACGACCCGTCAACCTCATGCCTATACCCAATACCCTACTCCAGTTCATGTAGGTGTGGCCACCGCCACACCGCATGGAGTGCTTAGAAAATGATCAACCGTTAACTAATCAGGCCTCGTTTCATGAAGCAACAATGGCATCACGTTCGGAGGAAAATCTGATTGATACTTTCTTCGTCTCAAAAAATACGACAAATTTTTTGGACGGGAGGGAGTACTACCTCCATTCCCTAATAATTGACGTTTGTGACAAGGAAATGTACTAGAAATGAACTGGCCCGTGATGTCTGAACGACGATCTTTTCGATACAGGGGTAGTATTAGTTACGTTGCACGAACCATATTAGATAGTATGACCCGCTTAAGTAACGGATCTATGGAGACAAAACTGACCCGGGGGTGATACCGTGCCGGGCTAGACAGTTGTACAACTTTTTCAGTAAATCAGAAACGAATTTAGAAACGCATCTGCGCACAAGTCCTGTTAACAACGAAAGGAATAATCGTCGCAACAATGACATTAGCTAGCTGGACGACGACGCGATGTGAGCTCAACGAAAACCAATCATGGAGAGTCACGTAAACACCCAAAACGTTCCATCTCAAAACAGAAGTGGGACGAGACGCTGTAATCGTTCATACAGGTGTGCGCACAGATGGCCCTGTCCCGTCCATCACTCGATCCTCCCCTTCCTTCAACATGGCTCAAAGCCGCCGCCCGCCGGCCAGCGATCTTGATGTGCCTTGGGGGCCACCCGTGACATGCCTCGGCAACACACAGCGTAGATTACACATCAACACACCGCTCGCTCGCAAAAAGAGCGAACCGATCTAACGCGAGACCATGTGTCGTGTCGGTTGGCGCTGCAGTTGCCGCTCGGTAGGTGGCAGGTCAGGACTCGTGGATGTGGATCGGTAGGCCACCTGCTCGCGAAAGGGATCGTCCATGCACGGCATCTCTCGTCCAACACGCGTGTCCCCGGCCAGCTCGCTGGATATGCCGTCGGCGACCTGGCGCCCGCGCCCCCTGTTGCCGATGCGCCGACAGGTTTGGCCGCGCGCCTCGTCGAGAGACAGTCGCACGGCGGATCGGTCCCGCCGCTTGGCATCATTACGTACGCATCATCTGATGTGCTGCGGTGGGTGGTGGCACATGCGTCGCTCGCGTGTAGTCCTGCCCTGCCACGGATAGTTATGCCCGGGCCATGGCCAAACATACGTACGTACACGCCGCTACATATATGTTGAAGCTGACACAGTTCGTGGACCACCACCGCGCGTACGTGAGATGCCGTGGCGTGCGACGCGTACTTTGCCGTAGTACGCGTTCGAGTGAGGAGTTACGGTGTACGGAGAACGTCTTTCCCAGTGTGCTTTCTGTTTTTAGCTTTTCAGAGTTTTCGTCGCTGCTTCAGCAGACGGCAGTTTTGTGCGTACGCATACATTACCGTGGGCTGTACTGGTCCATGTTCAAAGAACGGACAATGTGCATGGTTGGATAGGCCCGTAAAGCCCGTTGTCAGGCCCATAGAAATTAATGCTTCACCCAACAACCTGGCCCGTTTTTTTTTTCATTCGCGGCGGGTAGCCCGCGTGGCTAATGAAGTGCGACTTCTGTCGACCCTCGAGTGGGCCTGGACCAGGGAGACGTCCAAGTTTTGAGGCCGATTTATCAAGTTGGAATGGATCAAGGAAATCCTATATATCGAACGCCCATTTTTAGCTTCGGCATCCGACACGGCGGGAGATTCGTGTGAACAACCACTGACGGCAGTTCTGCGGGTGTTGCTGGGCCGGTGGAAGCGGCCCAATAAAAAACGAAGACTGTGCGCCAGCTGATGTACAAGTTACAGTTGACCTGAAATTATTTACCAGTAGTAAGGAGCATTGATCCGGAAAGCGAAGGGATGGGAATAATTTATGTACTGGCCAGACGTAGACACGATTTCTGGAGCCGCATCTGATTGGGACCTAACAGCACCGCTAAAATCGAGGGTTGGTAGGGTGGGGTAGGGTTACAATATTAACGTGCCTGTCATAGGCGCGGGTCGCCGGGCGCCACGCCCATGTCCGCTCGCGAATTTCGCGGACACCCATGCTCTCAGATCAGAATGCTTTTGCTGCGACGATTGGATGGTCGTCGTGCTCGCTCGTCCACCCCACCTTTCGCTCTCGCTCGATCACCGCTCCCGGTCAGGTACAAGTGGAGTACTCCCTCCTTTCTCAAAAGATTGTCACCTTTTAGTACAAAAATGAACTAGAAGGTGACAATCTTTTGAGAAAGGAGGGAGTACTACAAACTTGATAGCAGGCCGTGCCGCCCCCGTCACTCGCACCCTGACGCGGTGCCACTTGCCTCTACTGTGCCAGGGCCAATCACCAGCTCGCGTCGATTTTATATTCCGTACGGGCACGAGCGGCAAATATGCCCCAGCCGCCGCTGCTCCATTACCACTCCCACTCAGCCCTCCTCCCGTCCACGAGCCCGGCTTGCCGCCGCCTCGCCTCGCCGCCCGCGTCTCTCTCCACCCGCCGCCGCGGAGTCGTGATGGCTACGTCGACGGCCCAGACACCGGCGCCGCCGGCGGGGCTCAAGGAGGGCATCGCGGGGCTGTACGACGAGTCGTCGGGGGTGTGGGAGAGCATCTGGGGCGACCACATGCACCACGGCTTCTACGAGTCCGGCGAGGCCGCGTCCATGGCCGACCACCGCCGCGCCCAGATCCGCATGGTCGAGGAGGCGCTCGCCTTCGCCGCCGTCCCAGGTGCGTGCGCCCCTCCCTACCGGATCCCGGCCCTACGATTGTGTGGAGCGGGTTTATCTGCAACCCTATTGGTTGAAACAAGCCTGGCCAATGGCTGTTGGCTGCGATAAAAAATCTGAACACGGCACGTGGCCTGCAGGCTGTTTGTTTGGTTGGTAGCGGCCCAGTGGCCAGTGGGCACGCCAAGCCACTCGTGAACTGAGAAAACCTGACCCCTGCCAGGCCATGCTTGCCGTGTCGAATCCCGCCGATGAACTCTAGTGAAACTGCAACCGTAGCTGGTTTCTACGGATGCCACGCTTGGCGGTGGCGGGCGGGGTGTGCGTAGTTGCAGCTCCGCTATTTTACCAGTTGTTTTCTGTGTCGACCCTGTTCAGCAGACGTCCTGTATTAGTGTCAGTCCGTCTGTAGGCGTTCCCCAATCTACAGGCTTGAAGCCAGCGGTCCGTTTCTTGGCTGATCACAGTACTCACAGTCGTGAGAAATTCTACAAATAAGTTGATGCATTTTCCCAAATGCAACAATCTGCATACTATATATATTTTTTCCCTTGCGTGCAGATGACCCTGCGAAGAAACCCAAAACCATAGTCGACGTAGGGTGTGGCATTGGTGGCAGCTCAAGGTACTTGGCGAAAAAATACGGAGCACAATGCAGTGGCATCACGCTGAGCCCTGTTCAAGCTGAAAGAGGAAACGCTCTCGCTGCCGCGCAAGAATTGTCAGACAAGGTGCCCCGCTAATCTCCATTACAGAAGATTTATTCAAATGATTCTAGTCTTGAGACTTTTATAATATCAACCGCTGTTAACTAACGCTGGCTTTCGTCCCGGTGCGATGGAGCAGGTTTCCCTGCAAGTTGCTGATGCTCTGGAGCAACCGTTTCCTGATGGGCAGTTTGATCTTGTCTGGTCCATGGAGAGTGGTGAGCACATGCCGGACAAAAGAAAGGTAAGCTTTATTGTTCCCCTTGATCTAAAGCAGTATGGTGTACTAGATTCCCCCGCATTTCGAGATTGTCTATCTAGTTGCGTGACTGCATGAGTCGCCGTATTTCTGTTGAAGCAAACATATAAGTTTTTTTATAGTTGGGACAAGAAAGAAAGGAGACAATTATACACAAGAGGATTGCACTTCCTTCAGAAGTTCAGGACATCCACTTGCCTGAGATAAAAATAACTGCAGTGCTTATTTCCAGAAATAATAGTTTAACGCATTCTCAAGATTGAATTCTGGCTCATGAATGTAGTAGTTCAACAAGGGCTAGAATGTAAGGGAAATTCAAATAGAGGAAAAATTGAATCGCAACCTTCAAAACGAACATTTAGTTTCTTTGGATTGTTTTCTCTGTATACTGATACTAGTGAAGCTCTGTGTTGTGCTTGAATTATTAACCGACTCTTGTAATAGTTTGTTAGCGAGCTCGCACGCGTCGCTGCTCCAGGAGGAACAATTATCATTGTGACGTGGTGCCATAGGAACCTCGAGGAGTCTGAAACCTCGCTGAAACCCGATGAATTGAATCTCTTGAAGAAAATATGCGACGCGTACTACCTGCCCGACTGGTGCTCACCTTCAGACTACGTGAACATCGCCAAATCATTGTCGCTTGAGGTAAACAAATCTTCTCGTATTCTGGATCCAGAATGAATTTTGAGTGACAGTACCGTGTGCACCTTGTCTGCAAAATTGTCTAGAGTACACGCGGAGGGACTGTGCGTCAATCTGCATGATCTCACAAAAGATACTTATGCTGTTGCGTGTGCTGCCAGGATATCAAGACCGCGGATTGGTCGGAGAACGTGGCCCCGTTCTGGCCTGCGGTCATACGATCAGCATTGACATGGAAAGGGCTCACCTCTCTGCTAAAAGCCGGTATGTTCTCTGTACATCTTCTTCCTTCCCTGCTACTGGCCACAGACCGCACCAAACTAGTCTGGCTGGGAGAGCTCATCTTATTGTTGTTTTTGTCTCTGCGTGAAGGATGGAAGACGATAAGAGGAGCCATGGTGATGCCGTTGATGATCGAGGGCTACAAGAAAGGGCTCATCAAGTTCACCATCATCACCTGCCGCAAGCCCGGAGCAGCATAGTAGCGTCGAAAGGAGAAAGTCCTGCCTGAGCGCCTCCGTTCATCGTAATAAAGTAGAGCCATGGCGAATTGGAAGTGGAAGCCACTCCATTACGTCGGTTCTCCTGTAAAAGAATCGACGGGCATAGTATGTGATCGCGTTATCAAATAATTCTTGTACTATATGTTGAGATATTTCCAGATTTGCGCACTGGCGCTATGCCTGTGCCCGCCGCTGCAAACTTGCCATTTCGTATTTTTTTTTCGAGGGGGCTTGTGAAAGCGAGAGCGTGGGCTCGCCGGTCAGGGTCAGGTCGACGGCCGCCGCCACGGTGGCAGACAGTCGGGTTTCTGGCAGCCGATGGTGCTGTGTGAGGCGCGGCGCGAAGAGGCCAGCCCGAAATTTGAAATATGGGTTGTGATTCAACGGCCCATTTTTGTAAATGCCTAACCGATGAAGGCCCACGAACTTACTTGTGGAGCCTTCTATTCGAGTGATTCTTCAGTTTGGCAGCGTCAGATTTTATCAGACGAGTCACGAGCATGAGCACCCTAATACTCTCTCGTTATCTTTTAACTGACGTTTCAGACAAAAGAAATAAACTAGAAATAAGCTAATCTCCTGTCCGGACGTCAAATAAAAAAAATAAATGCAAAAGAAATAAACTAGAATTAAGCTAATCTCCTGTACGGACGCCAAATAAAAAAATAAAGAGGAGTATATTTTTTGACGAAGCACCCTAATAATTTATGAAAAACGCAATTTTCATTTCTGATGACGATTAGCATGCTGGAACCGGAGATACTACGTATCAATGGTCCTTCATCTACATACTCCAGCGACATCAGCACGTATTTAGCAAATGTTAAAATTCCGACGACCTCGCCCGGTCAGATCTGCCGTCCCTAAAAAGGGGCCGGGAAATTAAAATAACACAGACAGGAAAAGGTCTGCCGTTCTCCGCTGGCATGACCACCCGTTCCACGCTCATTGAACTGACGTTCTCGCACTTGACGGGCGCGACCGCCGACCGCCCCGAGTCCGGTCTAGGCGAGTGTGCTCCCCCAGCCAGTTCCCCTCCTTGTCTTCCAGCGTCGCCGTCCCAGATCTGACCTCATCGTGCCTCCCGACACAGTCAACTCCGGCGGGCCGTTCCGCCCCCTTCTTAAACCCGCCACCCCGATTCAACTCGTCATCCGACGCCACCGCCGCTCAGAGCTGCAGCGCTAGCGACCGCTCCCTCTCTCTCTTTCTCTCTCGTCGATCGTCGTCGCCATGGCCGCGGCGCTCCTCCTGGTTGTCCCGCCCGTCGGCCTTTTCGCCGCGCTCGCCTTCCTGGCGCGTCCCCGCGGCGCGCTTCTCCATCTCCGGGACCGCCACGTCCTCATCACGGGCGGGTCCAGCGGCATCGGGCTCGCCATGGCCACGGCCGCCGCGCGGGAGGGCGCGCGGGTCTCCATCCTCGCCCGCAACGCCGCGCGCCTCGAGGACGCGCGCGCCGCCATCCGCGCCGCCACGGGGCAGGACGTGGGCGTCCTCGCGGCCGACGTGCGGGACGCGGCCGCCGTGGCGCGCGCGCTGCAGGAGGCCGGGCCCGTCGACGTCCTGGTGTGCAACCAGGGCGTGTTCGTGCCGCAGGAGCTCGAGAAGCAGGACATGGAGGAGGTCAAGTGGATGGTGGACATCAACCTCATGGGCACGTTCCACCTCGTCAAGGCAGCGCTCCCTGGCATGAAGGCGCGCACCCGTGAGACGGGTCTTCCCGCATCCATCGCCATCATGTCCTCGCAGGCCGGCCAGGTACGTACTGCACGGCAGCCGCGATGCTGCTAAGTTGTTCGATGTAATGCTTTGTGGCTGGGCGGTTAATCTCTTTGTTATCGACATGTTTGCTTCAGGTTGGTATTTATGGGTACACAGCTTATTCAGCGAGCAAGTTCGCGCTGAGGGGAATGGGGGAGGCGCTGCAGCATGAGGTCATCGCAGATAACATTCGCGTGTCGTTGATCTTCCCTCCCGACACTGAGACTCCAGGTTTTGAGACGGGTAAGTGTGAATTATGGGTCTTCTGAACTACAACTACTTTTACTGATTTCTAGATGGATTTGAGCAACTGAACCACTGGATGACGGAGTTCTCTTGATAATTTTCAACTTGGCAACCTGAAAACTTTAGGGCTGTATAGCAATGCAATGAGAACTTATCCACAGTGCCATATAGCTATTCGATGGTTTAACATAAAATCGCTTTAAAAAATAGCCTGAAATATGCCGATAACATGACTCTTCGGTCACTTTGGTTCATTGGGTACTTGTGCTTTGTCATAGTATCATCTTAACCTGTACCAGAACAATTAGAGAAAATTAACTTACTTTTGTTATTTTATTAATATTTTTCTTACTACTTGCTAGCCCTCAAGCTACGATTGCATTCTCAGTAACATTCTTTGGCTGATTTCAGAGCATAAGAGGAGGCCGGAATTGACCCACATCATAGCAGGATCATCCGGTGGAATGAAGGTCGATGATGTTGCTAAGAAGGCTTTGACCGGCATAAAATCTGGCAGGTTTATTGTCCCCTGCAATTTTGAGGGAGCAATGTTAGCCGTGGCCACTGCTGGTTTGTCTCCCCAGAGCTCCCCATTGATGGCATTCGTAGAGGTCGTTGGCGCTGGAATCATGAGATTTGCAGCACTTTGTTTCCAATGGAATTGGTTCTCTACCATCGAGAACTATTTTGCCAAGAACAAGAAGGGTCAGTGATAATGAGACCATCACCTGTATCTCAACAACTTGTTCTTGATTTCCTGAGAGTTAAAGGTTCCACGAATAAACAGTCGTTTAGGCACCTGATGTGAATTGTGATGTAGTGTTCTATGTAGAGAAGCTGCCGTTCTCTGTTTGTTTTTCCTCCTCTGCTTTGTAAAATGTAGATTTCAGCAAACAATACCCCAATAAAAGGCACCCATTTTCTTGAACTAGTGGTCTGATACTTGCAGAGATTGTGCAAATCCTGTTCTGTAACTCCTGATATCGTCTGCACTTGTTGCAATTTGAAACTTCCCTGGCACGGCTTGCGTATGCCTGGGTTTTGATACGAAGCGTCTAATTCGGGTTTAACGGACGAGATTGCACGGGCCTTCCTGGAGAGACCAATCCATGGTCTACTGCCTCCCGGACCTGTGGACCGAAAGATTAGGCTGCTCCGCGCGGCGGGGACTAGAGAGCTGCGAGCGGGTGTCGCGTCGGAAGGTCGGATAGAAGCAGCAAACTTCCGATGCTCGCCATAGATTCGTTCATGGCGTCCGCCTCCCCCTGCTGCGCTCCATCTACGTCGCTGCGATGCCCTCTCGCCGTCTCGGCCCCCTTCGCTTTCCCTCGCCCTGCCCTACCGCTTCTACCGCGCCGCCTCGCCATCTCGCTCTCGTCCCCGAGAGCCGCGTCATCACTGGAGGCCCTGGTACTGGAGTCCGAGTCCGACGAAGAGGACGAGGAAGAGGGAGAAGAGGCCGAGGAGGGCCTTTTCCAGGGCGAGGCGTGGGCGGCAGAGAACGACGAGAGGGACGCGGTGCGGTCACCTGAGCTGGAGGTGTTCGAGCTAGAAGAGCTGCCCGAGCAGTGGCGGCGGTCGAGGATTGCCTGGCTCTGCAAGGAGCTCCCCGCTTACAAGCACTCCACCTTCACCCGCATCCTCAATGCCCAGCGCAAGTGGATAACCCAGGACGATGCCACCTACGTCGCCGTCCACTGCCTCCGCATCCGCGACAACGACGCTGCATTCAGGGTCAGTATCTCGGCGCCTTCACCTCCCTTCGGCAACCTGTTTTCGACTCACTGACTTTTCTGTCAGATATACTTGTGCATACGTTTCTTGTTCACTAACTGTTCGACGAATTGCCTTTGTTGTGTAAAGGCACTATATGTTGCTGATATATGAATTATGCGATGGTTTTTTATAGGTGTACAACTGGATGGTGCGGCAGCACTGGTACCGCTTCAATTTCGCTTTAGCGACGAGGGTAGCAGATTATCTTGGTAGGGATGGTAAGGTTGAGAAATGCCGGGAGCTGTTTGAAATGATGGTCAAGCAGGGCCGAGTGCCTGCGGAGTCCACCTTCCACATATTGGTCGTTGCATATCTCAGCGTTCCAGGGGGGCGTTGTCTTGAGGAGGCATGCACCATCTACAATCAGATGATACAGATGGGTGGTTACAAGCCTCGCCTCCACCTGCATAATTCCCTGTTCCGTGCGCTTGTCAGTAAGACGGGAGGGACTGCGAAGCACAATCTCAGGCAGGCTGAGTTTATCTACCACAATATAGTCACATGTAAGCTGGCGGTGCACAAGGAGGTGTATGCTGGGCTCATTTGGCTTCACAGCTATCAAGATGTTGTTGATAGAGGTAGAATTAAAGCTCTTAGGGATGAGATGAAACGATCTGGTTTTCAGGAGAATTCTGATGTGCTGGTGTCAGTGATGAGGGCCTTCTCCAAGGAAGGGGATGTTAAAGAAACAGAGGCAACATGGCACATGCTTCTTCAGAGTGGTTGTGAGATTCCCGCTCAAGCTTATGTCTGCCGAATGGAGCTTTATGCACGGACTGGCGAGCCTATGAAATCCCTGAAAATGTTCAGGGAAATGAAGGGTCGGAACATACCTCCTAATGTTGCGTCGTATCACAAGATAATTGAGATAATGGCAAAGGCTAGAGAGATAGAGTTTGCAGAGAATCTTATGGAAGAATTTGTTGCAAGCCATATGAAGCACTTGATGCCATCCTTTCTTGACTTGATGTATATGTATCTTGATCTTAATATGCTCGATAAATTGGAGAAGACATTCACAAAATGCCTTGTGAGGTGTCGTCCTAATAGAATACTGTACATTATTTATCTGGAATCACTGGTAAGGAGTGGAAACATCCAGAGGGCTGAGGAGATATTTGGTGAAATGCATAAAAATGGGACGATTGGTACTAATGCCAAGTCTTGCAACATCATGCTAAGAGGGTATCTTTCTGTGGAGGGCTATCAGAAAGCTGAAAACATTTATGATATAATGTGTAAAAAGAAGTATGATGTACCACCAGATTCATTGGAAAAACTTCAAAATGGTCTACTCATTAGCAAGAAAGTTGTGAAGCCAAAACCTGTGAGCATGAAATTGGACCAAGAGCAGCGTGAGATTTTGATTGGTTTGCTTCTTGGAGGCACTCAAATAGAATCTCATGCACAGAAAGGGCTACACATGGTCCACTTTAAGTTTCAGGAGGATTCTAATGCTCATTCAGTTTTAAGGACACACATTCATGAACGCTTCTTTGAATGGCTGCCTTCGGCATACAGATCACTCAATGATGAGAGCGAGATCCCTTATCGATTTTCGACCATACCTCATTCACATTTTGCCTTCTTTGCCGACCAGTTTTTTCTGAGAGGCCACCCTGTTCTGCCTAAGCTTGTCCATAGATGGTTGTCTCCACGAGTCCTTGCATATTGGTTCATGTTTGGGGGCTTCAGGCTCCAGTCAGGTGATACTGTTCTTAAGGTCAGCGGTGGGAACACTGATGGTGTTGAGAGAATTGTCGAGTCCTTAAAAACGAAGTGTTTAGTATGTAAAGTGAAGAGAAAAGGAAGATTCTTTTGGTTAGGCTTTCAGGGAAACAATGCTGATTCTTTCTGGAAAGTAATTGAACCTTATGTGTTGGATAGTTTCGGGAGTTCTATGACACAGGAAAACGACGACATTGGTTCTGATGGTTCGCAAGATGGCGATACTGATTATGAGGACGATACAGACAGAACTGTTAGGGAAAGTGATGAGTGAAGACAGTTACGTTCAGAAGTGTAGTAGTCTGTAGTCTCTGAAAACTCATCGAAATTAGCAGAGTTCTGTAATCAGGCTGGAGGTTTGTGATGTATATTTCTTATGCATGCATTCCTTCTGACACCAGGTTACCCAGATTGATCTGTGATCCATCTATCCGGTGATCTGAGCTCTTGTACTCTAGATGGTTTCCGAAAAAAGAAGACACTTGTACTCTAGGTAGTCCTAGGCGGGAAATTATAGAAAACAGCTTGATGAATTTCCATGATACTAATACTTGGTAGTTGCGCGAATGTGGTATTATACATTTCTTCACCTCTTGATGTCCATTCCCTCCCGGGTTTCATTATTCGTAGCCTAAAGTAGAGTACATTAATATCAGAACAACATTTTACAACATGCGAGTTTGTGGGAGCATATTGTGTCTTTAACCTCCATTGTTTCCTACAGATCTTGCGAGAGCCTGGTGAGCAAGTTGGTGAGGAGCGCGTCCCTCCTGTCGGCCCTGGCCCTCCTCTGCTCCTCGCGCTCCATCCACTGCTGCTCCAGCATGAGCCTCTCCCGCTCCATCCTCTGCATCTCCTGCCGCCACTGGTCCTCGAAGAAGAGCCGCTCCCGCGCGTGCCTCTCTATCATCTCCTGACGCCGCAAGTCCAGGCGCAGCTGCTGCTCGAGGAAGTCCTGCAGCAGGCCGCGGATGGCAGACTTTCTTCTGCGCCGATCGTCGTCGTCGGCTTCGTCGCGGCCGGACGGCTCGGCCGATCTCGTTGGCTTCCTTTTCGGAAGAGGTCGCCCGGGCTCGGACCCAGAGTACTGGCGTTGCATGTTCCCCTGTGCGAACCGCCGCCAAGGACTCGTGCTAAGCTGCTAATGCAGAGCTCCGGAATGCCGTCTTCTGGGCCAAATGACACGCTCACCTGACGAAAATGACGCGCTGGTTACAAGAACATTCGCGAGAGCGTGGAGCAAAGCTGTCTCAGTTGTTGAAGAAGGAAGCGGACGAGTCGACCAACCTCAACCTTGCAGGCAGCGGTCGACGACGCTAGCTAGCTAGTCAGGCTTCAGCTTTGCCCCCCGCGTCGCGGTGAACAGCTCTTTGGCGCCTTCTCCTCCCGCTCTGCGCCGCCCGCCGTCATCGTTTTACATTGCATTGCATTCTCAGGTGGTGCGAGTTCATGACGGAACCGCGTACGCCCTGGTCTGGTGCTTGTGGTGGATGTGGAGGCCGAGACCGCAACGGCGTCAGCGTTGACAGGATCGGAGTTGGTACTAGCTAGTAAATGAAAACAGCTGCCTGCCTGCCTCCATGCAGCAGCAGCAGCAGCAGCCGTCGTCTTTTGTCGCGTTTTTCATCGTCTCTCCGACGCTTTCCGATCTCCGTACTTGACCGTGCTCTGATTCCTTCTCCGTTCCTTGAATTCACCGGCAGTTTCACACCGCCCAGGTGGGGGTGAAGTGTGAACCGCTCTGCTCACGTCCACACGGGCAAGTTCAGGTTCAGCTCGCCACGTCGCCGTCGATCCTCATGGTCTTCCGTCCGAGCTGACGGGTCCGTCGAATACCCCCAACGGCCTAAAGGTGATCTCTTTGACGTATCCGATGTCATGTCTCTTTTCAGCCGCTGCTAGTTGCAGTATTGACCCCGTGACCTCTTCCTTCCCGCCACGGCTCCCTCGGGCAGAGCAGATCGAGCCGCCGTCTATGCTATGCGTCGTGTGGTTTCGCACGACAGCGGTGACGTGCACGCGCGCGGCGCCGGAGCGGAGCGTCGCTGTCGGTTGGAACGCGCCGCGCCGCGCCGGCCGTTCTTGATTTGGGCGGAATACTGATGATCACGTGCCTGCAGTACGGTGCATCCCGGATTGTACAGAGGGAGGGGCCGCGTTCTGCAGGCTGCCAAAAAGCAATGCCGCGTGGTGACCACGGTAACTGAAGCGTCCTAACTATGGGCCCGTAGTTTTACGGCCTCTGAGAAGTTATACTGGGCCTGCGGTGGTATTATGGGGCCCGTGTTAGGACGCCGGGCACAAATAAGGCCTGTCGCTGAGAATACTTGTCCGGCCCGAGAAGTAACACCTCTGCGCCCGGCATCGAGGGCAAAACATGCTGCATGAATTTTTGGCGAATCCACCGCACCTTTGCAAAGTGCAAACGCACCAAAACTGATCAGGTGGCTGCTCGGCCGTGCATTGCAGGTCCGGATCTTTTCGAATCGAATTGGCCACAGACAGATTCCGCGGTGCGGTCCAGGCGTCCAGCCGTACCCCTGCGCCTGCTCTGCTCCCGGACAGCACAAAAGGCAGGTATTGATGGCAGCAGAATCGTCGCGTCCGCGCCCACTAAACGCACGTCGCCAGACCCAGTGCCCAATGGGAGAGCCGAATAAGACGCGGCCGGCCCGGCGCCAGACGGACGGACGCGGTGGGGAAAAAGAGGAAACCCCGACCGCGCTTTGGAAACCTCGAGCCTTTTCCAGCTGTCGTTGGATTCCCTCCCCTCTCCTCGTCCTCGTCCACCCCGTGAACCATCTCGTGCTTCCAGGTTCGTTTCCGTTCCCATCTCGTGCTTCCAGGTTCGTTGCTGAATGCTGAGGATATAACAAATGTCCTTCCCGCGAACCGGATTCCGCTCCACCGCCGTCTCGTCTCACCTCCCGCGTTCGCAGCAGGATGGCGCGCGGCCACCTCCACGCTTGGTGTTCACTCGCCTTCGTCTGGCTCTGGGCGCTGGCGCTCGCACAAGCACGGCACGGAGTGCCCGCTACTCTCGTGGACATCACTTACGTGAGAAGCGCTGTGGCCAAAGGAGCAGGTGAGCGACTCCGGCGCTTTTTCTCGCTCCCTGTTTACGCACCTGTTCCTCCCGTCGAAGTACGGAGTCAGTTTGCTGACACGCGCGTTTCGTTCGTGTGCCTGATGTGGTACTAGTGTGCTTGGATGGAAGCGCGCCGGCGTATCATCTCGCCCGCGGATTCGGGTCCGGGACGAACAGCTGGTTGGTTCATTTTGAGGTTCGTTGCGGTTTGTTCGTGACTTACCGCTGCTAAGAAACGTGCAGTTTATGATGTTCAGTTTTCCAGTTCACCCGTTTACGGATTTATGGTAGGGAGGAGGATGGTGCAACAATGTAACCACCTGCCTGGAACGGAAGCGCACTCGGTTGGGATCCTCCGAGAAAATGGCGAAGCAGATTGCCTTCTCTGGTATCCTGAGCGACGCCCCGGAGTACAACCCTGGTACTGAATTTCACTACTTACCTAGCAATTCGGACCTCCTAGGCTTGAAGTAATTTCATAAGCTTGATCCTGTATTAATGTGTGATCATCGGACCTAGACTTTTACACTTGGAACAAGGTCAAGGTTCGGTACTGTGATGGGTCATCTTTCACAGGCGATGTTGAAGAAGTGGATCCTGTGAGTACATATGCCACACAATTTTTCTGTTCTCAGATTTGATGTGAAAATGTGTACCCTACTCATATTTTCTTAACTCTGCCTCCTGCTTAGGCAACGAAGCTACACTACAGAGGTGCAAGAATATGGCAAGCAGTTATGGAGGACCTCCTAGCAAAAGGAATGAACAAAGCTGAAAACGTTCGAGTTCCTGTGAGCATATTTCCCGAGAGTTGCAGGGGTTTGCATGACTAACTAAATTGTGTCAGGCTCTAATTTCAGGGTGTTCAGCTGGTGGGTTAACATCCATACTACACTGTGACAGATTTCATGATCTTCTGCCAGTGGGTGCCAAAGTCAAATGCCTTTCGGATGCTGGTTTCTTCATCAACGTGTAAGACATTGTATTGTACCAGTAGCCGGTTCCTAGAAAGAAAGAGAATACCATGTGATTTTCAGCCTTTTAAATGTACTGGCCATTGAATAGAACAATGCACATAGCCTGGAAAATATACAGATTTCCACATATTATTTTTGAAACGAACTCCTTGTCTGACACGTATCTGAACAATCCACAGGACGGATGTTGCTGGAGAGGAGTATATTGCTGCCTTTTTCAACAATGTGGTCACAACACATGTATGTACTTACCTACTCTTCATACTGATGTTGATCAATGTTGAGGAACACAAGCCACAAAAAGATACCAAGAGGGTTCTTATAAAACAAACACTGATTACAATGTGAAACCTTAGATTCAAACCACGGTTCAAATAGTTGTACTGGGACTAGGATTATTGATAAAAAAATAAACAGTTTCATTTTTTTGGCAAACTCATTCTTTAACTATTAGTTTAGTTCTATCGTTTCCCATCTGCCTGATCACACTGTTTTCAAATGCCTTAGGGGTCAGCAAAAAATTTGCACTCTTCATGCACTTCGATATTACCTCCAGGCATGGTAAGATGCACCCCCTCCGTTCTCAATTTGTTGTTGTTAGGACAACCACTATAGTTCATTTTTGAACTAGAATTCTTGTCTTAACGACAACAATTTAAAAATGGAGTATATTTCAAGCAGCATTGCTAGTGCAACTGTAGCCTAGGAACCTGATTCCAGAGCCTTAAGAATATATATATCTGTTGCTTCGATGCAGTGTTTTTTCCCTCAGAACGAGGTGAAACAGATGCGGGCTCCTCTGTTCATCCTCAATGCAGCATATGATTCATGGCAGGTTACGATTCGGGGACCTTCACATCTGTTTTGTGGATAATTCTCTTGATTATTGTTGATCTTTTCGATGTTGCCTTTATACAAACATCCTTTACACAGGTAAGAAACATTCTGATACCAAGAGTTGCTGATCGTCACGGTAAATGGAATAACTGTAAGAATGACATGGGCCAGTGTTCAGCTGAACAACTTCAGATATTGCAGGGTTGGTGCTACTGCCTCCGTAATTTTATTTTTTCCTTGGCAGGCCACTTGTCACATGTCTGATCATGCATATTGTTCAACTTCTGATGCCGTCGTTTCCAGGATTCAGGGACGGTTTTCTGAGGGCAGTGGAGGAGCAAGGAAACTCCGCTTCCAGGGGATTATTCATAAACTCGTGCTTCGTACATTGCCAGTCCGAGATACAGGAGCTGTGGTTTGCATCCGACTCCCCCATGCTTGGAAACACAGTAATGCACCCTTTGAACCCCGAAACGTCATTTCCATGAAATTCAACGAGATTCTATAACACCTAGAAAATGCTGAGACTGGAGCTTTTTCTCGTTCGTGCAGAAAATAGCAAGTGCAGTTGGAGATTGGTTCTTCGATCGCAGCCCGTTTCAGAAGATCGACTGCCCTTACCCGTGCGACTCGACCTGTCACAACCGGGTCTACGAGGACTTGTCAGGAGCGTAGCAATTACAGCAGCCTCACTTCGCATTGCCATTCATCACGTCACTATACTTGATGCTCCACTAATGGTCGCGATTGAACCTTTGATTTTTTTTATGAATAAATAAACCAAGCACCAGCGACTAATTCGGCTGGTGCCGGAGGCTGGGTGCAACTTCCAGCGGTAGATACAGTACAAGGACAGTATAGATGTTTCCCATATTGCACCTCCGAGTAGTACCATCTATACTTCTTTTTTTTTTGTAAAATGCCCACCGGATCCACATTGATTTACGGGAGCGAGAAGACATGGATTATTTATCGCCTTGTCCGTATACCTGTGCACGTACTTTGCGCCATGGCTTGATCTAAGCTGGTGACGTTCCAGATTGTGCAGCCGCTGAGCATAACTGGTTCAATTTTGGACGGTGCGTCCGTGCGTGCCGACGAGCTAACGTACATTAACTGAAACTAACTGATCCTTCAGGGCTGAGCGATCCGCGGATATCGGCAAGCTTTCTTTAGCCGCCAATGGTTTGTCATCAGGCAAGGCGGTTGGTGCACCTGACCCGAGCCGCCGCCTCCACGGCAGAGTGGTGGGACAGTCAAAATCACCTTTGCAACGACTGCACTGCTGCCGGCGGCACCCACAACGGAGCGCTGTATCGCACCGCGCCGCCCGCCCCATTTGCATCAGGCCGGAAGAGCGTCAAGCCCCATTTGCCTCGCTAGAAAAAGGAAAGCCTGCTGTAATTGAAACGCAAATGCCCATAATGGATTATGTCAATATTGTTCTTCAGCCTTGTTCCGGACCCAGGACTGAACACTAAAAGAAGAGGAAACCGAAAGAAGGCAAAAGAAGTGAGAATGAAAAGATTAGCAAAAACTATCCTTGAGCCTCATGAGCTGTAGCAAGATTTGTACCAATGACCAGTATAAAATAGGGCAATGCTGAGTTCTCGAATGTATAACAAAGAACAAACCCTATAAACCACACCATATAATATTACGAATCAGAGCATCTCAAGGAGACAAGTCCGATAAACGCAACAAAATGCAAAACCAACAACCCATAAACAACCCAATCCCGAATTGCAAATGAAAACTGATGCCATCAATTTTGTGGCATTGTGCATTCCTCCAGATCAGAATCAGGACTAAAAGATCCTACCCAAATCCTTTCTTGCCATGGATGGTGGCAGTCCGCTTGCTGCAAAAGAGTGACTGGCACTCCCTCCTGCACAGACGGGATTTATTTGCATCAGTATTATGCTTGAAAGACAAGTGCAGGCAAGACCTTAATATCAGGTCCACATTTCACAATTAATAGCTACTCCCTCCGTCCCAAAAAGGTTGTCGCTTTGTAGTTCATTTTTGAACTACAAAGCGACAAGCTTTTTGGGACGGAGGGAGTACAACTTTATTCCAGTCCCATGCGCATATAGATTGACCAAGGCAAAATTGTACATTTGAATCAGAGTTGGGGTTTGCCATACTGTTTCGCTTAAAAAAATGTGCATTTGAGCATACTATAAATTAATACTCCCTCTGTATCAAAATGTTTGTCGCTTTGTTATTCAAAAATGAACTACAAAGCGACAAGTTCATGGGGACGGAGGGAGTATATGTTAAAACAATTCAATTAGCTATGTGCACTGCAGTATCTCTGCATCTGGAAGTTAACATCAAAGCTATAACATATGTAAATGATGTTGGTTGATTGGTTAAGAAGGAATTATGACACAAAAAATGAATCTACTTGCCTAAGATCCAAGGTGAAAATGAACTTCGAAACTGAAGGAAATATATATAGTGGAAGGAAAAATAACAATTATGTAAAGTACATGACCATACTTATTATGCATAGATAAAATAAATCTTAGGCATAAAACCTTACCCCAGGGCAGCATTCCGTGACCCACATTTGTGGGTGGTAGTTCCACCGAGCTATAATTATTCCTGGCAGGACCATTGTGGTGAGTCCTCATCTGTCGTATGGAACTAGAAGTCATGTTGCTGTACTGCTGAAATGGTTGTCCATGACGAATTGGGAAACTTTGCTGAGAATAATTTCCATGATTGTAGCCAGCAAAGGTGATAGGACCTGTAGGATGTGTGTTCTCTCCAACAAATGATGCATGAAATCGGTGTTCACTCCTGCAGCAAAAATGGACCAGAATCAGTTGTAGAACAAAAGCTAACTTCAACCAGTATGGAAAGGTTGCTTGTGGAACCATATGGTTGAAAAATAGAAAAATAGATCCAAATCATAATCATCATCCGGTTGCAAATACAAAACAAGGAGTATGATCACCTCTCATACCATATGTCCATATTTATCATAAAAAAGGTCAGGGTTCTCTAAAAGCACCAAGGCTAACAGTGTATAATAAAGTAGGTAAGAAAAGGTGCCCCAAGTTATGGATATTCACAAGCAACAAATCCACTGAAACCACCTGAGGGACAGTGGGATATGTGTGGTAATATGTGCAACTGGATCCTTTCAACACGGCAAGACAGTGCAACGGAAATCAGGAACATGGGAAAAGTTGGAATTGAGTCGTGCCTCATGCGTTTCTTGAAGGTGCGGGCAAACTATTTGAATGCATTAAAAATTATTTATTATAACTACACTAAAAAGCTAACAATACTAATACATCCTAATAGTAGTTATTCAGAAGTAAGTTTTAAAAAGAGGGTTGTCCCAGTTATTAGACTTTTGGATAGACCAATAACATCAATTAAATCATATCAAGAAAACATAGAATACCTTTCATTCAGCGATGAAGGGTTCGAACTTTGGGTAGGTGCCAATCTGCTGGATCTGTTTGTTTGACCACTTGCATCTCTCAACAGGAGACTACTTATCTCAGCTGACAAGGAAAGATCCTCTTGTAGGAGTGACTCATCACTGCACATTATATTAGAACAGAAACCTCAGTTGGAGCTACATTAAAACAAAATAACTGTTAAATGCACCATTACCTATAGTTGGGATCCCAATCAGCTGGATCTGGTATTGATGAGATGGAGGGCAATGTATCTGTTGACATGTTGGAGGGGTGTAAAGGAGGAAAGCCACTGTAACGAGTGCGTGGAAAAGAACCATGACCAGAAGTAGAAGGTTCTGAAGGTAAAACACTGCTGACACCTCTCTGCGGTCTCCAACTAAAATTACCAGAATTAGGGAGTGCATTGTGCATGTATCCAGAATTTCCCTGACCATACACATCAAAACAAGCAGGATGCATTACATCTGCTTGATGACCCTGGACTAGTTGAGATGCATGCTCATGTGGTGGCACTGGCATAGGTGGATAACCCAGATTCCTCCTCCTATTGTACTGGGCTACAGCAGCAACTTTTCCCAATGAGGAGCCACGGCTACCTCTTGCAGGAGAGGTACCATACTTTCCAGCAGCACTAGTTGGGATTTGCATCTGGGAATTGGGTGGAGTAAATTGTGATGGACTGACACCAAGGGACATAGGCCTCGGACCCCCAGGACTTAACTGCATGCTGCCACCAAATGACAGATGAGGTCTTCGTCGAAAATCTGGACTAGAACCTAAAAATGATCCTCCAGCTTGTGCACATAAATGAAACCCAGAAGGATCCATCGGTGAATTATATATGTTGACACTACTGAAATCATAGCTTCCATAGCTGCTTGCAAGACCAGGATTATCATTAAAGCTACCATGGCTACCAAAACTACCACAACTGCTTCCATATGAAAAAGGGATATTTGGCTGATAAGTGTTATTAAGTTGTAGGACTCTGATACTGTTTCCAACCTAAAAATGCCACAGATCAGATATGATGGGAACATGTTACAACTTGTCAAACTACTTTAAGTATAAACAACGACATTTACAACCTGAGGAGAAAGACCGGCACCTAGCAAGTGACCTCCTCCAGGATTGTGATCAACCATTGCAGCACGAGCGACCGTCTACAATACAAAAGAAGACCAAAGAGGCTTGACTTATATAAAAGAACTACTGAAAAAGGGTTAAAACTTTGCTCCAGATATTTCCTAACGTCTCTTCAATACTATTTTTTGGAACAAATGCATTAGTTCTTTCAAAATAGGTAGTATGAAATACTATTTCACATTTATCTGTCAGTTATAAGAATGGAGATCTAAAAATGTCTCACCAAGGAGACGAGCCCATGATACTGCAATTTAGTTAATTTCCAAAGTTTTCACATCAAAAGTAGGACAGAAGAGTTGTGCATCAGCAAGTTGTCCGGACTCTAGATTAGGACTGCACTTACAATTCTTGGGGTCTCCTGGACAGGCTCGTAGGGACCAGTGAAGGCTTCACCAGTAATGAATGGGTGATCTGAAGCCTGAGATAGGTTTTTGTATTAGTGAAGTGTTTCCAATGTTTGTTCAAGAAATAAATTAGTATCACAGAAATCAAGCTAAATGCATCCATAAGTACCAAAACTCCTCTGGAGACTATATTACAACAGTTCCAATGATTCTATTAAAATGCAAGGATTTAACATATATTCTATTTCACAAGAGAAAACTAAAGCCACAAATAAATGCACCAGTGTCATCAGTGAATACCTGCAACGGTGACCAACGCTTATGAGGATCCAACTCAAGAACTCCCCTCAAGAAGTTAATCAATGCTAAGCAATCTGTCTTTTCTATATCTGAATCGAAATTGAAAGAAGTGAGAACATATTGTTGAACTTGTAACTCCACAATGACGACAAGACAACCTCATTCTAGATTGACACTCATTGATGCAACAAACTCAAGTACCCCATTAAGAGCACACCAAATATGTTGAATAACTAATATCCATGCAAAGATTAAAAGTCTATCATCTACATTGTCATATTTAATGGTGTACAGCAGCAAGCACGGTATGTGGAGAAGTTTGAACATCGACAAAAAGTGGGGAAAGGACAGACCGACAGAGCCTGTGAGACATGTAGCTGCTATGTTATCCTTAGTAACATACACTCCAGTGACTAGCAGGCTCGTAAGGTAATCCACAATGCCTTACATTTTATTGACAAATACAAATACCAGCTCAGTAACTTTAGCAAAAAATTCTGCTATAGTATCATCTCTAAGTTGAGGATGATCCCTATGAGTTGTTAAAAATCAAATATAATATCCTTAAATCATTATGCAAGTTTATGAATACAATACAGATGTTTTTCTCACATAAACATTGAATGGACCATAAATACCATGACAGAGTAGCATTAATCACTGGGACCATCCAACACAAAAAGGTAAAGGCCGCATAGCTCCATCCGGAAACAAAGGAGTGCAGAACAAACCTGACAAGATTTCCCCAGTCGTATTCTGCCAAGGGTATGTCAATATCAGTTTCTCGAGACTTGCATGAGAGAAATACCATCTCCCCTTCTTTGGCTTCTTGGACTCCCTCTGCAGGACGTAGAAAGGGAATAAAAGAAAAGAACTAGTCAAGGTTCAAGGAACTGATAACTTCAAGAAAACCATTAAAACTTACTGCTTCAATCTCCTCTTCAGTTAATAGTCTGTATGCACTGCCAGGACCATTCTGGGATTCACTACCAGGATAGATGTTTCCAATATGTTTAAAAAATCTCCCAGTCTTTTGAGCCTCCCCTAGCATATCATCTGGTGGTTGCACACTGTATATAGTTGAATTTCCACATAGCAGTATAGGTGATTTGCCATGACTGACTGTAACTTAAAACAATGAGATAAATTTTCCTTAAGATGTAGTTACCCAAGAATCTCAATGATACGGGAAATGACGTCGTATTCTGATGCTCCAGGAAATAAAGGTAATCCAATATACAGTTCAGCAACTATGCATCCGAGTGACCACATGTCAATGGCAGTATTATATCTAGCACTTGTCAAGTGCACAAGCTCACAATTCAGAATCCACGTGCTAAAAGAGATAACAAAACATAACAAAATTCATGCTTTATGAGATGAACATAGGATACGGATAACCAATAAGTACTTCTGGGGACCTGTAATAACGACTCTGAAAAAAGGAAAAGGTCAAAACTTGAACTGAAGTTAGTTGATACAGTATATCATTAGAGCACAAAATTCAGACTGGACAGATAAAACAAAACCTGAATATATGAATAAACGGTTTTCCCCTCCATGCATGCTGATCCAAAATCAATTACTTTCACTCCAGCTCCTGCTTTTACACTGCAAAAAGGCATCATATATCAGTAAACTACAAACGGCATCACTGATATTGAGAAGAAGCAACTTACGTTGGAGTTATGAGGATATTTTCTGGTTTTAGATCACAATGAATAATGCCAGCATCTTTCATGACAATCAATGCGTCCAATATCTGAAAGAATAGATAATCACATATGGTAACAGCTTAATCGAACATATTGAAATAAAACTTCACCTGTCTTGTAAAAGAACGGACGAATTTCATTTTCAGACCTCTTAAGCTATTCCTTTTCAACAACTCATATCTACAAAAAAGGTGACATTACGTGACAACATAAAACAGAAAAAACTATTGCATACTTAAAACTGATGAAGAGAAGTTAAAAGAAAGTTAGCTTACAGGTTGTTACCGAGCATTTCAAAAGTTATACATAAATGATTTTGACAGAGAAAAAAATCCAGCATGCGAACAATGTGGTGTCGATCATCAGGATCAAACTTGCGGTTTAGCTGCAGACGATAACATAGTCACATTTGTGAATCCAAGTAGTATGTGCATTCGGTTAACGGACAAAGCACAGAACTGTACCATGCTCAACAGGGAGACCTCCATGATAGCCTGCTGGTAAAAGGCAGGCTGGTTTTTTATAACCTTCACTGCGACATAGTTGTTGGTTTCTGTATCCCAGCATTTTGCAACCTGTCCGAAGGTACCTTGGCCAAGCATTTCTTGGACAACATACCTAATTACCAAAATGTCAAAATAAATTTAGTGTACAATAACGATAGCTTAACACCCTGAGCCTCACTTATTGGAAGAAGAAACTAAAAACAGTTAACAGTAAAACGTTTTTAATGATTTGGATATATTTGAGCATTTTTCCAAATCCTAAGAAACAAAAGGGTCCATCATCTATGTCTAAATAGTTCTAATTTATTATAAGTAACCAACTTCTCTTGAAAGGAATTTGTGTGGGCAAAAATTCATATAAAATTACTGAGACATGAATAGTACTCTATCCAATCCACAATGTAAGTAGATAACACACAGACCACAGATGCACTAGATCCAAGAGAAAGAAAGAAAAATGATGATGCCAAATGATTAATAATGCCTTTATTAAATGGCATTGTACAATCACCTTTGATAGAAGGGGTATTGAATGAAAATATTGCAATTTTACTGTACACATTTACCTCAATAAACTTACATTGAAAAATGCACTCCTAAGTAAATGACCATAGGGAACAAGTAGGTGCACTGGAAGCAACATAGAGAGAAAACTAACCTCCGGTCAGACTTTTTATTAATCAATTCCAAGTTTGCATACAATATGAGGTCAGAGTTGGCATTGTCAAGGCCATCGTTGTGAACAGGAACTGCAGGATTGGTGAGAAAGCGCTTGGGTTTTAGTGACTCTGAGTATGTAAACTCGGGATTGCATTTCTCAAAAGTTTGTACGATGCCTGTAGTTAATCTTGCAACAAACTGCATCAATAAACAGCTGTACTTCAGAGTGGAGCATCACAGATATATGAAAATAGGTGCATATTATACACATGAACATTAATAACAAAGTGTATTGAAGCATATGCACACATTTATTGCAATTTACTATTGATCGATATAGGCAAGACACTTGAAGAATGTTCATATAGCACTTTATCCTCTATGCGGGCTTATGTTGCTAAAGATCTAAACAAACCAAAAGAAAGAAAGTATTGACTTTAGAATGACAAGGATCCTATTCCTAGCAGAAACTAAGTTGTTACTATCTCCAATTCACTTATGAATTATGATCAAAATATCAGTAATTATTATGTTCTCCTTGAGCTAGTGATAGATGAAAAGGTTCTAGGAATGCCAGATTTTGAACATTCTGTCAAACACATGAAGCTAGCACATACCGAACTCAGAACCAAAAATGAATAAGATGCATACGCTCTAAATGATCAGCAATCCTAAGAGTATCAGATAAGGTAAACAGACACAAAGTTCGCACCACACGAAACTAAGGATTAAAGGAACATTTGAGTGAATGTTCCACTAGTCAAATCTGAGTTGGTAAAACTATGTGCGCGAGCAATGAGAAAAGGTAGTAGCAGAAGCAGCAACAATGCTGATTTGAATAGTTCAGGCCCTCCGAATTCAGCTTTTAGTTTCCTATGCTAGCACTTGAGCACCCCCAATTACGTCCCAGCTGTGCCACCATTCTCTAATCGCTCGATCCAATTGACAATTCAGCACAGCGAGGCCGTACAACGGCTGCATGAAGCAAGCATCTCTAGGTGGCCGTGCGAGTGCGAGAGGGGGAAGGTGCAGGAGACGTACCGGCCTCCTCCTGACGGCGCGGAGGTTGCTTGAGCGGGCGGCAACCCCATTGCTTGGGGCGGATGGCGACGTCTCCGCCCGCTCTCCAGCCGCTGCGGTGAACGCCCGGAAAGCCGTGGGCTCGCTCGGCGCCCACGACAGCCTCGCGGCGTCCGCCTCCATCCGGGGCACTTCCATAAGCCTCGCGCAACCGCCTCCCTAGCCCCCGTAACGCAGGCGCCGGTGCCCGCGGAGATCAACCGTCAGGCCAATGAACTTCACCGGTCCACTCCGCGGCTCTTAATGGGATCACAGCGGCCGAAGCGTCAGACCTTCAGGAGCAGCAGAAGCAGGAGCTAAGCGGCGACCGGCGGAGTCCAGTCGCAGCCTGTCCGTCGGGTATCGCCCAGTGCTCCCCGGCCGCCGATCCGATCCTCCTCCCCTCCCCTGTACTGAGGCTCCCGATGCCGGGAGCTGGGAATCAGACGGATGGGGCGCGTAGGGTTCTGGGACCAGCAAGGGGAGCAGGATTAGTTCGCTACGGCGGTTCCGGCGGCGGAGCGGAGCGAGGCGGTGATGGTGGCGGAGTGGGGAATTTGGAGGCGGGGCGGCAACTCCCAGTTCCCTCTTCCTCTTCCTCAGCTGCGTCAGCGTTGCCTCCTCCCTTCACTCGGTTTCTTTCGCTCGCTTTGCTTGCAGCGACTATTATATCTCGGTTTGTTTAATCGAGTTGATTAATTTACTAATGTTTTTAATTAGCAGTGATAATATGCTCCCAGTGGCAACGGCCTCTTGTCATAGACGTCTCACATGCTCCCTAGCCAGGGTAAGCACGGCTGTCACAGCGTCGCAGACGGTGGATCCTGCCAAGTGCCAGCGTGACCGTCTGATCATGTGGATGAGGCGGATAATCGCGGAAAATACTAAAAAATAATCGTTTTCCAAATGCCTTTATCATTAAAGATTTTCCATTGTTGGAAGTGTACTTTACAATCTGAGGCGGAACTATGGGCGTATATTTGGATACCGTTTCCAACATAAATGAGGAAACGGTTGACGGATATGCGTCAACACTGTGAATATGCTTAGCGTCCACGAAATGCAACGCAATTATTTTAGAGATAGAAAGTGGCCAAAATTTATTTTAAAGATGGAAAGTAGTCAGGATTCAAGCGGAGTCGTGTCTGGTAGGTCAAGATATTATCCGATATATCGAGGTTGTTCATTAATTGGAGGAAATCGGCGGTGATGCCGATCAGCCTTGACCATCTTAACATGCAGTCAGTCCTTTCTGGGTTCAGCAGGATCATGCGCTTGACAAACTCAAAGGTTGGCAGGTTAAATTGCTCTCCTTCTGTGGGCGCCGAGAGATGGTCCATACAACACTCAGCTCATTGGCGACATACACCCTATCAGCCCTCAAACCTCCGAAAAAATTCAACCGAGCTTTAGATAAAATTCGGCGTTGATTTCTTTGGGTAGGTGATGGTCAAATGCAAGGTGGACGTTGCAAAGTCAGCTGGTCTCGCGTATATCGGCCGCTTTGCTTTGACGGCTTGGGGATAACTGATCTTGAGTGCTTTAGTAGAGCACTCCGGCTGCTGCTCCTGTATCTTGGCTTACCACCTACGCGGGCAGACTGAGACTTTTCTACCTTCAAAGTGTGTAGGATCGTGCGCTCGACAGACTCAAAGGTTGGCAAGGTAAACTGCTCTCCTTCTGTGGGCGCTGAGAGTTGGTCCATACAACACTCAGCTCATTGGTGACATACACCCTATCAGCCCTCAAACATTTGAAAAAATTCATCCGAGCTTTAGATAAAATTCAGCGTCGATTTCTTTGGGTAGGTGATGGTCAAATACAAGGTGGACGTACAAAGTCAGTTGGTCTCGCGTATGTCGGCAACTTTGCTTTGGCGGCTTGGGGATAGCTGATCTTGAGTGCTTTAGTAGAGCACTTCGGCTGCGATGGCTTTGGGTAGAATGGTCATCTCCGACAAGGGTCTGGTTCGGGATGTCTCTTCTAATTGACGATACGGACTGGCACCTCTTCGCAATGGCCACAAGCGTCCTGGGGGAGATGGGCACAAGACCAATTTTTTGCACTCCAGTTGGCTAGAGGGTCGACCTCCACTACAGGAATATCGGTCACTTACGTCGGCCAAAGCCGACGTAAGTAAGGCTTAAACCGACGTAAGTAACTTAATTACGTCGGTTTTCCCTTAATTACGTCGGCTTTCAGCCGACGTAGGCATTTGGACGTAATTAAGGTGACTTACGTCGGCCACCGACGTAAGTTACCTTAATTACGTCGGTCTGCAGAAGCCGACGTAAGTTAAGTGTCGAGATGGTTCTTGGGCTGGGCCAGAGGACTTACGTCGGCTTGGGCAAGCCGACGTAAGTAAAGTGCTGTAACTTACGTCGGCCAGGGCAAACCGACGTAAGTTAAGTGGTTTAACTTACGTCGGTATGGCCTGACCGACGTAAGTTAACCTGGGCTAACTTACGTCGGCATTCCCATAGCCGACGTAAGTTAAGTTTTTGAGTTTTTTTTAAACAAAAACTGACTAACTCGCTCGATGGCGAGAACACAAAACAGACAAATAACATATACACAGCATAACAGTTTCAGTATATAGTTCAAAACATCAACAACAACACAATTTGCAAAATAAATTCCACCGGACTACATGCTAGTCCCTCCATTACCTCCGGGATCTTCTCGGCGCGTTCCGGATCCCTGCAAAAGAAACATAATCACTAGTAAGCATCAATGTCAACTCAGTGATAACATAAGAGGCCAAGAACATCAGTGACAAAAGAAGGAAGCATGATGTAGTTTCAAATGAAGTAATATACTATATCACTAGTTCAATGGAAGCACTAGCCTTTTGTTAACTCAGTGAACATCAGTTTTGACATAAGAAGGAAACATCAGTGATAATCACTAGCCCTTTTGTTAAATGGAAGCACTGACAACTTATTCACTATATACTAATCATTTCTACCATGGTCAAAAACTAATAAAGCTTGATTAGATACACTTAACTTCCTCAGCACTATAGGAATCAATATCTGACAAGTCATCAAGATCTACCTCTATGTTGTACCTCCTTATCTCTCTATGTAAAATACTAAAATGGATACAACAATATTAAAGAGAGTTTATCACCTGCTCCGGTGTCTACACGCTAGCCCCTCCACTGCCTTCGGGATCTCGACGCGTTCCGGAACCTTGCAAAAGAATCATAATTAGGATAAATTAGAAGTCTATTAAACAACTAGTCAATAGTGTGAGTAACACATTTGCTAAATTAAATGTGATGCAAGTAACTTCTTTAACATAATGAAAAGGTAATTAAACTCCTAGGTATAGACAATATTACCTGCTCCGGTGTCTGCTGCGGCGGAAGCGTAGGAATCTCGATGTCCTGACCGCTTTGTCGAGCAAGAGCCTGCCATTGCAAGATATTAGCAGATATATGTTATTAAGAGATGTGAAATTTAACTACAGTACTTTAAATTACTTACCGCCACCGTTGCTTGCATCTGGGCCATCATTAAGGCCGTCCTCTGCTGCTCCTCCCTTGCCTCCGCTCTCGTCCTCTCCAGCTCTGCCTGAGTTTGCGTCAGCGACTCCCTCATGGCCTGGAGCTCCAGCTGGGTCTGCGAGAGACGACCACTGGTCCCAACGATCGAAGCCTGTGACGATGAAGCGTCTCTCAAAGGTCGCGTCGACCTCGAGTCGACAACTCCATCGAAAATGGCAAACCTGCAAAAGAATGAAAACACTAAGTAGAAGAAGATTAATTGAAAAAGAAATAAAACACACGAAGAACTCACCGTCTGTGGGCCTTCCCGCCTCCGCTTGCGTACGCGGCTTGGGGGTCGATCGGCGCGCTTTCCCAATCGTAATCCGCACCGTGTATCTTCGCGACCTCCTGCGCGTACTTTGTCTACAAAACAAATAAATCTTGTAAACATGTCAATAATAGTATTAGTTATAATGAAATTGATGAATTTCGAAAACTTACCAGTCGGTCGGCTGCGACCTGACTACACTGCCCTGGCTGAGAAGGGTCACTTCCCTTGTGACCTCTCTTCTAAACCAGGGTCGGGGTCGGCTCATGACCCATCTCTCGGGGTCGGCTCATGACCCATCTCTCGCTCCTGTACATCCGTGTTAGTCAGATAAATAATATATTAGGAACACATAAATAAAATAAAAAGGTATTTACCATGCGTTTAGCCAAACGCAAGTAGCCGTCGCCACCATAGTTGTGCTTGCCCTCGGACTCCATGCGGCACTGTCTAGCCTTCGTGGACTTGTTGATAAAAGCGTCGCTAGCCCAATACCGACAGAGAGCTAAGTACACCTCGATATTACCCTGTAACCAGGAAATACTAACCTGCACATATTTCATTTTTATCAACGCGATTAACATACGTAGATATTGTAAATATTTAACAATATTAAAAACTTACCTCCGCGTACTGCTCTTCTGTCAAGTAGGAGTCCGAGTCCTTCCTAAAGACACCCCTTTGCTGCTCCTGCTCCTGCTCCCGGGGGTGCCACTTGTAGTACGCGTTGACGGCCTGAATCCGGGCGTACGATAACGCCGCCGTCGTGAGCTTCCGAGCGTTGTAATGGAACACGCGTCTCGTGTGGTCCTCCATGCCCGATTCCTCTACTTGGTACCTCAGCTTTAAGCAAACAAATATTTAAGTGATATGCAATTAAGAATTCAAACTAGTTGAAAAAACGAAACAGTTAAACTTACCATAAAATCGTGCCACACGGCTCCCTGAACCGTGTCGTGCACCGGGTGAGAGACCCGAGCGTATTCATCCCACGACAGGGCAAGAAAACCGTCAATTACACCGGGGTAGTGCAACTTGACGATAGCACCGAGGACACTGTTAACCTGCCTGTGGTGCTTCTCGGCCCCCGTGAACGAGAAGTCGTACCAACATCTACAAAATATATTAAATCATTAAGTAAAGGAAAACAACATCTAATATTTAATATACTATATACAATATTTATACCTGTCTCCAACGGGACGGATCGTGGTCTGCTGAGTAGTAACCGGAGGAGGAGCCGCAAAGTGGGTCCTCCTCGTCCGTCGCCTCTGCTGCGACACTGCCGCGTCCTGTGACCCTGAAGGCTCTGTGGACCCCCCGGAGCCTCCAGGAAGGCTAGTGGTAGAGGGTTGCCCAGGGAGGCTAGCGCTAGCCGGCTCCGAAGGGAGGCTAGCGCTAGAGGGCCCCCTAGCCTCTGAGTCGGGCTCCTGTAGCGGCCCCCTAGCCTCTGACTCTGACTTTGACTCAGAAGTCTCTGAGTCAGACTGCACAAAAGGAATGACTTTATTAATAATTAATAACAATTGCAATTTCAAAATAACTTTATTGTAACTAAAGTTTACCTCTGTTCGCTGAAAGCACACGACAGCTGAGGGTGGAGCGTGTGCCAGAAAGAGCTCACGTCGGCTAGAAAGGAACGAGCTCCCTGAGCAAGGGTCTGCTGGCGGCTCAAACCCTCTCACTGGCTTCCCCTTCCCCTTCCCCTTTGACGACATCCTATTGCAAGGAATAAATGATTAATATGCAAAGATAGTATACAAAATTAATGTTAAATTAGTGAATAAAACGTTACTTCAAAATTCATCAACATCACGATCATGCACCCTACTCCTTAAACCAGCCCATCGATCTTCTTCTTACGCATATCGTTTTCGTTTGCGCAAATCAGCAGGTTCGACTATGTCATCGATATCTTCAGTTTCTGATTCTGATTCAGTTTCTGCTTCCGTGCCAGCCTCGATATCTTGAGTGTCTCCAACTAAGTTATCGAGTCCTACACCGGGCTTGACTGAGAAGGAGTTTGGCAACTCTTCCTCTTGGTAGACACAATCAACCTCAGGTTCGTCGTGATAATCATCATCTCCTGGAGCGTATAACCGCTTACGAGGATTCACCTTATGTACCACCCACCAAGCTTTGAATTTATTGCATGGATAAGGTAGATAGTACACTTGCTCTACTTGGTGTGCAAGAACTAATGAATCGAATCCTTTCAACCGTTCCTTGTGTTTTACTTCGACCATGCCAAATTCGTTTACTCGAATTCCACGAATGGAATCAAACCATTCGCAGTCAAAGAACACCGCTCGAATTGGCTTGTTTGCGACAAAGGTGAATTCAAGGATTTTTTTTAATAATCCCGTAGTACTGCGTTTCATGATCTTGCGAATCGATTGCCCTCATCAAAACTCCGGTATTACATGTTGCCGCGAGAGGACGAAGAGATTCAAATTGAGTTGTACGGAATCGAAAGCCGTTGACGTCATATCGACCATAGCTTCTAACATTAACCACTCCACAGGATAGTTGTCGCAAATCTTCATGAACGTTGGCATCTTTTTGGCACTGTCCAAGATATGGAGTTATTAGAAAACGTAAGCATTTTTAAGTTATAAGAAAACATTGTTAACATTGATTAGTTATCGAGAAAACGTTACATGATCTCGAAACCAGGAGAGAAAATTAGATCCCCCGTTTATTCCTTCCCGTCGAATATGTTCTATTTGCTTGCTCGTGGGTTGATGTCTATGTCTCCAATTTTGCTTGTCGAACATACTACACGACAAAGAGAACCTCTTAGAATACATGTGTCGGAAAAGATGGTGAAAAGCATAAGTGTAGGAGAAACACTTACTTGAAATATTCATTCATTTCTTCCATATTAGCGTACATGTAGAAGAATGCAACACGCCTTTCTTTTTCGCTAACATCATACGAAGTGTAACTACCAACAGTAGTGCCTCTTGTTGCAAAAATGGAGAGATCGCTAAAAGGAGGTTGCTCATCTATATTGTATCACATTACCGAAGTATTTACATTGTTTTCCTCTGCAAAGTAAACACTTGAGAAGTATCTCACTTCCTTAAGAGTAAAAGCTTCGGCGATGCAACCTTCAACCCTTGCCCTGTTACCAACCATTGGTTTCAGATATCTAAGTGATCTTTTAATATGATACATCCACCTATATTGCACGGGACCGCCCACTTTCACTTCAAATGGAAGATGAATTAAGATATGTTGCATTGGATTGAAAAATCCCGGAGGAAAATTTTTTTCCATCTTACACAAAAGTACTGGAACCTCCTTTTCCAATTTAGTCATCATCTCTGGCGTGATTTCTTTAGCACAGAGTTGCTTAGAAGTGGCTAAGCTCGGCTAACACCTTCCACACTGCATCGTCAAAATAGCCTCGAAACATAACAGGCAGAAGTCTTTCCATGATTATGTGATAATCATGACTCTTCAACCCAATGAGCTTTCCCATTTTCACATTCACGGCTTGTCTCAGACTAGCTGCGTAACCATCTGGGAATTTCAACCTTTGCAACCATTCGAGAACTTCTTTTTTCTCTTTAGGTCGAAGACAGAAAGGAGCGCGTGGTTTACCACCATTTTCGGAGAGCTCAAGAGTTTGACGGTTACAAAGCTCGGCAAGATCCTTTCGAGCCTTTAAATTGTCTTTTGTTTTGCCCGTCATGTCCATGCATGTGCTTAAGATACATTCGGCCATGTTACGCTCTTGATGCATAACATCAATGTTGTGTCTTAGAATCAACGACTTCACATACGGTAACTCCCAAAGTCCACATATGTGAGTCTGTCGGTACCCTAAAAACCATACACCCCCTGAGGTTACAAAGATATCAAGGGAAGGACATCTACTCAAATTGAAGACCCTCGGGGGCCCACTTGTCAGACATAACCGGACCTGCTTCTCCAACATGGTTAACCCCTAGGTTGCCACGTGTACTGTCAGACCGGAGCTATTACCCACAAGGGTGAAGCTCCGGGCTAGGTACTGAAACGGCACCTCCGGACTTAACCCCTGACCGAGAGAAGCTCCGGACCTGACACGTGTCAGGCCACCCCGGAGCTTCCCGCTTCCCACAAGCAAGCTCCGGAGCTGCCACGTGTCCATACGTCGGAGCTGGCTGCTTCAAACCCCCGGGAGACGTTGTAACGGCTCCGGATCTCCAAAGGACAGCCGCGGACTTCAAGACCCGATTAATTATCATTAATTCCACATTAATGACACTTAATCGGACGATCTTAACACCTGTAACGGCACTGTCGGAGCCGTTACAGGGTTATTAACAACAATTAATCTCGTGTATCAATACTAGTAACCGCCAGGGCCACATGTCGGGCCAGGCTAACTTGTAACGGTTTGTCCTTGTACTATAAAAGGACAAACCGACGATACACAGAAGGGGAGGACACTCAAGCTCACAAGTTAATACAACACACCCACACCCGTGGAGTAGGGTATTACGCTCAGGCGGCCCGAACCACGTAAACCACCGTGTCACTCGAGTCCAATCGTGATTCACCTTCTTGAGTCTCCGCGCGCCCACACCGAACTACAAACTCCTCCAACACTTCCATAGTGTCAGGAGATCTGCCGACTCCAACAGTCGACAGTTGGCGCGCCAGGTAGGGGCGCCTGAGATCTTCAAGAATGGTGAATTCTGCGGCTGGATCATCCAACGGGCAACCTGCTGCTCAGGCTGTCGGAGGCAATCCCTCCAACATGCAGCCACCGGCAGGAGCCTCAGCACCAGTAGGAGTCACACTCCCACCACCACCATCTTCTCCGGCAAGACATGCCGGACAACATGATGGTGCACCGGCGTCACATTCTGCGCCGGCAAGTCGTGACAACCCAGAACACGCGCTCCATGCAGCGCGTGCTCTTCTCCAGCGACCACCACCTTCGGATGCATCTCAGGGTGCCATGGAGCAATGGAGGGCTGATGTTGAGCATTTGGTCGCAGCAGCGGCCGAACGCCTCAACAACCAGGGTCCACCTCCTTCAGGGCGGGCCCCATCGCAGCGACGGACGTTGTCGGGAAGACTTGGTCCACATGTCTCCAACAACCGGAGACGAGCTGCGTCACAGCAGGTGACGTCGTTGCCCTCTGGGGCACGACGCACCCATACCGCATCTCGGCTTTCAACACACGACCTCCGGGCGGAGCTTGATCGCCGATACCGCCAACAGGATGGTCGTGTCCATATCGAGCGAGCTCGAGAAAGACGAGATGCTCAAGACCTTTCTACTCTGGAAGGAGTAGGAGGAGGCTGTTCCGCCCTAGCCATGCACCTGCGCATGGTTAGATGGCCACAGAAGTTCCGGCCACACTTGCCGGAAAAATTCGACGGGACTGTCAACCCCGTAGAATTTCTGCAGATATACTCCACTGCAATCCTAGCAGCTGGAGGAAACGAGGCCGTAATGGCCAACTATTTTCCAGTGGCCTTAACTGGGACCGCCAGGTCCTGGTTTATGAGCCTTCCACCCAACTCTATTGACAGTTGGGAGGAGCTGTGCCGTCAGTTCACTGCCAATTTCGGGAGTTCATACACCCGACCGGGCACTGAACTAGACCTTTTTGCGGTCGTGCAAAAAGGAGGAGAATCTTTGCGGTCATTTATCCAGAGGTTCTCTCAGGTACGTAACACAATCCCTTCTATCTCAAGCGCTTCTGTCATTGTGGCATTCAGACAGGGTGTGCGAGACAAGAAGATGTTGGAGAAGCTGGCGATCAAAGAGATCACCAGCGTCACGGAGCTCTTCAGCTTGGCAGACAAATGTGCCAGAGCTGCAGAGGGCCGTGAAATGCACTCCAAATCAGCCTTGGAGGATCATAAAAAATCCTCCAAAGAAGAAGCCGCTACCTCCGGGAGTGGCAAGAAGAAAAAGAAGACCAACGGCAAGAAGAAGCCGTCGGCCGGCACATCCAACGTTGCAGCCACTGCAACTCCTGGTGGCCGGGGGCCACGCCCCGAGAAGCGACCTCGACCGTCTTCTGAAGATGGTGGCAAATCCAAGATGTGGTGCCCCATTCATAAAACGGGCAGCCACAGGCTGGAAGACTGCCGGGGGGTCCAAAACCTTGCCGAGCGCTACCACAAGCGCCGGGAAGGGTCTCCCTTTCGACAGAGGGAGGGAAAACAAAAGGTCGATGAAGCTCCGGCTGAAGAGGAGTTAGGGTTTCAGGACCCTAAAAAGGTCCTGAAAGCCGTCTACACCTCCGTCGACGATGACTCCGACGTCTCTGACAACGAGCGTCGGAAAACCACGAACACCATCTTTGGTGGATCATGGGACATCACTTCTCGTCGTGTCATCAAGACTATGCGGCGGGATATGGCTGCTGTAGCTCCTACAGCTAGACCGGAGCCACATCGAAAGTGGATGGACACACCCATCACTTTTGATGCTTCGGACTGTCCTCAAAGCATGGTCGGAGCTGGCCAATTACCCTTGATGGTATCTCCCACCATCAACAACATCCAGCTCCATCATGTCCTGGTAGACGGAGGTTCGGGGCTTAACCTCATCAGCTTCGAAGCTTTCACTAAGCTTCAACTCCGACCTTCGGACCTCCAGCCCTCTCGACCTTTCTCCGGAGTAGGTCCGGGGGCCATTACTCCACTCGGAGCTATTACTATCCCTGTTACCTTCGGGACCCGGGAGAAGTATCGCACCGAGAAGTTGGTCTTCGACGTCGCTCAGATCAACTTACCATTCAACGCCATCTTGGGTAGACCTGCCCTGTACAAATTCATGGCAGCTGCTCATTATGGATACCTGGTGTTGAAAATGCCAACACCAGTAGGCGTTCTCCGGATCCGCGGAGATCGCACTGCCGGAGTCACTGCTCTGGAGGAACTCCACGCACTCACCACAGCGCAAGAGGAGGACTCCAGACAGAAGCAAGCTCCACAACCTCCGAGCATTCGGCAACGAGGCTCGACCTCTGCATCCCGTGTGCAGCCAAGCGGCGACACCGACATTCCCGTCAAAGTCGTCCAAATTGGTTCCGATGCCGCTCAAACCACCCGTATATCAGGAGGTTTGAACGACAAATAGGAACTCGCGCTCATCACCTTCCTCCGGGCTAACATTGACGTGTTTGCTTGGCAACCGTCACAAATGCCTGGGATCCCCAGGGAAGTGATTGAGCATAATCTGAAGATTTACCCCGACGCTCGGCCTGTGCATCAGAAACCTCGGAAGCAATCTGTAGAGCGACAGAACTTCATCCGACAAGAAGTGAAGAAGTTGCTCGAAGCCGGATTCATCCGAGAAGTTTACCATCCAAAATGGCTGGCAAACCCAGTCGTTGTGCCCAAGGCCGGCGGGAAACTTCGGATGTGCATCGACTACACCACGCTGAATAAGGCATGTCCAAAAGATCCATTCCCACTACCTAGAATAGATCAGATAGTGGATTCCACCTCCGGGTGTGAGTTACTGTGTTTTCTAGACGCATATTCTGGATATCATCAAATCAGGATGTCTAGGGAAGATGAAGAACATACTTCATTCATCACAGTGGATGGATTGTATTGTTACACAACCATGCCTTTTGGTCTCAAGAATGCAGCTTCAACTTTTGTACGAGCTATGTACAAAACTTTCGAAGAACTCATCAGAGACATAGTGGAAGTGTACGTCGATGACATCGTGGTCAAAGTCAAGAACAAGGAGTCCCTCTTAGACACCCTGCAGGCTGTCTTCGACAAGCTGCGGGCCACCCACACGAAGCTAAACCCAAACAAGTGCGTATTCGGGGTTAGTTCCGGAAAGCTTCTTGGTTTCCTGGTAAGTCACCGGGGCATAGAGGCCAATCCGACGAAGATAAAAGCCATTGAAGACATGCGGCCACCAACCCGCATCAAAGACGTCCAAAAGTTAACTGGATGTCTAGCAGCCCTCAGCCGGTTCATTTCAAGACTGGCGGAAAGGGCACTTCCCTTCTTCAAGTTACTGAGGAAGTCCGGACCATTCCAATGGTCTGAAGAAGCAGAGAAGGCATTCCAGGAGCTGAAACAGTTCCTCACCACCCTACCAGTCTTGGTAGCTCCGAACCCTGATGAGCCTTTATTGCTTTACATTTCAGCTAGTGACGAAGTCGTCAGTATGGTTCTGGTTGCGGAGAGACCGGAACTACCCAATACTCAGGAATCCAGACCCCTTCGGGAGGGTCCGGAGGTTCCTGAAAGCGGGTCTAGGTCCCAGCTCCCAGACTTGAACCCACAAGAAGCCACTTCAGAGGACCCGGATCCCTCCGAGAGGATCAGGGTCACTCCTGAAGAAGCTCTGGGTTTCTCCACCCAGAACCCGGAGGTCCCCGAAGAGAGTCTGGACTCCTCCGAGAGGGTCCGGATCAATGAAGAGGAAGCCCCGGACCCCTCCGGGAGGGTCCAGACCATTCAACGCCCGGTATACTTCATTAGTGAAGTGTTACATGATGTCAAGACTCGATACCTAGAGGTACATAAACTGCTCTATGCAGTTCTTATTGCCTCAAGGAAGCTTCGACACTATTTCCAAGCTCACAAAGTCTCAGTGGTGACTTCATATCCACTTCGAGCGATCCTGCATAATCCCAATTCAACTGGGAATATTGCAAAGTGGGCAGCGGAATTGGCTGAATTCGATCTTGAATTCATTCCGAGACAAGCAATCAAGAGTCAAGTGTTGGCAGATTTCGTGGCAGAATGGACTCCCTCTCCATTAAACCCTGGGGGCCCCAGTGAGCAGAAGACGGAACCTCAAGTTCCAACCTTCACTAAACCTCATTGGACCCTTTACTTCGACGGCTCCATGCAGAAGCAGGGAGCCGGAGCTGGAATCCTTCTCCTCGCACCAACCGGGGAGAAGGTGAAATACATGGTACACCTTGACTTCAAGGCAACCAACAACATGGCGGAGTACGAAGCACTCATCTATGGATTAAAGGTGGCACTTTCATATGGTGTCAAGCAATTGCTGGTCAAAGGAGATTCACAACTTGTCATCAAGCAGGTGAAGGGTGAATGCTCCTGCAATAATCTCCAGCTGGCTGCTTACCTCCTTGAAGTCCAGAGGCTTCAGAAGGACTTCGAAGTCCTAGACCTTCACCATGTTCAGCGTGCTCACAACGCTGAAGCTGACGAACTCTCGACCAAGGCGTCAACCAGAGCTCCGGCTCCTGACGGAACCTTTGTCCGGAGGTTGTCAAAACCCACAGTTCAGCCTGCCGAACTGAACGAAGGGGGCGAGATCAGCATACCGAAGCTGACGGTCCCGATGGCCCTGTTACCATGGCAGCCATCAAGGGTCGTAGGTGCTGCCGGAAGCTCCGAGCAACCCAGCACGCGAGACTCAAATGCTCAAGTCAGTTCCGATGCATGGATCTCGGAGATCCGGAACTACTTGAAAGACAACATCCTTCCTGACGATGATGTATCCGCTGACCGGGTAGTCAGACTGGCTAAAAGATACACGTTGGTAGAAGGGGATCTCTACCGGCGCGGTGCCAACGGCATCCTAATGCGGTGCATCACAAGGGAAGAAGGCTGCGAGCTCCTCGCAGAAATCCATGGAGGCGAGTGTGGGAACCACACATCTTCCCGCACGCTGGTCGGAAAAGCCTTTCGGCACGGTTTCTACTGGCCTACAGCGCTCCAGGATGCCACTGAGCTAGTGAAGAAATGCAAAGCATGCCAATTTCATGCAAAGCAAATTCACACACCTGCTCAGTCCTTACAAATGATACCTCCTACATGGCCTTTCGCTGTGTGGGGGATGGACATCTTGGGACCCTTCCCAAGAGCCGTCGGAGGCTACAAGTTCCTGTACGTCGTCATCGACAAGTTCACCAAGTGGCCGGAAGCTACTCCTGTTGTGACGATCAACAAACAATCTGCAATCAATTTTCTACAATCTATCGTGAGCAGATTCGGAGTCCCAAATAAGATCATCACTGATAATGGGACTCAATTCACAAGCTCCGCATTTCAAGGATATTGCGAAGAACTCGGCATACAAGTTTGCTACGCTTCCGTAGCTCATCCTGCCAGCAATGGACAAGCCGAGAGAGCAAACGCAGAGATCCTTAAAGGACTCAAAACACGCACTTACGAGCGTTTGAAAAAGCACGGAGCCAATTGGATCGAAGAGCTTCCGCCCACTCTATGGGCCAACAGGACTTCTCCAAGTCGGGCAACCGGAGAAACACCCTTCTTCCTGGTGTACGGAGCAGAAGCGATCCTTCCTCCAGAAATCACCTTGGGTTCCCTCCGGGTCCGGACCTTCGACGAAGCCGCGCAGGACCAGCTCCGGCGCGAAGACCTAGACCTCCTTGAGGAGGGAAGGTGCCAAGCAGCTGTTCGGAACGCCCGATATCGCCAAGCTTTACGGCGCTATCACCAGCGGCATGTACACAACCGACAGCTCGAGGAAGGCGATCTGGTGCTACGGAGAATACTATCCAGAGAAGGGAAAAACAAACTCTCCCCTGGCTGGGAAGGGCCCTTTCGAGTGATCAAAGTATCCCGTCCCGGAAGCGTTCACTTGGCTACCGAGGATGGGACACCTCTCCCAAATCCTTGGAACATCGAGCACCTCCGTAAGTTCTACACTTAATTCCACGGAGGTGAGTCTTAAGTAACTTGAAATGTATGTTATAGAGTCATTGTACAGAGTCGGGCAGTTCCTCCAGGAGAGCAGCCGGACCTTTCCCGAAAGGTTTGAAGAGCTCATGCAACACTTAATACAGTCTCCGGACTAGAAGTGTGGCTAACTACCCTGGGTCAAACGAGAAACCAAACACACTTAGCCTGGTTCCGTACCCTAAGAGTGTACTTGTTTCCCCTGTACCCCGGACCTATAATGAAAGACATCTTCATGTGAAATAGACTCCACGTGCATTCATTTTTGCATAGGCTCAACATTTTTATTTTTCTCTTTCTTGTCTATAACAGAAACGTGCAATTCTTAAGAAGTTCTAGTTTGACCGGTTTACGTACGATTTGAGTTGAATTGTCGGATTTTTTGGATTTAAATGTCGTCTGTGGCCAACTCGCCTGAAAGCCGCCAAGCCATTCTAGGGCCAGAGTGCGCTATCGACTTAGCCTGGTCAAGCACCCTAAGTACGCCACTCTACCTACATCCCGGCAGGCCAAAGTAAGGTGGGTCCATGGACAGTTAGATCCAAAAGAAAAGACAATTCATTCAGTCGTATTAAAAATCGTGTTCAACTTAAAATTTTCTTGAGAACCATAAGCCGCGATGAAGTTATAGACAAGGAACGAATTTTACTATTTTTCTTGGCTTAAGTGTGCAGGAAAAATGAACCCTATGTTGATGGAGAAAAACCGGAGCTAACCAAGCTCCGACTCCCACCAGGGCGTCAACCGTCGGCGTTGACTAAAAGATAGTGAGAAGACCCCGTCACTGGAGTCTGTCGCCAACAAACCAAGTGTGGCAAGGGTCATCGCCGGAGCTACTAAGCTCCGACACCTTGGAATATTAACTATCGACGCTCAACGTGTTGGTAGAGGCTATTGCCGGAGCTACTAAGCTCCGGCGATGGACGGTGCCGGAGCTTCTAAGCTCCGACGACTTCAAGGGACCTTCACTATCGAAAACTTCGGACCTAAATTATACGAGTTCGAAGCAAATTTGTCTTCAACAAAACTCAACATCCTTTTGGTACATGTCCACAATCAAATTGTGCACATCTACCAGGGGGCCAAGTGAAGACAAAGATGTTGAAGACAAAAAAATGAAAGATGTTGAAGACAAAAAATGAAATTCACGAAAAATTGGGGATTTCATTTCATCAGAAGACCGGAGATTACATTTGGAGACAAGGGATTACAAAATTGAGGAAGAAGAGAAGATACAAGTAAAGGCTAAGAGAGACAGTCCTAGACCCTATGGAAGAACTCGGCGACCTTCTGGGCGACCTCCGACACGCTGGCTCGGGTAGCTTCGCCTTCTCCTTCGACGGGGCCTTCAAGCACCGGGTCCAGAGGGAATCGAGGGTTCCGGCTAGTGTAGCACGTCAACACATACTCTGTGACGTTCCTAGCCAGGGATTGCCCCTCGACCTCCAGCTGGTCCGCGATGACGTCCCCCACCTTGGAGAGCTTGCTGCCCGCAGCGCTCAACGCTTGCAACGCAAGGTCCGGCTCCGGCTCCGGATCATCCGGGAGCACAGGGCTGAAACCCATCGGCGCCAGCGCATCGTCGGCATTGCTTAGGAACTCCCAAATTTGCAGGGAGTCCGTCTTCCTCAGGCCCTTCATCTCTTCTAGGGATCTCCGGGCCGCCGCCAGCTCCGAATTCTCGCGGGAAAGGCGCTCAACTTCTTTGGCGTTTTGCTGAATCTTCGCAGCAACCCGCTTCTCAAGTCTTCCGAGCTCCTCCTCCCGGAGGTGGATCTTGTTCCGGCGGTCGACCAGGTCCTTCTCCCTAGCCTCTATTTTCTTCTCCCGGGCGACAAGGGCACACTCGTACTCGTAGAGTTCTTGCCCCCGCACCCAGGTCTTCTCCTCCTCCTCGAGGCAGCGCTCTTCCAATTTTTTAGTGCGCTCCTCGAGGCCCTTGTCCGCCAGAGCTGTTTTCTCGGCGAGCTCTTCCTCCCGTCGCAAGACGTCATCCCGTAGCTCTAGGAGTTTTTGCTCCTCATCCTCGAGCCGCTTTTCCCTTCCTTCAAGTGCCTCTCGGCGCTTGATGAGTGCGGTACTGATGGCCTCGAGTTGATCGAACCGAGCGTTGGCCGCGTCGTTAGCAGCCTTAGCTTGGTCATGGAACTCCCGGGATTGAGCGTCGAGGGCGTGAGTCATGCTCTCCCTCTCGTCCAGCAGTTCACCCCAGAGCTCCAGGCGGACCTTCTCCCGCCTGATCCATTCCTTGTCATCCGCAATCCTCGACTGCGCCAGCTTAGTCTCAAAGTGGAGCCGATTACGCCACCTCCTAAGGGTTTGGCGCTCCTCTTCAAGAGCTTTGCTGTCGTGGAAGAAGGCCAGTTGGACCTGACGTAGACTGGAGCAGGCATTGTCGATGGACATCGACAGAGAGATGGGCTCCGGACCTGCCGGGGTCTCCTCCGCTGGTTCCAGCGGGTCTTCACTTACAAAAATTGGGTCCCACTCTACAAGAGTGGAACCCCGAGCTTCCAAAGCACTAGGGCACTCCTCCGGGATGGCCTCAGTCGCCACCGAAGAAGGTCCCGCCACCAAGTCTTCATTTGCCCCCTCAGGCTGGGGGCCGGCGACTTCGTTCAGGCACTCTGGCTCCGCCACGGGTACCATCGACGTCGTCGCCTCCACTGGCTCCGACCGGGACACTTCTTCTGAGGGAGGCTCAAGCTCCCTCGCCTCTTCGACCACCGGCTCTGTGGCCGGCGCTCCAGCAATCACCGGCTCTGCGCCCGGCGCTTCCACAATCACCGGCTCTGCAGCCTGCGCTCCAATAATTACCGGCTCTGCGACCGGAGCTTCGGAAGTAACCGGCTCAACTGGCGAAACCACTTCAACTTCCGGCTCGCATGCCGGGGCTTCAGCTACCTCCGGCTCAACCGCCGGGGCTTCAGCACTTTCCGGCTCCGAAGCCGGGACCGCTACTTCCTCCGACTCAACAGCCGGAGCTTTTACTTCTGCAGCACCAGGACCTGGAGCTTCAACCTCCGGAACGGGTGCCGCTGGCGCATCTTCAATCCCGTAGTCCGGCGCTACCACGGGAACTTCTGGAGACGAGTCGAGGTCCATGACCACGACAGCCGGCGCCGGAGCTGTCGCAGCCTCCGCTTGGGGCGGCACCGGGGCTGGAGCAGAAGCCCTCGCAGCCTCAGACACTGTGGCTGAGGGCGGAGCTTCACTCCCCTTCTTAGGAACGCTGCAGATAAAGAACGAAGAAATTGAGCCAACAGATGCTATAATTAAAAGTTAATCGAGGTAAGCAAGAAAAATTACCTTGGGAGGCTCACGCACCAGCTTGCGCGGAACCTCTTTCCCGGACGTTCCGGGCTGGCCACGGTCGGTGTAGGAGCTCCGGGAGGACTCCCAGGACTTGCCGTGGCTGCGGGCATTTCCCGGGTCGGAGCTCTCCTTGATCGGGAGGAACTCCTGGACCTGGAGGCCCTCACCGCTTCTCGTGCCGAAGTCGCCTGCCCGGAGCTGGCACCTCCGGAGGGATCCACCACGGGGACAGCCGCACTCCGGGAGGATCCCACCGCCGGAACAGTAACGCTCCGAAAAGACCCCACCACGGGGACAGCTGCCACAGCGGCGGAGGATCTTCCTTCCTGAGGACGGGGAACTGGGGGGGAGGTGGCAAGCCCGACGGACCTTCCGTCAGCATGTCGCAGCTTTCTCTTCCGGCTCTCCGGCTCCTCCGCCAGCTCCTTGCCCTTGCCAATGACCTCAGCTCTTGGCTGAGAGATAGGGGCGGAGCCGCCTTCGGACAACCCAGGGATCGCCAACCGGGCAGTTGATCTTCTCTCGACGACGCCAAGGTCGTCAAGCGCAGGCATCTTCCGCCGGAGCTCCCTGCTGAACTCAACTTCCACGTTCAGGGGGAGGAAAGCCGGCGGCGGAGTCAAGTACTCTCCGTCAACATCGATGCCGTGCTGGAATTTCTTGAGGTGAAACTCCAAGGACTTCCCCACCATGCTGGACTTCAACCCGGTCTCAACCCGGTCCTCGTCCATCACGCTGTTGAGGGCCCAGGCGAGCTTCTCCCTCCTCTTCAGCGGCGCCCACCTGTTGGACAAAAAGTTGCAGAACACCGCCTGGGGAGTCAATCCTCCCTCCACACATTGGCGGATCCTGGTCAGGGCGGGGTCGAAAGCTGCCGCCAGCACTGGAACTTCGCTCCACACCGACGTGTCAATGCCGGGCAGACCGTCTGGCAGCTCCAACCGCTCATGCTCCTCCACCCGGACGACTACCCAATCCTTCTTCCAGTCATCCCACTTCCCGGAAGGGGATGACCGGAGGTACTTGAACGGGCACTTCTTGCGCTTCACAAAGTAGTAGAAGCCAAGGTACTCGTCGCTTCGGCCGGTGGTTTGGATGGTGAAGAAGGTGCGGAAGAGCTCGATGCAGGGAGGGATGCCCACCCACATCTCGCAGAAGTGGACAAAGATGGACACAAGGAGAATGGAGTGAGGGCCAAGGTGGTATAGCTGCAGACCATAGAAGTCCAGCAGCATCAAGAAGAAAGAAGAAAACGGTGGGATCAGCCCCACCATGGCGTACGAAGAAAAATACACCATCTCGCCGGAGTGCTCCTTTTTAAAGGGAAGCTCCCCGCCGGCGCGGACCGAACGGTTGAAGAAGTCCGACGACCACCCCATGAGGGCTCGGACCTTCTTCAGATCGCTTTCCGTCTTCAAACGACTCTCACGCAGACCCAACTCCATCGCAGCACAGCTAGGCAAGAGAAGAGGAGCAAAGCACGAGTTGGGAGTTTGAGCGCAAGAACAGATGGAAAGCGTAAAGAACTCCCGACGGTGCGCTTTCCTTCTTAAGTAAGCCCTCGCAACGCTTGGATGGAAACTGCAGGGGAGTCAAGGATACTACTCAAGAATTCAACCCTGCCGATGACAAGAGGGCCCGGGACCACCCTGACGATCAAGTCGAGGTTCTTACCCAGGCGAACAGTTGTCATCACGAGGCGGGAAACCCAAAGGCGGCGGACTGACAAGGCGCGCGGAACCGATACGGTTTTTGTATCGGGAACCGGCGACCTTCAATTGCGAGAGATCCGTACATCAAAGATCTTATCTACCGCCTGAGGTGCGCCACGCGTCGGGACTTAACCGTAAAGCCCCGCCAAAGGCACCTCCAAAGACCCTTGAAGACCCAGTTCAAGAGTCGCAAGTGTGGACCCACCTCCGGCGGAATGACTTCACCCCGTTGGCCTTCCCCGGAGGTAGGTCCAGGGGGCCACTGTCGGTACCCTAAAAACCATACACCCCCTGAGGTTACAAAGATCTCAAGGGAAGGACATCTACTCAAATTGAAGACCCTCGGGGGCCCACTTGTCAGACATAACCGGACCTGCTTCTCCAACATGGTTAACCCCTAGGTTGCCACGTGTACTGTCAGACCGGAGCTATTACCCACAAGGGTGAAGCTCCGGGCTAGGTACTGAAACGGCACCTCCGGACTTAACCCCTGACCGAGAGAAGCTCCGGACCTGACACGTGTCAGGCCACCCCGGAGCTTCCCGCTTCCCACAAGCAAGCTCCGGAGCTGCCACGTGTCCATACGTCGGAGCTGGCTGCTTCAAACCCCCGGGAGACGTTGTAACGGCTCCGGATCTCCAAAGGACAGCCGCGGACTTCAAGACCCAATTAATTATCATTAATTCCACATTAATGACACTTAATCGGATGATCTTAACACCTGTAACGGCACTGTCGGAGCCGTTACAGGGTTATTAACAACAATTAATCTCGTGTATCAATACTAGTAACCGCCAGGGCCACATGTCGGGCCAGGCTGACTTGTAACGGTTTGTCCTTGTACTATAAAAGGACAAACCGACGATACACAGAAGGGGAGGACACTCAAGCTCACAAGTTAATACAACACACCCACACCCGTGGAGTAGGGTATTACGCTCAGGCGGCCCGAACCACGTAAACCACCGTGTCACTCGAGTCCAATCGTGATTCACCTTCTTGAGTCTCCGCGCACCCACACCGAACTACAAACTCCTCCAACACTTCCATAGTGTCAGGAGATCTGCCGACTCCAACAGTCGACAGAGTCCAATTATGTTTGTCTCCATAACCTTTGAAATATCCAGGACGACCTTCATCTGGCACCAATTTGTCCAACATATCAAATATTTCTGACCCGTCAAGATGTTTCGGTGGTCCTTTAGTGACAACGGTGTTCTTTCTGAAGACATTCCTCTGTTGTCTAAAGAAGTGATTTGGAGGTAGCCAACGTCTATGACAATCGAAGTAAAGATATCTTGCCTCCATGGGTAAGTCGAAAGCAATCAGTGTCCGAGGCACATATCGGACACGTCAACCGACCATGAGTGCTCCATCCATAAAACATGTCGTATGCCGGAAAATCATGAACGGACCACAAATAAGCAACTCAGAGGTTGAATTTCTGTTTCTTGTCGTACGCTTCGACTCCTGTCCACAACATTTTCAACTCTTCGATCAACGGTTTCAACATCACGTTGAGACGTGACCCAGGATGATCTGGCCCAGGTACAATGAGGCTAAGAAACATAAACTCATTCTTCATGCAAAAGGTCGGCGGAAGATTGTACGGAATGACAAAGACGGGCCAACAGGAGTATGGTGCGGCGTTTGTGTTGAACGGCGTGAACCCATCTGTCGCCAACCCGATGCGAACATTTCTCTCTTCACGAGCAAATTCTGGGTCGAACCGGTCCAGAGCCTTCCATGCCTCACCATCGGACGGGTGCGTCATGACTCCATTGTTCTCACGCTCACCTTCTTTGTGCCATCTCATGTGTCTGGCCGTTTTTTTTTGAAAGGAACAACCGTTTCAACCTCGGTGTCACAGGTAAGTAACGAAGCTGCTTACATGCGTCACTGTATTACCATCGTTATTAACAACTTCGACAAACCTCGGTTGACCACATTTCAAACATTTGTTCTCATTGGCATGCTCTCTCCAGAAAAGCATGCAGTTGTCGGGACACACATCAATCTTTTCGTGCTTCATCCCGAGACCAGAAAGGATTTTCTTCGAGTTGTACATATCTTTAGGCACTTTGTTGGGTTGTGGGAGGGCATCTTTGAACAAATCGATGAGCATGTTGTAACAATTGTTAGAAAAGAAGAACTTAGACTTAATTGCCATAAGTCTAGTCACAAAATTGAGGATTGACATTTTAGTGTGTTCATGTAGAGCCTCTTCTGAATCTTTGAGACGTTTGAAGAACTCTTTAACCTCTGCTCTTTGAGTATCTTCTGTAAGCTCTGGTCGTATAGCTTCCAGCATCTCATCCATCATATCAACCTCTTGAGCATCATCATTGTCTGCTTCCACTTCTTGTACAGCTTGAGAAGCTGTCTCGCCATGGAAGTTCCACAACTCATAATGTGACACGTAACCGTTTCGACACAAGTGCAACGTAAGTTCCACTTTGTCCAAAAACGTTATGTTTCGACATTTCGTACATGGGCACCGCGCCTTATCGCTATTTGACAACGAAAAAGCTCGTTCCACAAAAGCTTCTGTCTTGGCGTACCACTCATCTGAGTGACCACCAGTTCTACTCTTCCAACCAGTGTACATCCAACTACGGTCTTCGCCCATGTTTGACTCTGCAGTTTAACGCGAAAGAAATTGTCGTTAATGTATTGTTATGTTATGTGTCACGGTCCTACAACCTAGGCAGATAGATCCTAAACCCATCCAAGAGTGACCGAGCGGAGCGTGCTCATGACGAGACATGTGATCCGGATTCGAACGAAATTTTGGCAGCATAACCCCGCTGTTCTCCACTGCACGCCCAAAAATGGTGCAACAGAGAACAACAAGGTTACGCCACCGAAATCTCGTCCAAATCCGGACCCGCGTCTCGTCACAAGCCACGCCCCCTCGGTCACTCCGAGGCTGTCCAAAAAGGGACAATTCCGAACCTGCACGTCTCACATGCCAATGACATGTGAGACGTGCCGATCCAAAACGGGTAATACATTGCTATAGGTTACGTTGCTCATTTTCATTTTGAGGTCATTTAAGAGAGAGGAAAGAACTAGAGAAAGACTGAGAGGAAAGTTGGTCTTAGATGACAATTCCATGACGGCTTTAGGGTTAGCTGCTGTAAATAGATCGGAGATGAAACCACTTCGTCGGGGTACGCCATCCACGCGCAGGTGCTTGCCATCCTCACCGTCGTCGTTCGCCTTCGTGCCCGTCTACACGCATACTTTACCTTACCACTAAGTGGGCCTTGTCGGGCCTTGTCAAGCCGGTCTGAAGCCCATTTATGTATATATAGTTCTTAAACACTCAAGCAATCAAAATTAAAATTGTAACCATAATTCAAAAAACTAAGCAATTCAAATAAACCTAAACATAACAATTATCCATTGTAATTCATCAATTTATCAACTCAATTCTAACATAAGCAATTGAATTCAATTAAATTAAACCTAAACATAAGCAATTCAATTCTAACCATAATTCTAAGCATAACAAATAAGCATAAAAATTCATCAATTGTAATTCATCAATTTATCGATTTAATTCTAACATAAGCATAGTAAACATTATTTGTGTATCTATATAATTTCTAATCAATTTCTAACATAAGCATAGCAATTCATCAATTTCTAACATAAGCATAGCAATTCACAATTTTCTATTAAGAGTAAACACTTGCAAATGCATGTGCAATCCACAATTCAGGCAAAATTTCAAGCAAATGCATGTGCAATAATTCAAAACATGAGAGCAAGGGGAGAGGTGAGGAAATACTTGCAACGAGGATCGGCGGACGAGCCGGCGGCGGGGGCGCAGGGGCGGGGCCGGCGGCGGCGAGGTCTGGGGGCAGCGGTGAGGTCCGGGGGCGGTGGGCCGAAGGCAGGGCGGCGCGGCGGGGTCGGGGGAGGCCGAGGGCGGTGAGGGCCAGGGGCGGCGCAGGGGGCCGGGGGAGACGGGGGCGCGGCGAGGCCGACGGTGGTGTGGGCGCCGCGGGTCAGCCGGAGCGGGAGCGGGGGCGGCGGGGCCGGGGCGCGGCGAGGCCGGCGGCGGCGTGGGTGCCTCGGGTTGGCGGGAGCGGGAGCGGGGGCGGTGGGGCTGGGGCGCGGTGAGGCCGGCGGCGGCGTGGGCGCCGCGGGTCGGCGGGAGCGGGGGCGGCGGCGGCGGGGCCGGGGCGCGGTGGGGGCGTCGTGCGCAGGCGGCGGGGAAGAGAAGAGAAAGCGGCGGGTAAGGAAGAAAAGAGAAGGGCACGCGGGTAGGTTAAAATACATAACTTACGTCGGCTAAATACTCAACTTATGTCGGTGGACATAACTTACGACAATCATCCTACTGGCCGACGTAAGTTAACACTAAGTTACGTCGGCCCTTTTATTTACGTCGGCCTGTTGCTCTAGCCGACGTAAGTTATTGTTAAAAGTTGTCGGTCTCATTACTTACGTCGGCCAGCCGAGGTAACTTAAACTGGCCGATGTAACTCTTCGATATTCCTGTAGTGCTCTATGTCTCTTGCCGCGGCAAATACAGAACGGTGGCCCAAGCACTGCATGGAAACCGCTGGATCCGCAATACACTGGTCTGAATAACAGGCAATCAGTTGATATATTTCATTAGGCTATGGGTACTGGTTGATCAAGCCAAACAATCCTTTGTTCTCAATAGAAAAGACACCTCACATGGCGTTTTTTTGCAACCGGGCAATATTCTTCCTGCTCAGCATATCCTCTGCAATTCGAGAGGAGGGGAGGGGGGAGGGGGGGCGTCGCACTCGTCCTTCCTGACGACGGTATGGTACATTTGGGCGCCACCTCGGTACAGGACTTTTCTTTGGCTACTCCTACAAAACCGAGTGTGGACCTCAGACAGGCTGCTAATGGTCAAACGGATACTTCTGCCCTTTGTACTACCGTAACCTTGAAACTGCAATGCACCTCTTTTGTGAATGTGACATGGCTAGGAGAATTTGGACACGGATCAACTCATGGACATCCAAATGTAGCCTTCATCCGGCTTGTTGAAAATCAACTCCATATCTCATGGACTGATTTCTCAATTTCACACCCCAGTCAAATTCACAGTGAGCAAAAGATCTTTGATCTCTAATCATAGTGACATGTCGGGTGATCTGGCGGGAGCCCAACAGCCGGATTTTCGATGACAAGGAGAATGGGCTCGACTCCATCCTCGCTGCCCTGCAAGACGAACTGTGTTTGAGGTCCTTACCTGACTGTAAACATTTGACTGCTATCCTTGGAGCTTGTACTCCTAATTTGTTGCACTCTGTACAACACAAACATATGTTTCTCTACTTAATACAACTGCCTTATGGCCTTTTGGAAAAAAGGTTGTTCATTGATTATCTAGTAGATAAATAGATAATGATGGACACATATACATGTACAATACAGTAAGCATCATGATTTTATAGGGATCATGGCTGACCTCAAGAATAGATAGCCATGATTTGAGTTTTGTTAACGTAATCGTTTTTTACCGTGTCGTGCATGTCTAAAGAACAGTAAAAGTCGATCAAATATGTGTCTTTTCAATTAAACTCTACTGGCCTCAGAAGATGGATATCCAGCGATTTATATTTCTTGTCATGCATATTCTTCACGTTAGTATTTTGAAGATATATTGTAAACGGTGAGCGGGTTAAACAAAAAAATATGTCTAAGGTAGAAAAGACTTGAATCATCAAGTTTAGAATTCATGGCTTTATTTTAAGAAATAAGCGTGTTTGGAACATCATATGAAGCCAAGAGATTGAAAATCACATTAATGTATTATGACTCTTAATTACTCTCTCGTGCCATACGACAATAGGGATTGTGCTCTGCCCACATTGCCCATAAACCTTACAACTGAGCCATTAGCACCCCTCTTATTTGTCTCCGTTCCAAAGGCTACTTGTACCGTTGATTCGGAATACAAGAGAGAAACTACTCCATACACGTAGTGGTCATTGTTGTGCTCTTCCGCGCCCGTCACTCAAGTAACGTCTCCAGGAACGACCAGCAAGTTTCGTCGTATACCCGTTGCGGCATGGCATTATCGAGCATGTAGCCATTCAAGTTTCAGTTAAGTTACGCCGAATATCAGTTGCCTCGTTTCCTCAGCAGGCGATTGTTTGGTTTTGGACCTTCGCCCGTGAATTCCATGATATCGACGGTTTTATGTAGCAGTAGTCTTCTGACACGTAGTAGGAGTAGCCTCCAGACGACGAGTCTGTCTTGTAGAAAGTGAGTCGCCGACGACGCTTTCCCGAACAGCACGCGCGGGTCAGCAAGAACAGGTTGCAGGAGGCAGCCATCGGCATTCCGTGCCGCTGTTCCAACGCGTGTTTGATCGCGGAACGCGATGCAGCCCCGCCAAGACGGCAACCACGCGCTGCAACACATCCAGGCACCCAGCAGCAACATGCAGCAACCGGGATAAGCCACCAGTTTGCCGACGGCTCGTGCAGTGCAACCACTCCCGTGAACTGCCACCGAAGTGAGAAGGATCTGCTTGCTTCGGCACCCGGTTCCGACTGCCGACGCCGATCCGCCAGCACGGAGCGCCCGTTTGTGAAAGACGTCATGTGCCGTGTGCTGTGTACATTTGCCTCTTGGCCTTGGAAACTTTCTCGCTCCCGTCCGGGACTCCGAATCTGACCCAGAGAATTCACGCGTTCCCAAAGTCTGTTCCCCAACTATTGCACGCTGACTCCATAACCTTATTACGCGTTTCTCGTTCTGGAGAAGACGCGTCACCGTGAACCCGTCAGTCAACCAAGGTATCGGCCTCTCGTGCACACGCTTTCTGCTTACCTCACGAACTGTGACGTCAAACACAGGCAACAGTGCCACACCCGGCCACAAGTGTACTACCTACAGGTTATCACCAGGAACCCAGCAACCAAAGCAGCTAATAAACTGATCAAGAGTGCTCAGTTGCAACATCACTATCTTCTTAGTGAATGGCGACAGCAAAGCTTTTCCCAGCTCTGCCCTTACCATAACAGGCTATAGATTCGACCCAAAATACATTACGTACATTATACTATAGCAAGGTAAACCCATGGAGCGGACACCGAGCCCAGCATCACCCTGTACAATGCCAAAAAGTTTCACAACATCCGCCGCCAACTAGTCTTCTTCATTCTCACCACCTCAGCTGCTTCACCCCTTTCTTCTTGACAACCGTATCGAAGCGCCCGTCAACCAAGCTGATCTGGTCCATCAGGGACCGCCGGATGTGGCCCGGTGGTGTCTCCGTGATGCCTGCCAGGTACACATCGGACGAGAGGTCAAACTTCAGCGTCGCCATGGGCGTGTTAGGCTTCTTGATCACGTCATCCTCCAGTAGTATTTCAGCCACCCGCGACAGTATGCTGAATGCTACCCCAACCAGAACCCTCGAGTAAGCCTCCACAATGGCGTGTCCTACGTCCTGCACACAGTAAGTAGCAATAGTAATTCAACACATGTTGAGAGTTTCAAAATTTACTTGGACTACAGAATTCAAATGTTGCAATGCAATGCTAAACTTACCATGTTGTATTGGACCTTTAGAACATCGATAAAAGTTGGAGGCAGGTTCGGAAACCTGGATTTCAGAAGCTGCACTAGAGTCTCGACCCTTTCGATGCACGCAGACATCTTCTGGAGTTCCGATGAACTATCCTTCATGAAGTTCCAGGAATGTCGTCCTGGCGACCTCTTGTTTCTTTCATCCAAAATCCTTTGATTCCATGCAAATACTGCACCCTCCATCTGGTTAATAGTCTCGAGCACACTGTGCTCAGTTTTCAAACTGAGGGAAACGAAGATTTCCTCTATAGGAATATACTCTGTGGTTATAGCATGATACAAATCTTCACCCAGGCTAGCTCTCCCAGACTGAAAAATACAACATATTCTGTTTAGAATTTACAGAAATACAAAGTATACTGGAACAACGTCAAAAAAATGTGCTAGCACAAGAGTAAATTGACTGCATATTTTGTAAAAAGATTAAGTCTGGGCACTTGCCTTTGGGAGAGCGTCCATAACAGCTTCTGGTATAGGCATCTGGAATAGAACTTGTTCGTTGATGGATTTTGCTGCTTTGAGGATTTGATGAACAAGCTTAGCCTGAAAAACAAGCCTTTTTCTTTGAAACTGAGATAGACCTATCTCAGGGACACGAGGGGAGGGGAGCCACCACTTTTTACTCTGCCTTGGACCTTTAGTTTTACACCGTCCATCAGCTCGGCTACCACTGTCCTCGTACCAATACTCTGTGTCCACCATTGAGTCCATCACTTCCTGCACATTTTGTAGCATACACCTCTAGTAAATACAGATTATGCCTAGTGTAAAATTATTAAGACCGAAGATGAAAAGGAGCATAGATGATAACTGCATTTAACTTATGCATACACATTGACTAAAAGACAGGAGAACCAAACATACAATAAGCATGGAATCAAGCTTCTGAAGAGCAGGAAGGTTGACATGAACATCTGAACGGGCCTTTGGAGTCATGATCTGCATGAATCAGTAGGAAATAAGAACCTGAGTCATACGCAATGGTCAATAGTATTAAAACAAGCGGAGATATTTTAACTCAGTGGCTAATCACCTCAAACGTGCACCCATCTGCTCCACTTTGCTTTGTTGGAACCAGCTCAACCATATAAGTCGTAGGAGACAGCAACCAGTCCATTTCCTTTCGCCACCTGATCTTTTTCTCTTCACACAATGGTTCCAGCTTCCAAAGTTCTCCAAAAACAGTGGCTGCAACAACAAAGTTTTCTTTTGCTGTAATGATCAAGGACAGGTAAACAAATATCGACATAACATAAATAGCTTTTAGTTAGGCGAAACAGTACCTGAGAGATTGGTTATGGCATTGGACAAAGCCAGAGCGGTGCACACGCCCCGAGCTCCTCCTGAACTATCATCACCAAGCAATAGCTTCGCAAACTTTTCCTTCATGTTTTCAACATCAGAAGTGCTCAATGTATAAGTGATCGGTTTCTTCCCTTTCAGAGGAAGCAGGTGAACGGAGCTGGGTGTACCCAACTCGGAAAGTGAATGCTCATCATCCTGCTTGCTCAATGAAAGGCAGTGCGAAGAGAATAAAGAACCGCAAACATCTTTGCTTGAGGAGCAACTTGAAACTTCATCGTCAAGTGAGTCTGTGGTGACACGGCCATCAGCTCCAGTAGTCGCGCTAATGCCACTATCATCGTCGTACGAGGAACTGTTGATAATGCAGGCCTCAAGTCCATTGTACGTCACCACTCCTACAACAGTAGGTATACCAACCTATTTAGCCATAGAAATGTAGAGATGGTCGTATAGGAAAAAAACAAATACAAACGTGATTAAACATATCAAATTCGCCTGTATTTGGGGTATGTAAAAGAAAAGCTGAGTTAAGTTACAGCTACGAAACTTGGTTGAGCCACTTCTACACGTGATACACTGGAAGTAGTTCAGTAGGATTTGAGATTAACAATTCCAAATGCATGAATGAGCAGTCTTCCAATAAAATAAAGGAACAATACCGCAATTCTGTAATTAACTGTCAGTCATTGATTTAAGCTGTATTCACGGTGATGTCATAACAGGCCGCCGCACATGCTTGGCCGTTCAAATGCAGAGGAATCTATCTTTGAATCTTGTGCATTCCATTGTCTACTAGTACTCCAGTTGTTGTACAAAGCAGGGCTGCATATTCATTCAACTGTAATACTATAAGGTTATTCTGCGATCGGGTTTGCCCAGCGGCGAGGTCACATGGCAGGGAATTGACGAATTGTTCAATCGCAAGGTACGTACAACTGCGCGAGTCCAAACCACGGACGCGGCCCCTTTTTTCCTGCTTTTCCTCTGCGCAACGTCTCAAAAGGAGCGTACCACTGCGCTACAGGCTCGCAAAGTCAATGAGCGCGCAGATGCCGCACTTGACCTCGCCCTAAACTGTAGGGGACCACATGAGCCGCTCCACTTTGGTACCGTGGTGGCCCACGGAGCGGCATACGCCCATACCGGTGATTCGCAACTTTTGAACCAAATCTAACCAACAGAAAGTTTAAGATTAAGAACGAATAAAAATTTGAGGGTTCTTCAAGGAGCGTAACGGGTGAACAGTGCAACGGGCAGCTATGACTGCAGCCGGCCATTTTTCATTACCTAAAAAAAATGAGTGCAGCCGGCCGTGTCAGGTCGCACACTTCACGGATCCGGCCGTGATGTTCCCCGTCACCCCCCCCCCCCCCCCAAATTTATTACTCTCGCACGTTCCCAACCCACTGCCGCAGTCTGCACTCACCGTGCTGCAGCCGCCCAAAGCGACGAGCGAGCGCGCAGTGGGGGCCACGAGCAACCCCCATGTTCTGTTTTCTCTTCCTCCAAGCCTCTTTCATGCAACTTGGGTACGATTTGGGCAGGTGAAAAGGTTAACAAATCTTGGTCAGCTACTAAAATCAGTGAACCTTTTGCGCGGAGGATATGGAGCCGCGGATAGCAGATACGGGGCAGTTCACCACCCAACCACTACGTAGTAGTAGTAGTATGACTACTACGACCACTACCAAGTAGTAGTACGAACCAACCTATGGGGCGGCGCTGCTAAGCAACGGGGAGGAAATGGCAACGACAACGTACATCCAGAACCAAGCACACGCATGAACGGATAATAAATCTGGCGAAAAAATAAACGAAGGCGGGTGAAAGAGGCAGGAACAGGAATGCAGGCTCGCTTACTGTCCGGCTCTTTGTCCATGTCGATGCTGAAATCCTGCGGCCGCCGCCGGCAGCACGCCAGCGTCTTCATCCTCATCCTCGTCTCTTCTCTGCCGCCCTTCCGCTCCGCTAATAATCCTCCTCCTGTTCCACAAGCGCGCTATGACCACCACCAGCAGCAGCAACAGTAACTGAAAGGAGACACACACAGCATCACGATTTCAATGACCGGGAACAGTTGCGGGAAAAAAAACAATAAATGCGCTGCTACAATCTTGGACGCGGACATGGCAACGATTATTAGTACTTTAGTACTAGTATGAAAGAGGGATCCCACCAAGCCCACACACAAAACACCACGATCCGCAACGCGCCTTTTCGGGCGGGCGACTCCTCATCAATGCGGAGATTATGAACGCCGGGAAGCCAATCCAGCAAGTGAGATGCGGCTAATCTAGCAGTAGCAGCCCGGGCTAATCTAGTAGGAGTAGTACTAGTAGTAACAAGTGGATGCGGGCCAGCGGCCGGTGCCGATCCTGACGTACCGCTACAGCGCGGCACCGACGCTACAACAGCAGCGGCAGGAGGTCGGCGGCCGTGCAGTGCGGAGGCGTTTGAACTTTGAAATTTGAACCGGGCGGCGGAACGGGACAGCCGGGTTGACAGGGGCGTTACGACGTGTAGCTAGGCTTTACCCGGTGGTGTGGGGGCTGCTTGCGCTGCGTCTGCGGTCTGACCAGTGCGGCATGGCTTTGGCCTTTTGGCTGCGGCATCGCTTTCCCCGGGGGGGGGGGGGGGGGGGGGGGGGGGGGGGAAGCGGTGACCTGAAAAGGCGAGGTGAAAAAAGAGGGGGAATTTTACTGTTGCTTTCAGACGAAATGCTCGCACCCCTCCCCCCCCTGGTTTGATTGCGCAAGCTACTGGGCTGAAATTGACTACGCTTTCTTTATCTGCTTCTTTCCTTCACGGCTTCGGTGGTGCGGCATCGGCGGCGACCCCACTGCGCGAGTTATTACCGCTGTGGGCTCGCCTTCCACGCTTTGTTTACACTGTGGCCATCGGCTAGCCGGCGAGCCCAAGTCGCAAGTGCAGGACGGCGTTTAGTAAGCTCGCCTGAAGCTGCATGTTACCGCTGTGGGCTGTGGCTTGTGCTAGTGGGGGGAGAGACAGACGCTGGAGTTTGTGGTGCTACGGCTACCGTCGCAGTGGGGAAGAGAAAGGGGAGCTGGAGAGGTTCTCGGCGAAATGGAGATGAAGGATGAGGGAGGTGGGCTAAAGAGTACTGTACATACCTTTGCAGCGTCGACGCTTCAAGCTCAGCAGCCGGCGTCCGGCATGGATCTGCGCGAGAGAAGAAAGGGAGAAACAAGCAAAATCGCATCAGCCCGGGAAGTATTGAAACATCCAAGTCAATGAAGTCAAGGGGATGAGGTGCGCTTGTTTACCACTGTAGCAGGAGAGTGCGAGGACGCAGGGAGCCACTTGAATGCGAAAGCATGCGTGTGGGAGCAGGGGACTAGCAGGGCAGGGCAGGGAAGCGAAGGGGAGAAGAAGAAGGGTAGTGTGTGGGGTGTTGGAACTGTCTGACTCTCTTGGGTAATAAATGCGCTGGAGCTAGAGAGAAATGGCAACAGCAGCAGGTGATGTGGGGAGTTGAGGAACGTGGGAGCAGCAGCAGCAACGGCCCTCCGGGGATTTGATCTGTACCGCTGAACGCTCAGCGGAGCGCCCACGATGCCGAGTTAACCAACGCAGATAGACTGATCACCGTCTTGATTTCATTTACTTCTTGCACGAGACTAACTGATCTCTCCATCTCTCCCTGGTGCCCTTGCCAACTTTTTTTACTACTAACACATCTCATCTATAGGGTAGTGAGAAAAATAGAGGTTTCTTAGAAGTATTAACATCGCATTGCATCTCCGGTTAAGAAAGTTGCTGGTACTAGCATCTGATCCGACTTTTGTGCTAGCCTCCTCTCCACCGGTAATCTGATGGTATAATCCATCACTAAAGATAAACTAGCAGTACTACTCCGTAGTTTTATGTGCACACATTGGCGACCCACGAGGCCGTCAGGTCCGCCACCAAAAAAGGGTTGGAGCCATATGCATGCCAAGGAGCACATAGCATCCAATGCTGCTGCAACCGCGAAGTGCCGGATCGTTTGCTTCCTTCCCCTCCCGCTCCGTCCCCTTCCCCTGCCACCACCGCATCAGTTGCTGCTACTGTGCACTACGCAGACCAGACCACCACCAGCACCACCTCGATTCCCTGCTCTCCCTACCGATCACTTCACCCATGCCTTTTTACAGAAGTGGTCATGGAAAAAGGACAATTCTCTTCTCACTCACGAGTCGTCAGTAAGCACTCCATCAGCCGTTGGATCTGTGACCAGTGGCCTTAAATCGAGGGTAATACAGGGACTCTCATCTGTACTAGTACATGTACACGATACCAGTAACGTGTTCAGCCTTCCAGCCTAAACGGTACTCCGTGTACAATACATTGTTGCAACAGGCGGAATGGTACCACCGTATACCAGTCCACTCCAGACACGTTACTGTACGTACAAAAACACTAGACGACGCCGAAGGCCTCGGTGATCCTGGCTGGCCTGGCCGTGTCGAACACGAACAAGCGCATTGATGAACGCGAGCATGGGAGAAGAATAGAAGCGGGGCATGCAGACAAAGCAATGGATCGGCCGGTGGTGGCTGCGGCAAGCAAACATGCCAATGCCCTTGGTCCACCGGATCGCAATTTCCCAAGTGCGCGACGCGACAGTTCAGCGCTTCTCCTCGGGCCCGTTTCCAGATTTTACGGCCCTGTGACCACCACGAACGCACGTCGCTGCTGATCATCGGTCCTCCCCGAACAACGTTCCTTGATGCGGGTAAAGTAGTGTACTAGTGCCCTGAAAATGGAAGGCCCCGCTCCAGCTGAACTGAACTAGTAGTACTACTCTCACTGAATCACTGTAATGAAAGCGTGGTGATAACGGAGCCGTTGAATGTCTGTTGGAGCTTACCCGGAACGTGTGGCCGCGACTCAACCAAAGCACTTCGCATTTTTGTAACAGGAAAAAATCCTGCGTTAACTAACAACCAGCGACAAAAGTTGGGTTGAATTCGCCTGTCATCAGATCACATGACCCGCTCGAAAGCACGCAGATACAGTTTCCAGATCAACCAAAGGCCAGCACACCTGTGGAAACGAGGACGGGAAGCAAGCGCAATCATGGACAGCCCAACCGTTTGGCTGAAAGTGGCGTCGTCCTGACCCATCTCCCCCGTTGTTACCTGAAGTTAGATCGCACGGACTGTACGTGCACGTGATTCGAGAACCTACCTCGTAAGTCCAGACATATAGATCTCTTAAAACTGAACCGAACGTCGTGCAATGATGCAGCATCCGCATGTTTTAGAGCTAGTGTTGTTAGTGCCTTGGACGAAAGGGCAAGCGACCCGTGCGGGCAGGTAGGCGTGCGGTCAACAAAGCCGCTGCTCTGGCTCGAGTGGCTCGCGGCCATGGGAGCATATGCGAAGCGCGACGCTGCGTGTTACCGTCCTCTGTGCTCGTCGAGCAGCCATCGGAATCTCGCGGCCGAGCCGGACAAACGTACGCCGCTTGCAGCCGAAGGAACCGGCAGACAAAGGGCGGTGGCGTGGCCAGCGCGGGGGAGCGGAGCACGTTGAATCAGGCGGGCGGAAGGGACACTCAGCGCCGTGACGGTCCCGCCGCTTACCACGGCGTCGGGGAGACGGCATCTCGCACGCCGCATGGACCGAGTATCCTCACCGTCGTCATGTCCGAGCGCCTGGTAGTGAAAACCAGAGACCGGAGCGGGATGCCCGACTGACCGAAAAGCACGCACACAATGATGGGTTTTTCTGGTGCACGAGATGCGTACAAGATATACTCGAAAGCTTAATGATGGCAAGCGATTACAGTCAGATTGTCTGGTTCAGGATTCGTCGACTAAGGGTCTGTTTGTAACCCCTAAAACTAATAGTTAGCTTCTAAAATTAGCTCTAGAGGTTCCAAACCTCTCAGCTAATAGAGCAGTTAATTATTAGTTAACCCCTCAGCTAACTATTATCTCATTAGCTGCTCCACCCCAGCTAATCTCAGTTAATTCATATCTAGAGTCTATTTTACCCCTGCTCATATGTCACTGTCTCCTCCCGTATAGAAACCGAACCCTTCCTCCCAGACCGCATCTGCCGCCTTCCTCGTCTGCTAGGGACGCTGACCACCGGTGGCTGCAGGTCATGGCCGGCGAGTTCAAGCTCTCCCAGACCGCCTTCCTCCTCTGTGCGGTCTCCGACGGCGCCGTCCCGAGGTGCCCTCGCCGCCTAGTCTGCATCCACCTCCGATTCGCCCTTCCTCTTCATCCATGGATTGAATTTGTGCCGACAAGTACGTGGGAGTCGCTCCGAAGTCGAAGTCCGAGAGGAGGCGCTCGGCGTCGGGGCGCTTGACGCGCCCGTAGTGCCACAGCGATGGTACAAGTCAGTTTCTTCGTCTCAAGAAAATACTTTTAAAGTGATAGTACAAATAAGTTATATTACATTCAAGTTCAACATATACCAGACTTTAATTCAGTGCTCAGATGCGGTTTCACATGAGCTAACATGCTTTGCTAGCCATTGTTTGTTGTCAGGAGACTTTTGGGGGCAAAATAGTCAATTAACGTTTAGAGACAAAATTAGCTCTAGTAGTTTCAAACAACTTCCAACTAATAGTTAGCTAGCTAATAATTAGCTGACTCATTTCAGCTAATAGATTATTAGCTAACTAACAATTAGCTCTAGAGGTTCCAAACATGACCTAAATATCTTCTCATTTATTTTTCTTTTACGCAATGGTCTATCCTTTTCAGGTCTTCAACGGGTGTTGTTGAAACACCACCGACGTCGACGTGGGACGAATGCGTCCAATTTCCTTAGACGTATGGGGCTGATATACGACCCATTTCTTCGATTCCGCTACGTCCACTGCCGCTCACTCTGAGCTGGTAAGACCATCCGCATCAGGACCTGTAAAAGGCTCTTTAAAATCTACTGTAAAAATCACTGTAAATTTAAAGAGGGAGAAAACTGAAATATTAAGTAAATTTTAGAATAGACTTTAGAGGATAGAGTATGGCCCTCTTTGGTACAGCTTTACGAAGCTGATTCCCTGGATTCACTTCTGATTCTGTGATGAAGTGATTGTGTGGTTAAAAATGATTCTCTATTGTTCTGTAGAATAAATTCTTAGAATCAGGTTAGAGAATCACTTCACAGAATCAGGAGAAGCTACTTTTTTCAGCTTCTAGCCTTTTAGTTCATTTCAAAGAATCACTTCTCAGAATCAGCAAATAATTACTTCTTCTGAAAAACAGTGTTTGGTACAGCTTTTCTGATTCTGCCTGAAAATCAGTTCCGTGGAGCTCTACCAAATGAGGCCTATGATTTAAAAGTTCAGGTCTAACATGTAAAGACTTGCAGTGGAGTGAACTAGCGGAAGTTGGGAACAGGGCCAGAACCAATTTCTTCCCAGCCTACGCATAGATGTTTCGCTTTCGTGGGCTAGCGCATGAGTATGACAACACAGGCTGGGGAACAGACCAGAAGGACCCAATTTCTTACCTGTATCACGATCCACGACACGGGCCCGACTGAACCAGCCCAACAGGCAATGGATCGATCCACTTCTGTGCCAAAGAAATCATCGCCGACTCCTTCGAGCCGTACCATTCTCACAAGTCAGATAATCCGAGGCAGTACTGAACAAGTTTTTTTTTAAACAGAAGTACTTCCTCCGTCTCTAAAAACTTATCGCTTTATAATTCATTTTTAAACTACGAAACGACAAGTTTTCGGAGATGAAAGAAGTATTGAACAAGTTTTTTCAATCAGGCTGAGGAGCATGCGAATTCATGAATCGCATCTCAGCTTTATTTGACAGAAATACTTACAGATCGTCAAAGTTTCTCACGGAAGCATCCTTTTAAAATCCAAAGGAGCAAAGAGCATCACTGCTCACTCAAGGCAAGCCATAAAAAAAAAAAGGACTCACGCATGACAAAGGCCGTGCACTCACAGATACTCCCACAAATCAAAATACTTATCACTCTTTGTTTCAAAAATAAACTAGAGAGTGAAGTATTTTGGAATGGAGGGAGTAACAAAAGTAAACGAGAAACATGAAAACTTCATCGGAGATACTTAGCACCCACTATGATGATTAGACAAGTCTTTTCAGAATTGCAATCTTCAATATTGAACTCCACAGAGTAGCTTCATAAGAGAATATTGGTGTCTCAAGCCGCCAAAACTATTATCACAACAAGCAGCACGACCCCAAAGATAACCATGAGCAAGCAAAGCTGTTCACAAAACGATTCGTCATGATAGAGAACAGAGTACCCTAATATAGAAGGTAGGGAATAGATAAAACAACAGTGTCAGTCACATTGCATTAGTTTGAACATACCAGAGATGAATTTGATTTCTGAGTCTTGGACGCTTTTGCAACCTCTGTCTTTGCTTCTTTGGTTGCCGCGGCAGAATTTTCAATGTTTGTCTCGATTTCCTCTGAAACACATGTGTTTCTTAGATACGAAGCCAATAGACAAGGACATGATATGTAATTATGTACAATACAATGTAATACTTGCCAACTACAATTCCTTGCGAATGCACTAGCGTAGCAAGATCCTTAAACATTTCATGCACTTCACCAATCTGTTCCTGGATATCCTGAATCGCCTGCTCCCTTTCCTCAATAATTGCTTCGTTGTAAACAATTTCATTGTCCAATTGCAGCACCTCTTGCCTGCAGAGTAGCATGATAATTCATCATAAGACGAGGAAATTGAATTTTACAAAATCTGGAACAAAATATCTGAAGTTTTCATCTCATCTTTAACTTTAGTTCAGAGTAGCAAATCAAATTTCGAGAGGCTCATCAGGTGCAGAAAATAAGTTTGATCCATATATTTGCTTCATAGTTTGAAGTCAATTTTATCTCTTGTGAAGACACAACTTACAATTAACGTGACACTCCACTTACATCAACAAAACTACGCAATCAAATAGTATACCACATGATCATGGACATATCTTTCTTAGACTCCCTTTGGATTGAAGGAACTGAAAAACACAAGAATAGGGAAAACATAGAAATTGAAATTATATGTCTTTGCAATCCTATAGGAATTGAAAATATAGGAATTGAGATGAGAAGCCCTTGGCAGCATCATAGAAAAAACAAGGGAACCTGTAACATGAGCCACGAAAGAAAAAAGAGGTCCAAGCTCATGTTAGGTTTCCTACAAAATTTAGCAAAAGAATTCGTTCCTATGGAAACTACCCTTTGTTTTTCCTGTGAGTCAAATGGTCATGTAGGAAAAAAATCCTTTACAAATCCTATCCTTCAAAATTCTTTTGTCATTCCTTCAATCTAAAGGGAGCCTTAAGATTGAGGTATGACGGTATGAGGTTCAGTTGAACTGCAAGCAGGGCCAGTATCAGTTAACCCCATATGTTAATGCACTACTAAGTCTTGTTTTTACCTCCATAAGCTAGAACGAGGCTCTGCCCCTGCATCTAATCTAAATACGGTTGAGAGAATACTCAAGCATCTGACTACGAGAAGCACTAGATGTCTTGTGATTCAAGCACACTAGGAATGGGGAAAAGTAGAAAAACAGAATACATGACTGGTTTTACATTGTTCATAACATTTAAACAGTCGCAACTATAAAACTTACAGAATCCTATACATGGTTACACATTACAGGTGAAAAGATTAAAGAAAAAAATGCAACAAGGAATAGTAGACCGATGCTATACAAAGAATAAATAGTTTAGAGTGTGCTACAAGCTACATAAGAAGACAATGCTAAAGAATTGAAGCTGGGATTCCACCTGGCTACCAATTGATAAACTAAAATCAAATCGTGATTTTTTTTTTCTTTTCAAAAGAAGGGGCAAGGATGACTGACCTTTTCGATTCAACAAGTAATGCACGCTGCTCAGGCATTTGACCAGAATAAGCACTTCTGTCATCTGGATCATAGCTGCATCACAATTAACAAAGCAACATCCAGATATATAAAAAGATAATTAAATGGCCAAGACAAGATCAGCCGAGTGAAGCTATGAATATATTCATACAAGCTCTGTCGCTAAATAATTTTGCTCTTTTTTTTTAAAAAAAAAAGCACCAGAGTTGCTATGCTAAATCTTGAGTAAACATGAACATAACTTATAAGAGTAAGTACTCATCTGTTCATGTTTGAAACTGAAGGCATGCAACATTTGGATTACGGAACACACCAGACAAACATTGGATGAAGTGACAAACTATTTTAGGAGTGAACAAATATTACGTTGTCTTGGCACTCTGGCGAACAACCGGCTTATAAGCCGTCTCCCTCTGAATAGCAAGATTCTGAAATTTCTTGAACTCCTCCATTGTCGCCGCAAAATCTTTGGCAAGCTTCATGTCTGACACCCTCTTGTCTGCCTGTACATAAAACCCAAACCCTGAGCACCTAACATTGCAGACATGTATAACTTAAACTGGGAAGGATCATAATTGGAATTTATCTTCAATACAACTGCTACTGAAATAGCCTGACACATGCTAATTATGACAGAAAGCAAACAGAAGTGACTATATATGCAAGGAATCAGTACTGACACTAGTGCCGGCGCTCTTGTCTGCTTCAGTAGCCCGCCTGAGCTTCTCTTTCGCATCCTTTGCTAATTGAAGAATGTTGTGACTAGTCTTCTGTCTGCAAGGAAATCAAACGATTAGAGCACTAAGGGGCTGTTTGGTTCAATGCCTAACTTGCCTAAGCCTAATGTTAGGCATGCCACACTGTTTTAGGCCGTTGTTTGGTTGTTGACTAAAGTTAGGCATGCCACAGAAGTTAGGCAACTTTTGCTTCCATTGCCTAACAAAAAATTGCCTCAACTGTGGCGCTCAAATCAACCGCCTAAGGTTAGCCACTTGCCTAAGCTTAGTCATAATAACAAAACAAACACATGTCACACTTTTTTAAACACGCCTAAGCTTAGCTATGGTAACAATTCAAACACATGCTAACGTTAGTTAGCTTAAGCACGCCACAAGTGTGGCAAGTAGCTAAGCTTAGGCTTAGCCAAGTTAGCCATCATCCAAACATACCCTAAGTGCCTCACACACGGACAGGGACATTACTTGAAAAGAAGCCGACATGCTATTAAGGTAAGGAATAGCGATCTTATGGAATGATAAGTAGGGTAATTGCACCTAACTTGAATTGAGCACGGTTAAACTGCAACTAACTAAATGCGGCATGGGTTTATGCTGAATACGAATAAGGTGGTAAGAGGAGGGTGAAGAGAGAGACAGTTGATCGCGAAGCGTGGTGGTGTCCTTGGGCGTGCCGAGCGAGTTGAGTAGGCGGCGGTAGGAGGCCACCGAGGTGGTGATCTGGAAGACGATGGCGCGGGCGTCGTCGGGGCCCCTCGCCTTCCTGCTGCTCCGGGGCGCCCTGAGCGCCCCCGCCTCCAGATCCGCGAAGCTCATCGCCGAACACTCCCTTCCCGCCACTTAATCGAAGATGGCCGCGCAGCGGAGGGTGGAGGACTGGAGGTGGAGCAGGTAGGGCGTCGAGGGACCAGGGCAAGGGTCGCCGTCGTCGTCGGCACCGGCCACGCGGGACGAGAGTTGTCTATTCGGTCGGATCGTGCCAGCAGTGGGGAGGTGACGTGGAGGTGGGGCGCCACCACCACCACCACTCCACCGCGAACCGAAGGACGCCCAGAATTTGGGAGCGACGTGTGTGTTGTTGGCTCCGCTCGACCGTCGTCCGTCGCTGCGTCGGGCACGCACGGTAGCGGCAAGCGAAATCGAGATGGGCCAGGAACTGCTGCTGTTCCAGAATGGGCCGGGCCCACGTAGTTCAATCTTTGTAGACGGGTAATTTACACCCAAGTTTTCCTTTCCTTTTTCGCGACGAATAAAATCGAAAATTGAAAAGGGAGATCCCGGTAGCTCGAACTATTATATTTTCCATGTCTACTAGTATTAGTAGCTCAAATTTTCTTTGGTTCTTTTATCCCTAGGTGCTATATGTTTATTCCCCTGAACGATGGTGTTACTTGCCCGAGCAATTTTTTGGGGAACCCTCATCAGTTTTCCAAGCTTTTTGCGTAACAACTGCACCTGCAACACACAAAGGTGCCGTAACATTGTTGTTGGATCAGCCATTGCACAAAGGACCGTGATTCCTGTCCCGTGGGTACCGAAAAGGCATCTCGCCAGCCTGCGGGACGCAATTGTTTACAGATGCTTTGCTTTCGCCGATCGAGTAATCCTCAAACGTGCGTGGGCTTTTGGCACATGCCCACTTTTTATACCGGGCTCATGCTAAACGCAGGTGGCGTGTCGTGGTGTTACGGTTCCGTCGTCCTAACATCAAGAATAGACCGCCCCTGCGACTGCAAACCTGCTCCCTTCTCGATGGAAATCCTCTGGAGTGTAACCAAGACTATTCAACCAGGTCTCTCCGGCCTACGTGCGTGACGCCGCCCGATGACGGAACACTGACGCATCGTCAACGTCAACGACGGGCGGGCCACGGCTTCTTTGGCGGGCGACGGAATTCAATGGTGTGGATTAAGCAGTCCATGTCGGACTGCGGCTTGCTTTACAAGTTGCCGAGTGAGAGTGATTAGACGGTCACCGAGTTTAATGGCGGACAGATATCGGCCTTTGCAATGAACTGCAGGGCCATAGGACTGGTTAAGGAAAAAACGTGTTCTGCATCACCCGTTCGTGCAAGTGCAATCATTTCTGCACAATTGGGGGAACCGTTCCTCTCGCCGCCCGGGAGCCAAGGAAACGGCCAAATGTGCGGATGGATCACGGCGTCCACATGTCGTCGCTGGGCCTCAGGCGCACTTCCGGAAGCGGCAAAGTCCAACGACGAGGTGACTGCCCTGCCGTAGAGTTCGCGCTCGGGGGAGCCCCGTCCACCTCCGCCGCGGCAAGGCGGACCCAAGCAAGCGCTGAAATGTTCGCGAAGCAGGGGAGAAAACCCGCCGATTCCCTGATGAAATCCCACCACTCCACCGCACGCTCCTGTCGTTCTCACATACGCTCGCGGCCCTTCTCAAGTCTCCCCGCGCTCGTCCGTCGCCGGTTCATGTGTAACACGGCCATTTAATTTGTTTGTGTGGCTTGATCGCGACACGCGTGGATTGGAACAAGAACCACAAATTAAAAGCAGTGTTTGATTAGTAGTATACTTCTTCCGTCTCTATGAAATTGTCGTTTTGTAGTTCATTTTGGAACAGGATTATTGGGCATGCATGATGGATGATGCTTTACTTTACGTGGAGGCTTCCCTGGCTGTTACCTTCCCCAAACGGGACCTCTCTCTGGTTGACCGAACTAAACACCAAAACCGGAGTCAATTCATCGGCTACAGATGAATGCTGGGATCCGAACTCAGGGCCTCTCCTTTACCAAGTCTTCTCCTTCTTTATCCGCCGCACCTTCTACTTACATTCGAGCATAATATAGCTAAACTAGCCTGCGACTGGACGAGTCTCCATGTGATTTGATTAGCATCCACAGTATTATCTCCCTGTCTCTGTCACCCCCTCTCATTCCTCTTCTATAATTTTCCATGAGCCACCAACCCTGTCGATTCAACGCTCCTGGTACGCGCCGTCTCTCGGTGACCTGCTCGTAGAAATTCGTTGGTTTATATGCTCAGGTAGACGCTGCTGCCATGGCGCGAATTATCTGCGCCTGTGCTTCCGAGGAGGAGGAAGGTCGAGGGAGATAGCCAGGACATCGATTGTTAGTCGATTGGACCGAGCAATTCGGCTGCGGGACATGGAGAAGGGGAGCAGGGGTCTGTCCTGCCGCGCGGCCATCTGCGGCATCGTCGCTCTCCTCAGCGCCGCCGCCTTGGCCTGCTCCCTCGCCGCTGAATTACGCAAAGTCAAGGTCGGGATCATCCTCCTCCGCCCTTCTCGTCTCGCGATTCCGCGAGAAACCCCGGGTTCTCGGATCTGACGAGCTTTTGTTCAGCAGGGGAGGGACATGAAGGTGGACGGCAGCCTCTGCTCGCTGCCGAGGAGCCCCGCCTTCGAGCTGGGCGTCGCGGCCGTCGCGTTCCTCTTCGTGGCGCAGCTCGTGGGCACCACCGCGGCTGTGACCGCCGCCAAGCCCAGGAAGAGCTCCGCCACCGGAGGCCGCGTCGCGTTCGTCGCCCTCCTGGTCCTCTCCTGGTACGTAACACACGACTAACACCTGTAAGATATCGTACGGTCCCAGTGCGATCGAGGAGCGAACGGAATTGCTGACGAGGTCGGTCCATGGCCGGACGTATTTGATGCAGGGTGAGCTCCGCGGTGGCCGTGATCCTGCTGGCGACCGCGGCGAGCATGAACCGCGGGCAGCGCTACGGCCGCGGGTGGATGGACGGCGACTGCTACGTCGCCAAGAACGGCGTGTTCGGTGGCGCGGCGGCGCTGGTCGTCGTCACGGCGATCATCACCCTCGGCCTCACCTTCGCCACCGAGCCGTCGTCGTCGTCGTCTTCGTCGGCCGCCATGGCGCCCGCGCCGGCGTCACGTTCAGCCGCACCGACGATCCATCTCGACGCGGAACAACCTGGCGGGCGATCCAAGCAATGAGGCGGCAGACTGGAACGGGGCGCGGCGGGCGGACCAACCGGAGAAACGACTGGTGAACGGCAACGCAAAAGACCGCGCCGCGTGGGGGCACCTTCGTGGTTGGCTGGCGGGGCAACAGAAAGCCGCCGGATCGGACGGACGGATGGATATACCGGTAGGTTGGATATTTTTAGCAGCAGCCGGACAGACATTACTACTGACGCAATTCACTGACAAAACCGTGTAACTTGTAAATGATAGCACCAAATCATCTAATCGAAAGTGGAAGAAAAAAGATCCAGATTCGACGTATTTTTGGCTTTGTTGTTGTTGCGGGATCCTGTGCTGTGCGCCAACTTGGAGCTAGTGCCATGTTCGGCTTGCTGCTTTTGCATAATTGCATTGGCTGATTGGCTGAATTCCTGGATCTGAATCAGTGCGAGGAGGGAATGACAAGGATCCAATCGAACGACGTTTGCTATTATTTTATCGTTGCAACATCTTTGAACTGCGTAACATGGAATATTTGTAGCTTGTGACTTCAATTATTTCCTTAATCTCAATAATAAGATGTTCTTACTTTCCTAAGGAATGAAAAGAGAGACGTTCTTATGGATAGACTGACAGTAACAGGAGAGGATATTCCAATAAGATAGTGAGCGCGCGCGCGCCCGGCCGGTCGGACGGGATGTACGTTCAGTCGAATTATTCTCAATTCTCATCGCGTTGGATATTTCCCAAAGGACCGCATCATCCGTGGAAAGGAGACAGCTTCAGATGCGATGCGGCAATTGCCAAGCCGGAATCGGCCAGGCGCGTCCGGCGTCCCTCCCTGGTCCAGCAGAGCTGCGCAAGAGTCCAAGACAAACACTAGATACATGCACGTTGTCCTGTTGTAAAGCTGCTGCGTTGCACCGAACTAACTGGTTACTGAAACCGACGCGATGCTAGGTGTGGGCACGGAACGAGTAATTTCTGGTTTCATGGGAAGAGAACTTTGTCCGTGTGTTCCTCAACACTGCTAGAAACAGGAAACAGCGGAGTAAACATTATGGCATGATGCTTAATGATTCCCTCTCCTTAAACAACTGTTTTAAGCATTCTTGCATTGTACATGCCTCGAGGTACGCTTCAGGCGTCAGCCGCGGGCAGTTTCACCCTTCGTCAAAACCGTGCGAAATTTGGTCAGCTGTCCCTTCATAACTCGTTACATTTTGGCCCGCAGAGCATGTCGCGCAGGAAACAAACATGCTGTCGGTACTTATAGACTGGGCTGCTACCTGCTGTAGTCCGTATCAAGGGCCACCAACTCGTGGTCCGCAGCAAATTGCTTGCAGGCCCAAACCTCGTCTGGCCCATCTCTAGCAGATTATACCGAGCCGCGTACCAACTATGGTCCATGAAGGCCTCACATCTTCTCCAAACTTCTAGCCCATGATGTTTTTTTTGTTGTTGTTGTTGGAGGCTTGGAGCGCTCTCCCTCTCTTTGATTCCAAAAGCCATCAGATTGAATTTTGATCACTCGACTTTTTCTGAAAGATCTATCGATCTTATTCCCGTTACTAATGTCCTATCCAATAGACATAAGCTTGATTTTCCTTCACTCGACTATTTTTCTGACAGATAAACTAAGGTTAATGTAGCTGTCCTACAGAATGTACACCAGATGGCAGGACGAAGATAATCTAATGGCACGAACAATATCGCGTGCTAGGTGGTCGTATGAAGAAATACGATATCATACGATTCGCACCCAGAGACCAGAGTTATTCTGACGTTTAGCGCGCCGTCCAGTCCTAAACACAGCTGAAAAGCCGCGGTTCTAATCACTCGATCCATGATCAGCTTCTGGCGTGCGCTGAAAAATCCCCTCGATTCGGCGACCGTCAGACAGACAGGCACAGACACGCAAAAGCGCGCTGTAAAGCAGACGGCGCCACGTACCCAGCCGCGTTCGTTATTTCGCGGTGACTGTGATCGCAGAATCTGAACAAGGGCGACGCCTTTTTCTGTCCTTTGATTCCCGGAAGCAACGCGCGGCCAGCTGCGAGCCCGCAACGTGATCAGGCACGGTAATCCCCTTTATTTTTAAGCAGTAGATGCTTCTTATTAGGCGTCCTCTGATTCCAGCTGATAGATTCATGCGATGGATGGCACGTATCCGATGTGGTGACTCCCCTCGCCGACTGTGCCGCCGTGGTGGGCTCTGGGCTGTGTGACAGCGGGAGGCGTCAGAAAATTCGGAGGGGCGCGAATGAAAGAAAGAGAAACTTAGCATGACCATGACTCCTCTGAAGAACACTCGATCGTAACTAAACTAACGAGAGGCGGAGGAAAAGCTGTGAAGGCCCGCGCGCGCATGGGTAAGAAGTCCACCGTCCACCGAACAACTGGATCGGCACGGCAGCAACCCCTCCCGCCCGTCGCCGTTGCTTCGGCTAAATTAATGAAGGACTCGGCTACTTTTGGGATCGACATGCGTGGGGACGCAACAAAAGGGGGTCAGAACAAGGATGACCTGTCGCGAGAACGACGCAGCATAGTAATTTTTCTTTCCCTTAATAAAGTGTTCGTGATCGACCAGATAGAAGCTGGATCCCAAATTCCCAATCTCCCCAGATTGATCGTCGACACTGATGTGATGACCCTTTTTCGCCTTTTCGGATGTTTTGGCTCTTCAACACCGATTACTACAGCGTGAGGAAGCAACGAAGCCAACCAGGACGGAGAGGCATAGACGATGGCGATGGCGACGGAGTAGGTGCGCATGCGGCGACATCTCAGTCTTAGCTAGCAAAGGTGGCATACGTACGTGGAAGAGGTCGGGTCAGGGAGGATCCATCCGAAGGGACGGGACAAGGGAGTAGTACAACTGGCTGCCATGTTCAGCGCACGGCGGCCACCGCGGTGACAGGGGAGCATCGCCCGGAAAGGGAAACAGAGGAGGATCCCGGAAGGGGGCGGAAAGCGAAAGAAACCACACGCGGACGTGGGCGGGGAGAAAATATTACTCTCTCTCTTCTGAAATAATTGTCGTTTCAGACAACTAAATGAATTAGAAATGAATTAATGAAGGTTGTCCTAACGACAATTAAAACGAAAAGTAGTAGATGAGCGGTATCTGGACGGCCGACCAGGTGCGTGCAGCAACAACCGAAACCACTCGTAGTGCGCGCGGCGAAGCTAAAGCCGCTTTCGTTTCAGCCGTTTCAGGTTTTCGGTTCCGCTTAGTGTTTCGCGGTGGCTAATCAACAGCTCAGGCTCGATCACGCATCGATCCGTCGACGTGCGGCCGCAGCGCTTGAACCTGCCGAGAAGTGACCCGGGGGCAACGAAAGCGGTCGCGCGTCGTCTCCCGCCGCCCGGCCCGGCGGCGAGCTAGCGAAAGCTGCCTGCTTCCCTAGTACTCTGATCGATGAGCCGGGGATGACGATGTACTCCCTCCTTCTTAAAATAATTGTCGTTTTAGACAAGACTTTTAGTTTATTTTGAACTAAAAATCTTGTCTAGAACGACAATTATTATGAGAAGGAAGGAGTATGAGCACGGATGTTGTGCTTTCCGGTGCGCGCTGCGTGCTTGGGGAAATCGATGGATTGATTTACAACGCGATCGAGGCGTTGTGCAATTCTATAGCCAGTGCTGGTGGCCGTACAAAAGGGCAAGGTGCGTTTGCCTCGCTAGTCAACCGCGACATTTTGCATGGACGCACGGCTTGGGACCTCGGGTGACGGGGCGCTGATTGGATATATATCGGTCATATTATAGAGAGCGAGGAGGCCGACGACGTACTGTACGTGCGTACGGTGCATGGACGACTGGCCAGCTGGCCGGTCCTGCCTGCATGGTCAGGTCAGGCGTACGGCTCGATTCGTTCGACGATTCGATCTGCCGATGCCTGGCTGTTGTTCCATCGTACGGCGAATAATAATGCATGCACGGCCCATCATGTTGCTGGCCGACCCATGCAGACGATATGCCTGAGTGGTCCGCCGTACCGCGTCTGGCCATCAGATGATCCATCAGGGCGAACAAGGGCATCATCCTATCATGCACCTGAGGTTGGGCAGGACCGGCGAGTGCATCTGGAATACGTGGTGAGTAGGTGACCCCGCCACCCGGGCACCCGACAGCAGCCGCAGCTATAGCAGCATGTAAATCGACGGGGCAGAGTATTTTGTGGCGGGATACCATGCCGGGTGTCCGCCGGCTGGCGAGCACGGCCTGACCTGACTGACCGCCGGACGTGACGAGGGACCAACCGTCCCGCTCCCCACCGCCGTTAGCATCTTCCCACGACAAACGCCCCGCCGGATCCATGTGTTGGATACCCAGCAGTGCGCTTCGATCTTCATGGTCCGCACTTAGATGCGAGCCTTGTCTTCTTGCTACCAACCCATATGCGCATTATCGATGACCAGTTTCCAGAGGCAAATAATGTGGCCAGTGCACAGCGTGCAGAGAGATGGACGAAGTGGAGAGAAGACATCCTGTGCCCTGTGTGGACGTGTCCCACGTCCGTACGTACGCCCCGGTACAGCTGCTGCACGGTCACGGGGACGTATTTTCCATGGGCCCTATGTGTGTTTGCTGTTGAACAACGTGCAATTGCTACGGCCGGGGAGTGTTTCGCATTGTTCATATGAGCATGTCCTAGCAGGCTGGTAACAGTAAGGACGTATGCGATCCAACCTACTACTCGCTTGACGCTTTCTCTAACAATATCCTAACTCCGTTTATTTTTGAACTTACCAACCAAAAACTGATAGTTTGTGTTCATACAAATGGTCATTTATACAAAATTTACTACAAAATAAGTCAGACAGAAGATATAGATCGATGACATGCGTGGCAAAGCAGTACACTATCAACTGGCGGCGCCCGTTCCGCGTGCTTAATTCGTGTCCAAAGGAGCTCAAGCGTCGGGAGTCCTCATGGAAAAAAATAGGAAGAACCATTTTGAACAATGCTTTCCGTTTCCGTCAGTCACGAGTGTCACGGGCCACCTGTTGCATGCACATGAGAGCTCAGAGCTGGAATCCAACAATGATCAGCTATTCCACATTCCCGCGCAGGGCTGGCCGCCCGCGCCGCGCTTGCCGCCCACGTATCGTCGGGCATCATCGTGGCCCATAGCCGCCGTGACCACCGCCGCGCATGTTGATTATTTGCACTGATTGATCGGGCCCGAGTACATTATTCGGCCGCCACGTTTCGATGCCCCCTCCATTATTACTACATACCCAAACTGGCAACGAGCAGCAGATCTGAAACGTGCCGAAAGAGGAAATCTGCCGCATGCCCTTCGACGGCACGCATCGCAACGGGGACGGAACTCGCCCGAAGCGTCGATGCAAGCACGCACCTGCGTTCCGTCGACCGACACCGATGCCGACCGTCCATGCTGCGCGAAAGCTAACTCATGCGCGCGCAACCGCGCTTTGTGGTGGCTTGCGCGGACGCGGCGCGGCCGACCCTTCAGTCAAGGCGCATGCGTATTATTGACGCGCGCGTACGATGGAAAACGGGCGTGAACACGTACGTAAACCGCGCAATCATCCATCAGGACACGTACGCCCGGGAGGGAGATGTAAACGTGGCCAGCTCGTGCCGGCGCCGCAACGCCGCCTCGGGCAGGCGGTCGCGCTCGATCCGTCTGGCTAGCTCTCGACGCTAGTGGATATTTTGGTCCCTAGCTAGCTACTGGTGCTCTGCCCCCGTGACGACCGACGCGCGCGTGGGGCAATTACCACGCGACAGATGTAAGGCTCCCGGGAGCGGAGCATCCGCGCCGATCCAAACTCGACCGTCAATGTTTTGAGAGATTGCGGCAAGTACCTCGCACGAAGGCGAGCGAAGTCTCTCTCGGTACAGCTCGATCTATCGTCTCTCGTCCGGGGCCTAACACCCAAAAACGCATGCAGCTTTGCCCCTTCCGTCTCGTATCTCCTGAGGGACAAACGCAGCACACGAAACCGATATCTCCGTGTCTACGTCCTCAGCATGTCCGTACGCGCTGGTGAGGGGCCGGCCGCGTTGACCGGTCCGCCGTGACCCGTGAGGGAGGTCGGTCAGGCTGCGGCGCTGCGCGAACAGCCGGCAAGAGGACAACCGGCGGGACGTGCGTGAGCCTGGGCTTGACACCTACTCCCTCTCCCTCCTTCCCATATTATTTGTCGTTTAGGACAAGAATTTTAATTCATTTTGAATTAAAATTCTTGTCCTAAACGACAATTAATATGGAATGAGGAAGTATTTTAGATCGCACGTAACCGATCGAACGAAGCGGCCGACGGCGGTTGATTGGTTTCATCGGTGCCGGCTCTGTATGTCAGGGCATGATCCATGCTCGCTCGCTGGGCTTGACGTCTGATTTGAACGCATACTTGGTGCACGTACAAAGCCGCGGGCACGCGACAGCTCGCGCCACCGACCGTCGCGTGCAAGCGCCCACGCGTGCCTGTCGTCAGTGGTCAGGGCTGCTGGCTACCTACCGCACGAGTACGTGCCCTGGCCGGCCGGCGGCGAGCCAACACGGCTGGTAACTCGGCATGGAGCGCAGCGTGCTCCGGTCCGGTCCACTGCTCTGCCAACCATCCGTCGTCCTCCATCGAGCATCCCCCCACCCCCCACCTCCACACACACACACCAACATACACACACAATCCAAATGCAACTGGAATTAGGATACTGCGTGCCATGCAGGCCTTACCTTTCTGGCAGGAGAATCTATCCGAATCGCAGACTCATCATGCGGGTTTTTTTTTACCACACTCCCAAACTAAATCTGGCTTCTCCTACAACGGCGGGATCTGACTGACTGCCAGGCGCCGCCCTCACACAAACCTCTCAAATTAAGTCGTAAAAATTGTTATCACACGGTCGAGTAAGCCAAAACATGCAAGTTTGTCCTTTCGCTTTGTTGTTTGATGATCCAAATTCACTTGAAGATAAAGAGGCGTCCAGAGAGGTATGGAAATATTGTAATCTCTCATATTTGTAAACCTCCTGATATAGTGAAGATTTACCGGCTGACGTCCGTGGTTTTTTTCCCTTCGCCTTAAAGAGGTTTTCCACATTAAATCTGTGTCTCCTCCGTTTTGATCTACGTTTTGTCTGTCGTTCGATTCTAAATCGCTTTAGTAGGAACTATCCCGTCAAATCCTTGATCATATGATATCAAATCAAACTACGATTTATTATGTGTTATTTATAGACATATCTTGCAACACACAATATAATATTAGAAAATGGTCAATTTTCACTTGCTCTCTTACGTGAAGTATGCACCCTGTTTTGATATTTTCCGAGGCAGCGCATACGTGTGCCCATCTACTGGTAGCTTGCATAATGTAGCCGTTGCATATAAGTCGATAAACACCCAGTTCTTATATACGTGTACTTCTCCCCGGTAGCATGGCGCATGCATCTAGAAGGTCGCGGCGTCAACAATGACCAGAGGAACTAAGTTGAGTACTATACGCTTGAATCATGAAACCCGAAACGATATACTAACGCTTCTCAAAAAGTTCTCACGTATTTCCTACGTTAAACGATAGAGAACGAGCACACACGCTCGTTCGCCGCCACCTGTCCCTTCATGCTTGCCTGGTTCGGTGGTTCCAGAGAGAGAGAGGAAGAGATGAGGAAGATGAGGAGGAGGAGGTTGTACCTTCAAGCAGGGACACGTGGCGAGAGAACAAGGCAAAAAGATATTTTGTTCTGTTTGCACAGTACGGTTCCTCGACGTGTTCGTCTGGTCCTCAGAGACATTCAAATTATTCATTCGTTCGATGTGTTGAATCCGGGCGGGCGGGAAAAAGATATACGTATAGTCTAACAATGCTGCACAGGCTCGCACGAACTGATTCACGCCCCCTCACACCTGTCCTCTCCGTGCAAAGGTCAACTCGTGTGACTGCACATGGCGTTTTGATTGGGATGGTAACCTACTATCGGCTCACCTCATTTTGGTGAGAGTTCCAAACATGAAGCGAAAATAAAAGGTACTCCCTCTGTTCCTATGAACTTGTCGCTTTATAGTTCAAAAATGAACTACAAAGCGACAAATTTATGATGACAGAGAGAGTACTTTCTTGTTCAATACCCCAAAAAAATGCGCAAAGCAGCGTGCGTACCAGTACGACTTCTTCCGCTGCCGGACTAAGACCATCCGCAGCAGCGTACTCTAAAGCATACTCTATACACTATTCTCCTTCAGCTTTTACAGTACGTACTCTAAATTACACTACGGAACAGTGTATCCAGTATGTTTTACAGCGTGCCACTGCGGATGGTCTAAGTATCAGTTCTACACGTGTAACTCCCACTCGAAATTCAGGATAATTCATCAGAAAGTTCAACATTCGTACGCACATGCTCCTTCAACCTGGTCAGTATAATACCGGGAAGAGTCGTCGGTTTTGTTACCGCTCGGCTCCGGGCTTGATCATCCAACACCATAAACTAATCGCGAAAATAAGTACACTGCTCAAGGTCAGCTTCTACCTTTTTTAATTGCAGCTAAGCATAAAAAAATTTATCCCAATCAATAGATATATTTGAAGGAATTGAAAAAAAGAGCCAGGTGATTCAGTAGCCAGTCCAGGAGGACCGATCAGCAAGCGGCCAAGGCGAGCTGCATTATAGCGCCGGGAAACCGCCAAACCGGGAGTAGGAGAGCGAGGACCGTAGCTGCTAGTGCGGAGAAAGGGAGAGGTGTGAGCTGGAGAGAGAGGGAATCCCCTCCGCGGTCTAGTTCGTGGTTGATTGCTCCAGTTTCCTGTTTTTTTTTCCAATTAATCCGCAATAATTCTCCCTCGCGGGCAGCTCCTGCTTCAGTTCGCGTCAAGGCTACTGGTAGATTTTTGAGGGGGGCGAAAGGCTCACCGCCAATCTATAAATACCCGCCACCTCCCTCTCCGTTCCCTCCACACCAACAACACCACGCATCTCCTCCTCCTCCTCCCTCTCCAGCAGGCTCCTCTCCTTCCTCCTCCAGCTTTGTTCTCCTCCCCCTTTACTACCACTGCAAGTAGCAGAGCACGAGCAAGCAACTATAGCGGCCATGGGCGCCTTCTTGCTCTTCGTCTGCCTCCTGGCGCCCTTCATCCTCGCCTTCGCCGTCCGCGGCAGGAGGGCCGGGGCGCGGCGGCAGGCCTCCCCGCTGCCGCCGGGTTCCATGGGCTGGCCCTACGTCGGCGAGACGTTCCAGCTCTATTCGTCCAAGAACCCCAACGTGTTCTTGGCCCGGAAGCAGAACCGGTACGGGCCCATCTTCAAGACGCACATCCTGGGGTGCCCCTGCGTGATGGTGTCCAGCCCGGAGGCGGCGCGCTTCGTGCTGGTCACGCAGGCGCACCTCTTCAAGCCCACGTTCCCGGCCAGCAAGGAGCGCATGCTGGGGCCCCAGGCCATCTTCTTCCAGCAGGGCGACTACCACGCCCACCTCCGCCGCCTCGTCTCCCGCGCCTTCTCCCCCGAGGCCATCCGCGCCTCCGTGCCGGCCGTCGAGGCCATCGCGCTGCGCTGCCTCCAGTCCTGGGACGGGCAGCTCGTGAACACATTCCAGGAGATGAAGACGGTGAGTACTAACTGGGCTTTTCTTCCTTCTCCTCTGCTCCGTCCCTGCTCTGTTCCGGTTGGCAGTTGCTAACGGGTGGTGATGTGGCTGCAGTACGCGCTGAATGTGGCATTGCTCTCCATCTTCGGGGAGGAGGAGATGCGCTACATCGAGGAGCTGAAGCAGTGTTACCTGACGCTGGAGAAGGGGTACAACTCGATGCCGGTGAACCTGCCGGGAACCCTGTTCCACAAGGCCATGAAGGCGCGCAAGCGCCTCGGCGCCATCGTGGCCCACATCATCTCGGCCCGGCGCGAGCGGCAGCGCGGGAGCGACCTCCTGGCGTCCTTCCTGGACGATCGCGAGGCGCTGACCGACGCCCAGATCGCCGACAACGTCATCGGCGTCATCTTCGCCGCCCGCGACACCACCGCCAGCGTCCTCACCTGGATAGTCAAGTTCCTCGGCGACCACCCCTCCGTCCTCAAGGCCGTCATCGTAAGCACCACCGTTCTTCATTCCGATTTGATCGGCGCACGCACTCTAGAAAAAAGCGTCCAGAGACTGAACTGAAAATACTGTAACAGGATGAGCAGCAGGAGATCGCGAGGTCGAAAGGCTCCTCTGGCGAGCCGCTGACGTGGGCGGATACTCGGCAGATGCGCATGACAAGCCGTGTGATCCAGGAGACCATGCGGGTAGCGTCCATCCTCTCCTTCACCTTCCGGGAGGCCGTGGAGGACGTGGAGTACCAAGGTGAGCTTGCGCGGTCATCACGTATTCAAAGCTACTCCTATTATTCATTCCGTTGCCTGCGAGTGAACTGGACGAAGGGGACGCGTTCCATCCTACTAACCGAAAATGCATAGACTGACTCACTCGTCGTGGTGGTGTCCTGCAGGGTACCTGATCCCCAAGGGCTGGAAAGTGCTTCCCCTGTTTCGGAACATCCACCACAGCCCCGACCACTTCCCCTGCCCGGAAAAGTTCGACCCGTCCCGATTCGAGGTCAGTTGCTGAGCCGGTCTCGCTCACGCATGCAAATCGGTTTCCTTTCCTTACTCTAGCACTTTCCAACATGTCATCTCACAAGGACAAGGCCGGCTTTCGTGGTTTGCAGGTGGCGCCCAAGCCCAACACGTTCATGCCGTTCGGGAACGGGACCCACTCGTGCCCCGGCAACGAGCTGGCCAAGCTGGAGATGCTCGTCATGTTCCACCACCTCGCCACCAAGTACAGGTGGTCCACGTCCAAGTCCGAGAGCGGCGTGCAGTTCGGCCCCTTCGCGCTGCCGATCAACGGCCTGCCCATGACCTTCACCCGCAAGCAGGACTGAACGGGAAAACCAAGACGGACGGATGGGCGGTATTGCTGTCTGCCTGTCTACGAGTACGTACTTACGTACGAACGGAACGGCGGGATCGAACGAAACCGCTGCCGGAATCGATCGGGCCGCGGTCGCCATCGGACGGGACGGGGCATGGGATCGGTTGTTCAAGACGACGCAAGTCCATGTACATATTCTTCTTCTTCAGCTGGTAGCTAGGGCCGCCGGAAGACAAGATTAGGCGTAGGTGTCAGCCAGTCAGTCAGTGTTAAGCTAGCAGAGGGATCAGCCAACGCCACAAAGAAGTGGCGCTTAATTGTAAAATAAAACCCATTTTGATCTTTCGATCTTTTCCATAGATTTTATAAAATCAGCAACACCAATAGGAGAAGAGAAGAGATAAAAAATGGCTCTGATTGGGATGTAAGCTTAGCTAGGTTGTCCGCCTGAAAGCGGGCTGGCACCTAGTAGTCCTTGGAATAATAATAATCCTTCCGATAGATGGACGATGGATGGATGGATGCATGCATCGCCGGAGTCAAAGGGGAAGAACGTCGTCTTCCTGCAGCTAAAGGCCGCGCGCGGAGAGCAACACCCCCCCCCCCTTTGTATTGTTTCCGTCCAACCATAACGCCAAGAGAAAGTGACCCCCTTCATAACGACCACTAATTTTAATCGCCAAGTGCATGCACATTGTGTTGCTCCCCCGTCTCTTCTGGCCATTATCTAACGAGCGATATTCTCGAAGACCGCCGCATGTGATGTGTCCGTACGTACATGCTTCCAAGGAACAGCAAAGTCTGCACTACATACACTGCATCCCTAAGCAAATATCGGTTGGACATTGGAATATAGTAGAACGGAGGATCTTACGGGTCAACTGCCGCAAGAAACCACAATTTTATATTGTGGTTGTGATCGCTGCGAACTACTTATTCCTTCCGTACTCTTGTTACCTTTCTAGAATGCTTATATCTTTCAAATTGTTTCTGGGAAATTTTTATAACTGCCGAATGCTCTTGTGCGAACGAAGCAATCAAATTTATGGCCTTTAGTCCGTGGGCACGCCTGGAGACCTCTACTTTGACAAGGCGTTATGAGACCCTTTTGCATTGTAGAAGAGTTGTTGTACTTGTACATGTGCTCAATGATTTCTCTCTGCTTTTTTTGAAGTACTTGTTCTAACCTTAGGGCAACGTAAGGAAGGACACCATGTCTCTGATCATTGAGATTTTTTATTTAAACATTTAAAAAATTTTAAAAAGCAACATGCACGAAACTAAAATTTGCAGGATATAAACCATGTAGTCACGCCAGATTGATTGGCCTGGCCTGACGGGGGGGGGGGGGGGGGGGACCGTCGTGCCGGGCTTAAATAAAGATTTAAATATTAAAAAATGGACCGTGAATGAGGGGATAATACTGGACGGGCTGGTAGCCCGTGACCTATCACCCCATTATAATCTCCGAACGGAGCAGCATGATTGGATGAGTCCTCCGTCTTCGTCGGATCTCCCACCAGATTAAGTTAAACTAACCTCCCTGATTACCCTCGGGATGAACAGCGGAGGTGCCGTCGTACGTACGTACGTACGTGCTGTACGTACAGAGGGTAGTAAGTTGGCCCGGTTGACTTTTGAGACGGAACATATTGTAAACCGCGCGCGATCGATAGGAGGTCTCGCGACTGAGTGCCCGGCCGACGCGCGCAGGCGCAGCTCCCATGGAAGGATCATTGCGGGAGGCGTGGATGGAAGGGGAAGCTTCCCGGAAGCGCGGCGGCACGCAGCGAGTCGCCTCTAATGGCGAGACAGATGGAATCCTATCTTCTGCCAGTTATTCATTCAGCCAGTCGGGCGGGCGCGCGGCCACGAGCCGGCCAGAGGCCCGTGGTGTGGTGCTGCCGACGGACAGGCCAATCAGTGCCCCGATTTCTTTACTTCCGATGCCCGCGTCCTGTACGGCCGGCTGTACTACCCTGTTGCGCCATACTCCGCCTTCCCGTGGCCGTGGGTGACCTAATCGCTGACGATCTCGCCGCTGCTGATTGGCCTCCGTTCCGTACTCGTCTCTCGCCTCGGCCGTCCTGTGCCTGCCCTGTCCATTTCCGGGGCGGCGAGCTGGCTCATTGCTAGCAGTAGCTAGCTAGGCGCCGCGCTCATGCACATGCACACGTCTCGTTTTTGTCTGCTCTTGTACACATGGCCACCACATTTTTGTCTATTCTCACATGTTTATCTTTAATAAATTTAGCTAGCACGATGCTGCCAGGTACACACAGACGAGTAGCAATCGATTTAGTGTCGGCGCGGCAATACACGCACTTCTTTTCGCATCAGCCGGACTAACAGTACGCCTGCAACCTTGGGTAGTGTCTATGCAGAAAAATAGAAACAGAGGACAAACCAGACCATACAAACAGGAGGGATCGGAAAACAGCGGCAGCTGATTGAGCCCCCCACACGTGGCGCGATGTGCGTCCTCTTGTTGGGTGACGGCTCACCCTCACCAAATGTGTCTCACGTGAAAATAACATGTCAACGAGCATGGTTTTAAATGCCATGGAGAGTCCGCTCTCTCCTCTGAAGAGGTAAAGCAGTCCATCTCACAAATCTTTAGACAAAATCTACACAACTTTCACAATTAATGTATTCGAAACCTGTGAAAAGTCAACATGCATGGGGAAAACGGGAAGAAAACATGGTAGTGTATGCGGAGAAATTTAAGCAAAAATCTTAGCTTCTCCTTGGTTAGATCGAAACATGTGACGTGATATGGACATATGGGTGATGTGCGCACACGCCTATGCCTGACGTGAAAACTGCATGGTATAAAACTTAATCATCTGACGAGATATTTCTTGTGTAAGTTAGTATTCTGGCTGCTATACCCTATTTTCTAAGCATTGGAAAAGTCAACCTCCTCTGTGAGGGATACGATGTCTTGAAAAGGACCTTGCGAAAATTGTTTGATGGCTGCTAGCCTGTCCCGTTCGTCCCTGCAACAATAAACATTTAAAATCAAACATTGTACTCTCTCCATATCTCCAAAAATCAACTACAAAGCGACAAACTTTTGGAAATGGTGGAGTAGTTTTTTTTCTGTATTGAATTAATTTCTATCATATCTCATAAAGAGCAAAAAAATGTTTTTCACTTGATTCACGTAACTAGAGACAAATGAATCAAAAATCAACTTATCATGGAGCAAGAGCAAGGGCTAACCACAAGAACTTTCGGTGGGGACATTTATCACATTTTTTGGGACTTCCCTTGAAAAGGATAATGTGGCAGTAAGATAGGACATCATTATGTAGTTTAATATCAAGAGGTTAGGGCTCTCTTTGATACTATGATGACACGGAACATATTCTGTAGTGTCATTAATTGATTTTAAAGGAATTGACATTGTAGATTTTTATCAAATCAAAATTCGAAGGGGTGATGTTTGTCTATGTGCAAGGCTATGTGTCTCAAGTAGCCAGCATGCACGCATCACATAAATATCTGTAAACAGTCCGTTGACGTAGCATATTTTCTCTAATGAGATGTAGGACCTAGTAATATCCCAATTCACTACTCCATTTACGATTGTCGTCTGTGTCCACTGTCCAGTTAAAGTGTGGCAGCATGCATAGCCTCTTAAATACTACAATTATTTGACTATACTTTATTCCATACATCTAGCTAAGTTACAGTATATTTTCAAGACGAATTATGTTTCTTCATATGCATGTACATCAAATAGATATACATCATGGAAACTATAAAATATTATTAAATCATTTGCTATTAAATAATATTGTGCTCTGGATATACTGCCAGCAGGCCGCCTCCACGTTTGTCGCTTGGCATTCTTGTCTTCACGCTTATAATTTATATCCATACGTTTGGTTTATTATCCAGCATTACAAAATCGATAATTATTGTGGCTTCCAGCTGCAGGAAGGAACACAGAAGTCTGCTTCGGATGGAGCAGCCTCGCTCGTGTTCAATTGAAAACGTAGTAGATGAAAAGCCATGTGAAAGTAGCGTCCTCATGCATGAACGAACACAAGCATGGACCCTCCAGCTAGATGGCCTGTGAGTGTGGATTTCCACAAGTTTTTTTTATATTTTGCAGGTGGCGTGGAATACGCAACCATCGCATATTTTTCCTTGAAGCATCAATCCAGTCAAACTCAACTGTTTTCCCTGGCCCATGTTTATTTTTTGGTCGAGTTCTATGCTTTGTTAGGGTCAACTCTAGTAGCTCAGCCGTGCAAGCCTGATTAATGCCAATGCTCGCCTTTTCCCTTGACATTGAAAATGAAACCATTCAGAAACAAAGGACTACATACGATGAATCAGTATAAGCGGTATTTGTGCTAACTTAGAAATACTATATTACATGGTATTCTGATCAGTCAACTTCCATACAGTTCCTAACTTCTAGCAGGACCTCTGAACAGTGTTCAGAGTATACTAATGAATCTGATAAGAACATGTCATACAGTACACTTTTTTTTAAAAAAAATACTTTCGTCCGTGAGTAGCCGAATAATTGATTAGTAAAACAGAATTGACTAGATTGACCTCAAAATCAGGAATGGTTTATTCAGCGATATACTGCTGGTTTGACAAAAAGCAGGACAGGTGGCAGCAATGAACATGATCCATGTGCTTCTATCACCTTCGTGGAAACCTCCACGAAACATTGCTCTCGCTGACTCAGCACAATTGTTTGTTTACACTCCAACGCATGGCTTTTGAAGCTCAAACAATATGGTTAATATGGTGGTACTATGTACTGTATGATATAATAGGGCTCTGGAGTCAACCATGGTTAAGTTACAAAAGGTACTCCTTCTGTTCCTGAAAGCTTATCGCTTTGTAATTCATATTTAAACTATAAAATCATAAATTTTTGAGGACGGAGAGAGTACTTGGTCCATGTTTGCGTATGAGAAATTCTGAAAGTTTAAAACGCGATTTCTTTGGGCTGGAGTCCAGGCCCAATAAATGGCTCCTTGTTTTACCTTGTGGAAGTGAAAATAGCCCAGCCCATGGTATGTACTCTAAATTGGACCCACCGGTTTGGATCAGTAGCCCATTTTCCGGCCTGTTTATAGGCGCCAATCTCGGCATAGTTTTCGTATTTTTAATGAATAAAGTCCATTTTACTTAACTTAACTGCCCAGTTAGGCCCAAAACAGCCACTCCCACGGCCCGGGTAACAACTTAGCCTAGCCGAACTGGGTCACAAAGAAGCCCAGCCCAACGCACTGAGAGCAAGTAAACGCTGCTGCCACACTGGAGCCGAAGTGAAGTCGACGACCGGAAGCAGAGGGGAGATCGGCATTGGCGGCGATGGCGGCCGGAGTGCCGGACGGTGAGATGAGGCGGGCACACGCGGCGGTGGTGGGCTCGCAGCTCATCAACGCCGGGTACCACGTCATCGCGAAGCTGGCGCTCAACGTCGGCGTCAACCGTGTCGTCTTCTGCGTCTTGCGTGACGCCCTCGCGTTCGCCGTCCTTGCTCCCCTGGCCTTCTTCCAACACCGCGGCTCGCACGCCAAGGAGCTTCCACCTCTCACCTGGCGCCTCCTCTTGTCCTTCTTCATCCTGGGGCTTACAGGGTAAGCTCAGCCATCTGGGATTTGGCGCACCAAATGCTGCTCCAGTGGCTCGTCAAATACGCTTTGACGCCTTTGCGTGTTTGCATTGAAGCATCTTTGGCAACCAGCTGCTGTTCTTGCTTGGACTCAGCTACACCAACCCCGCCTACGCCGCCGCCATCCAGCCGTCCATTCCTGTCTTCACCTTCATCTTAGCCGTGATCATGGGGTCAGTCCCTCTCTCTCTCGCTTATGGCAATGCACATCCGTTCATGCTAGTATTTGCCACGAATCTAACATTTCGGGTGTTTCAGGACTGAAACAGTGAACCTGGTCTCTAATGAAGGCCGGGCCAAAATTGGTGGCACAATCGTCTGTGTACTCGGTGCTGTCTATATGGTGCTGTACAGAGGGCCGGCGGTGTTTGGTAACGGGGAGCTCGACCTTGATAGTCACAGTGTCATGCCTGCCCTCTCACAGCCTGATCCAGTGGGGCATTTGGAGCTCCAAAAATGGCACATTGGAGTGCTGTGCTTGATAGGGAACTGTCTCTGTATGGCTATTTATTTCGCTTTCCAGGTATTTTCCATTCTCAAGCTTGTATCTGAACAGTAAGGCGATTTATCATGACTTTGCAAACTACCCTTAGCTGTAATCATGAAAATTAGTCTTCACTAGAAAAATATGTCTTACATTCTCGAACTAACTTCATTTTTATGTTGCATTTAGATTTACCTTTTTTTGTATCTTGTCTTCGGGTACACTGGAACTCACGCCAGGATTTGAATAATGTAGAATTTCCTTTTCTAGAAGGGAAATGAAGTAAAATTCCTTTTGATGATACTCCCTCCGTCTCAAAAAGTTTGTCGCTTTGTAGTTCAAAAATGAACTACAAAGCGACAAGCTTTTTGGGACGGAGGGAGTATCTTTCTTGTTTTATGATATCTTGTGCACTGTTGTTTTAATGTTATTTCAGGCTCCAATTTTGAAGAAGTATCCTTCGATCTTGTCACTGACAGCGTACTCATACTTTTTTGGGGCTCTTCTTATGGTCATTTCTGGAGTTTTTGCAACAAATGACAAAGATGACTGGAATTTGACTCAATCTGAGTTTGCTGCTGTTGTCTATGCTGTAAGATTTGCATTAAATTTACTGTTCCCGGATGTACTTAGTGTGGCAAGTTGCAATTTACACTGTTTTATTCTTAATTATCACATACATGTGCCATTGTATATATTTCATGGGTTTTTAATTGTTCCTGATGCAGAGCGCTGAATTGCATCTCCTGCATGGAACCATGAACCGATAATTCATACATATCATGCGAAAACGTTTGTTCCCCAACTCAAATTTTCTCTCCCATATTCCAGGGAATTATTTCGTCTGCTCTCAATAACTGTTTATTAACATGGTCCAACAAACTTCTGGGCCCTGCTATGGTGGCACTATATTTCCCTCTTCAGCCAGTGCTCTCTGCACTGTTGTCAATGCTTTGTCTGGGAAGTCCAGTATACCTCGGAAGGTAAGAATAAGTTTGCCACTTTATCAAACTGTTCTTTCACTGCAGTCTTTTCTAATGTGCAGAGGTGCTGTTCCAGAAACTCACCTTGTACAACATTAATATCGGTCTACTGTTCCTGCTCTGAAATTGATCAACGAACTAGAAATGTTCTAGCAATAATGTTCTGGTCTCTGATCTGAGCTCTTAAATATAATATGTCTTGTTGCTTGCAGTATTATTGGTGGGCTTCTAATCATCTCCGGTTTATACCTTGTCACTTGGGCCCGACACAAAGAAAAGCTGATCGGCTCTGGACCTTCTTATGTAAATTGTGCATCAGAATCACCTGAAAGTGGTTCTCAAGTCGTAAAGAGTGAGAACTTGGTCTCGGATTCCTCTATATCTCTTTCTAGACTGTGGAATGTGGCATCTTGACAAGCTGCTAACTCGGATGTATCAGTGTATCCAGCATCTTCTGTTCTTGAGGTACTTCCTTTACTGACGAAGGAACAATATAGATACAGAAACATCAGACATGCATTAGAGTAGAGAGGGAGAAACGCTAAAGAGAATGTATTTGAATGAATATTGGTTGGGGTTGCCCTAACAGTGCTGTGTTTCCTCCTATGGATCAGTTAGTTTGATATGTTGCATAAGCTTTTTTTTGTTCTGAAATCATGTATTCACAAGATTGATAATAAAAATGGGCAACTTATATTCATTCGCTTTTCTGAGACTTCTTTTTTCTTTTTGCTGTGGATGTTGAATGGATGATCTTTACACCATTGAAAGTCAACTCCGCGACCGAGTTCCCACGTAATGTAAATAACTGTATTTATCGTTATAAAAAAAAACTGTAAACATTCTGCTGAATTCGTATGTACATATGAATGTTCGTACAACATTGCTACGATGAGTAGCCTAGGTGGTACCTATACCTATTTTTAACGCAAAGGGTTTTGATAGGGCTTGAAATCATCACTTGACGGAGCAAAATTCGAAAATCGGTTGGTCCACTTGTGTAATAGCCCAGCCCACTAGGCTAGCAAGATGCCCGGCCCAATGAAACCAAGCACGTTGACTCTTGAGCATGTAACGGCGACGGTACGGCGACCGGAGGCGGAGGGCAGAGATCGGGATCGGCGGCGATGGCGGCGCGGGAGCGGGACGGCGACGCGAGGCGGGCGCACGCCACGTTGGTCGGCGTGCAGCTTGTCTACGCCGGGTACCACGTCATCGCCAAGCAGGCTCTCAACGTCGGCGTCAACCGCGTCGTCTTCTGCGTCTTCCGGGACCTCCTGGCCCTCTCCGTCCTCGCCCCCCTAGCCTTCTTCCAGCACCGCGGCTCCACCGCGCAGGCTCGTCCGCCGCCTCTCACCTGGCGCCTCGTCGCCTCCTTCTTCGTCCTCGGGCTCACAGGGTAAGCTGCCAGGTCACTACTCCCCGAGTCTGAAGTACGAAGAGGGCCGAGTAACCAAATGCGGCCGCGCGAAATTCGTTCCCTGACGCGCTCACGTGTTTGGCATGCAGCGTCTTTGGCAACCAGCTGCTGTTCTTGCTTGGCCTCAGCTACACCAACCCCACCTACGCCGCTGCCATTCAGCCGTCCATTCCTGTCTTCACCTTCATCATGGCGCTCATCATGGGGTGAGCGTGAGCCTCTGGATCGCCAGTTTCTAACTCGAGTTTGCACTTCGACAATCCAGCTTGCTCTTCAATTCAACCATTTCACTTATTTCAGGACAGAAACGGTGAGTTTGGTATCAAACGAGGGCCGAGCCAAGATTGGTGGCACAATTGTCTGTGTGCTGGGCGCAGTTCTTATGGTGTTGTACAGAGGGCCAGCGGTGTTTGGTAGTGGGGAGCTCGAGCTTGATGTTCACAGTCATGGTGTAATGGTTGATATGTTACAGCCTGAGCCAACTGGATATGTATTGTCATTGTTAGAAGCGATTGGGCTGCAACAGTGGCACATTGGAGTGCTATGCTTGATCGGAAATTGTATTTGTATGGCTACCTATCTTGCATTACAGGTACTAGTGATTTAAGGCTGTAGGCACACTCATTTTTTATGCACTTTATCTATCAGGATGTTTGGAATTTTGGGTAGTTTAATTTCCAATCAGTAGGTGCAGGGAATGTTTGTTGAGTTAAATCGGTATAAAAAGAAGACATTATATAATTAAAAAAAATGTTGAGAGCATTATATTCTGACTTGTTGTGTAGCCAATTGATTGTAAGACCATTCAATATTGAATCTGGTTTGTTATGGATGACAGTCATATATGATTTGACATGGATTTAGAAAATTCTACCCTGTTGCACTGATGAAGGTTGACATTTTTGGATTGACAGTGTCATATATTGCATAGTTGCATTTTTACTCTACCTTTTGGGTCCTGTCTTTCATTCGTCGTACTTGGAAACTTGCTTTAGAACACCAATGTGTTGCATTTGTTTTTCAGAAAACTCATTTATTTGTCAATCTTATGTTTTCATGTGTTAATATTTCAGGCTCCAATTTTGGTGAAATATCCCTTTAGTCTGTCTCTGACAGCATACTCATACTTTTTTGGTACCGTTTTCATGGTCATTTCGGGAGTTTTTGCAACAAATGATAAAAGCGATTGGAGTTTGACTCAGTCTGAGTTTGCTGCTGTTATATATGCTGTAAGCTTTCAATTATTTACTGTTCTAATATGTCCTGACTGTGTCATTTTGCATGTTTTACATCCTTACTTCATTACATACACATATTAACACATGCATTTGATAACGTATGCATTGGTACTCGTTACTGATGCAGTACATTGAGTAGGACCCATGTGTGGGACTATGAATTAATATTCTGCATCCATTCTCTGTAAGGGAGGAGGCTTCATTTGCACTTTGCACTAGTCTATGTTGGCCATACACTAACATTTTTTCTTCTTGAACTTCATTTCTTCCTTTATTCCAGGGAGTAATGGCATCTGCTCTTAATTATGTTCTATTGACACGGTCCAACAAAATTCTGGGCCCTGCTATGGTGGCACTTTATAACCCTCTTCAGCCTTTGGTTTCTGCTTTATTGTCTATGGTTTTTCTGGGGAGCCCAATTTACCTTGGAAGGTAATAATATATTTTTACTTGTTCTACTTTTAAATTGCTGAAACCTTTTCATTTTCTGCGAAGAATACTGTAGCATAGTATCAGCTACTTACATGTAAATACGCAATACTATAATATGATGTATCTCGGCGTCACGACTTACAATATGATCAGCGAAGTACAATTTGTTCTAAGCATCGAGTGATTCCTGTTTTTCATTTTTCTGATGTTAGTTATGATGTATGATATGTTTTTGTTTGTTGACAGTATCATTGGAGGACTTCTCATCATAGCTGGTTTATACCTTGTCACCTGGGCACGTCATAGAGAAAAACTGACTGGTATTGGTATACCTTATGCAAAATGTGCATCAGAATCGGGTGCTTCTCTCACCGTGAAGAGTGGAACTTTGGCCTCCACACCCTTTATATCTCTTTCTAGGCTGTGGAATGTGCCCCATGAATCTTAAGAAGTTAGTGGTCTGGGTCTGAAACCCTGAGCTATACAGCTTCGTTTAGGTACACCTCTTACAGAGAATACATATACAAGAAAATGACATACTTTTGGAAAGAATGATGCTGCAGAGAATTTCTAGTTGAAGATAGTCTTGATTATCGTGTAACAATGTTGTCTGCCCTCTTAGGAGCTGTTATGTTGATTTAGATACAGATCACAGGGGATACGTAATAAGTTAGTTTTCATTCGGTTTTATGAGAACGATACTGATGATATTGAATAGGTTGACACTAAATGCAAAATAAGGTACTCTGACAAGTTTAAAAGTGAGAGATAAATCTGCATCTTTCTCAAAGTGCTACCAGCAATTCAGCTCATATCGTCCGCAGTTCATACCATGCCCGGAAATCATAGTTTGTGCTACTCCCTCCGTTCTGAAACAAATAATGTTTAGGATAAAAACCTAGTTCAATTTGAACACAATTAGTTGTCCTAAATGTCACTTATTTGAGAATAGAGAGAGTATGTGTTAACCTTTTTACATGTGCATCAGCTTCCTGAGCCTTGTTTGTCCCTTCATATCATTGTGCTGACGTTGTGATGTTGGGTGCGCCGTGGTCCCTTGGCCCCTGTGCTGTATGACTGAATAACAGATTTGCATGTGTGCATTGCCAACCATGTTTTGTAGTGGATCTAAGGACGATGAACATTGTAGTCGAGTAACAGTTGTTGAGATCTCAGGGATTTCTTGTATCAACTATACATGAACCTTATTATTGGGATCTCAGGGAATTCTTTTGTATCAACTGTACATGAACCCTATTGTTGGTTCTCTGCTTTCCACTACAATAATTTCGTGCACGTGTATGCCGTGTTACCTAGAGCTTTCATACTAGTAGTACATTGACCTATTTTGTATTCAATTTATGTGTGTTTTCTTGGAATCTTGCGCACCAGGTGCGCGCAGACGTAAAGCACCGGACGCATGCATGACGCTTTGATCATTGCTGCTGTGACTGGAGCTCAGCCTGTGTGACAAACAGGCCGTGGAAGCCGTAGGGGACGCGGGCCGGCAGCTGCACCTCCGCGACTAGGTCGAGCTGCGGCGACCGCGCGTCCATCACCACAAACCGATTCTCGCCGGTGTGCTCGTTGTGGACGTAGCACACCAGGTAGCCGTCGTCCTCATTGCCGTCCCCCTCGACGTCATCAGGAACGAAGAATGGCTCCCCGGCGAAACATCCGGGCCCAAAATCTCGCCTGGCCACGGTGCAGTCGCCGGTGCCGGCGCGATCGAAGTCGAGCTTGGCCACCCCGGCGATCTTGGGCATGGGGTCGCCTATGCCGAGGTACCCGTACCGGTTGCGCCGGCCGAGGTAACCGGGATGGATCACGCCGAAGTCAAGGTTCCCAGCCGAGAGCGGGGTGCGCGACACGGCGCCCGCGCGGAGGTTGATGCGCACCTTCTCGACGCAGGAGTGCACGAGCTCCAAGTGCTCCAGCGCGTGCTCGATGGACAGGACGTTGGGCGCCACCAGCACCAGCTCCTCGCCGTCGGCCTCCTCCCACGCGTTGAGCGAGTGCATCATGTTGAAGCCCGGGACCTCGAACCACCGCATCTCGGACTCGTCCGTGGCGTACCTAGGGAGCACGCCGAGCCGGGGCACCTTGCCGTGGTCCGACCCGACGGGCGCGCCACCAGCCACCATGCCCATGGGCTGCATGACGATCTGTATCTCCGGGAAGATGGCGTAACGCTCGGTGACGGCGAAGTCGTGCAGGAACGTCGGCTGCTGCACGGAGAAGATGGGCACGTCGGGGCCCTTGTTTCCGGCCGGGTCGAAGCGGAAGTAAGTGACGAACGGCGGTACGGGCCCGTACCGGAACGCGAAGAGCTCGCCGGTGACGGGGTCCTTCTTTGGGTGCGCGGTCATGCCCATGAAGAGGCGGCCGCCAAAGTCGCTCCGGCCGTGCGTGGTCACCTCGCCGGTGGCCGGGTCGACGCGCACGGCGTACGGGAGGTCCGACTCGCCGAGCGCGTAGAGTCGGCCGCCGAAGAAGGCGAGGCTGGTGTTGGCCAGGCCCACGCCCTCGGCCGGGTTCATCTGCCCCGTCAGCACCCTGGCCGCCAGGACGGCGCCGCGTGCCAGGCCAGCAACGCCGTGGAACCCGGAGAAGACGTTCGGCATGACCGGCGCGCCCGCGTCGCGCTCCACGAGGTACTTGTACGTCTGCACGTACCGCGAGCACAGGACGGGGTCCGAGGACGACGACGCCGGGAGGAGAAGGGAGTGCAGCATGCCGTCGCCGTCGAAGAGGTGGTGCGGCCCGCGCGGGAGGTGCTGCGGGTTCGGCCCGTTGCGGATGTAGGCGCCGCCGGCGAGGCAGCGCGGGATGGCGCCGCGCACCACGGGGCAGGGCGTGGGCGGCAGCTCGTCCACCGGCGCGAAGTTGGTCGACAGCACGTTCCTCGGGTCCACCGACGGCCGCAGCGCCGGCGGGTCGACGAACGTGTTGATCGCCTCCTCAAGCGCGTTGCAGAACGCCATCGGCAGGGACGCGGCAGGCCGAGCCTGAGCCTGCCTTGTTCTTGCAGTAGCGATTGTTGATGGAATTTCATTACTCTTGGTCTTGGCCACCTCGCGCTCTTCCTGCTCCGTCTGCTTCGGGCGAGTGTACTGAACATTGTCAGTGACCGGAGGAGAGGTGAGGGCGGTGGCGTTGGCAGCAGCCGACGGTGGTGGAGACGTGGTGCTCCTCTTTCTAGAGCCGGAGTTCTGAGCAGCAGCAGAAGCGGCAGGAGAGATGTAGTGAAATCTCCTGGATGATGATCTTGATGCCTGTGCAGAACTGGCAGGGTAGAGATCAGTCATGGCGAAGTTTGATGTGATCAGTGTTCTCTCCATCCTGCCAAATGCAGATCAAAATGGATCGACTTGGATCACACTAGGCTAGTAGGTTGCTGCCTGTGGTCCACCAATCTGTACTTGGTAAATTTGGGTGCTATCAATGATCTTGCAAGTTCTGTAATGTGGCTATTTATAGGCTCGCGGATCAGGAAGGAACTAATACTAGAACCGGCGGCTTGCCATAAAACAATGTCCCTACAACAGGGCATAATTTTTATGGGGATTTTTGAAAGTGCACATATACAATTTTGTGAATTTGCTGGCGTGTAGCCGTGAATAATGCGGAAACAAACACATAGCTTTATTGAATAAGGAAGTGCATAAGGTATCATTTTTTCTGAATTTGTAGCTTACATCTAGGCTACAATATTGTTCAAGCATATGTTCCCATAATTGTACAATCTGGATGTGGATTGAGGGGACCCACTATCGTTTTCGGCTTTAGTTTGCTTGCACTCCAACACTGTCACCTCGACGCCAGCCACCACGCGTCCGTCGCCATCCTCCTCTGTTCCCTCTCCTAACAAAATACGAAGCACGAAACACCATTATATTTCTTCACATTTCCACTTGACAATGCACTATTTTTACATATAATCCAGTACTCCCTGGACTAATGCATAGCACACGCATACCATATACAAATTGGTTTCGAGAAACCTGTCGAAAAGAGCAGCTGAAGAGTACCCGGTACAAAGCTGGTTTCGAACCTACTAGTAATCCACAGGCTGTGATCACAGGCGCCTGCTTCATACTAGCTCGACGTCGCCGTCAGTTTTCTCAGATTTTTGTTCGAAAGAATGGTACCTGATCGCGTGCAAGCAACACCACCAATACGGTAAGAAACTGGGGATATATACGGCTGCAGTCCAGGACGCGGGAACAAACCCACGTGACACAAGGATAACATCTTGACGCAACCGGCTGCTCCACATAAATAATACTCCTTCATTTCTTAAAAAATTGTTACTTTTTAATAAAAAATGAACTAGAAAGTGACAATCTTTTGAGAAAAGAGAGAGTACCACGAGAGCAGAGGACCACAGGTGCAGGATTTCTTCACGGAGCAAAGGAAATATATATACTGGCGATTGCTACAGCGGACTGACATCACGGGAGACGAGGCGAGTGGAGAGCACGGCGGCGCCCGGCAACGTCGGCGGCGTCACTGTTGTCGGCCGTTGCTGCCATGTCCGTCTCTACCTTTCAAATTTATGCACCAGCGGATGGATGGACAAACGGATAAGCTCGCCCGTGCACCGATCGCTCTTGCGTTTACTCAACCCAGCCCAACCCAATCCAAGCAGGAAAAGCACTGCATGCCCCTTACGGTGCAGAGAATCGAGGCTAATCGGTTCTGTTGAGATCGATTTGCAAGAGACAAAAAATAGATTGTGATTTTAACTACTTTTTATTCATTTTTTCTATTTCCTTTTATACATGTTGAATGGACGGACGCGAGGAGGAGGCGCCGGCGACAACCGTCGGCCGGCAACCGATCAAGCGTTCACATTGTATGTTTTGTAACACTCCCCCTTGAACGCTTGAGTTCCTCGTTAGAATGATTTTATCTTCGAAAAATCTAATGGGAAAAATCTGAAGATATACACATAATAAAATGCTTGTGTAAAAGCTCCTGAAAACTTAATAAAATAGGAGAAAAACACAGTATATAATGCCATAATTGTTTTCAAATAAAAATCCCAGTGGGAAAAATAAGAAAACAGACATTATCTTGTATTGTCATTGCCTCATTAAAACTTATTATGATAAAACTTCTAAAAGTAAAACTCACATAAGAAAAAGAGTACAACTTTATGCGTAATTATCAGGTGGCTTTCGATGAAGCCTCCCCTAAACCTTGTAAATCTCTAAGTCTACGCATACCAATACCTTTAACACATTTAGAAAATGTGGACTATGGTAGGGACTTAGTAAATAAATCTGCTAAATTATTACATGACTTAGTTTGTTGGAGATCTATTTCTCCATTTACTTGAAGTTCATGTGGATAAAATAGTTTAGGAGCTATGTATTTAGTAACATTAGTTTTCACATAACCTGATTGCATCTGCGCAATGCAAGCTGCATTATCTTCATAGATAATGGTTGGTGACTCAATTGGTCCAATGTCACTTGAGACTTGTATATAATTAATAACTCTACGTAGCCAAACACATTCACGTGCGGTCTCATATAATGCTATGATTTCGGAGTGATTTGAAGATGTAGCAATTAGAGTCTGCTTGGAAGACTTCCAAGAAATTGCCGTTTTTCCATGTAGAAACACGAAACCAGTTTGTGATCTACCTTTGTGTGGATCACTTAAATAACCCGCATCTGCATAGCCGATGAGGTTGAGATCTTGTTTCTTTGGAAAGAAAAGTCCAAGATTTTGTGTACCTTGAAGGTACCTTAATACATTTTTTACTCCATTCCAATGTCGAATCGTAGGAGCATTACTATATCTTGCTAATAAATTAACTGCGAAAGCAATATCGGGTCTTGTATTATTTGCAAGATACATAAGTGCACCAATGACACTAAGGTATGGGTATTCAGAACCCAACACTTGCTCTCCTTCTTGGTATGGCCGAAATGGATCTGTATCCCTCTCTAAGCCTCATACTACCATAGGAGTTTTTGATGGATATGCTTTGTTCATACTCCCTCCGTTCTGAAATAATTGTCGTTTCAGACAACCAAATGAACTAGAAATGAACTAATGAAGGTTGTCCTAACGAAAATTAAAACAAAACGGAGGGAGTATTGAATTTCTTCAATACTTTCTGAACATAAGCAGATTGGTGTACGAGAATGCCCGTTTGAAGGTGCTCGAGTTGCAAACCCAAGCAAAATTTAGTTTTACCTAAATCCTTCATCTCGAACTCCTTTTTAAGATTATTTTGTGCCTCTTTAATGTCATTCTCAGTGCCAATGATATTTAAATCATCAACATATACTGATATGATACAAAAACCAGTTGAGGATCTTCTAATGAAGACACAAGGGCAATCATCATTAGTAGAGTAGTCTTTGTTTAAAAGGAACTCCTTCAGTCGGTTATACCACATCCCTCCAGACTGTTTCAAGTCATATAATGACTTGTTGAGTTTAACACAAAACATGTTGCGATCTACTTTTCTATTCGGTATGAGTATCCCATCGGGAACCTTCATATAAATATCCGAATCTAGTGACCCATATAAATATGCAGTCATGACATCCATCAACTGCAAAGATAGATGTTTTTGTGTTGCCAGTGATATCAAGTATCGAAAAGTTATTCCATTCATAACATGAGAATATGTTTCATTAAAATCAATGTCGGGTCTCTGCATGAACCCTTGTGCAACTAGCCTTGCCTTGTATCTCACAACCTCATTGTTTTCATTTCGTTTTCGAACGAAAACCCATTTGAACCCAATAGGATAGGTTCGAGGAGGAGTAGGTATTACATTTCCGAATACCTCTCACTTTTTAAGTGAGTCAAGTTCTGCCTTGATTGCTTCTTTCCATTTGATCCAGTCCAAGCGTTGTTTACACTCTGCCATGGTCTTAGGATCAGGATCTTGGAGAAGGTCAGCTATCATGGTTGAAAAGCATGAGTTGACAACCGTTGTATTACGGTCAAGTAATTCTTCAGAACTAGTATAATTGATGGAAATTTCTTTTATCCCATGTAATTCTTCATGACTTCCCAACATAGAAGAATCAGGGTTTTCCGATTGTCTAGCCTGCTCTATAGTGCGCACATGAGGGCTAGATAAAGGATTTAAAATATTCCTTTGATTTAAGTCAACGTTTTGTTGACTCGCATTTACTTTCCTCGAGTAAGGTCTAGTCTTCAGACGCTTGTTTGAAGCATCTTTTTCCTTACTTGCTCTCCCCCTTTTCGGAGGTTGAGTGGTTTTAGATGGTACCTCCACTCGGCAAGATGCATTTATTGCAGGATTCAAAGACTTTATGACATTATTATAGTCAGTAAATGCATCTGGCAGGTTACTAGCAAGTTGCTGTAACTCTATAATTTTCTGAACTTGAAGTTCAGTTTCTTTTGTACGTGGCTCAACATTTAGGATGGATTTGTTATCCCAATTTATTTCTCGGCGGTCATTGATAAATTTATTATCTCCCCCTAAAGCCGGGAAATGATCCTCATTAAAAATACAATCAGCGAACTGGGCCGTGAATAAATCTCCTGTTAAAGGCTCCAGGTATTTAATAATAGACGGTGATTGATATCTGTCGGTGGTTTGGAACCGGCAGATCTCCCTACACTACTAAAATGATAGGGGACTTTGATGTTCGGTGTGGGCGCGCGGACATTCAAGAAGGTGAATAAGAATTGACACAGGAGGCACAAGAATTTACGTGGTTCGGGCCGCCTGAGTGTAATACCCTACTCCACGAGTGTGTTGGTGTTGTATTAGCAGTATGAGCTTGTGATGAGCATATGAGGCACGTGTGTCTGTCCCCTCCTGAACGTGACGTCGGCCTGTCCTTTTATAGTTCAAGGGCAGGCCGTTACAAGTTAGCCTGGCCCGACATGTGGCCCCGGCGGTTACTAGTATTGATACACGTTTAATTGCTCTTAATGATCCTGTAACGGGCTTTGACAGCACCGTTACTGGTGTTAAGATCGTCCGTTTAAATGTCATTAATATGGCATTAATGACACTTAATCGGGTCTTGAAGTCCTTGGCTCTCCTTTGAAGATCCGGAGCCGTTGTAGGGTCTTCCGGAGGTTAGGAGCTGAAGATCCAACGATTGGACACGTGGCAGCTCCAGAGCTTGCTGTGGGAAACAGATAGCTCCGGGGCTACCCGACACGTGTCAGGTCCGGAGCTTCTCTCGGTCTGGGGTTAGGTCCGGAGGTGCTGTTTCGGTACATGGCCCGCAGCTTCCCCCTTGTGGGCGGTAGCTTCGGTTTGGCAGTACACATGGCGACCCAGGGATTAACCATGCTGAAGAAGCGGGTCTGGTTATGTCTGACATGTGGGCCTCCGAGGTTCTTCAAACCAAGTAGATGACTTTCCTTTGAGATCTTTATAACCTCAAGGGGTGTACGGTTTCTAGGGTACCGACAGTGGCCCCCTGGACCTACCTCCGGGGAAGTCATTCCGCCGGAGGTGGGTCCATCTTCGCGACCTTTGAACTGAGTCTTCAAGGGTCTTTGAGGGTGTCGTTGGCAAGGACTTGGAATTAAATCCTCACCACGTGGCGTATCCCGCGTGCGGCAGATGAGATCTTTGGCGTGCGGATCTCACGCAATTGAAGGTCGCTGGTTCCCGATACGAAAACCGTATCGGTTCCGCGCGCCTTGTCAGGCCGCCGGCTTTGGGTTTCCCGCCTCTTGATGACAATCGTTCGTCTGGGCAAGAACCTCGACTTGATCGTCGGGGTGGTCCCGGGCCCGTTTGTCATCGGCTGGGTGAAATTTTTGGGTGGTACCTTCGACTTCCTTGCGGTTTCCATCCGAGCGTCGTGAGGGCTTACTTAAGAAGGAAAGTGCGCACCGTCGGGAGTTCTTTACGCCTCTCATCTGTTCTTGCGATCAAACTCCCAACTTGTGCTTAACTTTTCTTCTCTTGCCTAGCTGTGCTGCGATGGAGTTGGGTCTCCGCGAGAGTCGCCTGAAGACCGACGGCGATTTGAAGAAGGTCCGGGCCCTCATGGGGTGGTCCTCGGACTTCTTCAACCGCTCAGTCCGTGCCGGCGGAGAGGTCCCCTTTGAGAAGGAGCACGCCGGCGAAATGGTGTACTTTTCCTCGTACGCCATGGTGGGGTTGATCCCGCCTTTTTCTTCCTTTTTCTTGATGCTGCTAGACTTCTATGGTCTGCAGTTATATCACCTTGGCCCTCACTCCATCCTCCTCGTGTCTATCTTCGTCCATTTCTGTGAGATGTGGGTGGGTACCCCCCCTGCATTGAACTCTTCCGGACCTTCTTCACCGTCCACACCACCGGCCGGAGCAACGAGTACCTTGGCTTCTACTACTTCGTGAAGCGCGAGAAGTGCCCATTCAAGTACCTCCGGTCGTTTCCTTCTGGGAAGTGAGATGACTGGAAGAAAGACTGGATAGTCGTCAGGGTGGAGGAGCACGAGAGGCTGGAGCTTCCTGATGGTCTTCCCGGCATCAACACGAAGATCTGGAGTGAAGTTTCGATGCTGGCGGACGCTTTCGACCCTGCTTTGACCAGGATCCGCCAATGCGTGGAGGGAGGATTGACCCCTCAGGCGGTATTTTGCAATTTCCTGGTCAACAGGTGGGCGCCGCTGAAGAGGAGGGAGAAACTCGCTTGGGCCCTCAACAGCGTGATGGACGACAACCGGGTTGAGACCGGGTTGAAGTCCAACATGGTGGGGAAAACCTTGGAGTTCCACCTCAAGAAATTCCAGCACGACATCGATGTCGACGGTGATGACTTGACTCCCCCGTCGGCCTTCCTCCCTCTGAACATGGAAGTGGAGTTCAGCAGGGAGCTCGGCAAAAGATGCCTGTACTTGACGACCTTGGTGTCGTCAAGAGAAGATCAACCACCCGGGTGGCGATCCCCGGAATGTCCGAAGATGGCTCTGTTCCTGCCCCAAAGCCGAGGGTTGAAGTCGTCAGCAAAGGCAAGGAGCTGGCGGACGAACCCGGGAGCCGGAAGAGGAAGCTGCAGCATGCCGACGGAAGGTCCGTCAGGCCCACTACCTCCGCCTCGGCTCCTTCTCCCCGGAGGGGAAGGTCCTCTACAACCGCGGCGGTTGTCCCCGTAATGGGATCTTCCCGGAACGAGACCGTCCCTGCAGTAGGGTCCTCTCGGGGTGTTAGCTCCAGGCGCGCAACTCCAGCACCTGGGCCGGTGGAGGCCTCCAGGTCCGGGGGTTCTTCCCGGTCGAGGAGAGCCTCGACCCGGGAAACGCCCGTGGCCGCGACAACTTCCGGGGGGCCTTCCGGAGCTTCTACGCCGACTATGGCCAGCCCAGAACGCCCGGGGAAAAGGTTCCGCGCAAGCTGGTGCGGAAGCCTCCCAAGGTAATTTTTAATCTCTACCTTGTACAATTATTTTAATTGTGGTAACTGTTTGTTAATTTTCTTCGTCCATCGTCTGCAGCGTCCCCAAGAAGGGGAGCGAGGCTCCACCCTCAGCCAAAGTGTCTGAGGCCGTGGGGGTGGGAGCTTCTGCTCCTGTCCCGGTGCCGCCCCAAGTGGTGGCTGAGGCTGCGACAGCTCCGGCGCCGGCTGTCGTGGTCATGGACCTCGACTCGTCCCCAGAAGTTCCCGTGGTAGCGCCGGACCACGGGAGTGAAGACATGCCAGCGGCACCTGTCCTGGAGGTTGAAGCTCCGGGTCCTGGTGCTGCGATGATGGAAGCTCCGACTGTTGAGCCGGAGGAAGTAGCAATCCCGGCCTCCGAGCCGGAAAGTGTCGAAGTCTCGGCGGTTGAGCCAGAGGTGACTGAAGCCCCGGCATGCGAGCCGGAAACTGAGGTAGTCCCGGTAGTTGGGCCGGCTACCTCCGAAGCACCGGCCGTTGAGCCGGTCATTGTTGGAGCTCTGGCCACAGGACCGGACGATGTTGAAGATCTTCCGGTTCCTGTGCTGGTGGTTGAAGAGGTGACGGAGCTTGAGCCTCCGTCAGAAGAGGTGCCCAGACCGGAGCCAGTAGCGGCTCCAGCTCCGGAAGCGACGACGTCGGAGGTACCTGCAGCCGAGCCGGAGGGTCCGAGCGAAGTCGCTGGCCCCCTGCCTGAGGGGGTGAACGAAGACTTGGCGGCAGGGCCTTCTTCGATGGCGACTGAGGCCATCCCGGAGGACGGCCCTAGTGCCTTGGAGACTCAGGGGACCGCTCTTGTAGAGTGGGACCCGATTTTTGTATCTGAAGACCCACTGGAACCAGCGGAGGAGACCCCATCAGGTCCGGAACCAATCCCGTTGTCGCTGTCCATTGACAACGCATGTTCCAGTCTGCGTCAAGTCCAACTGGCCTTCTTCCACGACAGCAAGGATCTTGAAGAGGAGCACCAAACCCTTAGGCGGTGGCGTAATCGGCTCTACTTCGAGACCAAGCTGGCGCAGTCGAGGCTAGCGGACGACAAGGAGTGGATCAAGCGGGAGAAGATCCGTCTGGAGTACTGGGGCCAGTTACTGGATGAGAGGGAGAGTATGACTCATGCCCTCGACGCTCAATCTCGGGAAGATCTACGATCAGGCCAAAGCTGCCAATAACGCGGCCGATGCGCGCCACGAACAACTTAAGGCCATTAACACCGCACTCATCAAGCGCCGAGAGGCACTTGAAGAGAGGGAGAAACGGCTTGAGGATGAAGAGCAGAAACTCCTTGAGCTGCGGGATGATGTCCCGAGGAGGGAAGAGGAGCTCGCCGAGAAAGTAGCTCTGGCTAACAAGGGCCTCGAGGAGCGCGCCAAGAAATTGGAAGAGCGCTGCCAAGAGGAAGAGGAGAAGACTTGGGTGCGAGGGCAGGAACTCTATGAACAAGAGTGTGCCCTTGTTGCCCGGGAGAAGAAAGTGAGGGGTAGGGAGAAGGACCTGGTCGAGCGCCGGAACAAGATCCACCTCCGGGAGGAGGAGCTCGGAAAACTCGAAAGGCGGGTTGCTGAAAAGATTCAGCAAAACGCCAAAGAAGTTGAGCGCCTCGCCCGTGAGAATTCCGAACTGACGGCGGCCAAGAGATCCCTGGAAGAGTTGAAGGGCTTGAGGACTGTGGACTCCCTACATATTTGGGAGTTCCTGGGCAAGGCCAACGCGCTGACACCGATGGGTTTCAGCCCCGTGCGCCCGGATGATCCGGAGCCGGAGCCGGACCTAGCGCTGCAGGCGTTGAGCGCGGCAGGTAGCAAGCTCTCCAAGGTGGGCGATGTCATCGCGGACCAACTGGAGGTTGAGGGGCAATCCCTGGCGAAGAACGTCGCAGAGTATGTGCTGACGTGCTACACCAGCCGGAACTCTCAATTTCCTCTGGACCCGGTGCTTGAAGGCCCCGTCGAAGGAGAAGGCGAAGCTACCCGAGCCAGCGTATCGGAGGTTGCCCAGAAGGTCGCCCAATTCTTCCATAGGGTCTAGGACCATCTCTGTAATTCCCACTTGTATTTTCTCTTCTTCTTACTCAATTTTGCAATCCCTTGTCTCCAGATGTAATCTTCTGTCTCCATATAAATGAAATCCCCAAAATTTGCGAATTTCACTTTTTGTCTTCAACACTCTTATCTTCACTTGGCCCCCTGGTAGATGTACACAATTTGATTGTGAACATGTACCAAGAGGATATTGTGCATTGTTGAAGACTCTTTTGCTCCGAACTTGTAGAATTTAGGTTTGAAGTCTTTGATAGTGAAGGCCCCCTGAGGTTGTCGGAGCTTAGAAGCTCCGGCATTGTCTATTGCTGGAGCTTATTAGCTCCGGCAATAGTCTCTATCAACGCGTATAGCATCGATAGTTAACCCTCCGGGGTGTCGGAGCTTAGTAGCTCCGGCAGTGACCTTTGCCAACACTCAGTTTGTTGGCAGCAGACTCCATCTACGGGGTCTTCTCACCATCTTTTATTCGTTTCGACGGCTGGCCCCCTTAGGGGAGTAGGAGCTTAGTAAGCTCCGGCTTTTCTCCGTCAACGTAGATTTTATTTTTCCTGCACACTTAAGCCAAGAAAAATAGTAAAATTCGTTTCTTGTCTATAATTTCGTCGCGACTTACGATTCTCAAGAAGACTTTAAGTCAAACGCGATTTTAAATACAACCGAATGCGTTGTCTTTTCTTCTAGATTCAACTGTCTATGGACCCGCCTTACTTCGGCGTGCCGGGGTGTAGGTAGAGTGGCGTACTTAGGGTGCTTGACGAGGCTAAGTCGATAGCACACTCCAGCCCTAGATTGGCTTGGCGGCTTTCAGACGAGTTGGCCATGAACGATATTTGAATCCAAAAGAACTGACAATACAACTCGAATCGTATATAAACCGGTCGAACTAAAATTTCTTAAGAATTGCACGTCTTTGTTATAGACAAGAAAGAGAAAAATAAAAATGTTAAGCATGTACAAAATAAATGCACGTGGAGTCTATTTCACATGAAGATGTCTTTCATTATAGGTCTGGGGTACAGGGGAAACAAGTACACTCTTAGGGTACGGAACCAGGCTAAGGGTGTTTCATTTCTCATTTGACCCAGGGTAGTTAGCCGCACTTTTAGTCCTGAGACTGCGACAAGTGTTGCATGAGCTTTGCGGACCTTTCGGGAAAGGTCCGGCTGCTCTCCCGGAGGAACTACCCGACTCTGTACAATGACTCTATCACCTACACCTCAAGTTACTCAAGACTCGCCTCCGTGGTATTAAGTGTAGAACCTACGGAGGTGCTCAATGTTCCAAGGATTTGGGAGATGTGTCCCATCCTCAGTAGCCAAGCGAACGCTTCCGGAACGAGATACTTTAATCACTCGGAAGGGCCCCTCCCAGCCGGGGGAGAGTTTGTTTAACCCTTCTTTGGATAGTATTCTTCATAGCACCAGATCGCCTTCCTCGAGCTATCGATTGTGTACATGCCGTTGGTGATAACGCCGTAAAGCTTGACGATATCGGGCATTCCGAACAGCTGCTTGGCACCTTCCCTTCTCAAGGAGGTCTAGGTCTTCACGCCGGAGCTGGTCCTGCGCGGCTTCGTCGAAGGTCCGGACCCGGAGTGAACCCAAGGTGATTTCCGGAGGAAGGATTGCTTCAGCTCCGTACACCAGAAAGAAGGGCGTTTCTCCGGTTGACCGGTTTGGAGATGTCCTGTTGGCCCATAGAGTGGGCGGAAGCTCTTCGATCCAGTTGGATCCATGTTTTTTCAAGCGCTCATAGGTGCGCGTTTTGAGTCCTTTAAGGATTTCAGCATTTGCTCTCTCGGCTTGACCATTGCTGGCTGGATGAGCTACGGAGGCGTAGCAAACTTGTATGCCGAGGTCTTCGCAATATCCTTGGAATGCGGAGCTTGTGAATTGGGTCCCATTATCAGTGATGATTTTGTTTGGGACTCCAAATCTGCATACAATGGACTGCAGAAAGTTGATAGCAGATTGCTTGTTGATTGTCACAACTGGAGTTGCTTCCGGCCACTTGGTGAACTTGTCATGGCGACGTACAGGAACTTGTAACCTCCGACGGCTCTTGGGAAAGGTCCCAAGATGTCCATCCCCCACACAGCGAAGGGCCATGTAGGAGGTATCATTTGTAAGGGCTGAGCCGGAGTGTGAATTTGCTTTGCATGAAATTGGCATGCTTTGCATTTTTTCACCAGCTCAGTTGCATCCTGGAGTGCTGTAGGCCAGTAGAAGCCATGCCGAAAGGCTTTACCAACCAGCGTGCGGGAAGACGTGTGGTTCCCACACTCGCATCCATGGATTTCTGCGAGGAGCTCGCAACCTTCTTCCCTTGTGATGCACCGCATTAGGATGTCGTTGGCACCGCGCCGGTAGAGATCCCCTTCTACCAGCGTGTATCTTTTAGCCAATCTGACTACCCGGTCAGCGGATACATCGTCGTCAGGAACGATGTTGTCTTTCAAGTAGTTCCGGATCTCCGAGATCCATGCATCGGAACTAACTTGAGCATTGAGTCTTGCGTGCTAGGTTGCTCGGAGCTTCCGGCAGCACCTACGACCCTTGATGGCTGCCATGGTAACAGGGACATCGGGACCGTCAGCTTCGGGATGGTGATCTCGCCCCCTTCGCTCAGTTCGGCAGGCTGAGCTGTGGGTTTCGACAATCTCCGGACAAAAGTTCCATCAGGAGCCGGAGCTCCGGTTGACGCTTTCGTCGAGAGTTCGTCGGCTTCAGCGTTGTGGGCACGCTGAACATGGTGGAGGTCTAGGACTTCAAAGTCCTTCTGAAGCCTCTAGACTTCAAGGAGGTAAGCAACTAACTGGAGATTATTGCAGGAGCATTCACCCTTCACCTGCTTAATGATGAGCTGTGAATCTCCCTTGACCAGCAATTGCTTGACACCATATGACAGTGCCACCTTTAGTCCGTAGATGAGTGCTTCATACTCTGTCATGTTGTTGGTTGCCTTGAAGTCAAGGTGTACCATGTATTTCACCTTCTCCCCAGTCGGTGCAAGGAGAAGGATTCCAGCTCCGGCCCCCTGCTTTTGCATGGAGCCATCGAAGTAGAGGGTCCAGTGAGGCTCGGTGAAGGTTGGAGCTTGATGCTCTGTCTTCTGCTCTCTGGGGCCCCCAGGGTTTGATGGAGAGGGAGTCCATTCTGCCACAAAATCTGCCAATGCTTGACTCTTGATTGCTTGTCTTGAAATAAATTCAAGATCAAATTCAACCAATTCCGCTGCCCACTTTGCAATGTTCCCAGTTGAATTGGGATTATGCAAAATTGCTCGAAGTGGGTAAGAGGTCACCACTGAGACTTTGTGAGCTTGGAAGTAATGGTGAAGCTTCCTGGAGGCAATAAGAACTGCATAGAGCAGTTTATGCACCTCTAGGTATCGAGTCTTGGCATCATGTAGTACTTCACTAATGAAGTACACTGGGCGCTGAATGGTCCGGACCCTCCCAGAGGGGTCCGGAGCTTCCTCTTCACTGACCCGGACCCTCTCATAAGGGTCCGAATTTTCTTCGGGGACCTCTGGGTTCTGGCTGGAGGAACCCGGAGCTTCTTCAGAAATGACCTGGACCCTCCCAGAGGGGTCTAGGTCTCCTGAAGCGACTTCTTGCGGGTTCGAATCTGGGAGCTGGGACCCAGACTCGCTTTCAGGAACCTCCGGACCTTCCCGAAGGGGTCTGGATTCCTGAGTATGGGGTTCGTCAGTAGATGAAATATAAAGTAATAAAGGCTCACCAGGGTTCGAAGCTACCAGAATCGGTAGGGTGGTGAGGAACTGTTTCAGCTCTTGGAATGCCTTTTCCGCTTCTTCGGACCATTGGAATGGCCCGGACTTCCTCAATAACTTGAAGAAGGGAAGTGCCCGTTCCGCCAGTCTTGAGATGAACCGGCTGAGGGATGCTAGACATCCAGTTAATTTTTGAACGTCCTTGATGCGGGTTGGTGGCCGCATGTCTTCAATGGCCTTAATCTTCGCCGGATTAGCTTTTATGCCCCGGTGACTTACCAAGAAACCAAGAAGTTTTCCGGAGCTAACCCCGAAGACACACTTGTCTGGGTTTAGCTTTGTGCGAGTGGCCCGCAACTTGTCGAAGACAGCCTGCAAGGTGTCAAGGAGTGACTCCTTGTTCCTAACCTTGACCACGATGTCATCAACGTACACTTCCACTATGTCTCTAATAAGTTCTTCAAAAGTTTTGTACATAGCTCGTACAAAAGTTGAAGCCGCATTCTTGAGACCAAAGGGCATGGCTGTGTAACAATACAATCCATCTACCGTGATGAATGAAGTATGTTCTTCATCTTCCCTAGACATCCTGATTTGATGATATCCGGAATATGCATCTAGGAAACACAGTAATTCACACCCGGATGTGGAATCCACTATCTGATCTATTCTAGGTAGTGGGAATGGATCTTTTGGACATGCCTTATTTAGTGTGGTGTAGTCGATGCACATCCGAAGCTTCCCGCCGGCCTTGGGCACAACGACTGGGTTTGCCAGCCATTTTGGATGGAAGACTTCTCGGATGAATCCAGCTTCGAGCAGCTTCTTTACTTCTTGTCGGATGAAGTTCTGCCGCTCTACGGATTGCTTCCGAGGCTTCTGATGCACAGGCCGGGCATCGGGGTAGATCTTCAGATTGTGCTCAATCACTTCCCTGGGGATCCCAGGCATTTGTGACGGTTGCCAAGCAAACACGTCGACGTTAGCCCGGAGGAAAGTGATGAGCGCGAGTTCCTATTTGTCGTTCAATCCTCCCGATATACGGGTGGTTTGAGCGGCATCAGAACCAATTTGGACAACTTTGACGGGAATGTCGGTGTCGCCGCTTGGCTGCACTCGAGGTGCAGAAGTCGAGTCTCGTTGGCGAATGCTCGGGGGTTTTGGAGCTTGCTCCTGCCTGGAGTCCTCCTCTTGCGCTGTGGTGAGCGCATGGAGTTCTTCCGGTGCAGTTACTCCTGCGGTGCGATCTCCGTGGATCCGGAGAACGCCTACTGGCGTTGGCATCTTCAACACCAGATAGCCATAATGAGCAGCCACCATGAATTTGTACAGGGCGGGTCTACCCAAGATGGCATTGAAGGGTAAGTTGATCTGAGCGACGTCGAAGACCAACTTCTCGGTGCGGTACTTCTCCCGTGTCCCGAAGGTAACACGGAGAGTAATAGCTCCGAGTGGGGTGATGGCCCCCGGACCTACTCCGGAGAAAGGTCGAGAGGGGTGGAGATCCGAAGGTCGGAGCTGAAGCTTAGTAAAAGCTTCGAAGCTAATGAGGTTAAGCCCCGAACCTCCGTCTACCATGACGTGGTGGAGCTGGATGTTGTGGATGGTAGGCGATACCATCAAGGGTAATTGTCCTGCTCCAACCATGCTCCGGGGACAATCTAAAGCATCAAAAGTGATGGCTGCGTCCATCTACTTTCGGTGAGGTTCCAGCCTAACTGTAGGGGCTACAGCGGCCATATCCCGACGCATAGTCTTGATAACGCGACAGGAGGTGATATCCCATGATCCACCAAAAATGGTGTTCCTGGTCTTCCGACGCTCGTTGTCAGAGACGTCAGAATCATCGTCGACGGAGGTGTAGACGGCCTTCAGGACCTTTTTAGGATCCTGGAACCCTAACTCCTCTTCAGTCGGAGCTTCGTCAACTTTTTGCTTTCCTTCCCTCTGTCGGAAAGGAGATTCTTCCCGGCGCTTGCTGTAGCGCTCGGCAAGATTTTAGACCTCCCGGCAGTCTTCCAAACTGTGGTTGCCCGTCTTGTGAATGTGACACTACACTTTGGGTTTGCCACCGTCTTCAGAAGACGGTCGAGGTCGCTTCTCGGGGCGTGGCCCCCGGCCATCCGGAGCTGCAGCAGCTGCAACGTTGGATGTGCCGGCCGACGGCTTCTTCTTCCCGTTGATCTTCTTTTTCTTCTTGCCACTCCCGGAGGTAGTGGCTTCTTCTTTGGAGGGTTTCTTGTGACCCTCTGAGGTTGGTTTGGAGTGCATCTCACGACCCTCCGCAGCTCGGGCACATTTGTCAGCCAAGCTGAAGAGTTCCGTGACACTGGTGATCTCCTTGATCGCCAGTTTCTCCAACATCTTCTTGTCCCGTACGCCCTGTCTAAATGCCACAATGACAGAGGCGCTAGAGATAGAAGGGATAGTATTTCGTACCTGAGAGAACCTCTGGATGAATGACCGCAAGGATTCTCCCCCTTTTTGCACGACCGCAAAAAGATCCAGTTCAGTGCCTGGCCGGGTGTATGAACTCCCGAAGTTGGCAGTGAACTGATGGCACAGCTCCTCCCAACTGTTGATAGAGTTGGGTGGAAGGCTCATAAACCAGGACCTGGCAGTCCCAGTTAAGGCCACTAGAAAGTAATTGACCATCACGGCCTCGTTTCCTCCGGCTGCCAAGATTGCAGTGGAGTATATCTGAAGAAATTCGGCGGGATTGACAATCCCGTCGAATTTTTCCGGCAGGTGAGGCCGGAACTTCTGTGGCCATCTAACCATGCGCAGATGTATGGCCAAAGCTGAACAGCCCCCTCCTACTCCTTCAGGAGTAGAAAGGTCCTGAGCTTCCCGTCTTTCACGGGCACGCTCAATATGGACTCGGCCGTCCTGCTGGCGGTATCGACGATCAAGCTCCGCCCGGAGGTCGTGAGTCGAAAGCCTGGATACCGTGTGAGTGCGTCAAGCCTCGGAGGGCAACGACGTTACTTGTTGTGACGCAGCACGTCTCCTGCTATTAGAGACATGCGGACCAAGTCTTCCAGACAAAGTCCGCCGCTGCGACGGGGCTCTTCCGGAAGGAGGAGGACCCTATTTGCTGAGGTGTTTGGCTGCTGCTGCAACCAAATGCTCCACATTGGCCCTCCACTGCTCCAGTGCATCCCGAGATGCATCCGGAGGTGGTGGGCGTTGGAGAAGAGCACGCGCTGCATGGAGCGCGTGTTCCGGGTTGTCATGATTTGCCGACGCAGTAAGCGACGCCGGCGCACCATCACGTTGTCCAGCACGATTTGCTGGAGGAGACGGTGGTGGTGGGAGTGTGACTCCTGCTGGTGCTGAGGCTCCTGCTGGTGGCTGCCTATTGGAGGGATTGCCTCCAACAACCTGAGCAGCAGGTTGGCCGTTGGATGATCCAGCAGCAGAGTTCACCATTCTCAAAATCTCAGGCGCCCCTACCTGGCGCGCCAACTGTCGATGGTTTGGAACCGGCAGATCTCCCTACACTACTAAAATGATAGGGGAGTTTGATGTTCGGTGTGGGCGCGCGGAGATTCAAGAAGGTGAATAAGAATTGACACAGGAGGCACAAGAATTTACGTGGTTCGGGCCGCCTGAGCATAATACCCTACTCCACGGGTGTGTTGGTGTTGTATTAGCAGTATGAGCTTGTGATGAGCGTATGAGGCGCGTGTGTTTGTCCCCTCCTGAACGTGACGTCAACCTGTCCTTTTATAGTTCAAGGGCAGGCCGTTACAAGTTAGCCTGGCCCGACATGTGGCCCCGGTGGTTACTAGTATTGATACACGTTTAATTGCTCTTAATGATCCTGTAACGAACTTTGACAGCACCGTTACTGGTGTTAAGATCGTCCGTTTAAATGTCATTAATATGGCATTAATGACACTTAATCGGGTCTTGAAGTCCTTGGCTCTCCATTGAAGATCCGGAGCCGTTGTAGGGTCTTCCAGAGGTTAGGAGCTGAAGATCCAACGATTGGACACGTGGCAGCTCCAGAGCTTGCTGTGGGAAACAGATAGCTCCGGGGCTACCCGACACGTGTCAGGTCTGGAGCTTCTCTCGGTCTGGGGTTAGGTCCGGACGTGCCGTTTCGGTACATGGCCCGGAGCTTCCCCCTTGTGGGCGGTAGCTTCGGTTTGGCAGTACACATGGCGACCCAGGGATTAACCATGCTGGAGAAGCGGGTCCGGTTATGTCTGACATGTGGGCCTCCGAGGTTCTTCAAACCAAGTAGAGGACTTTCCTTTGAGATCTTTATAACCTCAAGAGGTGTACGGTTTCTAGGGTACCGACAATATCCCACGTATATTCCTAATTTCCTGTGAGGGCCCATAGAAGTTCGCTTAGGTGGTGAAATTGGTGTGTATACAACACAACCAAATTTCCGCAGATGGGAGATATTGGGTTGATCTCCACGTACAAGTTGTAAAGGGGAGGTGGTATGATATGCAGTTGGTCTTAATTGTAGAAGATCAGCAGCGTGTAAAACTGCATGACCCCAACAAGATGTTGGTAAATTGCATCCTTGTAATAATGGCCTAGCTATGAGTTTAACCCTCTTTATTAGAGATTCTGCTAAACCATTTTGTGTATGAACATATGGAACAGAATGTTGTACTTCAATTCCTTGAACCATACAATAATCATTAAAGGCTCGAGATGAAAATTCAGCAGCATTGTCCATACGGATACTTTTAATCCTATATTCAGGATAATTTGCTTTCAACCTTATGACTTGTATCATAAATTTGGTAAAAGCATGATTACGTGTAGATAATAAATACACGTGTGACCATCTAATAGATGCGTCTATTAAAATCATGAAGTATCTAAATGGACCACATATATGTTGTATAGGTCCACAAATATCTCCTTGAATTCTTTCAAGGAACTTTAATGGTTTAGCATGGATCTTTAGCGGAGAAGACCGCAAGATCAACTTGCCCATAGCACATGAAGTACACATAAAATCATTAGATTTTGGAAATTTAGTGTTCTTTAAATTATGGCCGGTGCAATTTCCAATAATTTTCCGCATCATCTCTATTCCGGGGTGGCCTAGGCGTGAATGTCAGGTCTTAAATGTATCAACATTCTGGAAAATCACCTTGTATGCAACATGAGGTACGAGTTTTATGTACGTGAAGTACAGTCCAGATGGTGTAGAAGGAATTCTTTCTAGAACTTCTTGGCCATATTCAGAAGATTTAGAAATATGAAGAAATTCTTCTTTATTTTCTTCATGGGTATGTATATGTAACCCATTTTTTCGAATATCTCTAAAACTTATGAGAGTACGTGTAGAATTAGGATACAATAAAGCATCCTCAATCATCACTTGTGTCCCATTAGGGAGAGTAATAGTGACTTGTCCAGAGCCAACTATTGTCGCATCGCGTCCTGCGATGGTCAAAACATTTCCCGACCTTCTAGTTAGGGTCTGAAAATATTTTGTATCCCTAAGTATAGAGTTTGTGGTGCAACTATCCACAGGGCATATTTCTTCTTCCATCGGAAGTTTTCCGTAAAATTGTTGATTGAATTTCTTCTCTGTTTTTGGAGCAAAGTATTGATGACGTGTTGAGATCGATTTGCAAGAGAGAAAAAAATAGATTGTGATTTTAACTACATTTTATTCATTCTTTCTATTTCCTTTTATACATGTTGAATAGGCGGACGCGACCGGTGGCGAGTGGACGCGAGGAGGAGGCGCCGGCGACAACCGTCGGCCGGCAACCGTCCTGAGGATCAAGGTATGTTTTGTAACAGGTTCCTGCATCTGGTGGCTGTGGTAAAATCGGCAGGAATGAGTGAGCTACAGATTTCACTCCGGCATGGCGTCTGATATCCACGAGAGAGAAGGGGAGAGCATCATATTCATGTAGAGTTGATAAGACAGCAACCGCTGCGACGGCGACGCGATAATATCTACGCGCGTCGGTGTCGGCTACGTGATCTGAGTCACCTGATCGAGTCCATGCAAGCCGCTCGTCTCCTCCGCTAAAAATCCTCACGATTTTACGCGTTGTTGACGAATATGCAAGTAGACATTTCATGCGGTCTTGGAGCTGGGCGGCGGGACCGGATATTATGGGCGGAAGCTTGAAAGGGATAGTGTGACAGTCAGTCTTTTTTTAGCCAAAATGGATAGTATTCCGGCGTGAAGATCCCTGCGTCCCTAGTGGCGCCTAGATTTTTTACATGTCAGCAAAATCGTGAACCACTGATAGCCGAGAAAGAACTGGGGCCTCTATAATTGCGTTCTTACGACAAACGAGAAAAACGGTATTTTTTTTTAGAAAAAACAGACCGCATGCATGGAGGGGTCCGTCAGACTTCATTCCTCTTTCTCCGTCCAAGGCAATTCACCCACCAATTGATCAAGTCTCCGTCCAAGGTTTACCCGCCAATTTATCATCAAGTCTCAGTGCAAGGTTCACCCACCACTTGATCAAGACAGGAACGATAAAAAGACATCCAACACCACAATGATGCAGTGACCAGACTGTGATACGGTCAGTTCACACGACAGTAATCGCTAATCCTTCGATTCGATCTGACTGGCTCGCTTGGCATTGTTGTCCGTAACCTCTTGTTCCGGTGGTCAGGCAGAAGCATGAATCAAAGAAAAGTTGTATACCGTCCCCGTGCCGACAATAGCAACGTATCGACACTTGGACAAATACATGTTTGTTTTTCAGCACACGTGGCTGGCCCCGGCTTCAGCACTCTAACTTCGACAGCTCCATCAACGATGCACACAGTTCAATATACGGGCACAACAAGCAAGTATGTGTATGTTCCTTCTTTTGTTATGCAAGGTGGTGAACATCAGTTGATGATTAAACCCCAATCTTGTACAAAAATAGCAGCAAAAAAATTGAAAATTGCAGGGCAAACGAAACAACAGTAAAGAAGTTGTCATGATGGCTTCTTCCTTGATTTCCCAAGATCGAGGGCAACAAGTGCATGCTGCAGAGCAACAACACACAATTCAACATTCGTGAAAGGGAAAGACGGGGCAGTTCAGAGATACTCCCTCCGTTCTCATAAACTTGTCGCTTTGTAGTTCATTTTTGAACTACAAAGCGACAAGTTTATGGGGACGGAGAGAGTACCTTGCAAACGTTGGCAGATTAGCATGTTGCTCCAAGCCAGGAACTTCCAAATGAAATTACCAATAAAATGGCGTTGAATTCAATTGTGAATTGTCGATTTACTATATATTTCTGTACTGGGTCCCCTGTAGCCGTGTCAACAATGTTGCATTTACAGGAATAGGCGCATCGTGTCAGGAACGAAACAAGTTAGCGAGATGTTCATGCAAGTGGAAACTGACGTCTTTCTTGGTGAACCACCAATCCTCCTGTTCGTCAATACAAAAATCACAAGAATGAATATCGCCGGTTAAAGTTTCACCAGATTTCTCATGCATCATCGCAGCATCACTTAATGAAGCTTTTGGGTGTCTATCCACGAATCACAGTTTGCATCCTCTTCACAGATATGATTCTCAACAGCAGAAAGCCCTGGATAAGCTTCTAGTTTCTCCCTCAACAATTGCACTTGACCAATGTAGGCGACTCGAACAATTGCTGTTGGATACTCCTGCTACCATGATTTTCCAGGCGCTTGTCAATACAAAAATACGATCATAAAAAATAAGGTACAACTGGACAAGTGTGATCAATGAATGAGAAACGGTCTTTCTTAAAAAAAAGAGAGAGAATGAGAAACGGTGACTATTGACTGATGATCCTGACGGACCCAAGCCCAACAGAACTGAAATAAGAACAGAAGCATATTGTGGTGTTGAGTAAATTAGTAAAAGATGTGGATAAGAAAATACTGACTGTTGAGTAAATAAGGAAAGCATAAAGAAGCACTAAACAAGGAAAACTGAGGCAACATCAAAATTTCCACGATTTCATCTCTTTGTTCAAGAACAGAGAGGAAAGCTGAACAAAACTGCAGCAGACAGAATCAACTCACAATTGAGCTGACGAGTAGGTAACCATATCCGCATTCCTCACATTATTTGCACAAGCAGTCATGCAAAGAGATTTACGGTGAGTGAATGGAGCCAATCCTGAACGGAGATGGCCCATCCATTTTTACAGGAAGTGAAAAATGAGGATTGTAGTGATCACAGGTGATCACCAAATGAGAAAACTTATACAACCTTTTTCTCTCTAGAAGTATAGTTAGAGCTTTTGTTAGGCTTCTGAAAGGAGAAGATGCATCTGCATTCTAGCTCTAGTCGCTGCTGGCGCTATTTAATTCTGCACCGGCTTGGGGCTGCGATGAAGGTAGGTAGGACCAAGCAATGGCTGCTGCACTAAGGGTAACTGCAAGCCCAACTGAACCCCAGAACCACTTCTGTTTCTTCTTGCGATTTTTCCGCTGTTGCCGTGACATCTCTGCAAAAACACGAGAGAAAAATAATCATTCTACAGTGCATGCTAATTAGCAATGCATTTCTGATACGAAGCAGCCAACAAGATTGTTAAGAAAAGGCAACTAAACTAAACATATTTGATGTAAGATTGAACTCATCTCATAGTTCTGCACTCAGACAAAGAATGCTTTTAGCTCCCAAAAAACTATGCAATAAGCATGGTATTTCAAAACTACCAGGAACTAACAAGAAGGGTAGCATGGTAGCACCACCACTTAGTTGCTGATTTGGCTACAAGAAGCATTAGCATGGTATGTACACAATTTTAAAACTGAAACACGCATTGTATTGTAATTTGTAAAGACACAAGTACTTACCAATAGCTTCTTGATTTCTTTGAGACATCTCCCTGTTTGCCACTTCATAGTACTGGACCCTATCTGACAGCCTTGCAATCTCAAAGTTCTTTGCTGCAATAATGGTTTCCATATCTGATTCAACTTCAGCACGAGCAAATCCACTTGCAATAGCGGCCGCTACAAGTTGAGAAACAGTTATTTGCTGGCACAACTCGGCTCCAGGCTCCATGTTTGAATCACTAGTATTTTCAGCTATACTTGGAGTTGGAGATGGAAGTGACAAGGCAATGAGGGATAGATGGTGGCTGAGCTTCTTCCATTCATTCTGCCAGCTCTCAAGTGCTTCTTCAGCTTGCTTTCTCCTCTCAATTTCCATTAACAGACTTAACCTCATTTCACGAAGGTCATCATCTACGCACCGCGAAGATCGAGTTCCACCATCACTGGATATTTCTACATTGAGACGATAAAATTGAACTTAGCTCTGAAGCATAAAATTACCATTTTGTTGAAAAATCAAGCAAGAGATATACAGAATATTTTGCTGGTATGCAGGTAGATGTTTCACCAGCACAATACAAGAGATAAAATAAGCCAAAACTCAACTTCTTGAATCTTATCCTCAACATTCCCATCACACAGGGTAAAGAAGTAGATTACAATAACTGACTGCTGCTGCTGCCTACGGAGGCGGTCACAAAACAGCTGGCTTGGAGAGTGCCCGCTAGGGTTCGATCCTGCGCGCCGCACAGAAGCTCGTCCGCCAGGTGAGTGTGGGTGAATACATGGTTCAATACAAGTCGCACTCAACAAAATAAAGAAAACTCCCAAATTTGAATTCCAGTTTGTGTATAAAATTAAGCATTAACAGGAGCATTGTCAGTTCAAAAACAAGGAGGCTACACATACTACACGCAGTTAGTGAAAATTACCAATGCCATGGGAAAACTAAATGTAAAATTAGTGAATTGCATCTCTAACAGAACAATTTGTAAGCAATGTTGTTCCACGCCCAAAATTACAGGGAGGGAATAAGGGGTCCAAACTGCAGGACCGGAGAAATTACCAAGAGTAAACAGATATAACCAACCAGCTCCACTTAATATACTGGCAAAACACTAATGACCAAAGCCAGAACATGCGCAACCTTACATTTAGAATTGATACCATATGTAAGTTAGTTTTTTAGTTTTGTTTAACCCCCTTCTGATGTTTTTGTATAGATAAGGTATTGCTAAGTCACCTAGGAATATGTGTAATTATACTATTAGTAGACAAGGATTACACTAAGGATCAACTTTAAGTCCTTACATCTTTTCCTTAGTGATGGATGTTGAAGGATATACAAGGGGATATCCTTGGTGTATGCTCTTTGCTGATGATGTAGTGTTGGTAGATGAAACTAAGGATGGTGTTGATAAAAAATTGGAGCTATGGTGGCAGCCCTTAGAGTCTAAGGGATTTAGACTTAGTAGAACCAAGACCGACTATATGAGATGCGACTTTAGTGATGTCGGATGTGAGGATGGTAATATTAGTTTACAAGGACAAGTAGTACCTAGGAGAGACACATTTCGATATTTAGAATCAATATTATAAAGCAATGGTAATATTGACAAATATTTGACACAAGATCAAGATCGGGTGGATGAAGTGATGACAAGCATCTAGAATCTTATGTGATAAGAAAGTTCCACAAAAATTGAAAGGAAAATTTTATAGGACGGTGATCAGACCTGCGATACTGTATAGATCAGAATATTGGCCAACTAAAAGGCAACATGTCCAACAAATGAGTGTTGTGGAGATGCGCATGCTACGGTGGATGTGCGATCACACAAGAGACAAAATTAGAATGAGGTGATACGTGATAGAGTAGGGGTGGCACCGATTGAGGAGAAGCTAGTCCAACATCGCCTATGGTGGTTTGGGCATATCCAACGGAGACCTCCAGAAGCACCGGTTAACAATGGAATTATAAAAAGTAGAGAAAATTTTAGGAGGAGTAGAGGTCGACCAAGGTTGATATGGCAGGAGGCGGTGAAACGAGATTTAAAAGAGTGGGACATACCTAGAGGTTTGGCTCATGATAGGACTGCATGGAAATTAGCAATTCATGTGCCAGAATCTTAGTTTATTAGTAATTTGTTACTATTATCTTCTTTCTTATTAACCCATTTCTAAAATAAATAAAATGTAGAATCTTATTTTATTTATATTTTTTTATTTTTTTACTTTCATCTTATTTTCTATTACTTTTCTTCAAAATTGTTGGGTTTCATTTCTAACCGACCCCAACTTGTTTGGGACAAAGGCTTAGTTGTTGTTGTTGTAGACACTCATAAATTGGCTAATATTGCTGTAACAATATATGATGATCAAAATAAAGCAGAAATGAAGAGGAAAAAAAAAGCTTCCGAGAATATTGCAGCATTAGAACGAAAACGATTGGACACCTTGGGAAAGAGAACTAGGTACCTTCAAAGGCGTCATAGAATTCAGCACCAGGTGTGCCAACAGAAGTTCCTCGAGGGGAACTAGGCTTCCACCACCGCTCATGTGCACCGTCATCATCAGTCTCACTAGTCACACTCTGGTTATCCTGAAGTTCAAAGATCCCACCATTTGAGGGCCTTGCAACACTGACAGGCTTCACTAATGCATCAAGATTTCCATACTGAAACTCAAACTCAGGCTGATTCTGCTCATTTACCGCTATGACAGAGCCCTTCTGTAGCATGCCATTCTGCCCGTCCAAAGTCTCTTCCACAACACGGTGACCTTCAGCTTGACCACTGGTCACTTGCTGAAACGCAAACTCAGGCTCCTGCACTTCAATGGGCTCGCTCCTTTGAGGCAAAGGAGGCAGCGTCACAGGGACCTTCTGCTGGCTGCTCTCATTCCCACAATCCCCCAGAGAAAGCGTCTTGGCAAGGGAGGGCCCCCGTCGCTTATGGTTGATGAGGTAGGGCGACCAAGTTGTTCCAGGGAACGAGGAGGGCGAGTCTGGAAGAGGCGTGCTCTCAGGCGTGGCATACAGAGCCGGTGACGTCTGCGACCTAACAGGAGGAGCAGACGGCACAGGTATCGACTTCTCGGTGGCCTTGTACGGAGGCACGGGCGGCGGCTTGGACGCAGCCTTCTGGATCTGCGCAGTGGACCCGGTCTCCAGGAAGGGGTCCAGGACGTAGTGCGTGATGGTCGGCATGTGTCTGCGGGTGCCGGAAACGGCGTGGAACCGCCGGTGGCTTCACCACCTTGGCATCAACCAGGTCCTGAAAGCGAAATCGAAAACAAACGCAAGCGGTCAGAAAAGATCAACGTCATTCGCGGGGACGGAACTATTAGGGTTGGAGCATTCCGATCCAAAATATTCGGAAACGTTTTCAGCGGAACACGTACGCACCCTATCCTTTGAAAAAGCAGGCGGCACGAGATGCCGATGAGCCGCACGAATCATCCATCCCGAGAAAGAGAAAAAAAAAAAGAGGAGAAACGCTCGATATTTTCCCCAGCACGAAATCGCACGAACGAACGCCTGGTACAGACGAGTCCCGAATCGAAAGTTCTACTTCAAAATTGGTTTTACTTTGACGCCAAAATAACCGAGTAATTCCACCGCGCGGAAGAGGAGCACCCCGAATCCGCGTCTGGGACGACCTACCAAAGCCTCCAGATCAGGCGAGACCCCATCTCCTCCTCGTACCCCCTTAACCCGCCGCGCAGCAGCAGCGTGCAGCGTGGCGGGCGGCCGAACCAAGCTCCACTCCGGCGCGCAAGACCCCTCGTCCTCCTCCCAATCACACCCCGGCAGAACGACAGAACCAGAAGGCAAGATCCGTCGGAGGCGACGGTACTGACCTGACCGGGTCCGGCGGCGCGGCGCCTGCAGCGAGAGGGAAACCCTAGCAAAGCATCTGGGAGCTCCTCCTCCGGCCCTCGAGGAAGCGAAGACGGCGTTGGCCTTTTCTTTTTCCCGTGATGTCGTTGTTTCCTTTTCCACGGCCGCAGCAGCGCAGGTTGCGTTTTGGATTCGAACTTATGGGGCCGGGGGCAAAATAAGCGGCGCGAGGGCACAAGACCAGCCTGGAGCTACCTAGCTAGCCAACGACGAGAGGGGAAGTGGGGAAGGGAAGGGAAGGGAAGGTGCGCGACGTTTTGATGGCGATATGTATCCTTTGAGAAAGGGAGTGGAGAACACGAAAGAAAACGAGAAGCTGCCACGGCAGCGCCCCGCACCCAATCCCTTGCGTTCCTTCCAAGCGCGGTCGTCGGGCCCCGCGTGGCAGCGGCAGGTGAGGCTGTGCGCCGCGCTCGGGCGGGGGCTCAGCTCCCCTGTTTTTGGAGGGAAAGAAAGGGAATGGCTGGAAACCGCGACCAGCCGTGCGCGTGTTGTGGTGTTGGGTGCGCCGTGCGCGTGGTGCCGGGGTTGGGTTGTTGGGTGTCGGCTCCCGAGACCCGCCTGACCCGCACCGCGCCGTGTGGGGGCTAGAGCTGGCAAAGGGAGCGAGCGCTGGGGTCAGGATCCTCGGACGTTGCAGTCACACCGCCAGCCGTTGGTTGCCGCTGAACGGATCCTGCGGCTCGGTTCGCAGTTGACCACGTGACGCAGGCAGTGGCGCACGCGGTGGTGAACCATTGCGTGCCCGCCTGGATGGTTCCCTGCTCCCTGCTCGTGCACGAGGAAACGGGCAGGTCCTGGCACACTTCCCTCCGTTGTGGTGTCTCTGTTGACGGGGAAGGGTCCTTCCTAACGAGACGTGACAAACATACAAGAAGATGCCCCCTCCGCTTTCAAGAAGTTGTGATTTTGTAATTCAAAAATGAAATACAAAACGATAATTTTTTAGGAACGGATGAAGTACTACCGCCAGTGGTCTTGACGATTTTATCAGATTGGCGTCGCGTGCTTTCACCATTCGGGTTATGTTCTCTCCGCATTGGCTTTATGCATCCCCAGAACATTCGGTCTCTTCCCCTTAGGGCCCGTTTGAATGGATGAAACGTTTTTGATTCTGGGTAGAATCACTTGAAACTGATCCAAACGGCAAAAAAGAGAAATGTTTCAGGGGAGAATCACTCTGAAGTGATTCACTTTTTTGAACTGTGGAGGTGAAACACGTGAAAAGGTGTTCCACACCTTGGAACACTTTGATCAACAGTAACTCGGGTCTAAGTTCTAGAAAAATTACGAAGATTTGCCATCACCTTAGAATGCTTCAGATCAGTGGTCAAAATTTTTTTATCTTCGTCTTTTTTCTAAACTCGTCAACGTGATAATACAAACAAAATAAAAACTTACAGCAACCAAATAATAGACATGATATGTTACAACGTTCTCACTAGGGGTCAACATTACGACCGGAGGCTATTTTTTTATTGTCAACGTCATTACATAATCACAAACATAAATGAAGAACAACAACAAACCAATCAGGGTTAAATTGGTCAATTCAACATTTCTCTCCTCTCTCCTGAAACTGAAACAGATATGCTAGCTAAACGGTTTCTAAAGTGATTCTATTCCAGAGTCTAAAACCGTTTCAGCATTGAAACTGAAACATTTCTGATTCTGTGTGAATCTAGAACCATACCAAACGGGGCCTTAGATTCCAGTAATCCACCATGAACAATTTGGTCCAGTGGCTATCAAGTCATTTTAACCTATCAGCAACCACCTGATCTTGTAGACTTGCACATTTTTTTCTCCACGTAGGCCAGTGTGAATCTGCATTTTGGTTGGTCGATGCCGTGCCTCCCTCCCGCGCCCTCCCTCAAGACTGGTTGTTGGATGAAATAAGTTGGGAGTCAGATCGAGGCTTCTTTTTATTTTACTCTTATAGTCTTATTTAGTTATCTAGATAAAATGTACATTACTCTTTATGATCTGAAATAAATGATGTAAATTAGATTTTTTTATCATTCAGAACATAGAAAATACTATATTTCGCTTCTCGTAGCATACACTTTCGTTTGTTGTTTCTTCTCTCGCTGTGGTACATGCATTGACGTGACATGCCAACGTGGAATACATTGCGTTGCCTGCTTGTCCTCAACAAATTCACTGCAGTATTTTTCTCTCACCCAACTATGATCTCCGGGTTAGGTATGGTCTCCGGCTCACCTAACCCGCAGCTAACCCTGAAACACAGTATGCTGAGTCACACCCCTGATCGCCTTCCCCCAACAAAACAAATCCCGTATCCCGTGACCCGGCCCGTATCCGAGTTTCCGCACTCATCGATCACACCTGTCCTTCCTCGCACCCCCCACTCACGATGGCGGCGACGGCGACCTCCGGCAGCCACCTGGTCCTCTCCTCCCTCGCTCCCTCCAGCAGCCTACGGCAGCAGCTCACTCTCCCTGTACGCGCCGCGCGTTCAGTCGCCGCCGCCTCCTGCTCCGTTGTTGTCCGGCGCGGTGTCGCGGCCGCCGCGGCGTCCAGCCCCGCCGTGGCCGCTTCCTCGGGCAAAGATGGTTAGGGCTTATAAAATCGCCTCGAAGCATTTTCTTATCGTTTCCTGATGGGTTTAACTCGATTGGTAGTTAGGGTTCTGGCGGGGGATATGGACTGTCGGTACGATTCGTGGAGGGGGGTTATAGTTACAAGTCTTGACAATTTGTGAAGTTTGTATGATTTAGGACGTTAATCTTGGGTTTGTGAAATGCAGAATTGCCCCCTTAATGTGTTAGGTTGATGATAGCGCCTGAAAGTCTCGAGTATATTTCGTTTTTTGAACTAGAACTCTGGAATGAAGGCTGTTAAGAAGTTTGGATGCTGTTGTGACGTGCCATTGCCTAGGTTGACTTACATGTTCCTTATTTTTTTGTATAGACATGGGTGAAAAATGTTACATGACACTCCGTTTTGGGGGCCCATGCTGCCTATATGTTTAGTCAAAGTGTACTCTAAACCTACCATTTTCCATGGTTTTTCTAGGCTCATGTTTTTTTTGCTTTGATTTTTCTTTGTGTTGGCATTGGCTTGTTGCTGCAAAAATTTTGGTTTGCTTTCAATGTAGTTTTAAATACACAGCCATTATCTTACTTTCAATTCTGAATTTGACCCTCTGGAACATTCATATGCAATTTAATGCTTTGGGCATCAAAGGAAGCTTTCAGTATCGAACATGGATTTTTTTCCTGTATGTACACTTCCAATTCTTGACTTTAGAACTTCCTGCAGCCAAACACATTCCTAAGGATTTCCTTCATATCAATGATTTTGACAAGGAGACAATCATGAAGATCCTTAATCGGGCCATTGAGGTTAAAGCAATGATAAAGTCTGGAGACAGGAGCTTCCAACCATTCAAAGGAAAGTCAATGGCAATGATATTTGCCAAGCCATCTATGAGGACCCGTGTTTCATTTGAGACAGGATTCTTCTTACTTGGCGGACATGCTGTTTATTTGGGTCCTGATGATATCCAAATGGGTAAGCGTGAGGAGACTCGTGATGTTGCTCGAGTACTTTCTGGCTATAATGATATCATTATGGCCAGGGTTTTCGGTCATCAGGTATGATCATGAGTTGAATGTTCAAGAACTATTTTTAGTTAATCATTAACCAGCATAATCTGCAAGCACGTATATTATTGATCAAACTTTTTACATATTTCATCTGTCTGCGCCAGGCTGCACAATCGCAGCACAAGCAGCAGTTAGATATCTACCTCAACCATGACTCCATGAGTATACGAGTTGGTAGTTGAAGCTAGATTTTCTCAAACTGGAAATCAATCAATATGAAATATTTCAGTTTAGTGTAGTTTTTACTGAAGTAAATTTGTTCCATTCTAGTAAATACTAGATTAATAGACAACCTGTTGGGTCCATGATGTTTATGGAAAACATAACTGCCTTGGAAATAGTCTTTTGTAGCTTTTTGGTTTTTGCCTATTTTATATGATATGGCAAACATTTTCCTTTCTATGTATAAAACGGAACTGATGTTTGGGGTTAGGCTGTTACTTTCAGGGCATCATGCTGTTGGTATAGATTACCACTGAAATACTCCCTCCGTCCCCAAAAAACTTGTCGCTTTGTAGTTCATTTTTAGACTACAAAGCGACAAGCTTTTGGGAACGGAGGGAGTACTTGATTGTCTTCCCACTTCAATCATTCAACTTTAGAGAGTTTCATTCAACGTTGGTTGGTTCCTCCTCGGTTCAACACATAGTCTTCCTAACTCATGGTTTTTGGCAGGATATTTTGGACTTGGCAAAATATGCTTCCGTACCTGTCATAAATGGTCTCACGGACTACAACCATCCATGCCAGATAATGGCGGATGCACTTACGATGATTGAACACATTGGTCGTATTGAAAACACCAAGGTAAATATTCTATGATCCACTGGTTACTGTATATGCTTCTTTTGCCATGTCAATTGTCACCAACTTTTCAATTTCTATTTAGGTTGTCTATGTCGGCGATGGAAACAACATTGTGCACTCGTGGCTTCTATTGGCTGCTGTACTTCCCTTTCACTTTGTGTGTGCTTGCCCCAAGGGATTTGAGCCAGATGCAAAGACTGTAGAGACTGCGAGGAGTGCTGGAATCAGTAAGATTGAGATTACAAATGACCCCAGAGAAGCAGTCAAGGGAGCAGATGTTGTTTATACAGATGTTTGGGCCAGCATGGGCCAGAAGGAAGAAGCTGAATACAGGAAACAGAAGTTCCAAGGATTCATGGTTTGTCTATCTTCTCATTCTTGCTTTTGATCTTGTTTCATGTAGGTCAAACTGACTGGAAAATAGGTGCCTACCATAAATCATTCTAGTTTTACTGGATGCTTATAGGTATATCATTTAATTTTGACATTTCAGTATTCAGTAACAATGTAGTGTATAGTCTTTGTAAAGGCCAGTATACAATCATCTAATGTCAGTGACAATTGTACAGGGATATGAACAGTTGAACACCTAGGCATATCTTGTTTTAGTCTCTCAACAACGACATTGTAATCATGTGATTGCTTGCTCATAAGGTGGCTCTCTGCTAATACTTCTGTTCTTCACTCTTACAGGTGGATGAAACCCTGATGGAGATTGCTGGTCCAAAGGCCTACCTTATGCATTGTCTGCCTGCAGAGAGAGGAGTGGAGGTGACCGATAGTGTGATTGAGGCTCCCAACTCAATCGTATTCCCCCAGGCTGAGAACAGAATGCACGCTCAGAATGCTATCATGCTTCATGTGCTTGGCGCTTAATTTCCTGTTGCACACCAGTGTTACATCTTTCTTAATTCTAGGTGAGTCTGTTTCAGGTTTAGTGCTGTAATTGTAGAGTTTCTTGGGAGGCACAATGGTAACAATTTTGGAACGCACGACTATTCAGGTTATTTGGATTGTCTGTTAACTTGACACTTTGTACTTCTGGGTGTAGCTTGTTTGTGCTGTAAAAGGTTTGTAACCCTGAATAAAGAGACATTTTGTGGAATAAAGTTTGCTGCCGGACCATGTCTATTTTAGGACTAGCATGCATAATACAATTGTTTATGCATTTCTGGTGGGCTTGATGCGTTGAAACAAAACCTGAATTTTAGCAGAAACATCCACCAGGCAATAATAAAATTTGCCAACAATTCTGACAACCTACTGGCATAATTACAGGCTACACAGAGAAGAGCAACCTTATAGTTGTACTCCCTCCGTTCTCATAAACTTGTCGCTTTGTAGTTCAAAAATGAACTACAAAGCGACAAGTTCATAGGGACGGAAGGAGTAAGTACCAACCGCTAGTGATATGCATCTCACGAAGCAATCAAACAAAAGGTATGCTGATGTTGAACAGGCCGCATCAGATACCGAATGAAGCCAAGGAAATGAGGAATTATATCATGGTGTTTTACCTATCAGGCAACCGTTCTGTCGTGTCAAGGTTTGATGACAAAGAATTCAGTAGGTGTCAAGTTCCGATGCTTGACATGGTATATAATGGAAAGGAAAAAAGGACACTGCTGCTCGTCTCAACATGAACAGCAGGTGACATCCCTTGGTCACGATTTTAATACGTGCATGTAACATATGTAGTAGTGTCATAAGCTGCTGAGTAAAACATGTAGCATCTGTATTTGAGCAGCTGCAGATTACTTCCTCAAGCTTTCGATGATGTACGAGCCATACAGATCCCTGATATAACATTTGAAACGATTCAGTGAAATAAATTGATTTTGACAAAGGCAAATTAGTGGAGAGTATTATGCGTGAGTATGTAGAGCAAAACTTACATGGAATACTTGATTGCGTCGACGGCAGCTTTTGCTGGGAGGAACTCGTTCACGGCAACCTCTTTGTTTTCATTCTTCTTATCTGTCGATTCAGCATAAATACAAGGATTAGACTCTAACTAAAGCAGTTAATGTCTGTAGTGCAACACATGAATGAGCTATGAATATAGTTTAAGAATATACAATCTTCAAAGAAACGTCGGATCTCTTGAAGGCGATGTGGGGGAAGTTCCTTGATGTCCTTGTAGTGACGGTATTCAGGGTCATCAGCACAGACTGCTATGATCTTGTCATCTTTCTCGCCCTGATGTCAACCGATGATAGTTAAGATGCAAAAACTTCACTTTGAGATAGAAACGATTCATAAGGGGAATTATAATCCTTCCAACCCTGAAGCTGCTTTTGCTCAAAGCTCACGCATCACGGCATTAGGTGATCTAAAAAATTGTATGGAGAAATTTGACCTGATCAATCATAGGCATGAGTCCAATAGCACGGGCTCGTAGAAAGCATCCAGGGACTACTGGTTCCTGCCAGAGTAAGTGTACGCGGTTTTAGAGTAAAAAGCTGATAATATAACAATATTTAAATGCTACAGGCATTACATACCTGCATCAGGATAAGGACATCAATGGGGTCGCTGTCCTCACAGAGCGTGCGTGGAATGAAACCATAATTGTGTGGGTAAACAACAGAGGAGTAAAGGACACGATCAATCTGAAATGTGAAAAACAAGCTGTTGTATCATGAAAGTCCTTCATAATCCCATGCATTGCTAACCTACATACTGTTAATGACATATTCATGAGACATGTATTCTTTTTAGTTTCTTATAAATAAAAAAACCTAAATTTGTATTGAAAGGGGCTAGTTGACAGACTGATCAACCTTTCAGCATGTTTTAATAGGGTGTGTACAAGGTACACATAAAGAACAATTTATCAAAATGAGCCAACAAATGTAAACAACATTGAGTTACTCTAACATCGAATTGAGTCTCACCTTGATAAGACCAGTTGCCTTGTCCAACTCATACTTAACCTTGCTGCCTCTAGGAATTTCAACCACCTGACAATAAAAAAATGTGCTTGCTATTAGGTGTTTGTTTCAAAATATTAAAAAACAGTTTAACACTGATTTAAGATATGCTTTATTCCCATGTACCAGCTAAAGAAAAAAAAAAGGAGTTCGGGCTACAACCGATACGATCTACTAGTGTGTAGCTTTAGCTGGTTTATAGGAAACCATTGATTGATGAAATAGTTACGCCTCAGTAAGATAATTGGAGAGAACTTTAAACTGTCACACCATATATTATCTTGGAACTAGTACATCATATCCACATATCATGGCCTAACTGACAAATTCTCATTAGTATTGATTTGGTACAAACAAACTTGAGCTCTACAGTCGGAGAAAGTTTCAATAGACCTAATATATACAGTGGAGTTTAAAACAGAGTCCAAGTCTGGAAAACAGACCACCAACTTTTGTACCTTTGCTGTACTTGAGGCTCAATTTAAGTATGAAGATAGTATTTCAATATGGTGTCCATCAGTAGAATCAGAATGCAGAACACTATTTGCAATTTTAATACTAGAAGCCAAACTTACACAGTTGAAAATTTCAGGAGCATCTGGTCCTGCATTTGACGAAACATACAATAAGGAAAAAATGAGACAGCCACTTATATAACAGAACAATTTTGTATCTTGATGCTCTATACACCATAATGAAATTGAAAAAGGTACAATGCTATACTATAACAAAGCATAACAAAGTGATGATATCCATGATAATAGAGTAAAAGTATTCAGTACCTATCTCCAAATCATGCCATGGGTGAGCGGCAACATGTTTCTGGGACATGGAAGTAAGGATACGCTCGTTGAGAGCAACAGAGGGGAATCTTGAGCCTGTTTGGATGTTTCCATCAGCTTCTCCAGCCATGGCTATATATTTTAAAAAAATCAATAACTTGACAATTTCTCCAAACAAGGACAAAAAGATAGCTTAGCATAGTATTATTGTGTATGTGCTCCAACCGTAGGCTAAGAACAAAGAGGAATTTGCGATTTTATGCAGCTATTAAATTATGAGCATCCTTGCTACAAAGCACAATATGGTAAGCGAAAGTACTGCTTGATTATATGTTTATCCAATTGGATCATTAAGTCATCCAGTGTTAAAGTTGTCCCTGATATCAAGTTCCACTATCCAAGATGATGCAATTTCCGAGTTTCCTGAGCAAGGATTGCTCCAATCTATTCTTCTTCTTTTTTCTGAAGTGGGTTTCCCACTTCCATTTCAGTTCATGGTTCACAACAGTATAAGAAAGAAAGTAGAGAACAGTCTATCCCTAAGTATGCTAATAAATCTCCGGAAAACTTAGGGGGGGAGTTTGGGACTGCTGCACAGCTCTATTACAGACATATTAGAGGATTCTATGACACTACAGCAACAAAAGCCGCATAGTATCTAGAGCAAGGAATTGTTCTAGCATCACTTCAGTTTATTCGCTTCACGAGGTTGAGGATCAACATGACAACATTGGATATAAAGTGATCTATTATGCAATCAACCTAATTGTGCAATCTTGCAATTATAGATTCTCAGGTGCTGGATTCCTATCCTACGATGGCTGCACATTTTCACTTAAATCCTTCCGCCCGTGTCCGAAAATATGCATAAAATGTGGGAGGATTTAAATGAAAATGTGCAATCACCGTAGGATGGGAATCCAATGCCTAAGAATCCATGATTGCAGGATTGTATAATTAAGCTGATTGCATAGTAGTTGCTGCCAAGCAAATAACGTATTATCACAGTATCACAGTAGTTGCTGCCTGATAGAATTGATTGCTTAATTAATCAAAGGGTCTCGGTACATATTTATAGATACATAGATGGGCCATACAGGCTAGGCCCAAACACAGTCCAACACCCCCCCGCAGTCCCAACATCTAGTCACAACAGATGTTGAGACTGGACCGAAACTCAGAAAATAAAGTCGACGGGAGTCCCTTCGTGAAGATATCGGCAAACTGTGACGTCGTCGGCACGTGGAGAACTCGAACCTCCCCGCGTGCAACCCGCTCACGAACAAAGTGAAGATCAATCTCCACATGTTTCGTGCGCTGGTGCTGAACGGGATTGGTGGAGAGGTAAACGGCGCTGACATTATCACAGTAGACCAACGTGCTCCGGGCGACAGGGGAGTGGAGCTCCTGAAGTAACTGCTGGAGCCAAGACGCCTCTGCTACGCCGTTAGCCACGGCGCGGTACTCCGCCTCAGCGCTGGAGCGAGAAACCACGGGCTGCCGCTTCGAGGACCAGGAGACAAGATTCCCCCCCAGGAAGACGGCGTAGCCAGAGGTGGAACGGCGGGTATCAGGGCACCCCGCCCAGTCAGCGTCCGTGTAGACCACCAACTCTGAAGGCGAGTCACGTCGAAGGAGAAGGCCGTAGTCGAGGGAGCCGCGCAGGTACCGAAGAATCCGCTTCATCGTCGTGAGGTGCGTCTCCCGCGGATCATGCATGTGGAGACACACCTGCTGAACCGCGTATGAGATATCCGGCCTGGTGAAGGTGAGGTACTGCAGGGCACCTGCAAGACTCCTGTAAGAGGTGGGGTCGGCGACCGAGGCGCCGTCAGCCGAAGCCAGCTTCGCCTGAGTGTCCACGGGAGTGGAGCACGGCTTACAATCAGCCATGCCCGCTCGCTCGAGGATATCCAGGCAGTACTGGCGCTGGTGGAGGAACAGAGCGTCCGGACGGTGCTCGACCGTAACGCCCAGGAAGTGGTGGAGCTGGCCGAGGTCCTTCATCGCGAACTCGCGCTGCAGTGCGGAGATCGTGCGCTGAAGAAGAGCCGAGCTGGACGCCGTGAGGACAATATCGTCCACGTACAGGAGGAGGTAGACAGTGTCACCCTCATGCCTGTAAACGAAGAGCGAGGTGTCCGACTTGGCCTCGACGAAGCCAAGCGAGGCCAGGAAGGAGGCGAACCGGCTGTACCAAGCCCGAGGCGCCTGCTTCAGCCCGTACAGAGACTTGTTCAGCCGGCAGACCAAGTCTGGACGGGCTGAATCGACGAACCCTGTCGGCTGACTGCAGTACACCGTCTCTGTCAGCGTCCCGTGAAGGAAGGCGTTCTTGACGTCCAGCTGGTGGACAGGCCAAGAACGCGAGAGAGCCAACGACAGAACAGTCCGTACTGTCGCTGGCTTAACCACCGGACTGAAGGTCTCGTCGTAGTCCACTCCAGGGCGCTGAGTGAAGCCCCGAAGTACCCAACGAGCCTTATATCTCTCCAGGGAGCCATCCGCCTTCCTCTTATGCGTGAAAACCCACTTGCCTGTGACAACGTTGCCACGGGAAGGACGGGGAACCAGGTCCCATGTCCGGTTGGCAAGTAGGGCCGCATACTCCTCCTCCATAGCGCGGCGCCAGTGAGGGTCAGCGAGTGCGCTACGGACGGAGGTCGGTATAGGTGAAACCGAAGAGGAAGTGGATGGTGTCGGTGTCGTCGAAGAGAGTACCACTCCGGAGAACCTCTCAAGAGGCCGGAGAACCCCAGCGGCACGTCTAGTCACCATCGGGTGAACGTGTCCTGGGTCCCGGTGAAGTAACGGTGGGTGGTACACCGAGGGCTCCGGACGCGCAGGCGTAGAGGCACCAACCCGCTCCCGTCGCTGGTAGACAAGAGCAGGATCGGCGAAACGTGAAACAGGGGCCGCGCGTGGCGCAGCGGGGGACGCGGGAGCCGGAGTAGTCGTCGGGTCCCCGCACAGCGCAGGAGTCGAGGCCGGAGACGCCGAGGCCGCGCGTGGCGCAGCTGTGGGGGTCGCCGGGGCCGCGCGTGGCGCGGGAGTCGAGGCCGGAGACGCTGGGGCCGCGCGTGGCGCAGCCGTAGGGGACGCAGGGACCTCGTGTGCCGCAGGAGTCGAGGTCGGAGACACCGTTGCCGCGCGTGACGCAGCTATAGAAGGCGCCAGGACCTCATGTGGTGCAGGAGACGAGGTTGGTGACGCCGGGGCCGCGCGTGGCGCAGCAGGAGACGTCGGTGCCACACGTGGTGCGGCACTCGTCCCCAGGGTCGACGGAGCCTGGGCACCAACCCGCACTCGTCGCTGGTAGACGAGAGCAGGGTCAGTGAACCGCCGAGTCGTGGCCGTAGGAGGCACAGCCGGAGTCATCACAGGTGTCGGTGCTGCATAAGGTGCAGCTGGCGACGTCGTGGGAGCCACCTGGGGGCTGGTGGGTGATGTACCTGCAAAAAAAGGCCAAGGCAGCTGTGGTGGGGCAGCCTCGGTGTCAGTAGAAAAAAGCGAGTCCAGCTCTGCAGCTGAACTAGAGGTGGAGGAAGAAAAGGGGAAGGATGACTCGTCGAAGACGACGTGCCGAGAGATCAAAATGCGGTGGGTAGACAGGTCGAGGCACCGGTATCCCTTATGCTCAAGGGAGTACCCAAGGAAGACACACCTAGTAGAGCGGGGCGCAAGCTTATGTGGAGCAGTGGCGGAAAGATTAGGGTAGCAGGCGCACCCGAAGACACGGAGGTGGTCGTAGAGAGGAGTAGTGCCATACAGGGCAAAGAAAGGAGTCGGTGCCCGAATCGCCTTGGTGGGAAGGCGGTTAAGGAGGAAGGTGGCAGTGTGAAGTGCCTCTACCCAGTAGCGAGCGGGGATGGATGCCTGAAACATCAAGGAACGCATGACATCATTAGTGGTGCGAAGCATGCGCTCAACCTTGCCATTCTGAGGAGATGTGTATGGGCAAGACATGCGTAGCTGTGTGCCATGTGTAAGGAGAAAGTCACGGAGTCGCGAGTTGTCAAACTCTCGTCCGTTGTCACACTGGAGAGCACGAACAGTACGCCCAAACTGTGTGGAAACCCAAGTGAAGAAGTGAGAGAGAGTATCAAAAGTCTCAGATTTCAGACGTAATGGAAAAGTCCAAGAGAAATGTGAGAAATCATCGAGTACCACCAAATAATATTTAAACCCCGAGACACTGGTAACAGGAGATGTCCACAAATCGCAATGGATAAGATCAAAAATATGTTGCACATGAGACACAGAAGTGGAAAAGGGAAGCCTAACATGACGACCAAGCTGACAAGCGTGACACAATGACTCATGTGTGCCCCTAGTACACGAGATAACTGAACTACTAGACAACTTCGACATAGCATCAGCGCCAGGGTGACCAAGCCGACGGTGCCAAGTAGCGGACGAAGCTGTCGTAGCCAGAGCAAAAGACGAAGACGCAGCGGAAGAAGGAAGTCGAAGAGTGTACAGGGGCCCCGGACTATCACATCGAAGAAGAAGACGTCGGGTGGAAAGATCCTTCACAGACAAACCAAAAGGATCAAACTCAACAGAAATATTATTATCAGTGGTGAAACGACGAATGGAAAGTAAATTTTGAATAATGTCTGGAGCAACAAGAACATTATTAAGATGGAATGAACCCGGAGAAACTGAGTCACCTACTGAGGTGACTGGAAGAACGGATCCATTTCCAACAACGATCGATGAAGGAAAAGACGGATGAGGTGTGTGTGTAGAGGAGAGAATACCAGCATCTGGGGTGGTGTGGTAGGAGGCGCCAGAATCAGCCACCCAATCAGTAGTCGGTGGTGTAAGGTGCATGGTGCTGAAGGAAGACGCCAAGTCCTGACGGTCCCACCACATGGGCGGCTCCTGGAGAGGTGCTGGTGGCTCCGAGTGCCCAGCGGGGTAGGAAGCACCGCCGTAGGCTGGAGTGGGCGATCCAGCCACAGGGCGACCAGGTCCACCATAGCCCGGATGGGCTACGTACGCAGCCGGAGGACGAGGCTGGCGCGGAGTGGAGGAAGTCGGTGGCGCCCCAAGAAGACCCGGAGACGGTCCAGGCTACATAGAGATCTGGCCAGTCCACGGGTTATACGGTGTGGGCCAGGGCGCACCTCCCTGGCCAGTGCCACCAGTACCACCACCAGTAGGAGCAGTGGACGTAGGAGTGCTGCCAGCACCTCGTCCTGTGCGCCTTCCGCCGCGACGTCGACGAGTACCACCCCAGAGCCAGCAGAGGCACCCGGGGCGGTAGGTGGAGTAGGCGGTCGCGGTAGTGGTCCCCCAGAAGACGGTGGGCGGGGGGGCTGCCCGGAGCCATAGAAGGCTGTGGCAGACCCAGAGGTAGCAGGCCCACCCGTCGTGATCTCCTCAAGCTCAAGATCAGACCAGACCTTCTCGAAGGTCGGTGGAGGCTCCATCCGGAGAAGCCAGAAGCGAAGATGGCTGAAGCGCTCGTTCAGGCCGTGAAGGACCCGAAGAACTAGAGTGCTGTCAGCGACCGGCTCGCCAAGGTCGCGCAGGGAGTCAGCCATGCCCTTCATCTCTCCACAGTAGGCCGAGATGGAGCGGTCACCCTGCACTGTAGTCTGGAACCGTGCGTTAATGTGAAGAGCCCGAGTCGCACGGTTCCCCAAGAAGTGGTGCTCCAGGATCTGCCAAGCCTGGCGCGCGGTCCCCCCACCGCGCTGTCCGACAAGCTTGTACAGATCATCGGCGAGAGTGCCCAAGATCCAAGCAAGGACCAGACTGTCCATGCTGATCCAAGAGTCATCCCACGGGGCGTCGTCCTGCTGGACGTGGTCCGCAAGCTGGTACCGCCGTAACGTGAGGAGGAACTCGTTACGCCAGCGGGCGTAGGTGGTAGAGGTACAACTCAGAACAGTCGGCACTAGGGTCCGAATGTTCTGAACTCCAGCCGCCTGGGCGTGTAGGGCGGCGGTGAGCGACGCCGAATATGCGGAGTGCACACCGGTGTCCAAGGCGGGCTCGTACGTCGCGCCCGACGGTCGGTGAGCGCTCTCCTGGATCTGGTGCGAGAGAGCAGCCGCCGAGGCGCGCTCCTGCTCTAAGGCAAGAGCGAGTGCCCGCTCGCGATCGCGAGAGGCAGCCAGAGCCGCGAAGACACTGGAGGTGTCCGCGGCCGGAGCAGTAGCAGGTCCGGAGCCTGTCACGAAGGCGACGACAGTGGGGCCGGCAAGTGGTCCGCCGGCGGAGGGACCAGTCGCATCGCCGTACGAAGGCCGGGTCATGGCGATGAGGGGAGCGCCCGCTGCAGGACCGGTGGCAGGCACACCGGCGCAGGGGAGGGAGCCGGCCAGGGAGGGGACGGCGCCGGCGATGGGCGCGCCGGCCCAGGGAGGGGAGGCGGCCGGCAGCGGCTGGGTCAGGGCCGCGCCGGCGGTCAGGGGAGGTGCGGCCCCGGCAGCGGCGGCGGGGGGCGCGGGCGTCGGCGGCCAGGGGACTGGCGGCGTGGGGGGGTGCCGGCCAGGAAGGGGCCGCCGGCGGCGGCGTTGGCGGCGGCCAGGGAGGGGGGGGGGGGCCCGCCTGCGGCGGCCCTGGCGGCGGCGGCGGTCGCGCAGGGGAGGGAGGCGGCGGCCAGGGAGGGGGGGGGCCCGCCTGCGGCGGCCCTGGCGGCGTCGGCGGCTGCACAGGGGAGGGAGGCGGCGACCAGGGAGGGGGGGAGCCCGCCTGCGGCGGCCCTGGCGGCGGCGGCGGCGACTGTGCAGGGGAGGGAGGTGGCCGGGAGGGGGGCGGCCAGAGAGCGGCCGCCGGCGGCCAGGGAGGGGGCGGCCTCGCCGGCGGCGGCGGCGGCGGCGGCGCAGGGGAGGGCGCCGGCCATGGGGGGGGGGGGGGGCGGCTAGGGTTAGGTTTAGGGTGGGATTAGGGTTTGGCTAATGATACCATGATAGAATTGATTGCTTAATTAATCAAAGGGTCTCGGTACATATTTATAGATACATAGATGGACCATACAGGCTAGGCCCAAACACAGTCCAACACTGCCAAGCAAATAACGTATTATCACAGTATCGAGAGGATCTCACGGAACAAGATGACTAACAGAACATAGACGTTTCTGCCCTGTGCCAACCAAAATATTATTTACAAAAACGTTCGAAAACGATCCGAAAATGTGAAATCAGAAGTCTAACCATCAAATGACTTTAAGAGACGTAGATGCAGAAAAGTGTTTTCTACTGAGTAACTTCGAAGACATAGAAAAAGGCAAATGGAACGTGCCCTTGTAACTGTTCTAAGTAACTTCAAAAACATCTCAAAGAAAGGGTCCACTAAATAATGCCAAGTGGACTTAGTTTAAGCGATTGACAAAGGATGCTATTCGATTAGCACCACATCCTATGCAAGTGCCGAACGCAGGCACATGGATCGCAATATATTATTCGAAACTAGCATGGTTTTAGTCGAGAGTTACGAAAAATAAGAGCAGATGACATCAGTGTCCAAACGAACCCAGCATCAGACAAGAGGAAGAAGAACCTGGTCTTGATTGAATAACTGCAACACCAGATTTTCCAAACAAAGGAATCATCCACAAGGGCAGTTGCGTACAAAGAAAGGCATGCACACTGCTAAAAATGTGTCTCAGATTGGAAACGATCCACATAAAAAGAGCAGGCGGCGGTGGTTAAGCCGACGATGTTGCAGCGCTGCAACATGTTTGCCAACCAAAACAAGGGACGCTCGAAAACGAACAGAAAACAGAGAAGAAACGATACTGTTCAGGGAAAAAATATATGTCGAAGTAGATCCAGAATAAGATAACTCTCCTCGCCAAAGAGAAATGGAAAGCGCACAGGAATGAAAATGTTGGTGCTGTTCGTGCAACAGTAGAAGGGAACATCCGCAAGCACCCAAATGCACGAGGAAAAAAAAAAGAGAGAGAGACGAAAACGCACACTGCCTAACAAGCAAGGATCAGAGCAAAACCGCCGTCATTTGATCACAAAATACAGCACCACCGAATCGTTAAGAACAGGGAATCACATCGAAACAAAACCATCCAACCGGCCACTCACCGGAGTCGATCGGAAGGTGTGCCTCCCTTGGTGCGCGAAAGCGAGAAGAGGGAGGGAGGCGAGTGCGTACTGGCGGAGTGGCCTGGCCTCGTGCCCGCTGCTCCGGTGTCAGTGGTACGGGCTGGCATGTGATATTTCTTCCGTTCGGTTCAGCGCTTCGCTTTTTGGCGACGCGAGGACGGGTGGGCCCACGCTCGCCCACGCCCGTCCGTTGGTCGCTGGATGGAGACGTGGGCGGCAGAGATGGCGCCACGAGGGGGATAACGCTTTCGTGGACGCAGCGTGAAGTGGGAGCTGGGGTGGAGAGGTAGGGGGCCGCACCATATCAGACTACGGGGTCCCGGGTCCGGGCCGTGCCCGTACCCGTACTGATGAGAATTCCATGCCGGAGCTTCGAGGCGGGCCCACCGACCAGCCTACTGACCACGTGGCGTGGAGGGTCCACCAACCGGCCTGCTGGAAATGGGCCAATGTGACGGGCTGACGGGCCTTTCTCGAAAGGCCTCTTGGGTTAAAGGAAAATACTTTCCTTTTCTGTTTCACCTATCGGAAAGTCTATGGTTCTCCAGCGGCCTGCCTCGCGGGTGTGGGCTTCCGTTGCGCGAGCGGCCTGCGTGCTGCCTCGCGGGTACGCTAAGTGAAGGGTAGTGGGTAGACACGTCGCTTGACTTATTCTCGACATTTTAAAATACCTAATCTTACTACTTATATAACGTTCGTTTTTAATTCCGTTTTCATTGTTATATTATATGCGAAAAATGAGAAAAATTAAATATCAATTGAAATGTTTTGAAGAAATTTTTTAATAACACTGGTTAATAATATATTAAGGGAACAACTGTTGTGCAATTTCCTCTTTTGTATAAGCATGTAATTTTCGTATCTCAACAATTCCCTACCAATCTAAAGATGGTTGCACTCAGGGTTATTTTTACATATTGTCAACAGTCTCAGGCAGGGGGATTTAAGTGCTAAAAGTGCAACACTTTTGGATTGATAGGGAACAGTTAGGATATGAAAGATTGCATGCTTACACAAAACAGAAGATTGTACATCAGTTGTTCTCATATACTAAAATGAGATTTAGGGCTCCTTTGGTAGAGCTTCACGGAGCTGATTATCAGGCAGAATCAGAAAAGCTGTGTCAAACATTGTTTTTCAGAAGAAGTGATTCTTGGCTGATTCTGTGAAGTGATTGTCTGAAATGAACTAAAGGCTAGAAGCCGAAAAAAAGTAGTTTCTCCTGATTTTGTGAAGTGATTCTCTGTTCTGATTCTAAGATTTTATTCTGGAGAATCATAGAGAATCATTTTCAGCTATAGAATTACTTCAACAAAGAATCAAAAGTGAATTCGGAGAATCGGTTTTGTTTACATATTGATGAAAACAGAACAAAAAAACGAACATTGTACTCTCTTCGTCCCCGAAAGCTTGCCACTTTGTAGCTCAAAAATGAATTACAAACCGACAAGTTTTCGAAGACGGAAGAAGTATGAGTATGACATTTTAAAATTTCCAAGTTCAATAATAAATGTAATAACATCAGTAGACTGAGGTGCAATGAACAAACACCCTTTTCTCAACTGACACACGGGACGAGCACCGACATGATAGCGCACTCCTGTAAGAGACTGATCGCGGGCTCGCGGCTTAAAACTGCCCGCAGTGACAGCATGCTATACCGAATATATATAAATTTAAAAGATATATTATAAAAATAGAAGTAGAATATATAGAGTACTCTTTTCGTCTCAAAAATGTTATCGCTTTATAAAGCGACAATCTTTTTGAGACAGAGAGAGTATATTTCAGAGTAAACAAGCGTTTAATCTAAAACATCTCTATATACTATTTTATTTTACTTTTTTAATGCATCCTCTAAATTTAGACCTATGGTATCCTTGCCACTGCGGCGGTTATTTACCTATCCATTCACTTGTGCCTTCGACCTTCGTGCAATCTGGACTATCACAAAACACTTTTTATTCTCAAGTTCAGAAATGAAGCTGATATGGATAATTCAATTAACACATCTTTGATTTCATATATATGCAACAACATAACTTGTAGGCACTTATTCTCTACACTTTTTACACATAGAAGCCAGCTGCAGAGCCATATATAGACAGTTCGACGAGTCTTAACAAAAGACGACATGCGAAAGAATTAAGCGTACACGACTGGACAAGCACCAACTAAAACAGGCACCATAATACCATGTCCAACAACTGCACAACAAAGACAGCACGTACCACGGACTCCAAACAGGGAAAAACGGTTGATCTCATAGCTATCGCCACAAACAGGACATCTACCACAACTGAACTACATGCAGCGGTTCACGCTTGGGTTGTTCTATCAATTTTCACCGTGCCATATCAGATCAGGAATGTTTGGGCTGATGGTCATGAGCTAACTGACAAGCTCTTGCGGTGGATGCTCATGAACTTGGCAACATATTCTGCAACAAATCGAGGATAGATAGATGTTAGCATTTAAGGGTGTAATAATCTGTAGTGCCAATGGTCAAAGAGGCAACAAATTGTATTTTCTAAGATCAGTTCAAAAGCTAGATAGTCCCAGAAGCATGTCTTCATGTCTATATCTGGCTACATATGCCTGAAATCTTGAAATCATGTTGAGACGGCAGTTTACCTTCCAGTTTGAGCAGTGCACTAGCACCTCCAGGCAGCCTCTTATCCTGAAATTTGTTATCCTATTGACCATTAATATAGTTCACTACGGACCAACATGTAATGTGGAAACATGAAAAAGCAAACTCACGTAGTAGGCATGCCAATAATAAATTTCCCTCTTTTTACCAGTTTGAATTCCCTTCAGAAATAGCTCTACAAGCTTCTGCAAGAATTTAAATAATGAAGAGTGTATGCATCGTTACATATGTTGGGATAGTAGCATCCATGAATCATAAAAAGAAACATTTCATCTCTGATTTGCAAAAATTACCTGGAGTATTAGTTTCGGAGGAACAAATTCCACCAAGAGTTTTTGGAGCTTCCCTCGTACCAGAAATAACCTATGTGATATTCTTCCATTTGTTAAGCAAATAGAGCTATAAGTTGTAATCGGACAGTTAAATGTCATTTCTGTCGAATTAGCAACAAAACCCATATATGGTATTTAATTTAGGGATTAACCCACCCTAGATGGTATGGTCCATCATCAGTTTATCCCATGACATTTTTGGTACGACACCACCCCTTATGCTTAACTAGTAATATGCTTGTGGAGAATGAGGTCTTGATAAATCATTCCATTCGTTCCTCAAACCAAACAGGTTCACAAGGAATTAAGTGGCAATGGATCACCTAATTGGTCAAAAACGCCCTCTAAGATATAGTGAAAGTTGGTGGTGAGAATGTTACATTCGGGAAACCTTTCCTAACCAAGAAAATGTCACTATGGGCATTCAACAGTTAAAAACTTCTGATTCTAGCGTCAAACCTTTTAGGAGAGGGGTCTTCTAAAATTTCTTCCGCAAGTTCCACCAGAACACCCTCCCATCCAAGTGGTATAGCTTGTCCATCAATGAAGGGGTAGCTGGTAAGTTGAAGGAGAAATGTAAATGAAACGCAGAGAATAGTGAAGTATGACACAAAACTTGAGTATATTATTTTTTCCATATTAGAGAAATGCTACAATCGTACTTGTTGGTTTTGCATGCCTCTAAAGCCAATATTGCCTCCCTCAAATTCTGCCTAGATTGACTTGCAATAGTACCAGCAAAACTTGCAGGAAGATCAAAATTCTCCTTTTCTGATATGTAAGTAAGAATGTCTACAATCTGACAAATTGTAGATAGGTTACTCAGTAGAATTGAAACTGCTTAAGAATGAAGTTACATGTGCTGCTTGTAAAGACTGCTTATAAAGAGTGAAAGCTTATCAAACTATGACATGTGATCCTCTGTAAGTAACATATAGTCATCATATGTCAAGTGAAAGTAGGGAGTTTTGCCTAAAAAAAGTGCTAGTGTTGAACAGTCAGGTGAAGTCATTTTTGAATTCGAAACTTATGTAATAGATGAACATTTGAAATGTATTGCTAAGATCTTACCTCGCGTGTGTTGGGTGTACTAATGGTAATAAGCTTGCAACGACTCTTTATAGAATCAAGAAGATTAGACTCGTCCTGGCAAGTCATTATTATCTTGCATGCATCAGAGGAGGAATCAATTATCCATTTTATCAAACGCTGATTATTCTCACTGACTTCATCAACGTCATAGAGAACCAATACTGGAATCAACAACATATTAGGATTAGGAATCTCTGTACAACATGGCATGTTGAATAACGTGCAGAAAATTTGAGTATAATGTAACCTTTGAAACTTTTCCTCCCAGCTGGCTCAGTGATTTTACGCTTACTAGCCATTTCATTCGCTAAAGTCATCAATGCAAATCTAGCATTTTTAGATTGAGAGTTCACATTGAGTTCAACGTGGTGGTCGCTTGATGACAACGGGACAAGAATGGGCACAGATGAAGATCCCTGCCAAAATGTAGGAAACTTGTAACAATTAAACCTATATATAACATAACTACTTCACAGTTCAAACTGCATTATCTTGAAACATATACAAGGAAAATAAATATTTTCATGTCAATAAGGTGTACAGTCTTGTAAAGTAGATTGTGGCGCCACATATTTTATATGTGGACATATTCATATGTTGGCTGATAAGCAGTAATGAGAGAACTAACCTGACCATTGCAGCTCTTCAAAGAGTGAGATACCTGGAAAAACCACATTACACTTAATGAAGTCAGTAACAGTCATATATTAACAACATATCTTATTCTTAATATAGTGTTTTAAGTTTGTACATTCAGAGAGGAATCACCAAAGATCTCGTTGAGGACAGCTCTGCATAAAGATCTTTTTCCTGATCCTGGAGGTCCTTTGAAAATGATATGTGGGCAATATTCCGAGGAGACCTGACACAATAGGATATTAGCATTTAGAAGATGAGCATCAACTTTGAGGAACTAGGGCCACAACGTACAAAATAATATTGCTATTCAATTGCCAAGTAGGCCAATGCTCATTAGCATTTTCTATGTCAAGTTTAACAGCATAAGTAGGACATGTAAATCTTGAAACTTTCTAAAAATTTCACGAACTGTAAACACTTCAGTTCAAGAAAGAATTATAAAACTACATAATACATAAAAAAGTAACAGCTATGAAAGAGATCGAGGAGGTTACCAATTGTTTAAGCTGCTGAACTTGCTCTCTGTGGCAAGTAAATCCACTCAAAGTTCGTGGACAATATTTATCAGTCCAAAAAGGTCTAATCTTCTCAACAACGAGTGCCTTCTGAATTAAACTTGATTCAGAATGGTCATTCATTCTGTAGGATGGTGGTCGTGGTTTCCGACATGACTTGCCAGTCACGCATGGAAGCCAAGTATCAGTTTGAGCCTTATTCTTGGTGGATGTGAATTTCATGACACCTCCCACTAGTTTCCCAGTAAAATCGCTGAATTTTGCACTCTCGCCACTTGATCTGCCATTGTTAGAAGGGGTACTCAAAGTGGAGGTGGTGCTTATTTGGGGGTGGCGACCAGTAGCATAACTGGATTTTGTAGTTGTGCGTGAAAGACCTGCCTGGGCTGAAACAAACTGTGATTTCTTTCCCAAATTACTGCTACTTTCATGGGTAATTTCACCATCATTCTCAGCATCGGCATTTGAATTTGAGGTAAATAGTTTGTTATTATTGTTATGTTTTGCTGATATTTTCTCAAGTGGAGCCCTGCAATCACGGGAGAAGAAGATGTCACCTGTAGGTATTGATTCCGTGCTTGTAAATACATACTCATTATATCTGGAATTAGGCCCCTTGCCATTTGCAATCAATTCACTAATCTCCTGGGAACAATTTTCTGCAAGTGAATTTTCTTCTACATTACCAGCGACTTCTGTCCCAGTCTGTGTTGAGATAGGATTAGTGCCAATGAATGCAGGAGCTCTAGCAGGGTATTCCTTCTCATGTGGCCGCAATTTGGGTGTAGAACTTGACCTGTTACGGCTAAACCTCTCCTTTATTGATGATCTACTGAAGCTTTCCATGGAAGAACGAAATCTTGGAGGTGTCCGACTGCTTTTCTTTCCTCCAGCATATGGAGAAGGTTGGCGCCTTTGTTCCGTTACCCTGGGAGGCGCCCGGATATTTCTCAAATTTGAAGTTTTCTCATCATGATACTCTCTTGTGTGGTTGGAAGATGGGTTATATCTTCTAACACCAACTTGAGTATTCCTACTAGGCTCTTTAGGCAGACGACTCCTCTCTGATGTCAATACTGCATCGTTCCAAGGGCTTTCATGCCACTCGGTTTCTGTGTCTGAAGGTTCATAGCCACTTTTGTGCCTTATGACAGAATCGTTGCGAGAATGCCTGTTATGTGCAGAGTTGCTCACAGCTGATTGCATACTTGATCGAGCTCTGATGCTTACACGATTCAGAATATTTGAGTTCTGTAACTTCATCAGAATAAAAAAATAAGCAAAACTTCAAACTAAAAATGCCAATATTGATTAAATTATTAAACAAACAATATCATGATGGATAGACTGCTAAACATTTGAACTATTGTAGTTTTTTTAGTCCATCTTCAGATGGATTGAAATTTCCATAGCACTGCAGCTTACGGAATAGTTAAGTCAACCTGCTGGTGCAATAAAATATGGCTCGACAGCTCATATAATGAACAAATAGTAAATACATTATTCCTATTAACAGGACTCATAGTTTAAAGTGAATCAACTTGAAACTTATTCATTTAATTTAGATTCCACAGACCATAGAAATAGCAGTCTTGCAAAGGTTGTAATCTTCCCTTCTTCATGGTGTTACTGAATAATACATTGGAAATCTTTTGTTTAAGGATAATTGGTTGTATGCCAGTGCAAACGTTCTAAATCCGATTGCCATCACAAAATGCCTAATCCAAATGCCAGTGCAAAGTTTACCCTTATGTGACATTGTTGACCCATCAAAACCTAAAGGAGACTGAAAATACATAGACACCCTTCTTCTTCTTCTTTCAGACGTTTGCCCTATACCGTACATGGTGAGTCTAGCTCATCCCTATGCTCCCGTGCTCAAACTTGTCAAAATGGAGCCCTGGAATGTACCTTGGCAAGAGTCTCCAAGTGAATCCGGGACCTAAGCCCACAGCAGCCGCAACGGCGGTGGGGCTGAGCATAGCTGTTCAACCTCCTCATCTTACTTTCTGCCGGCCTCACATCTGATTGCTTGTGCCATGACCTGTCAAAGGCAACCCCGCATAGCAGCTCCTCTCCGTCTACCTTATCACTACCGTGGGGCTCGTCCACAAGCTCCTCCACATCGGCGCATGATCGTTCTTTAGCCTTATCGTAGGTAGGCGGTGCCACTGTTACTCTGTGCCTCCGTATCGCGCTCCCCCACCCAGCGCGCGAGGAGACCGACCGTGCCAAGCTTGCACTTACTTGGAGCATCCTCCTCTCCTTCCCGCTCCGGTCCTCCGCAACGTACATGCTCGTTTCCAGCACGCAGGAGAGCAACAGTTGGCCTGGCACTGCGTGCACTGAACTTCTGACATCCATGGTCTTGGCGTGAGGTCATCTCAGTGAAGCGCTGACGTGGGGGAAGCTCGATAGGAGAGAGAAAAAATGGTGCATCGGTTGATGGGGTTGGGGAGAGGTTGAAGATGGGGGTATAATGGATATTTCAAAAAATAACGAAAAATATTGACGGTGTTGATGGCAATGACATGTATGGGTAGCATTTGCACACCTAATGACACTCCTGGGGTTCTACAACTTCGCGATGGTAGATTTCAGATTATGGACTTTTGCAGTGGCAATTAAAAAAATGACAAGTGGATGAAAAGAAGGGTAGAAGAACTAAACCAACCAATAATCATGGTTTTTATGTGAACTACTAGGTAACATTATTGAAACTTGTTTGGTTAGGAACAAAAATATGGCTTGCGTACTTGAAAAATATTGTCCATATGGTTCATGCCTAAACAACCGATTCACATAAAGTCAGATGGTGGGCTAACTGAAATACAGGGGTTGGGAAGGCTAACAGCAATTATAAGTTTGGATGCAACTCTATCATCAAACCACAAAGCAAACACATGATAGGTTTATTAATTGATGATAGATTAACACATATCTTAGTTACTGAGACAAACTGTATAGGCATAAAGGGTCTAGAAACATATCAAATGAGTAAATGGATCAAAAGGTGGATTAGAAATTTGTTACCTCAAGAGCAGTATGACATTTTTTCAACAATACACAGTTGGAGGGCGGAATGAAGGACGAAAGCAAGAGTTATAAGGAGACAAATAAGAGAGAGACAGGAAACACATATATCCTTTTTGTTATGCTGTGGGCATTCTTGTCCCCTTCATCCATTCCAACAAGGTGGAAGAAACAAAACCAGTAGAGGAAGCAGCCATTTTTCTCCATTTCCTAGGCTGCTTATTCCAAAAGTTATCATGTATTCCTAGGAAGACAAAGCATATCATAAGGAACAAGAATAGCTGGACTCAAGCACCTGGCAGCTGTCCCAACATTTTCTCAATATATGAACTTAATAGAGTTCAATAAGACAAATTTTAGGTATCGAGAGTTGCACCAGCCACTACTTTTGAAATGTATCAGCCCCCATATCGCTTTCCACTGATGACTGAAGCAATGAATACAGAAGAAAAGAGGAATTCTTTATTCACTTATCAAAGCGTTGAAAACTGGACACAGGGTCATCTCCCCACTTCTTACAATATCCAATTTGAACCAAAAGGGTGCTATGCTGTTCGTACAAGCAAATAAAATTGATCAAATGTTCTAAACTAGTGTATCTAAATACTCGGTCACTGTGGTATAATCTACATGGGGATACAGTTGAGTTCCCTCTGTTGATGAGTCAATTTCAAAATATGTGTGGTCACCCTTAATGAATGCTGAATATATAAAAATTAAATCCATCTTCAAGGGAAATGGCACATCTGAAATCAAGAAAAAGGAAATAAGATTGCAATGCAAATAATTGAAACAGATGCCTTTCAGCTTTTAAGGATACAATTTTGCAATCAGAAACAGAAACACTTGACAGTTTCTTCCTATTCCATCAACTCTATCTTCTTAGATTGTACATGTAAAAACAGCAGCACCAACAAACTTACCATGGATTTCCTTAAGGAGTTGCTCTTCCGTTATATATATCCTCTTTAGGCATTTATTGACTTTTTCCTCCCAGAGGTCAACCAATTCATTCAGTGAACATACATTTCCTGGAGGTCTCAGATGCAACGTCTTGTTTAGTGTCCTTGGGTCCTCTATGGTACATATTGCAAAGTTAGCTACGTCACTCTCTTTAACAAACACGCCTGCAAAGAAAAGTATACCACTGAGGTAAACAAAGATAAATTCCACTTTTCATCAATTTTAGAGGCAGGCCAGAGAACAAAACTTAAGTGAAATAATCAGACCTTTAGTGTTTCCTTCACCAAATATCCTAACTTCATCTCTAGGAGGAGCATTTAGGCCTGGCTGCACCAGTGACGGAAGCAAATAGCGCATGAAGAAGTTGCAGCAGATATACGTGTGAGGAATACCTTCACTCTCTATTAAACGGCGGATTTCAATTTTCTTCTCATAGAAGCCATAATCCATGTCACCGATTTGAACTTTTGTCGGATCAAGTCCAAATTCCGCTGGAATGAATCTCTGCAATAACTCAATGCAAAGTGAGAAGAAGTGGCGCAATGCTACATATTTTTTCCCAGAAACGTCAGAAACAGGTGACAAAATCCAGAACAACCCTCCTTAAGTCGTAACAGGACATGATAGCCAAAATGTATGTTTTTCAGGTACTATATATGATTCTAGCTATGCATATGGATAAGTCCAGAACTCATAGAGCAACAAAATGAGAGCCCTGTTTTCAAATGTTTGCATTGTTTCTCTATCACTGTGGTGCCGCAATGAATTTCTTTTGTGCTGATATGAACAGTGACAGACAATTTCTCCCTGATGTTACCACTTTTGGCATCTATTTCACTGCAAATACCCACAGCTTGAAATCACCGCCCATTGTAAAACCTTCTGATATGGCATCGTAGAGAAAAAATGCTAACAGTAACCCAAATAAGCAGAGATGTATTGCAGCGCCTGTGAGCGCACCACTCACTTTCACGCATCCAGCTTCCTTTATAGCTCGAATAAGACTCTTCTGCTCGAGCGCCTGTTTCGTCGGTACCGCGCATATCACGACATCCACCTGCCGTACGGCCTCGAGCACGCTCGTGTAATCTTCCAGCGACCCCTGAGTCACAGCGAAACCTTAAGCCTGTAACACGGTGAACGGATAGATCGCCTGTACTTGGGCCGTGGCGCAAGGAGAAGAGCAGCGCGCATTTACCTGGAGGAGAGTAGCACCGGCGGCGACGAGCGGCTCGATGGCGGCGGAGTCGAGGCGGGAGAGGTGGTGCGGGCGGACGAGCGCGAAGGTGGGCTGGCCGGCGGCAAGGCTGGCGCGAGCGAGGCTGCCCCCGAAGCGGCCCGTGGCGCCGACCACCAGGACCCTGCTCCTCGCCACTTCCTTGGACATCGCAGGCGCTCGATTCGATTAGACCTAACGGTGATTGACAACAGTAGGACGAGTACTGTGCTGGGAGTATTGACCAATCGATTATTTTCCGGCGGCGCAGACGAGGGGCGACGACGGCCGGTGGGGGAGGCGAGAGGCGGCGCTACGGGCGTGGGAGTGGCGGTGGCGCGACGCGGGCAGGCAGACGAGGGAGGATCCTTGCCGACCTAGCGAGATCGGGCCAGAAAGTACAGTCCTCCCCGGTGAAATGGGCCAGAAAGTACGCCTACGGGAAATTCCGCCTTTACGTTTTCTGGGCCGGGAGCCCTCGAGATTTTTATACTTTATTTGAATTAAAACATATTTTATCTAGTAATTGTAATTTATACATTTTTCACACCTAATCACTCATGATAAAATATGCCTCATTGGTTTAGATTTAAAATGTTATCATAGATACCATATATTATTTTATTTTCCTTTTACTTTTGTTCCTATATTTTCATATTGAGATTGGCCAACATTCCTAATGTGGGTTTGAACTTAAAATCTTTCACTCAAATGCACTATTTTCACGAATACATAATATTTATTTTTTAATTATTATTATTTATTTTACTTTTAAAAACTACAAGTGTTACAAAATTTAGGGCATTTTTTGTTCTTTTCTTCATTTTATTTGAATTCAAACATGTTTTCAAACAATTTCAATTATTATTCTTAGCACATAAATGAAAACTGCATTATTTATTTAATTTAAGAATACTATCACATATGAGTACATATGTTTTATTTATTTATTTATTTTCTTCTATTCTCTATTTCATATTTTGAATTTGGTCGAAATTTCTAGTGTGGTTTTAATTATATAATCTTTCAATGTATTGACATTATGAATGTATACTTTTCATTTTTTTGTTTGATTTGGGTGTTACATTGCCCATCCGTTAGCGCAAAAAAACTTTGCTAAACGTAAAGTAGCTTTAGGGTGGAGTTAACTTGCAGTTCAACTAGACCAGACAACACCTGCTACTGCTAGAGTGGTGGACTGGTGGTTGTACATACAATGCACTAGTACCATACTCGAGTTACAGTATTACTGCTACATAGGATTCTTGTTGCACAGTTGTGAGTTTTGGGATGTCTTGATGAGTTGCAAGTAGTACTAGCACACTGGAAAGATAAAACACCTTGAGAACTGAAAACTCGGTTATAGAAAACAAAAGGTGCCCCCCACCGTGCTTGAAAAATCGGCACCACTTCCGAAGGAAATGACTAGTATGCAATCTCATCTATGGTGCAAGCATGCAATCATCCACTCTCAATCATTGGATGTCCATCCTAGAGTGGGTACGTGTTTTCACTTAACTCCCTCCACCACATGAAGGGAGTTAAGTGAAAAAATGTAACCACCTTAAGATGGACATCGATTGGTTGAGAATGAATGATTACATGCTTGCACCATAATGAGATTGCATACTAGTCATTCCCTTTTCCGAATCCTTAGCATCGCACACAGACCCACACACCCACACATAAGGCCACAGAATCCACAGGAGCTGCAGGCTGGTAGCGAAGGAGAGAGGGTCTGTGCGAGAGAGCGGCCCTCGAAAGGGCTAGAGCATGGAAGGTGGAAGCAAATCCATAGCTTAGAGGGAGGGAAGGAGGTGGTTTATCCTCCGATCTGGAGCTCCTGGGGAGAAGGAGCTGGATAAATCCCATGTGATGGGGAACATCGGCTCAAGGGAGGCTCCTTGATCCGTTCTTCAGCGGAGAGATTTAATGTTCCGGTGCTCTGTAGCTGCATTGCTGCTTCTCTCCAGATCCGAACCGCTGCCCGAAGAAAGGTGGGATCTTTTCTAGCTATCTCCACAAATCCGCCCAAAAATTTCGGGCTTTTGAGGTGTTATTGGGACTTGGGAGAAGGGTACTTCAATCTTTTGGAGAAGTTGATTTTTCTTCAGTCGGGGGTAGATATGGGAGTGATGGCGACTACATTATGAGCCGCTCCCTGCCATTCTAGGGGACTAGATCCGTGTCGTAATGGCGGATCTCGCTGTGGAGCTGTAGGGGAATCTGCAATGTCTCTGAAGAGCATTGTGCGGGAGCTCAAGGAGATGAGGGACGGCATCGGGAGCATGTCTAGGCGTGCCGCTGCCGGCCTGGACGGGCGAGGCGGCCACGGCCGCGCGGGGTCGCGGCATCCTTGGCCTGGCCTGTGGGCGGAGCAGCAGCGGCCACAGCGGCAGGGCCAAAGCCAGGAGGGGCCGCCGCAGCAGCAGGGGCGGTGGACCAACCTGCCGCCTGAGCTGCTGCTGGACGTGATACAGAGGGTGGAGGCCAGCGAGGGGACATGGCCGGCGCGGCGACAGGTCGTGGCCTGTGCTGCCGTCTGCCGTTCTTGGCGCGAGGTCACCAAGGAGGTCGTGAAGACACTCGAGGAGTGCGGAAGGATCACATTCCCCATCTCCCTCAAGCAGGTATGTTCGTCCCACATCCATGGCTTCTTATATCAAAACTTCATTACTAGTTTGCTAATCAAAACGTAAGAATCTGAATGTATGGATGATTAACTTGATGATTTGACGCAGCCGGGGCCACGGGACCATCCTGTGCAGTGTTTTGTGCGGAGGGACAGCGCAACATCCACCTATCTCCTCTACCTAGGGCTCAGCCCATGTAAGTTGCTCATTTTTGGCTGCTGAAAGACATGATTTAGCTTTAACATTCTTGTTCTTATAGCCAGTTTATAGTCATTTACCTGCAACAATATGAGAAGTTATGAATATCTTGTTCTAGTACTAATTGCATAAACAAAATCTCGTGATAACTATATGTGCTTGCAACTTCATAACTAACAATCTGTGTGCATGAGAACTTGAGAAGTTAATTCTAAGGTTTCACAGTTGAGTATGTGTCTAACAAGATTTCATCAAAGATGCCTGGTTCAGGCTATCTGGCTATGTAATCTACAGTCTGGTTATGTTCCTTTATACAATCACCAATTTCTTACTTCATGTAGAGCATTAGATCCATGGCCAATGCATACCTGGACGTTTTGTTTACCCCGCCTGTCTATTTCAGCAAAATGTTATGTAAGTTTTGGCTTAGAAGCATGCAATGCAAATCAGTTGAATAATAGCCGAATTGGCTTTCCTTCGAAAAGAATAGCTGAATTGGCTACCTAAATTGATCGAGGAAGATTTTAGCTGTAACTAGTTAACTGTGAACATTTCTTGTAGCCTCTGCAAATATACCAGTCTGGCCACATTGAAGTTACTTTCCCTGCTCCCATAGAAGCAGGACCCAAAGATGGGTAGAAGCATGGTGCAGTGTATTTTACTAGAGCAGGCAACAAGGCATTACTGTTATTACCCTGGTATAGATTACTGTGATTACCCTGGTATATATGCTTTTCTACACATTCCTATTTGTGGTAGCTGCACAGATATCTGCTCCCCCAGTCACTCGCAGATGTGGTCCTGTCCACAACAAATTTGACGTCTGTTACATGGTTAAGCAATTCCACCTCTTGTTTAGGATATAATGCCTAACACAATTGTGATATGCGTTAAAGTTATGCGGGCATGTCACTAACTAATGACTGTTTGTATGTAATGCAGCTCTACATGGGGAAAATGACAAGCTTTTGCTTGCAGCTCGCAAGGTCAGGCGTGCAGCGAGGACCTCATTTGTGATCTCACTGGTCCCTGACGATTTCTCTTATTCTAGTACCACCTACGTTGGCAAACTGAAGTAAGCTTCATATCTTATCAAATCAGCCTAAGTTGCATCACTGTTCTAAGTTGTCTCAGTGACCTTCTAACCTTCTTATCTTGCCATGAATCAGACCGAACTTCCTTGGTACAAAGTTCACTATCTTTGACAGTCAGCCTCCTACCGATGCTGTGGCACTGCCAAACAATAAACCAAGCAAAAGACGGTCCAACCAAGTGTCACCAAGGCTGCCACTAGGCAATTACAGCGTTGCTACTGTCACATATGAGCTTACCGTCCTACGTAACCGGGGACCAAGGAGAATGCAATGCACCATGCACTCAATACCGGCTCAGTGCATTCAGGAAGGTGGGAAGGCTCCAACCCCTACAGGCACCATCCAGTCACTTGAACAAGCTCCCAATGTACCAGCTAGCAAAGGGAAGGAACCAGCTATAGAATTTTCATCGACAAGCCTCAGTGCTGATTTGTCTTGTCAGAACGAAGCACCTTTAGTGTTGAAGAATAAAGCCCCTCGCTGGCACGAGCAGCTGCAGTGCTGGTGCCTCAACTTCCGAGGGCGCGTCACGGTGGCATCAGTCAAGAACTTCCAGCTTGTTGCCTCTGTGGATCCTTCCCTTAACATCCCTGCTGCGGAGCAGGAGAAAGTAATCCTCCAGTTCGGGAAAATAGGGAAGGATATATTCACAATGGACTATAGGTACCCGCTATCGGCATTCCAGGCCTTTGCGATCTGCCTGACTAGCTTTGATACCAAGCCAGCGTGTGAATAACCGACGAAGGCAGCGTGCGTTCTGTTCAGGCAAGGCAGTACCTGCTTCATTGATGCTGTAAATTCTAGGTCCTTCTAGCCCATGGGAAATTGCAGCTTATCAGATGAATGTGAGCAATTGCCCATGAGTAATCTCTTGTAGCCAACTGGTGTGTGTATTTTCGTTGCAATGTTTAGCAGTGAAATATGACTTCCTTTAAAGAAACATGGATAATCAGCCTTGTTTATCTTGCTTGCTGGATTTGCAGGATCTGTCATCTTATTCAGACGATTTCCCGTTTTACATCCAGATGTCGAACCCCAGCAACATTTTACAGAGGCTAGCTTCATGCTGCGCCTTGCACCTGCTGAAGTTTCGTACTGCCGTGAGACTGCCTTTTATGCAACTGTCATAACGTGTAGGTGAATCTTGCCTGGTATCAGCTGCTTCCCATTCATCATGAGAAGTTGACAACACGATACGGTTCCAGGTATTATACGTTTGTGGGTGTTCCGTATATCCGGTGATCTCGCTCCCTAGCAGGCATGATGTCCCGTATCTGACTGACGAGTTATGCGGCATTGCCGCTTGCTTGACGCAACTCGCATCGTCACGACTCAGGAAAGACGTGCTGCTCTACATGTCTTACGGCCCAGATTCCACCGCCACCGCTGGGCTGGCGGCGGCGATTTAGTCCTTGGTTGTTCTGACGTGGTGACGTCACTTGGTTGACCCATCCTTCTAGAAGGTCACTCTTTACTGCTGCTAGTCCTTCCACTGCGACCAGTCCGTGATCACTACGCCACCACGTCGGTCCCCATCCACATCCCAGAACGGAAGGAAAAGCGTCGCGCACCTGCCATCCACCGGCGCTGCTGAGAAGCCTGAGACTTGCTACTGCCTGATTGGAGGAGGAGGAGGAGGGCGGGGGCGAGAGGATGATGGAGACGGTGGAGGAGGACGTGGAGGAGTACAGCTGGCGGGAGGTGGTGCTGCCGCACCTGGTCCCCGTGGTGCCCGACGCGCCGCCGGAGCTCGAGCGCGAGACCGGGGAGCGCCGCCGCGGCAGGGACATCCTCGTCGCCGTCGACTTCGGCCCCAACGCTAAGCACGCCTTCGACTGGGCGCTCGCCCACTTTGCGCGCCTCGCCGACACGGTCCACCTCGTCCACGCCGTCTCCAGTTGAGCCCCCCACCCTCTTCGTCCAACGATCACCTCCGGAAACCTAAGCAGCTACTTGGATTCTAGTAAAACCCTAATTAACTTCGTGGAAGATTTCAATTAAGTTATGCCGTAGGTTGGTAGGTGGACTAAATAATAGATTAACATCCCGAATTGTTTAGTGCAAACCGGTCGCTATATGTGGATTAGTTTACATGTCTGGCTCCCGTTCCGGTTGGCGTCTTGTTCGTGTACCCTACTATAGGCATCAACCAATTACAGCTCTCATGCACGTCAAATGTGAGGGCATATGCTAGTTAAGGCAGGATAGCATGACTTACAAGCCTTGCAAACCTGGGGAGATTTGCTCAAATTTCAAATCATCTGAGATCAGCCACGTACCTGAAATTCAAAGTCTGAACTATACCGCGATGAGCCGATCAGCCAGCATAAGCGTACTTCAAATATTCAGGAAACTGACTGAATGTGTAACTCGCTCTGTGTAGGTGTTTATAATGAAATTGTGTACGAGAAAAGTCGAGAACTGATGGAGGATTTATCCATCGAGGCATTCAAGACATTACTGGTATGCTTTGCTTTCTTCCTCCTGCACTATCTGTGAGCTGTTAAGTTATTGTGAATGGTTCATTTTCATTCCGCAGTTACTTTCTTGTAAACAAGCAAGTCAGTGGTAAGACGCGCCTGTGAATACCCTCTGATAAAATTATGCCCCTTTTTCTAGCTGGTGGACATATGCAGAGTTACATGTTCTTGTTTGTGTTTATTTTTCTTTCTAATTTCCTAAAGGGGCTGGTAAATTTTCCTTAAACTGGTAATTTACAAGGTCCGTACCAAGGCACGGGTTGTTGAAGGAGATCCTGGAAAGGTTATTTGCCGAGAAGCAGAGCGACTGAAGCCAGCAGCTGTCATTGTTGGCACACGTGGTAGAAGTCTGATTCAAAGGTATTCAACTCTTAAGCTGTGTGTCAATTATATATGTGGCATTTATACATCCAAACATTTTTAATTAACATGTAGCTTGTGGATTTGGGCCAACTATGCAATTAGCAAATCTGGGCATTTGAGATTATTATGCTGCTGATATCCAATCAAAACGAGATTTTGTATACTGCAGACAACTCATAAAATTGGCTTGCCGTTCTTTTGGCATTTTAATTCAATATACATCTTTCCTTTCGAATATTGGGGTCTGTGTTGTACTTGTAAATTGTGAGCCCAGATTTTTCTTAAGATATACTTATAAAGTACGTGGAGTACTAAAACCATATGTTTTCAATTCTTCTATGATGTCATCATTTAAATTTCCTCTCAACAGTGGTGCAGGAGATACAAAATATGCTGATTTTAGGGAACTTATTGTTGGCCTTGTTTGGAACGATCTATAAATTATTCGTCAAAGTAACACCACTGCTTGTAACATGAACCTAAATTTGGGGTAGGGCACATATGGTCATCTTTAGAAAAGTCGACTTAGATCATGGTTTGTAGAAAAAGATTTATTCGAGGTTTTGCTATGAGATATGCTAGCCTTTTTCAGTGTTTACGTAAAGCAACGGTTAAACTGCTCAGAGTTCTTTTTCTGAATCTCTGCACAAATTTTCTGAGAACTATGAGTGTAATGCCAGTTCTCTAGTTTAATGACATGCTGCCTGAATTGGTAAGGCACTTGTAAAAATGCATGAAAAGATCCGTGTCTAGACTCTAGAATCCCCACATGATATTTGATGAATGGATCCGAAATTACAAAAAGCATCTGGCACTAAAGCAATTGAACGCAATTAAATGTTCTTTATTGTTTGGTCTTTCTGCCAGTATGTGCATACTGCCTAGATCATACTGTATTTCTCTACAGGAGCAGAATAGCGAAGATGACATTTATAAATATATCTCTAACTTTGCCTTTGTACTGTAGTGTGTTGCAGGGAAGTGTCAGTGAGTACTGCTTCCACAACTGTAAAGCAGCACCGATTATCATTGTGCCAGGCAAAGGTGAGTTGGACTTATTTATTCTTATCGGAAGCATGTCAGAAAATAAGGATTGGGTAACACATACATATCACTCCATGCTGAGCAGCCTGCATTTGTGAATGCACAAGTTAACATGCACTGGGATGGTTGTGGATAGCTGCATTAAGCATCTGGCTATGCTCAATATGTAGGACATAGCTTTGTCTTATGCATGTGAATTTGTCATATACAAGATAATAGTGTAACATTCCTGATTTTTCTGACGGGCAAACATATGAAATGGCAAAGAATAGTTTTCCTTTGCCTGGCATAAAGATTATGGGAGCTGGATCCAAATCTTCCATGCAAACATGCCTAAGAGATTAATGCTATCGTTCCTGGCAACAAATGCCTACTTCATAAGTGGTGGCTGTCTTTTGGAGGTGCTTTTGTAAATATTGCTGCGAGGATAGAGGAAAATTATCATGAATGAAACACGTTCTCTAATTCAAAAGAATTTTAGTAGTACTCATAAAAGTTTAAGGTTCAGGTGGGATCTCAATGTGTGCACTAAATTATCCCAGCCATAACATATACTGTGCTGATGAATTTTTCTTTAGTTAGATTATTAGTAAGGTTATATTATCTCTTTACAGAAGCTGGTGAACAGTCTGTGCTTTAAAGGAGGATAAGTGGGAAAATGTGGGGCATCTATGTGTTCAGTGTGTAGGTGACTTGAGTGTTGTATATTGTTGTTGATTTTCCGTGGGACTTGTTTTTAAATGCTTCATTTGTAATCTGAATTTCGGGCTCCCAATGAATGTTCAGAAATCAGTAGGCTAGCAGACAGGCACAGAACACCAAAGAATGTACTTGTATTGCCGTTGCTGACAGAATACTTCATTAGTACATTTGCTATGAATAAAGAATCTTCAGACATAATGTTTGACTGGGTTAAAACTCGAGAAGTGAGGATTAATCCTGGTTACATTTCCATCTTGAGATTGTCTAGCAAACAGTCACCTGCAGAGAATGTAACAGCTGGATTCAGCGACTTATTCTGGAGTTAAATGCAGCAGTAACAGAGGCAGAATTCATCCAAGCTTGAATTTGTTTACCCACATTTGAACGTATATTAAGCAAATAATATTTAAGGTGCTCTTTTTTTTGTTGAGTACTTCAATAGGTAGGCCACCAAATTAACAATTCAATGGTGGCTAATGTGGTCTGAAGAAATTCCTCTTTTGTTTGGGGATTTTCTTATTCAGCCTGATCCGTGTTATATCATTTAATGGAGGCAGAAAACTGCAAGCTTGGTCTTCAGGGATCAGTTACTCACTTTCAATTGGCTGAAATTGTGCTTCAAATCCACTGAACAAATTATGGGAGCCAATGTCCCAGGCACCAGCACCAGCAGCTCCATTCACCTGTGGAAGACAGCGCGATGCACTCGAGTTCAGATTAAGAATTACTACTCCCTCCTTATCTTTTTAATTGACGTTTCAGACAAAGATTTGAACTAAAAATGAGCTAAGTTTCCTGTCCTAACGTCAATTAAAAGAATCTAGAGGGAGTACAACATAAAGCTTACTTTACTACTCAAGAACACCTGATCTCCAGCAACTTACGTCAAGGCATGACGCGTTTGCCCCGCCGGCCGGCGACGGCGGCATCGGCCCCCCTGGCGCCTGCGGGTACGGGCTGTTGACGACCATCTCCAGACCAAAGCCAGAGGAACCTGCAGGCAGGTGGACCTGCGGCATGGAGCTCATCTGAAGGCAAGATGGCTCCAGCTGCCCGGCAGGCAGAGCCATCGCAGGCGGAGCTGCAGGGTTGCACGCCTGCTTCAGCTGCCTGCCGAAGAGGTCCTCGAAGATGTCGAAGCTCACCACTGGATTGGACGCGGCGATCTTCATGGACAGGAACTGCAACCACAGCGGCAATGCAAAAATTCTCCAGTGAGCACTTAACTCTAGCTAGAAGAAGAAGCAGAGGTGGAAGCTGCAGAGAAAAGCTAGTACCTCGACTTGCTTCTGCAGAGACTGGACGTAGTTGATGATCTCGTCGAGCATGCCGGCCTTGCCGGTGACCTTGCTGCACCCGGGCACCAGGTCCTGCAGATACCTCATCCGTTCGCTGATCCTCTCCCTCCTCACCTGCGCATTCATTCGACCATGAATTCTGACAGCAACAGAATACACAAAGCGGGGCATGGAAATGTTCAGTAATTGTGATCTTGATTCATCTGTACCCGCTCCGCGAGGCTGTGGCTGTCCGTGGCCTGGCCGCGGCGGGCCCGGACGTGGATGTAGTCGGTCTTCTCGCCGGCGTCCACCTCTGCCTTCTTCTTGGTGCCTGCCTTTGGCCGCTCCTGCTTCCCTTTCGCCGTAACCTCACCGAGATCACTCTGCTGCTGCTTCCCTCTAGGTCTTTTGCAACTGTCATCGTGATCACCCTGCCAAGGTTATTTCCACAATTGTCAGTCAAAGACCCGCCTGGAATTGCGCAGGAACGGCAGCAGTTTTGCGGACGAGGTCTGCGTGTTAATGTTACGTGGGCATGAATATCTGACCTTTGCGTCGGGACAAGCGCCCGGTTTCCTCTTCCTGAAGCCGCCGCCGCTGGAAGAGGAGTCGTCGTTGCCGTTGCCGGCAGCCGGCTCCGCCACGCCGGGCGCGCCGAGATTCGTGCCGCACATGGCGCTCATGTCCGGCCACTCCTGGAGGTAGCCAAACGCGCTGCACATTGCGCCGAACTTGTCGTCGTCGAGGTCGAGCAGCCCCTGGCAGAGGCCCTCGACGGTCTCCTGGTGGTGCAGCCTTTGCGACAACAAGTCTCCGCCGCACTGCGCCATTACTGACAACAGTCCGGAATGATTTTTGGGACGTGGTGAGTCTCTGCAGAGAAGCAAGGCTGCAATGATGTGGCGTGTGTGGCGTAGTAGGACCTGTGTGCTCTGAGGTTTGCGTGTCCCTTTCTCGTGCCTTCTGAAAATTTTTCCTAATCCGTATATATAGGGAGAACGATGGGTGGATGGATAGAGGAGGAAGCCTCTGGCCAATCCTACTTTTGCCATGAGATTGGATTTGGTTTTGGTCCTCCCTTTAGGTGTGATCATGTGAGGTAGGGTTGGATACAAGACGTGTGGAGCATTGTGTTTCAGCTCTAGCATATGAACAGCTGGTTAAACCAGTTGTGGTTTAAACAGACCAGAAGGTAGCCTTTCCTGTCATTCACAAATTCTGGCTTACTTCTTTTTTTTTCTCACCAACAATTTTTGATCTTTTGAGTGGAACATAAAAATTATGTGCTTTCGACGTTATAATTTATATCAAAACTAAAGCAATTTTTGCAAAGTGATGTGTCTCATATTTAAGCAATGGAGGGTGAGTATAATCAAATGTTTAAAAATTTTAAGGAATGGGAAGAATGAGATAAGATATACTATGTTGGACCCGCATTACCTTTTATATTTACAATTTTTTTGGGAAAAAAATAGGGATAGGATAAGGTAGCCGCTGGAGAAGCTTTTAAGGCATATAGATTGAACAAGGCTCATCTACTGGGGCATCTCTGCTGAAAATGGGAGGTGCCTTGTGAATTTTCCCTGGGCCTGCAGACGGACGATTGGGGAGGCGACAGCTGGCGGAAGAGCCTTGGACAGCTCAATCTTCTCTGTACTGGCCAGGGCCCTGGTTCCCCACCACACGATGCCCGCCACGTGGCCTTGCATGAACAAGTGCACCAGATTAATATTAATAAACCTTTTAAAATTACTGTTTGATGTATGCTGGCTGTCAACTGTGAAAGTCATCTCTGTAGTAAGAAAAACACACGACATGACTAGTATAGTACTAATTTTCTGCTGATCTGCTACGGCTTGCGAAATTAGATGGAACCTTAGATATATGAAGCAGAGACTCTAAGCTATCATATATCTCATTGACGTACCACAACGTCAAACAATAAAACAAATTTTCATTCTGAAAAAATGAAATAAAAGGAACCTTTCATGAAAAAAGGTGCGAATCATAGGAAGGGTACCACATGAAGCACTGTACACGTGCACATCCGGTTGGTCCTGCAATGATCACTCCTCCTGACATATATGATATCATTATCATGTTGTTGATGTCTTGTATTTTGAAATAATAAGCTAGCTGAAAACTATGAGCAGTTTTCAGAAAATTTAAAAAAATCGAGCTATTTTGCATGCATGCACCCTGCAAAAGCACTTTGGTGGCTGTTCTTGGACAGTAGCGACGATACGTTACATGCATGCACATTAGGCAGATGTAATGTCGCAGCTCTCCTCCTGTTCCTTTTGCGGCCGTGTGATTTCATTATATTAATTTCAGATGAATCGTAAGTGATCCAACGAATCCTCTGGATTCGAATCAGTAACTTAAATGCACCTACTACTTTATCTGTTTGTTAACTGTTCAAAAATCATGTCCCAAGTGTATGTGTTGCTTTCGCCAGTACGCATCACTTTGCTAGGCGAGAGAGAGAGCACGCATCACAACGGCGGCGCGGACATGCACCGCGGGAAGGGCTCCATACCAGTGGCCATCACCGAGCTGCGTCTGCGTGTGCTAATTAAGCTTTCTTGGTGCCCACGCACGCGCGTGTTGTCCCGGCGCGGCACCTTTCTAATCTCAACGAGTCATCATTGATGTTTTCGACGGCGTTCCAGAAAGAGCTAGCTAGCTCGCTAGATAGCCTTGTGCTCTTGTTGGCATGCTCTTAGGTCAATCAATCAAGGAAAAAGGGCAAGAGACCCGTCTACTGCCTGGTGAAGCTTAGCTTTAGAACCACGAGCTAATCAACCTCCATGTATCTATCTCCCCACAGCCACAGGTACATTCTTCTCAACATGTCTTGACTTGGTTCTTCATAATTCATATCTGGCACCATGCAAGGAATAAATGGCTCACAGATTCTAATTCTAAGCAAAAGCAAGCAAGCTATCGATATAGACGCAGCTGGTGACCGCGCTGGGAGGTAGCGAGCAGAGCCGGTGTGTGTGGCCAGTGTGGGGGCGGTGTGGGTTGTCTTCTATTTGTCGCTGCCGGCGGGAGGCGGGGCAGAGGGGATCTCCGCCGGTGCAGCCAACAGGGCCCCTGAAAACCACCCCCTCAGCGGACATCCCACATGCGCCGTGCGTGCCCATGCCGGCGTGCGCGCGCGGCCTCATCCCGCGACTCGTCGGCCGGCCAGCCAGCCAGCTAGCCGACCTGCGCGCGCCGCACCCATGGCCGTGGCTCTGGCCCATCCGTCCATGTGGCGTTCTCTCCCCATGGACAGCTGGTCACAGATGGTGGCGTGCCGTAGCTGCAAATTGCAGAGAGGAGTAGCTATCAGCGTGCAGATATACAACCCTACATGCTACATATGATGTTGCTTAATTAAACATGTGAGCTTCTCGCAGTAATTAAACAGTTAGATAGTAACGCAAAAGTGCAAAAAAATGTAGAATTTTTCCATCACAAACCACCAGATCCCCATCTCCCCCCGGACTTTCGATTGAAACGGACAGGTTCGTAGGTAGCAGTTGAACGGTGCACCTCACCGTGCTCAATTATCATGTGCACTACTCGAACTTCTGTTTAGGTGCAGTGTGTATTCAGCTTGGCGGCCAATCGACCTCATGTTTTCATTTTCATCTCCGAGTGCATGGCCACGATTTGAGGATCAGCATTACGCTAATTTTGGAGCTTCCACTCACATTCAGATAGCTTCTTATTATGCGGTAGATTCAGTGAATGGATCCGGAAAATGGGATCAAATCTGGAGTGCCGGGACATCGACGTTTACATCTTTTTAGAAAGCCCGGACATCGTTTACATCAAAACCTACAGTTCTCTACTAGTAATCAGCATTATGTTTCATGTCTACTCAATTATCCGCCCGCTAATGTGGTCCTACGCAAACCTACAGTTGTCGTAGCTTGAATCTGCTAGCTCTTGGAGTGCTAAACTGAAGCGCCTACACGGGCAATGATAAGGGTGCAGTGCAGCGGCCCCTGGGGTGTTGATCAAGTTTGTTGGCCTCCAATTTAGGGACCCCTCGCACTGAGAAGGGATCTTTTTCTGGTGGTTCCCCTTCTGTCTGGCGCATCCTTTTGCTCTATCCACAGCTGTCTAGATAAGGTCAAGGTACAATGTCACAACTCGGGAAACAGGCATTCCAACTACTGAAATGGAAAACATACCAGTTCCAACAACTATTTCATTCAAAAGGAAAAAAATTGCAACTATCTGAATTAGCATTGCAACTCTAATAATTCGTGCGGGTCCGTCCAGTTGAAGCGACAGACCCAACAGGGGCTGGCTGTTCTCATAGCGCTATTGATAAATGCATAAGCATAAGCATAACCATCTGAAAAGTGAAATCTAAGTATCTGTTCATTCAAGTGGACTGAGTAAGACCACTAATAATCAATGGCATCACTATGTATCCCTGCAATTGATCCATCTAAAACTTGTGGGCAACCATCAGATGGTGTCGGCAAAACGATGGGCGACTCACACATCGACCTCAAAAGGCCACTAAAAATCTTAGCCTGACGGACACGAAAAATCTGTTACCTGAACCTGGTAAACCAAAGTCACCTCTGTCAAGACAGTACATGTCCCACTCACACTCCGGTAGATTAGCACTCAGTCTGCAGCAAAAGCTTAGCACACCTTGATCAGCAGCTGCTGCTGCTTCTGCCATGCAGCATCTCTCGCCGCTCGCTGCGCAGACACGGAGGCAGGTGTGGTCGCGGCGCACTCAGCAGGGAAAGCGACGCTTGGGCTCCGTGCACCGAACCTGGGCAGGGGCCACTCGGGAAAGGAGGAGCAGCCTAGCTAGGCTACACTGGCCGTCGTTGCTGATGGAGAGAGACCCTGCGAGGGCGGTGCGCTCCAGCTGCCACGGGTAGACTGGTGGTAGGCAGGCAGGCACGCATGTCAGGAAAGTGCTCTTCAGCTTAGGCAGCACGCTGGATGCCTGAACAGCCGGCGTAAGCACGGAGCAGGAAGCTTTTACGAGCAAGGACGACATGTCCAGCTGAAAGCCTGAAACTGAAGCTCAAACGAGAGCAGAAGCAGCCGGACAGCAGCAGGGGCGACGAACGCGAGATTAAGAAACAACGAAGCGGTGGTGGCGTTTCGGGACATGTATCGCGCTTGAAGATCTACTGCTCCAGTCTTCTCCACCTGGTGCGAAAACTGAAGTCGATTGAGGTGATCGAGAGCTCATGATGGTGCCTTGACATTGAACAAACGGTGAGGCAGATCACCGTACGCTGAACCTGGGCGAAGGGAGGAGGCGTATCATCAGGTGATCTGACTGAAAGTTGCAGATCTGGACGAGATGTAGGCATGTAGCACCCATGTGAGAACAGGAATGAGCTTCAACGGGAACTCTGATCCCCTTGTCTGGAAAGGAACAGTAGTATAAACGAACTTTCAATTTCAAGACGGACACAGAGATGAGTCAAAATAAAATTCAGAACACGCATAACTCATACCTAGGTGAAATAATATTCAGAACAAACACCAACATGCATACAGTAGGTATCAGGTTCAGAAGGCAGAGGATTTTTCGTGCCGCAGCATTGTGCGTGATGCTGCTGCTGACAGATGCAATGGGCATCTCGTGTACATTATGAAGCATGTAACAGCATCTGATAAGTTGCAAGGACAGTATTTTGTGCAAGCAATCAAGCAATGGAAGTATGCAGCTGGAGAGCCCCATCCATCCTAGACATGATTTTTTCAGCAAAAAAGGATTTTTCAGGCTTTGCAGGAGTATAAAATGACAAGCTTTCCGCGGAGAAAAAAAGGACCACATCTACTGATTTTACACACAGCAAGGTGCCAGTGCAATAGCCAAGAAAACTCTACTGAAATACATGAGGATGAAAAAGTATCATCTCATCAAGCATTTCATTTCGACAATACAACTGTTACCATCTATACAGAAAGCGGTTAGTTAGTTTTGTAGCATGTACAAGGAGTCAAGGGCTAATTAAGTACTACTAACTGAGACAAACTTTGCCAGTTTTCAGGTTAGTGCAAGTGACCGCGGTTTTGAGAAAATATTCAACTTCCTCTTGAAAAACCGAGATGGCTTTGATATTGGCTGCTTCTTGCGGATTGAATTATCAGGGGCATCCTCAACTACATCTGCGCCAACCACTTCTTGTGAGCATGAGTTGCTAAACTCATCGCTGCGCCTCATGTCCCTGAGAATACGAAGCAGCTTGATCGAACAATTCTTTGCTTCATCAATTCCATTCACTGACAGATCAACAAGGGCAGGGATCACACCTTCCTTCATTACAAGCAAACAGTCCTCAACACTTCGGGAACATATTGCTAAAAGAATGACCACTGCATGCTCACGTTCCATGGGGCTTCCTGTATCCAAATATTCTGCAACGGACCCAAGACATCGATCAGTTCTAGTAATAAGCACCACAGCTTCTTCCATGTCGCATAAGTTCCTCAAAATCTTCAAGCAACACTCAACAAAGCATCCTTCGGTAAAAATGGGTACGATCTTTGCGATTATTCCCATTGAAATCAAGTAAGATTTCAGATCAGTATCAGATGAAAGCTCACAGATAATCTTCAAAGAAAGTTCAAGGCCTTCTGTATCTTCAGATGACAGTATTTTGAACAATGGTGGAGTAATAACAGAGGCAATTGAGTAAGATTTTGGATGGCTCGAGTGTTGAACAAACTCATTTAGCACCAATAAAGCTTCAATTTGCAACTCAGAATCAAGAAAGGTTGTGAACATACGAAATGCTTCTTCATTCACAGATGGAATCTTAGTCCTACATGTAAAAAGAGATATTTTAAAAATAAACACAATGAAATATAATTTATAGGTACCCATTGCCCAGGACTTTTATTTGGACAAACGAAGAAAATGGAGAAAGCAATGTCGGTCAATGACGCAGTGGCTAGTAAATTGGAAAATGGTTTGTAGGCCCAAGGAATTGGCTGGACCCTTGTATCATAAAAAAACTTGGAATACATATCGGTACTGAGTCCCAATTTAAGATTAATAAAGCGCTGGTGCAGATTTACCAGATATGCTCTTACCTGCTACTGGATAGAAAAGAAAGAAAAAGCTGAAATCCAGCTTTCTTAGCTTCAACACTGTAGAAGTCACTACCACCTCCCAAGTATTCAAGGAATGCTTCTACAAATCCATTTGCCACCATATCACAAGGAACCTCATTTTCATCATCAAGAATGTTCTTCAAATCTTTAATTGACTTGATTTGGAGTTCCAATGGGAGCATGGACAGCTCACGAAAGAACTTCAGGAACATGTCCTGGTTGAAGTTGTGGAAGGACAGACACTTCTGATAGTCTGTGTTCCAAGAGAACAAGGAGACAGTATCTCTCGGCTCATCCATGTCCCTTGCATGAGATGCTTCTGAGATATAACTGGCATCAGATAACACAACAGATGAATTGCTGTGATCAATCACAAAATCACGGGCTTTTCCAGCAAGGAGAGGTACTGAAACATTGTGCAAACTTGACATTGAGTAACCCTGCAATTGCTCAGGTAAATAACTGTAAGCACTTTTGCCTGGAGTAATAACAACTGAAACTGTGAAACCATGCTCTTTGCACCAATTGCAAATGAGATCTCTCATGCAGACATTTGGAATCATCAACAAGTTATCTAGTTTTACCTGTGTCCTAGGACAAGTATCATACCCCTCACTGAACCATCTCTCGATATATTCTCTTTCATAAGTCTGTCCTGATGCTATTATCACAGGATCATGCATTAGCTTGGTTGATGCTGGGCAACAGAACTCTGCAGGTGGTGTAGCTGCTCCAGAAATACTACTGTGATCCTCTTCTCTCTGAAAGCCCGTAGGTGTGTAGCATTTTACAGGAGTACTGGCGTCACTGGAAGCTGTGCTTAGGGTCATAGACTGACTCTCGGTTTGCGCATTCTCATTCTGTTCACCGGAGTCTGGTCTGATACTCTTTCCATACTTCTTGATGAGGTACAGAAAAAATTTAAGGACCCCCTCCTTTTTGGGATCAGTACCGCTAACCTTTTCAAGAAGTTTCTTAATTGCTCGTCTTTCAATTAAGATAGCTTTGGGAGACGTCAGATTCAACTTTGAAGCAGCCTGCAGGAATGTCTCAAGTTCTAATTCTTCAGTTGCGTCAGACTGTCGAAGCATCTGTAAGATCGTTTTGCCAGCTTCTTCCTCCTTTGAATCAAGAACAAAATTTATATCCCGAAGATCGTTATGGATTTCAGCGATCTGTATGGTGTGCATAGCAACAATCAAACGAAGGATATTAGTATAATACATGGCCCGTGACAACACAAAATAATACTATAAAGCAATATACTATTATGTATAGGCCTGCGGGAGTACATGCAAATTGAATAAGCATATTCTGGTTGAATTGTTATCTACTGTAGTTCTACATTACTTCATAAAAATGCACAACTCTGAGGAAGTGGGTGTGGTGTACATAGAAAGTAACAGGTTATCCAGTGATCATTTGGAAGGTGAAATTGAAGCCAAAGGATACAATCTCTTGTAGTTTAATGAATAGCAGGGCTCCTGGTCCTTGGTTTCAAGAAGTACAAGAAGACTTGAAGTATTTGAGGAACATTTTCCCTTTTTTTAGTGCATAAATGACGTAACAGCTTGCATACAGGAAAGGTGTAAATCCTTTTTATTCTGAAACCTATAGTCAAACGGAATTGCACCAATAAAACATAGTAGAGGACCAAACTAAATCAGCTAACCTGGTTAGCTAGTGCTGGTGGAACCATATTCTGAATAAGGAACAAACTCCTCCTGAGTGAGTCCCTGATCCTTTCGCACCTAGCTACAATTGCCTCTCCAGTAATAGCCTGAAATATAAATATCCAAAATAAATAATATCAGAAAAGGAGGGGAAATCAACAATGAATATAAGATATCAGAACCTTCCCATCAAAACAAACATACCAAGTATAGCTTACTACATTCGATGCAGTGCAGAATAACGAGTTTCCCTTTGTCAACAACATTGTATAGGTTGCATAATTCTTGTATACCCGCTTTACATCCTGGACGAGCTGCCTCTATGGATGGAAGAATAGAAGATATTTTATCCAACATCATTGTCAGCTCTGTACACATTGTATGGTGAACCTGAAAGTTAGGAAAAAATAAAATAAGAAATTGTATCAATACTAGGTACAAGATTGCCCCTCAAAAAGAAAGGAAAAAAGGTACCAGATGATGAAATGGAAAGAACAAATACAATATTCAAACAGATACAGCAGAAAGTGTCTCCAAGTGTAACCTAGAAAAAAATGTAAGGCTACAACAATAAAATAAACTTGTTAATACCACATTTGCTGAGTATCATGGCTTAGACCCTCATCAGTAACGCACAGTGTTTGCAGATACTGAATCATCTACACATCCTAGCGAAAATGAGCTTCATTCTTAATCCGGTAACTTTATTTTGGCTTTGTCTGTGGTTACTGCACTGTGCTTTGGAATCTAAATGATTTGTGCCATTCCTAGTGTTATTTTTGCTTGCATTGAATTGTTATGAAACTGGATCATTCATCTATTTTTCTTGCTCGCTCTCCAGAGTACAATTTGACCCGCTTTATATAGAGAGACAAGTCTAAAAACACTAACCCTAATGTGGCAATCCCACTACTACCCATAACATAGATCCTAAAAAGATGTCTCATCAAACCATAGCAACCAGAAATAAAAATAAACAAGCACTTTTGAGAAACCACGACAATGCCAAATGGAGCCTTTACAAAGCGAGGAGTTGTTCTTCTCTTTTTAACCCACCATTATAGTTCATATTTTATAAAATTACAATGCTTTACTTGCGTTTACATTTGCACAACCAATGATGACATAGATCTTGACTGGATTAGGAATATTTCACCATACGCAAAAGAGTGTTTGCATTAGCATGATAGTTGCACACAACCACACAGTTCATTTATTTTCAGAATATGGAATAAAACCATTCCAGTCACTTCATCAATTGAGAATGTACAAAGCGGATACAGTTCATCATAAGTCTAGCAGACGAAATTAAAAGTGGTATTCAGTGAAAGTAGGGGATATTGGTACTGCAATTCACCTTTGGGCAAGATTTACGCTCAGATAAACCCTTCACTTCATTGCTGCTGTTATCCATCAACACGAGACTTGTCAATCTTGATCTCAGGAGCCTTGAACTGTTTGTTACAAGATCATAATGTCAAGAAGAAATAGGTAGATAAAATATAGCTAATATTATCATGACGTTAAAGAATGCTCCTAAGATAATTGCAAATAAAATTTCAGGGCCCTTGAACTGCATGATAAATATATGTTTCACTGTTCACTAATTATAAAGGATCGGGCTCTTGACGGCGCAAGATCGGCAGCCCCCCCCCCAATCCTCGGCCGCAGATCGGGCTCTTCACGGCGCAAGATCGGTGCCCCCCTCCTTGCTCGCAGATTGGATCCCCCCCCCCCCCCCAGCCATCGGGCTTCACTCGTCACTCTCGCCGCCGGCAGCTTCCTCTGCTACCGTCGCCGCCAGCTCCCACCGCTGCCGTCTTCATCTACTCTCGCCGCCGCTGGCTTCCCCTAATCTCGCTGTCGCCCCTTACCCATAAAACCAAGGCGACGGGACGACTTACTCCGCGAGACCGCCTTACCGCTTAAGCAACGCCTTAATAACTATGGTCTGTAGAGACCTATGGCTGGATGAACAAGAGAGAAACTCCATATCCCTCCTTTCTTTTATTTGATGGTACACCCAGAGTTTTTTTGACCTCACATTGCACCAACTGTAACAATTATTTTTTTTCAATAAAAAAGTAACAATTCATGCTTCAACTCAAGCACTCCTTATAAACTTGCAATCCTCTGAACCAAGCATACCAACATCTTGCAAGTGCTATGCCAGCAAAAACCAGATTTAGATAAGTGCTACATGATAATCGCATCAGTTGCTCGCATCTAAAATTTGCACTAAATCAGATGGCACCGACAGACACTCGTGCCTGAGGAAAAAAAACAAAACCCTTTTATCTGTAATATAAGATGTGGACCTAACAGGAACAAAGTTTGGAGGTTTTGACCCAGTCCCAGGAAAGAACAGGATAGGAATAGCCAATCAATAACTTCCTCGCTGAAGAACAAAATCAGACAATGACGACTCACTGTCTTGGAAATGAAAAAAATCTATTCTTTTCTATAAACAGAACAATCCTCTGAAAACTAAAATTACCAAAGAGTGGAAAGGCAACAGAGCAGCAGATAGTACAGCCGAACAGCACAAATCCAGCATCAAAGGTAGGATCACAATAAACAAACATAATTAAACTTTATCCAACATCCTCGCGAGAAACTAACTTGCGTGACGATGTCGCTGCGCTCGTCGGACGAATGAGTCGGAACAATCAATCCAGAGGCAGGGAATCCGAAAAACCGATGCAAGCCGGAAACGGATGGGCTGTCGGTTCGAAAGTGATTTTTTTTACTTTTTAATGTCTAAAATAAATTAAGAATCCCGTATGGGTAGACTGTTGGAGACAGTCTAACGGCACGACGAACCGCAAACGAGATGGATAAGGATGGAGGCAGCAGAGGAAGGAACCGGAGAAGAGACGGAACTCACCGCTGATGAGACGAGGCTCCTTCCTTCCCTTCCCCGCAGGGCAAGAGACCCCCCCTCCTCTCGCTCACTGATCCACGGCCGCCTGCCGCGATCGAGGAGCGATCGAGAAGGGCAGATGACGGGATGAGGCTGCCGGTCCTTCTCTTCCTGGGTGTGGGCGGCACCTGCCTGCCTCCGCCTGCGGAAGCGGGAGACGGATAAAGATGGCGCGCGTGTAGAGAGAGGGGGAGCGGAATCGTGGAAGAAATAATGAGAGAGGGAGAGGGATGGGGGCAGCACCAGCACCCGCGCCGCGCACGCTGGTGCTGGTGTTTATTCTTTTCGGGCTCGTGTGGAATTCTTCTCTGGACCCGACTGCCCACCCCACCACGACCGGTCCGGTCTACTACCTCCCCTCCGGTCGTCGCCTCCGCGCCTTAGCGGGCTCCACCACCCCTCTTACTCTCTCTCCCGTATCCGGGTCGGGATGAGGAGCTTTTGACTTAATCAGCGGGTTACTGACATGTAAACTCGGTCCTACACATAATAACCATGTCAGTTCGAGAAAGGGATAGGACCATCGGGGGATGGGGATCAGATCGTTTTGTTGGAGGGACCCGCGCGGCGACCACCTTCCGCGACGCGGCTCCGCCGGCGGTTGGCCACCACCCACCCCCGTACGTTGTTGCCCTTCCCTCTCCGCGCGCCTCGCGGCCACCTGATCCCAGGGCACCGCGGTACTACTGATAGCAGGCAGGCAGTAGGTTAAGACCATCATGTTCTTCGAAGATTCTGCGCCGGCTTGGAGGCGAGCTACAGGAGGCCTGAGGTCACCCCGGCGGCTGGGGCAATTTGTTTATGCAACAGTCGTGGTGGGTGCTAGGGCTGAGTAGCTTGCATTACAAGCTGACTTGTTCGAGAATCTCTAGTTTGAGTGGCTCCCAGCTTCTGGTAGCGCATCAGAAAATCACGACGTCACGGGGGAAGGAGACATGTGAATGTGATTAGCTAGATTCAGATGGAGCGACTGGAGTACATGGCATGAAAACTGCTGGACCGACAGGGCCAAAAATCTTGTCGCGCAAGCGCAGACGTTACACGACCCAGAGCCAGCCCGGAGACTGACCACCATCGTTCCGCTCCTCACCAGCTCATCATAGTCTCATACTCCCTCCTTTCTCAAATGATTGTCACCTTCTAGTTCATTTTTGTACTAGAAGGTGACAATCTTTTGAGAAAGGAGGGAGTACTCAGTTACGGTGATTAGTGAAGGGCGACATTCAGGTTGAATCGACGGATGACAGACGGATGCTGCTCGCGCGGACGCGCCACGCAGAAGCAAAGCACCCGCTGCTGCTGCTGCTTTCGCGAAGCAAAGGCGCGTGATGACGCGAGGGCGAGGCGTCCGGCCTGCGGCGATCGATGATCGATCGACCGGCCAGCCAACGAACGGGCGCCGTCTCACCTCTCAACTTTGGCCGTCGTTGGCCGACAAGAGCGAGTGGTGGTGGCTTCCGACGGATCTCTTCACCCCCGCTCCGATCCGACCTTTCCACCATTCATCACCACGTCCGCCGTGCTCTCGTCTGCAGCCACCTCAAAAACGCGAGCGACACTCCGCACCGAGGAGCGGGCCGGTGACAGACAGGTCAACTCAGCTGCGGTTTCACACGGAAGGAAGAGACACGAACGAAAAGGCTGCGAGTGCTTTAGCGATACGCACTGGCGTTTTGTGCGTTGTTTAGGTTCTAGTCTCCAGATGATGCCGCATAATTTCGCCTTTTGGGAAAAGTTGCCGCTAATTATCCCCGACACGCAAGCTTTATTTGATCTCGCCGAGTACTTACCCTGAGTGCTCGGTCGATCAATTTCTGCGACGTACTACACGTTCCATTTCTGCGCTGTTCGGTTACGAAGTGGAGAGTGCACGCAGGTTCGGCCTCAGCTGCTTTCCACGTCAGCGTGTCCCTGGCTCTGGCAAGCAGCAAGCGCCGGTGTCGTCGCCGCACGCGCCGGACCTCGTGCTGTTCCGCCGCCAAGCCGAGTCCTCGATCTCCCGTTTCGCGGTGCTGTTTCGCTCTGGCGACGTACGGATCGGAAGAGACCCAGCCGTCGGCGTACGTGCGCACTTGTTCGGCGCGTACAGTACGTAGTAGCGACAGGGAGGGGTATCGATCGCCCGCGACGACTGGCACGAGAGCGGACACGGCTGCGTTCAAATTTTCAACCCTCGTGACCTCATGGACCGGCGACGACCGGGCGCAGGGCCAACAGGACGCCGTCGCGTCGTAATCTCGGCGGCGGCCATTGACTTGTACAAGCCTCGCTAGCTACGTCTGACGCCGGGTCGCGGAGTCAGAAAAGATGACATTTTGAATTTTTGATACCAGCGAGCGAGCGTCAGGAGACGCGTCGCGGAAGCTGACACGATAAGATTATCTATTTACTCCGTATTTGTTCATACTAAGGCGGAAAAGAAATCTGCATGCACCGGTTCGTTTCATTGGCGAAAACCTCGATATATATGCAAGCAGCGGTTGCGTAGTATGAACCTGCACAGTGGAAAAGCGGGACCTTTATTGACAAGGGAAATGGTCTCTCTGGTTCATCTCAGCGGAGATAGTGAACATGTATGATATGAGAATAATTAGTACTGGTCTCGAGCTAAAGCTAGGTCATTTGATTAAGACAGACAGGTTCTACTAGTATAAGAATTCTTTTAGCTTTTGTACAGGTCAGCAGGCAGAACACGGAGTTCGATCGAGAAGGTGGAATGGTCTTTCTTATTGCTTAAAATTACAGATTCGCGAATAGAGGTAGGTATGCGACGACACATGCATACGAGGTGTACGAATAGTTCAAACCTGAGAGATGCCACGACCAAGCGCATGACATGACTCCTTCTCGGTCCGTTCGTGGCGGTGCTTGCGTGGCGTGCATGCAACGAGCGGGGATAAGCTCCCGGTGGGCCAGGTGCCTGCTTCGGGTCCGACGTTTTTCCATTCGTTTTTTAATTTCCTTTTTCTTACCGGGTTGGTGAGGTAACAGCCAATCAGCCACTTGGGCCGCACTCCCAGCACCGAACCATTGCGCGGCCTCTGCGCAAAAATCAGTTAAGCATATTGTGGATTGATCGGCCCGAAAAGCACATTCAGGGCAGCCCATTTATGACTCGCCTCAGCATCTCCGGCCCGCGGCGTTCCCTACAACGGCCGGACAGGGATGCTAACGGGCTGTTAGAAAAAATAATTTTTATTTTAACTTCAAACTAAATTTATTATTCTAATAAGATTAATTCGAGAACAGAGGAGTAAGAAAAACTAACTTAGCTCGTTCAAAACTAAACCGAGTTCACCACCCAGCCGAACGAAATAGCGAGTCAAGAATTTTACTACCTCCCCTAATTTTACGTGCCCTTGGTGGGTCGGATTATTTAGCTCTATTTTTTAGTCTAAAAAATGAACTGTTTTTTAGAGTAGAAACGAATTGGTAATTTAATAACCTTGGGAAATATCGAGAGAGCATTCTGCGCGTCCTGAAAGCGGGGGTTCACTCGCGGATTCGCGGGCGACCTGGTGGACCGGGCGACCGGCAAACTCCCCTGTGTCTGCAAGCAACTGGTAACTGTACAGCTTCCGAGCCGAAACCGAACCCTTCCGACCTTCCGAGTCCGAGGCGCGAGCTCTCGAACCCTAGGACGGGTGCCATGGATACGGGAGGCGGAGGAGGGAGCGGCGCGCACAAGGCCGCGTCGGGCTCCGCGCCCTCGCCGGCGCCGGCCCCGCCGCCACCGAACCCCACGGCCATGCTCTCGGCGCTCATGAGTAAGCGCGCCAAGCTCCAGGAGGAGCTCCGCTCCATCGAGCGCCAGGTTAAGTCTCCCCCGTCCTCCTGCTTCTCTCAGGCCTCCTTAACTGTTAAAGTTTGTGTCGGGTGGACCGGCTATTGCTCCAAAGATGCGATATTTCTAGGTAATCGGGGGCTCGGCGTTGCTCTCAACATTTGTAATTCCGCTCCTGGGAAGCTGATGGTTGACATTGTGACGTGAGGTGCCTGAGAGATTATAAATTTAGAGTTGCTGGTACCTGTGGCTATGTTAATTCCGCTCAAATGTTTTGCCTATTGCCTTTGAAACAATACAAATCGTAAAAAAAAAATGCTCAGACCTGAGAACGAACGCAGTAAACCACTAAACCATAGTGACGTTCAGCCTTAAAAGCAGGCAGAGAAGTTTGAAACTCCTACATTCATATTTTTTGTATAGTTCTTTTTTCCCAACTAGCGTTAACCTCTATACACTCCCAGGTTTATGATATGGAGACCACCTACCTACAAGACTCTAATCAATTTGGAAGCGTGCTAAAGGGTTTTGAATCATTTTTATCGTCATCAAAAAACACTTCCAAGTAAGAAACTCATGTTTTCACTATTTTGCTTTTTGATAGTATATTTTGTGTCTCTGCTCTTTGATTGCATTACCGTATGATCAAGACCTGATCTTAGAACGGTATAATTTAACTATTGAATGGAAAGTTGGGTGCTAGATGTACACTAGATGATTTATAGCCCATTGAAAAATGTTTCTTGTGCTATTGTCATGTAGTGGCATATCAGTTTTCTCCCCACAGCTTGAAGTATCAGAAACAAAGCATGTGAGGCCCCTGGCAATTTAAGATTATGTGTCTGATGTCATTATTCTGCACAACACTCTTTTTTTCTATTTTCCCCTTGTGGTTGCAATTCAGGCAATACAGATAACATAGCGTTATTCATGACAATATCCTCCTGATTTCAGCCTCAAGCGCTCCCGGAAATTTCAGGCCGATGAGAGGCTATTCTCTCTATCATCAGTTACATCTCCAGCGGTATGAATTGTAGTGCTCATGATGCTGAACCGCATATGACTCCTGTATATGTATTTTCCATTATCCAAAAATTTGGAGTTTGTAATTTTGAATGCTTTGCTGTTTTGCATATTCAGGTTGACGAACATTTGGCCGGGCGAGATGGTAAGCTTTCTTTGTTTCCGTTTCGAGCTTAAGTTGAATTCACAGCTGCTAATAAATACATTTCCACTCGTGTCTGGTGGCAGATGGAAGAGAGTATGGAGGTCGTTCGAAGGGTGCAGGCACTCCTGCAAATGGACAGTAAGTACATACAATATTGAAAAAATATGAAAACAACTTTACGAAGTTCACTAAACTCCACTGTTTTTCAGGATAAATACGAGTTGTTGCAAAATGAAATTTAAGTTCATGGTTGGCCTGTCTTCACTCTTCAGAATGCATGATTCTGACCCCTTGTGTTCTTGGACAGAGGAAAACCGAAGAAGGCAGGAGGGCGACCCGGAGGGAGAGACGGAAAGAGACTACGACCATCGAATGATCCAGACTTGGACGACGAAGATGACTACTAACTCCCTCATATCCTCATATTGTAGGCTTACTGTAGCGAATTAACTTCATTTTAGGGTCTAGCCGCACATGATTCTTTGTTTTTTGTATCGCCTTCCTTCTCTTGCGGCCTTTTGCTTGCTTGCTTGTTTGTTTGTTGCGTTCGTTGCCTCCTCCCCAACCTCCGTCTGTAAAATAGGTCAGCAGAGAAAGCTAACCAGATTATCAAATTTCCTGCAAACTTTGTGCTCGGGTATACTTACTTTGATCTTGAAAGTTTGTTGTTTTGTAGTTCATTTTTGAATTAAAAATGACAAACTTTCGAGTACAAAAAGATTTTTTTTTGTTTTTTCTAGATAATCCAGGTGGATGACCGTGACCCGGGCTATACTGCATCTCACGTGCGGGCTTGGTCACTCACCTTCCACCTGTGGGATCCAAGCACCGCCCTAGATATCACAGCAACTTCAACACTACACAGACAAGATGTTTCCTGTATAACTCTTCAGAGAAAAATTATACTCTCCCCATTTCAAATTGCTTGTCATTTAGTACAAAAGACTTAGTTCTTTTACTTGGGATCCACATTTTACTTGGTGGATCTTGGATTTTGTGAGGCGAAGTATGAAAGCAAGGGATAATTACCTCCCACTTAGCTGCAATAGTGGTGGATATTTAGGAAACTGTTGAAAGTCTTGCAGGAGAGGTGTTTGTTCCAGCTAATTTTATTCAATGTGCTTGGGTACGCCTTTTTTTTGCTTGCTTGCTTGCTTGCAGCATATTTAGCCCAATATTGAAATTGACATTAATTAGCTAATTGTTTGCGGGAAGAGCTTTTGAGACTGAAAAAGCATTTCAGTCGCTAATTGTTTTAATTTGCACTGTATTTTATTAGTCTGCCGTGCCTGTTGATTTAACCATTCTTGGTGACTTTTGTACTTTTGTTCAACGGCTGCATTGGCTTGACTGATAACAAAGAACCTAGAAGTGACATTTTTCTCTGTTGAACTTGAAATTTTGTAAGATCAGGAGGGACAATTACCTTCCATTGGTTACCTAGACTGAAATGGTATGTCGTCATTATATTAAGTTTGCACCGTATGCCTTGTTGCTGAGCCTGTTCATCTAACCGTTTTTCTAACTTTCATGTTTGTTCAAGGGCATTATATGTAAGGTTTCAACGCTTGTGCTAAGGATTGAACTCTTGCAAGGCCTCCGCGTTGCTCACGGTCCCTTCGCCTGAAATAATATTATTTCTTGCCTCCGTTGCATCTATTTCCGCTATCAGAACTAATAATAAAATTGCGATTATTCAGGATATAGTCACCCTTATCGTGAAAAATACGAACCACAACTCTCTTGTCCTGCGACCGCAGCGCAGCCGCGCAGGGCAACTAGATATGAATTACACCGAGTTTGTCACGCTATAAAGCAGTATACAGTGTATTGCAGTACGCGTGGTGCGGATAGCCGTCTGTAGATTTTGTTGGCCCGTGGATTTTTTAGGCCAGAAAATTGGGATCTCGGGCCGCCAAAGAGGCCCTAAAGGCGCTCAAAACCAACCGGGTGCTGTCTTGGAACCCCCTGCTTCGATCCGTCCGCAATCGAATTTGAAATCTCATCACCATCAACACGGGAGGCCGCGGGTGAGAGGGGAATGGCGGAGCCAGAGGCCACGGAGACTGCGGCGCCGCAGCCGAGGGATATGGCGGGGCTTACGCCGCAGGAGGATGCAGAGTCTGAGGCCACGCGGAAGAGAGCGGAGCTGACGCGGCGGGAGGATGCGGAGGCGGAGCTGGAGCCGCCGTGAAAGAGGGCGATGTAAGGCGAATCGCGAGGCTACATCAAGTGAGGTGAGTTTTCTCCGTCGTATGCAACCTCAAACAGACCCAATCGGCCCAATTTCATCTTAGCGTTTCCGAATTTTTGCTCGCATTTCTGTGTGTGGAAGAGATTTGGATGAGTGGTCGTAGTTCAGAGGTTTTCCACTAGGATCGGAGACGAGCGTGCGACGACGGGGATCGGCGACGCGTCGACGGAGATGTCGAGGATAGTTCTATGTGACAGCGACTTGTCGCGGAGTAGTCAAACGAGGGTGGCGTGGCGTCACGATGGTAGATATCGAGTCATCGACGACCAGGGCGGCGCGGTCACGCAGCTCACCGAGGTAATGGCGGTGGCTGCGATGTGGAGCGGCGCTAGAGTTTAAACGGCGAGTACGGCGACGTGAGTGCGGGAACTACCGGGATGGGCTTGGGGGCGCACACTTAAGAGGGGCAGGTTGCGAATAAGGGACGCGGCGCGGGGATCGTGGGCGACGACGGTTGAGAGAAGAACGAAGGTAGGGGGTGACATCTCGGTCCCACACGTCATTGATTGAAAGGGAGAAGCGGGTTGGGCTACTGGCCTGGGTGGAGTTGGGTTCAGCCCAGGACAAAGAGATGGGTTGGGCTGAATTCTGGTGGATCTGGGCCCATAATGTAATTTTTATTATTTATTTTTTGTAGTAATCCGGAGGCAACGAGGATGTAAACAGATACATTTGTGATCCTAGGTGTTACATTTCCTCACCACATCAAACGCAACGTTGAATAACTCTCCAACCCAAGGCTAGCTAGTTTTTTTTTTTTTTTGAAACTAAACCCAAGGCTAGCTAGTTGCCGACAAATATTTTCGAAAAGGCCTATGAGGCATTTAATTATAAGTTGCCGACAAATATAAACCATCATGAATTCACCTCTCCATTGCCATCCATGATGCATCATCCACACTCAAACACAGGGCTTCTCCTTTCCCTTTGAGCGCCTGACACACCATAGGCCACGCTCACATGGCAATGGGACATACCCCTTTTGCCTTCTGGCCAAAGTTCCCAACATTTTAGAGTACCACCACTTCTGGCCAAAGAGAGTGAGGAGGAAAAAACGTTACTGCAGCTTTGGCAGGAGAAGAGTAGAAGCAGCAGCTCAGACAAAATTGCCCCCAAAAAACGGCTGCAAAAGCCCGTAAGAAAGTTTTTAACAGTACGGAAATCAATTGGCAGGAGGGGAGATATTAGAAGCCAGAAACTCTGCTTAAATAACCTTTCTAATCGTACTTTGCACACCAGAATATTGACAAAGTCCCGTGCCTCCATTAGCTCTCAGCGAAGGGCCCTCCCCACCCCTCGATTACCAACCAAACCAGACCGAACCTCGATGCATGCAACGCACACAGCACGGCACGATGCTGCTGCCCTGCACTGCCAAAAGGAATCCAACACGCCCAAAAGGCAAAGTCAAAAGGAGGGCGTGCCCGAGAGAGAGCCCTTGTATCAAGCAATGCAACTGCAACGCAGCTCTGACACCACAGCACCGCACACATACAAACACAGCTGCGCATGCACCACCGCTCTCTCTCCTCTCTGATTCTCTGATAGAGACACGGGAGGGGGAGAGAGAATTCCTAACATGCAGCTGAAATTAGCATAATAAAAATGATCAATGCAGGGCCACCATGCCAATTTAATGGAGGTTATCCAACAAGAACACGATGAGGCGAAGTACGGCCGAGATGAGATCAATAGTTCTTTCGGTCACAGCAGTCACGTTACTGCCTCATAACCGCTGCATCTGCATGGTCAACTTATTAACAACCAGGATGTCACTGAAATTACAAGGGAAGAAGGATAAGGAAAGAAGCTAATAAGCTAATGCATCCTCCCGCATTGCATTGCGGCTACTCACTCATGCATTGTGCTGCTGCGGCGGCGACGGCGGCGGGTAACGGTGACCATGGTGCGGCGGCATCGGCACCTGCTGCTGCGAGGACGGGGACTGGGGTGGCAACTTGGCGAGGTGCTTGTTGTTGTGCATCCACACCTTGAGGACGCGCCGGGAGACGCCCAGCTGGGCGCAGAAGTAGTCGACGGCGTCGGATTCGGGCTTGTGGATGCGCCAGCCCACGCGATCCGCGAACTCGCGCATCCGGCCCTTCTGTTCCGCTGTGAATTTGGTCCGGAAACGCTTCTTGATCGGCGCCGCCGGGGGAGCGGAGGCCGACCCCCCCACGGCCAGCTGATGCGTCATCGGCGCCGGAGGGTGCGGCTGCACAGGCGCGGCGCCGCGGAGCTCCTCGCTGGAAGACTCGGTCAGCGCAGTGGGAGCGGACGACGGGGACGCCGGCGGGACGCGCGTGCGCGTCTGCTGCATGTGCGGTGGGGCCAGGAGCAGCGGCACGACCCGGGAGGAGTTAGCGTTGGAGGTCGTCTGTGAGGGGGATGCCCCCGCCGCGGCCGCGACGACGGGGATCGCCTCACGGCGGTGGAAGCTGCGGTGGCAGTCGCAGGCGGCGCAGGCCAGCGCGCCGGCGCCCTCGCTGGCGGACGGCATGAACTCGCAGCAGCCGTCGAGCACATGCGCGCCCAGCCGCGCCGCGTGGTTGCGCAGGCACTCCCGGTATATCCACTGCGCAGGCGGCTCCGCCCCCACGGTCGCGAGGGCGAGCGTTGAGGCCGTGGTGCCATTATTCCTCGCCGGTTCTTGCTGGCGCCGAAGCTGGTGCTGGGCTCCCCCACCTCTTTCCGCCGGCCTTCTCGGGTTATGGGCCTGGGTCTGGCGGTGAGGCTGCAGGAAGCCGGGAGGCGGCGGCGTCGTCTGCGACACAAGGGAGGAGTTAGGAGGCAGGAGGGTCTCCAGAAGGTGGCAGACTCCATTATGGAGGAGTTCGAGCCCAGATGGCCATGAGCTTGGCTGTGCACCTGCTGCTGACGCGGAGCACCTACGGGTGCAGCTGGCGCCGCGATGTAGCGGTGTCCTTTGTTCCCTTCCCCCTCGTCTTCTTCGTCCTCGTCCAAGTCGTCTTCTTCCCCTTCCTCCTCCTCTTCCTCCTCCACATGCGATGATCTCTTGTACTCCATGGCTTTGGCTACCAGCCTAGTTCGGGCTGAGCTAGAGCAAGAAGGGTTTGGTGATCTTATTAGGATAATGATTTTTTCTCCCCTTTTCCTTGAGGAATTTAGGCTGCATTTATAGTGGTGTGCTCTACTTGTAGGTTTTGGTGAAGAAGTTGGGAAGGAGGATGATGTAAGCGTCGAAGGAAGATGGGGATGGATTGTATTGCTTGGTTAATCTAACTACAATACAAAGGAAAGGTAACAATAATAACAATAACAATTTGGCAGGAACAAAGTGGGGAATGTTTCAATGAGAGAGAGAGAGAGCGAGCTAGGATGACACAGCATAACCATCTTATCTATGCATTGATCCATCTATGCATGCATCCTAAAAGAACAAGTCCAAGGAAGAAGAGAAACAATAGGGAAGAGAACAACAGCTACTATGCCAGACGGGGAACGAATGGGGGAGAAGGTGACAGGAGAGAGCGAGGCTTGCTGAAGTAGCTGGTAGGTTGTGTTTGAAGCAGTCTAGCAACTTCGCAATGGTGAGGGGTGACTTAGACCATCCGCAGTGGTGTACTGTAAAGCATACTGGATACACTATTTCGCAGTGTAATTTAGAGTACGTACTGTAAAAGCTGAAGGAGAATAGTGTATAGAGTATGCTTTAGAGTACGCTGGTGCGGATGGTCTTAGGGATGGTGGGGAGAGAGATAGAGATGTGGGAGAAGCCCATGCCCATCGACAGGGCCATGTTTTAACCCCCCCCCCCCCCCCCCCCTCCCACACCTGCACTATGGCCTACTGCCAGTCTGCCAAAATCTCCACCACCGTGCACCTCCCAATCCTCTTCCATTGCCAATTTCAGTTTTTTCTCTACTTGCTGCCGTAGCTAAGTTGATTTGGTTAATTGCACCAGTTGTCTTGTGACCAGACTGCAGTGTGTATGTCAGTATGTGTACCAGCGTCACCATTGACTCCAGGTAGATCCATCATCCATGCATGTCGCCTTGCACCCTCTGCATTTACACCGTCTGAACTAGGCTGGTAGTAGTAGTATGTGGTAAAATATGACCTCTTTATCGACTGTATGGTGTCCAATGAAATTAAACCTGGGCCAACACCTAGGGGCAAAACGGTCATCAGATGCTGGACAGCTTTGGGAATTGAGGACGCTGGGCCCCCTTTGGCAAACACCATCGTCGGGCCACTCTAAGAGCAGGTATAATAGAGCCTAGTCAGCTGGCTCAAAAGAATCCACGTCAGAATATTGCTTACGTGGATGAAGGAGTAAAGAAGAGAGAGAGGACTGCAGGCTACAGAATAGTAGCCAGCGCAGCAGCACTTACGAGGTGACTCTACCGATGTGGCTGCATGCGATTGGGGGTAGGAAAAACAGGGCATTTATTTCAATCACTTTCCAGTCAATCTAATAGCTAGTCTATTATATAAGAAGGCTAAACTGTTGACTCTAAAGTGACATGGCATTGAGTTACAGCCTGCAACCGGCTACTCCATTATCCTTGCTCTAATTGGTGTGCCATGGTCTGCCACTAGCATTGATGCCCCTCCCCGTCATGCTTCCATATCTTGCCTTTCGCCGGTTTCACCCCTACTGAATTGCCAATAATTATGCAAGTCCTTACCATGCTAGTACAATTCTTCCGGATTCATATCCTCTGAATTAGAGTTCTCTATGCAGAGAAGCTACAGTTCTCTACATTAGCTTCATTTTGAATCATTTGATGAAAAATGGATGGACTAGATCAACTGCTACATCACCAATAAATAATGGTAGATTATTGCTAAAGTACACAGATTACTGTTTAATCTACTGTTTGCTACAGTACTACAGCATACATTTGTGTGCTCCTCACATTTTACTGTAACAACCTCTGAATTTTCTTCACTACTGCAGAGGATACGGGTCCAATTCTTCCCTTCCTAATCTCTTTTTATTATTAATATTTTATTTTTCCCTTAGATTAGGTAGCGAGTGTGTCAGTGCATTTGGCATGTATGTCTGCAGTGCATCACAGCTGTGTTCCTACCCTGATTCCCTGCCAAGACCAGAGAAATCCTTACTTGCACCATGACAACATTGACAAGCGTCCAGCTCCAGCAGGGTTGCGTCGCAACGACCATGGTTTTGCATGAACAAGCAAGTGCCAAAATGGGTTAAGAGGTGGTTGTGAGGATTGCAGTTGTTCCATCGCAATTAACAACAGTTGAAAGAATCTTACGTTTGTTTCAGTTTGCAGCTTGTGGACATGCTTAAGTATCTACATTTATCTCCAGTCCAGCAGGCAGCATCTGTGAAGACTATGTATGCCTATACGTTCTGATATGATTATGTCTAATATATGTGTGGTGGGGATGAGTCACAGGATGGATGTAGTATGTGTTGAAACCAAACTGTTTCTAGGTGGTTGTTGCGGCTGTGAAGTTTGCCGTTTGGGCACAGGTAATTAGAAGCAGGTTCGTTCCAGATGAAGAAGGCATGAACCTTATTTCTTTATACGTACTCCCTCCGGTGTACAAAATATTGTCGTTCTACACTAGAGCTAAGAGTGCACAAAAAATTGTCGTTTTACACTGCATGCCATAGAAAATAGTGTAAAAAATGGGATAGCGTGTATCTAGGAATCAAACTTGCATCAGATTGGCTGGAAAAACGTGAAGAAGACCACTCGAACCACTAAGGAGAGTTGTATTATAAAAGAAAGAAATCTATTTAATGCTTCCTTGATATGCGAGAATATGTCCAAAACGACAATATTTTGTACACCGGAGGGAGTATACAGCTATATTTATACAGGCTCACGGTTCACCTGCAGCATTTGTTAGGGTTGTGTCACAAGTTTGGATGCACACGTGTGCAAGCAAAAACGGTTCTTAGATGGTTGTTGAGGCCGTGTCTTATTTTAGTGCAATTTAACCCAAGTCTGGAAGTGTTCTAGACTTGCTTAGTTCACTTGCATACGTAGACCGACATTGAGTCAATCATGCACCGTGTAGCGTATATCCCAGCCAAAATTGCTTTTCCTATGTTATGTGTCATGCATACATGTATCTCAAACCGTCGCTATGGACTGCAGCAGCTAGCATAGGAAGGAACGGATGCATGTAAATTAAGGAAGCGACTACAATGTAATCAGGTGTTTGATGTAATCGTGCAATCAAGCACTCCCAACCAATAGATATGTATTCAAGGTTAGTGCACTTTTTATTTAACCTCCTCCACCACCCATCCATCTGGTGCAGGGGGTTAAATAAAAATAGGCAACGACCGTAAGATGCAGATCCGACAGTTGTGGATGTTTGATTGCATGATTGCACCAAATCTTTAATTGCACAGTAGTAATTACCGTAAATTAAACCAGAAAAACAATCCTGGTGTGGTCGGGAAGGCGTCTCTTGTTCGGGGGCAATTGATTACAGGTCTAGAAGTCTCACTTCAGTTAGACTAACTTCCAAATAATACAACTATGCATGCTGACATGACATGTGCCTGTCTTTAGCATTTGATGTGGATTACATCACAGGATTACAGGAAAAATAAAAACTGTTCTAACGTGTTTGGGAAGGTTTCCAGTACAGATGAATCGGCGGCCACGTGATCGGATCCGCGCATCAAAATGCGTGCGCCGCAACGGACCCAATCATCAGTGCAAAACATGCTTCTTTCGGTCAGTCTCTGGTCAACAGTATGTGTATGTGGGCCGGTCCTGGCGGCACTTCTTGGACCACCTGACCAGAGATCAGCGCATTGCACGGCCCAGGTAAATGCACATCAGGTGAGTATTTTTCTTTCCCATGCCAAGTGGCCAGAAACGGGAGTGTAATGATATAGAGAAAAACTGCTCTGGTAGATTATTTAAGAAAAAAATGCATTAATCCTCAAGCAAAGCCTGCATAATTAAATACTCTCTCCGGTATCATATTAATTGTCGTCCGGACAGCAGTGGATAGCTGTTTTCTAGTTACTTTGTTGGTCGGAAACGACATTTAAAATGATACCGGAGGGAGTAATTTATTTATATTTCCCGGGGCCATCATTGCAGCCCAGCTCAGCCCACCCGTGAACTCCGGATCTAATCCCCCATGGCTCCGTCCTGCTCCACAATCCTCCATGAACGCCACGCCACCGAAGAGAGGAGAACAGAGAGAAGGAATTTCTTTCTACTGCAAAATTTACAAGAGACGAGCAACTCAAGTAAGTGTGATTCCCATCACATGAGGAGCGGCTCGCCGTGGCACAGCTGTTGTATGACTTGCTCCGGCCATCGGCGCCCACTTTTTAGTTTTACCGCACTACGATGGACGTGTGACGCAAACGACCGCGTGCGTGGCCTGCACCGCATGCATGCAGGATCGCAGAGACGATGCCGGTGACATTGATTCCGTGGCGTGAACAGCAGGGACGACAGCGACAGGTGGATAGACGGCCACACGATCGCGTACCGCCTCTCCGATTTACTGCTCCCTCCTGCCACGAGGACGCGTCTCCTCTCTGCCAACAAATGTAGCGACGCCGGTGTACGGGGCGCAGCGCCACGTACCGGCGCAAGTACGTTGTACTTGCGCCGTCGAGCCGGCGCCGCCGGTTACCTCCGCAAACGGAACTCATCGGTGCCTCGCCGATTCCACGGGCGCGGGTGCGTTCACCAATCACCAGCCAGCAGAAGCTTGACAAGCTTCCCGAACAAGAGCCGTGCGCGCGCGACGCGCTGCCTTTCCTCCGTTTCCCGTTGGCGCGCAGCTAGCTAGTACTACGCTCGGATCGGGAGATTTGTCGCCCGGCGCGCCGTGCCCAGAAAGGCAGCAGAAAGCCGTACCAGGCCGCGCGAGACCCGTCGATGACGACCAACGAACGGACGCGGCCTCCCTCCCTGCTGCCCTGCGCTGCTCTGGAATCAGGGCTACAAGTGATCAGGCCGTCACGCCACGCAGCGGCAGAGGCGCCAGCACCGGCCACGCGAGCTAACTCTGTGTGTAGTAATCACACCAGCAGTCCCGCTCCGCAGCGGAGTGACGCACACGCGCCCACTCTGCTCTGCGCGTCGCGTCGGGTGGTCCAGTCCAGAGGGGCAGAGCAGAGGGCGAGCTGACGCTGCCGGAGACCGCAGTCAATCTCAAGTGAGCGAAGGGATCGACGAGATGAGCGGGCCGAGGGGGAGGGGGACCGTGGGGTACGGTAGCGGCATTGACTGTACGGGGCCAGCCAGGTGCCCAGGTCATAAATCGTGCCCTGTACTTTCGCCGAACATGTCCTGATATCCAGGACAGGTTGCCGGCTTCGCTCCGGCACGCCCAGCCCCCCCCGTGGCCCTGCCCGAATTCGCAACGCGACCGGTCACCGGCCCGACGAGACCATTACCTGACCGGACCAGACATCGGATGCTCCTCCAACCCACGACCCCATTGGCCTACCACTAACTCGACTGCTCGTGCTCGTCAGGTAGTACACTACTGCTACTCAGTGCCCTGGCTGATCATCCATTGGCTGATTGGCGACGTCACATCCGGTCCGTTCGGTTCCATCGCATCGTGGCCGTCACTCCCTCGCGACGCTTCATCACGAGAGGAAACCGTCACGGCGCGGACTTCTACAGCCGAATCGCTGGCACTGGCACCCGCGTTGGACCCCGGCCCCGTGCTCCAAAACAACCGGCCGTGCTTCGTGCATACGCGCCCGTACACTGTCCGCGAAAAACCAAAACGACCGTTCCATTGACAATTCTTCTACGCGAGCAACACGTTACAGAATTACATATACATGACCGGCGAACATGGCAACACATTACAGAATTACATATATGTATATAATCAAATGGCTATTGTGTTGGCGAGATACACTTCTCCGTTCTTTCCTTCGGAACGCAAATTAACTGAACATGTGCCACACGGGCAGGCCTGCATATCGTATCTGGACCCATCGACCACATCAGCTGGCCCTGCTGGTCTTGGTCTGGTCTCCTCCGACGATCTGGGACTGGGAGTTGACGCGGGCGAGCCACCTCTGTAGCTGGCGGTTGTAGGCGCACGGCCGCTCGACGTGGAGCAGGTGCCCCGCCTTCCGGACGCCGTACAGGAAGCAGTTCTCCCCCAGCTGCCTGCACGTCGTTGTCCACCTCCATCAGCGTTAGTTTCAGCGCGTCGTGCCCCCCGTGATCGAACGAATGGGGATCTCATTCTCATGTCAGTGGAAGTAGCAGGAGAGAGAGAGAGTGTGTGTGTCCTTACTCTTTCATCTTCTTGGCCAGCTCGATGTCGAAGACCTTGTCCTCCTCGCCCCAGATCAGCATTATTTTCTGCAGGCACGTAGAGAAGTTTAAAGTTTCTGCAGCTCAGGTGGAGTGGGCCTTATGGGTAAGCCTGCTAATGGGCTAAGAACCAGCCCAAACTCCAAACCAACCCATTATTTTGTCATATGAAAGCCCAGCCCAAACCAGCCCACCAAAACTCCTATCTGAACCAAACCAAACCAAACTTAAAAGAAAATGAACCCAACCCACACCAACCCGATGCCTCAACTATAGTCTGAAACCGGTTACAACCCATTTCAAAATATCGGTTTCAGCCCACCCTTATTTCAGTCCGAAACTACGAGGTGCCCCGCTATATTTTCAGCCCAGGAGTCCCGCAGGCGAGCCCGTCACGCGCAAGCCAGACCAGACCATGATGTCGTCCACACGATAGATTGATGAGGTCGCTCAATCGCTGGAGATGGAGATGGAGATGGAGATGAAGATGTCCTTGGGTGAGGCGGCGCCGGGCACGAGCTGACGAGCGGGAGCGCCGTATACAAGAAGCAGCCGCCGCGTCTGGAGCAAAATCCAGTCGGGGGCCGCGCCCACCGCGGCGTGCAGAGAGGAGAGGGCGTCGACCTCACTCCAATTGCTGCTCTTCATCTTCGTGTCACCCAACGGCAACTTCGAAGGCCGATTTTGGAGGCGGAGCAGGTTGTGGCCAAGGCTAGGAGGGAGGAAGAAGGGGCGGCGGCTGACCTGTGTGCAGCACCAGGGAGAGGAAACCAAGGCATAGCGCGAGGGCTGCGGCAAGAAGAACCCGACCAAGCTGGAATGCTGGATCTCAGGAGCAGGCAGATAGCGACTTGCCTCCTTACTTTGCTGGCCTGCATATGCGTGTCCAAGTCCAAGCTTCTAACCAGCCATCGAATGCAGAGTGGTAGGGGCATTCTGCTTCTTCTTCTTCAGTTCAATGAATGATTTTGTATTTGTTTGTAGCTGTGCATGGAATTCGTGTGGTAGAAGGGGATCTTGCTAGCCATCTCTCTCTCGATCCTCTGCTTCGCCAACAAGAAGAATCATCAGCAGCTGTGCAAGGCGGTGCGCGCGACTGCTGCGCAATGGAGCGTCATGCACGTCGCCAGCCACGGAATCTCCGGCAAGCCGGTGGACCGCCTCCACTCGCAGGCACCGGCTTCTTCGCGCTCCCGATCCACGCCGAGAACTACAACCACGCTGCTCGTCCGCGTTTGACAAACCGAACAAGAACCGTACCAAACCGGACCAAACCGTTTACGGTGAGAAACCAATCCAAACCAAACCGTTTGCGCTGTCAACCCGTTTTCATCCAACCCAATCCAAACCCGAAAGAAACCCAATCCAATGGAACCGGTTCCAAACCGAACCGTTACCAGGTTTACTTATGGGCTTCTTCTACAGATGTGGTCAGGTGGCCCCCGGAATGCGTTTACTGGCCCAAGGCCATAGAGGTTGTTGAGCCCATAACGGACACTGTATGGGCCAACAAATACTTGCAAAATTGCCCACTTTTTCACCGCTTGCTTGTACTGTAAATTTCAAGGGTTTGTTGTTAGACTGATTGTGAAAGGTTGCGATTGCAAGGAGCCGTTGATGACCTCATTAGTGTTTGTACGATATCTGCACTCTGCCGGTCATTCTCGTCAGCGGAGTCCCTAATTTTCAACTTGCAGCTATAGGTTGGTGAACAAATTAGTAGGAGTGGTTTGGTTTGACTTGGTTAATAGGATTATTGAAGAGGTTGTCTATACAATATTCGTTGTTTTTTTCCTCTCAGCGTTCGATTTTTCTGACCATCCGATCGCGATCCAACAGCTCTCGTGACTTCTTCTACCTCTAACCAACAGCCCCATCCCCATCCCCTCCTCAGCACTAGGGTCTCGCCGGAGCTTCGCACCGTGAGGCCCTTGTCCGTCGGGCCGTCTCCTACGTACCCTATACTCCGTCGCCGTTGCCATGCTCGCCTTTGCCTCGACCCCGCCTAACCGCCGTCCTCCGCCACCGCAGCGCCAGGCCGACCTTCCTCCCCCCGATCCCTCTTCTAAGACCACCGGAATCCGGAACCCCGAACTCGAAACCTTAACCTTATTAGAGAAGAAGCTCCCTCGCCGGAGATAGAGAAAGGGGTGAATGAAGAGGAGGAAAAATCCGAGTGCTACATTGGAGAGAAACACTTGGATGAAATATAGCTTTTCCCCTATTGAATCAAGGTACCTGTTGGAACGTAGGGATCTTGGCGTCCATGTTGCTGGTTAGCAGACCCTGCAGAAGCTCCATCCTCTCCTTCCTGTTGGTAAACATCACCTGCTCGACACCAGTAGTAGGTCAGTAATAACAAATGCAAAAGCTGCTTTCCAGTTTAATAAAGTGTTCATCTGTTATTAAAGTTTGTCGATTTCCAATTAAAAACTAAATAAAAACAAATTTTCGTGAAAAGAGGAAGTATCATTTATTGAAAAAAATGTTCCCATTTCATCGTAACAAGATAAAAAGCATCTTCAGTCATCAGCAAAGCAAAATTACAAGCTTAACATAATATTTATTTTGTTAATAATTTTTGCAAATTTTAAAGTATCTCGAATTAGTATTTCTCAATATATCCATTTATTTCTGATGTAATTTGAATTTAATGTTAAGTTAGAAATGAATTGGTGCACATGGCACAAATATCAGTCACCTTGAGGTAGTCCTTGTAGAACCTGTCCGGGAACCACATTTTTTTGTGCATGGAGATAGAGAGCAGCGTCTTGAGCCCCTTGAGCGTCTCCGGCATTAGCAGCTCGACCGACGACCCCGCGCCGAGCCGCTCCATGGTCTCCCTGTTCACGGCGTCCGTCATGGCCACCACCGACCCGGACACGCACAGCGACCGCACCAGCTCCGGCCGCGCCTCCGCCAGCTTGAACGCCACCATGCCGCCGTAGCTGAACCCGACCACGTCGCACCGCGCCACGCCCAGCCGCGCCAGCGCCGCCGCCACGCACTCCGCCTGGAAGTCCGGCGACCGGTCGGCGCTGGACGTCGACGACTTGCCGAAGAACATGAGGTCCGGGATGTACAGGTTGTAGCGCGACACGAGCACGCCGAAGTTGAACTGCCACGTGACGTTGCCCTCGGCGGCGAAGCCGTGGATGAGCAGCACGTTGGGCCGCGACTCGGGGCTCTTCTTCTTGTTCTTCCTCCCCGCCGGCGGCTCCGTAGCGGCGGCACCCGGCGGCTCGAGCGGGATGACGCCTTTCTTGCCGACGTGGTGCTTGGGCGCCCAGATGTGCATGGTGGTGCCCGGCTCGAGCTCGATCTCGATGGGGCGGAGCCCGGCCATCTTCATCAGCCACGACAACAACGGCTTCTGCGCCTCGATGAAGTTCACCATCTTGATCGATCGGCTCCTTGGCACCTAGCTTCCTTCCTAGCTCGCTTGCTCGCTGCTGTGCGGTGGTGTCAGTAGTGTGTCGCCGTGTGTTGTAGCTCAAGGGTTCGTTTCGTCTTCTATTCATATAGGAGCGCGCAGCACCGGAGAACAACGAGCCCGGTCGTGCGACGAAGGGCGGTGTAACGACGGGCGACGGCGACTGGCGGACGGGCGGGTGGGATTTGGGTGGCGAGGGCCCCGACGGCAGCGAGACAGAGTGGCATGGCGACAAGGCGTCGAGGGAGGCGGGTTCAGTGATCTACCAAAATATTCAACTGTTGCAAGCATGCTCGGTAGCTCGGATTGGTGCAACTAACCCATCGTACCGTTGCGATTCCGCCGGCTGCTGCTCGATCGTCCGCTCGTTTTTCTGGACTATTGTTGTAATGACTGCGAAGAAGTTTCCGAGAGCAGTCTTAAGTATGGTTGTACCCTCCACTCTCAAATAAATGATATTTTTTAGTTAAAATTAATTCGAAAAACACCGTCTATCTAAGAGATGGAGGGAGTATTTCTTAGCAGAGTATGCACCGTGTTTGCATATCATTAAACGGAAATGGTTTATTTATTTATTTTTGAACCATGAACATACAAGGAACAGCATTCCAGAATGAACCCTGCAATACGAAGTAAAACACACCAGCAGGACACATCATCATCATCATCATTCACACTCACAGTAGGTTTAACCTCATTTAGAAGTTGCGCTTCGGCAGTTTACGGCTGCACAAGTACGCGATCACGACGATGGAAACGGCCGCGGAGACGCCGACCGTGGCGTGCCACGCGTAGCTAGGCCTAGGCGTGGCACCGCCCCGCGAGGAGGTTCCGCTCCGGCCCTCCCGGACAACGAACGCGAGGCCCTGCCTCGCGAGCTCAGCCACGTCCGGGACCGCCGCCCTGCGCCGGACGGCGTCCGCGATCGCGTCATACTCCTCCGGGCTCCCGCCTTCCAGGAACGTGCCGGCGATCCGGCCCCCGCAGACCCAGAACGCGCCGAACTTGGGCGACGACGACGGGGAGAAGTCCCCGAAGTGGACGGCCTCCCCGGCGTTGTCGCCGTAGAACCGCCATGACAGCGCGAACACCCTGGAGTAGAAGAAGGGCAGGTAATCGATGTCCCCGGCTGCCGCGGGGTCCAGGGCCGCCGTGATGGCGTGCCTGGCGGTCCGGCGAGCGCAGTCCACGTGCTCCAGCCGGCGCACGTCGCCGCCGAAGAGCTTTACGGGGAACGCCGCTACGTCGCCCACGGCGTATACAGAGGCGTCGCTCGTCTGCATCTGCCCGTTCACCTTGATCCCGCCTCTCTCCATGGCCAGCTGGCCTTCGAATAGTTCGGTACTCGCTCGGGCGCCGATGCCGACAACAACCATGTTGGTCGGAAGGCGCCTGCCGTCTCGCAGGATCGCTGTGGTCACCTGTGCAAGCACACACAAAACATGGCCAAAAAGTTTCATGAATAAAGATAACGTTTTATGAAAATTCAGACGCCCAGTTTCTCTTTTTCTTCCCCGTTTGGAAACTAGACTACAGAGGTAGCAGAATAAGCAGAACAGAGTTTAATGGTCAGTGAGCATTCTTTGTAGCAATCTGAATATAACTGATAAGCAAAATCTTTTAGCTGATCAGTAATCTGAATATAGCAGATGCATGCCAATTGGTGGCCGGAACCAATTGGCATACATCAGCTATTCTGAGCTTCAAATTGGCGGTAGGGCCAAACATTCAGATGATATATGTTAATATAATATAGCTGATGGTGGTTGTGCATTCTTTTCCGAAGATATCGCTGAAAACCCATATGATCATCTTGGAAAATAAACATAAGATAGCAGACTACACGGAGCAGGGTTAAAAGTAATTCGAAATTCAAATCAATTGGCACATATCAGCTATTCAGGGGCTCAGAGTCAGAGCTTCAGATGTTGAATGTACATTCTACTAGCAATTTGAACATAGTTGATCAAGAAACCTTCTACTGTGAAGTTTCAAGGGATGACCAAATTGAAACTCACCTTCCCAGAGGAGATCTCAAAGGACGAAACTGCAGTTCCTTTGATGAAAGTAACTCCTTTCGACATGTAGTAGTTTTCATAAAATTCAGCAATTTTTGGTGTAAATAGACGAGCCACTGCAAAGGAAAAATTGTCGTACATAAGTAAACAAGTCTGAAAAGGGAAATTCTGTTAAGAGCTAAAGTGCATCCAAGAATCCTAATACCCACTTCAGAATGTTCACAAATAGCTACTTACTGCAGTGTTTTTCAGGGAAAACCATGGTAACTTTAATATTATTGGCAACTAGAGCGGCTGTGCATTCCATTCCTATGTATCCACCACCAATGACAACAGCATTGCCATCAGGACATGATTTCATTACGCCGACTAATTTGTCTGCATCCTTGATGTTACGCAGATAACAGACGTTCTCAGCATCTGAGCCACTCACTCGAATTTCTTCCAGCTTCAAGGCCTACAGTGTAAACAGAGAAACTAACATGTTCTATATCGATATTCCGGACAAGGCATAAGCAGACATCAAAAACAGCACAGAATGAACATAGGGAACCGCATAATTCTAGATACCTTAGCACCTGTCACAATTATAAGAATTTTGTATCTGATAGTTTCGCCATTGAATGTACGCAATGTCTTCTGTCTCACATCAGCAGAAATCACCCTTGTTCGAAGCATAAGCTCAATACCTAGTCAAGTGCTGGCATGTCATCCATGATTTTGAACAAGATCCAGATAACAGATAACTAACAGATAGACTTGACTGTCGGATGAGACTACAGAGAAGCAGAAACGAGATGTGCTAATGCAGAAACAATAGACAAATACAATAACTCCTTGTCACTTTTTAGATGTTATGCTTCAATTGAAATCTAACTAAACATAGGGATTGCCACATGTATAGCGTAACCAAGACAGAGTGATCGACGAGCATACCATGTTTTTTGTACCATTCTGCCGTAAGTAACTCATCGTTGGCACCAACACAAGTATGAAACTCCGGGAGGCGGGCAGCACCTGCAATCATGGCAATTTCCAATTCCTCCATGAATTTAACATCTCTTGCAGACATATCAGTTGTGCAATAAATAGTCGTTAACCATTTTAGGAGTTTTTTTTTTTGTAAATCATTGGATCGCGATTACTAGTTGGGATCCATTGTTGACCACGGTCCACGCCGATGTGGGCGACCGTAGCCGCTGGATCTATGGTTCACGGCCCAGATGAAGGTGTCCCCCGACGTTGCCGCGGGAGCCGCCACGACTTCCGCCGCCGGTCACCCCTATTCTGGACAGAGAACCAGTTCATCGGCGACGTGCTCCGGGTCCTCACCGCCTTCATCGGAGGAAGATTCCTACGGTAGGCTGGCTACGCAGGACGGACGCTGCCCCGCGGTGTCCCTTCCTCGGTGTTCGCTGCAGGACTCCCGGGCCTCGGTCGCCGCATCCGAAGACGATGGCCAACTATCTCCGTCAGCCCACCCCGTCTCCCTTTCAACAAATGGTGCCGATCCGCTTCCAGGAGTTTAGGACAGCAGCAATTCTGCTCTCAGCATTCGACACATGTTGCAATCCACACATGTTTAGGGAACCGTCTCGAGCAATCCGTAACAACACTCCATTGCCTAATTCTTATACGGAGTGAAAAGTACGGCGTACCTTCTGGGAGCAGGTAGCCTTTGCTGAGCGCAGGACGTTCATACGGCGCAACCTGAAAGTGGCAGAAGGAAACATTATACGGTCACTGGTTCCTGGCAGCGGAATCGCAGAAATGTAAACTTGCAGAGAGTTGCAGAGGCTCAATTGAACGGCAAAAAGCAGGGATGATAATCAAGGCAGAGCACGGGGAGGGACGAAGCGTACGTCCTCGTCGGAGATGATGCAGAGCTCGCCGGAGGCAGCGTCGCCTTTGCGGCGGACGAACTCGAGGGCCGCGTAGCCCGGGGCCACGCCGCCGCCCAGTATCACGTACGCGAACGAGCGGTCTGCCATCTGATTCTAACCCGGTTTCTGATCTGGTTATGAAGTTCGCGTTCGCACTGTTTCTCCTACCGAAAACGCCTCGTCGTTTCTGGTGATCCGTGGATGAGCTTATAAAGTACTTCCTCCATCCCTATAAACTTGTCGCTTTGTAGTTCATTTTTGAACTACAAAGCGACAAGTTCATGAAGATGGAGGGAGTACTCCTACTAGTACTGTACTACGTAGCCGTGATCGCAGCGCGGCTCGATGGTTCTTGGCTTGCCGAGAGGCGGCCTGCCCGTGCCCTGGTAGGGAAGGGAGAAGCTGTGCCTTGCCGACGTATCTCCTCCTCCCGCGGGAGGGCGGGACCCGACCCATGCCGTTCTTTTCCTCGCCGTCAAGGAAAATTTGGGATTTTCTGGGTGAAGCCAAAGGTTCTGAAAAGAAAGGGGACTGACGCATTGGTAGTCTATTCACTTTCACTCATGTTCTGATAGTCTTGAATTCGAATAAACCTTCTTGCAAAATAAACAAGTCAATAACTATGGATTACATATAGGGGATTCACAATAAGAATTCTCCTGAGAATTGATCGCAGGCCAGCGTATTTAAGAACTGTGGAGAGCCACGTCACAAAATTATGGATCTCATTCCCTCTAGGTAGCAGTACATCCTCCATCCCTAAAAAGATGTCGTTTTTAGAACTAAATTTAGTTCTAAAAATGTCATACTTTTAGAGATAGAGGGAGTACTTTGTTTCACTCAACAATACGTTAATTTATCTGTGTTTTTGTGTACATTTGCAAAAGACTACTTTCATATACGGTATCAAGGTCTGCATTGGTTCACTGTGACGAATTGCATATCTCACACCGTATTCCTGCATTATATGGACAGATGACCCTGCGAATCTGTAACTGTAGGCTCCACTGTCATGCAAAGCAAGCGGAGCGTCCAAAACTTTACCACCTGCGGCGCTTCCTGCCGTACCAATAACCAACCGCAGCAATTGACACTGCGGCAACCACGCCAGCTGTGGCATGCCATGCGTAAGTAGGTTTCTCGCCAATGGCAAGCCCACTGTCAGGCATTTGTTTCTGGCTTTCCTGAATGGCGAACGCCAGTCCTTGTCTTCCAAGTTCGGCCATGTCCGCGACCTTTGCTTTCCGCCGAACAGCAACTGATATGGCCTCATACTCTTCCCGGCTGCCACCTTCAAGAAATGCACCCGTTATCTGGCCTTTATTGACCCAATATGCACCGAACCTCGGGCTGCTGCTTCTGAACTCTCCAAAGTGAATCACTTCTCCAACATTATCCCCATAGAACTGCCAGGACAGTGTGAAGACCCTGGAGTAAAAGAATGGCAGGTAATCAATGTCCCTGCTTTTTGCAGGTTCCAAGATGGCTGCAACAGCATGTCTGGCAGTTCTGCGAGCTGAGTCAACATGCTCAAGCCGTCGGACATCACCGTCAAAAAGCTTGATTGGGAATGCAGCAACATCACCAACAGCATATACAGAGCTCTCACTTGTTTGCATTTGTCCATTTACCTTTATCCCATCATTCACCATTGAAATCACTAGCTGACCTTCAAAAAGACTAGTGTTTGCGCGGATACCGATACCAACCACTACCATATCAGCAGAAAGGTGTTTACCATCTTTCAGGATTACTGCAGTCACCTGCAAAAAAGGCGCTGAATTGAGTCTCAGGCACTGCTGAAGAATTCATATTTGACCAGATAGTGAAACACTTAAAAATAGTATAGCTAACAGTGGTTGGCATTCATTGCGTGGATACACTAGATTTAGTAAAGAAAAAGATTAAGACAACCTGATTGTGCTTGTTAACCTCATCATATTATTGCAGATACAGCATGCAGTAGGGAGAACAAGCCATCAGTGAATGATCAAAGCAAACAATAGCAATATAGCTTATCCCCAATATGCATACGTTTAGCCCAGGTTAATTAAAGAAACAAGATTAGGGCCAAAGCAATAACATATTTGATCGTATCAAGTGTCTCAAAAAGGAAAACCCGTCTGTCGCCAGTTACTATTAAGCAGCGATTATCTCCAGTCCATTCTAGCGACGTCGGCCTTGTGCACCAACTACAAAACGTGGCCAAAAATTTGCTATGTTTTATTCTGATGACTTTAACTTGCTGAGATTGTCAACAATTATTTAGGTGGATGAATTTTCAATGAGGAAATAAATGTAAGCAAGACACTTCCAGTTTCATGGTAAGAAGTTATAAAAACACACCTTCCCTGTTGTGTCTTTTTCAAAGGATGTAAGCACAGTTCCTTTCACAAAGGTGACCCCTTTTGAGGTGTAGTAGTTCTCATAATATTCTGCAATTTTTGGTGTAAATAGACGAGCCACTGCAAAAACAAATCAAGGTTATATTTCGATCAGAGGTACAGTTAATATAGCAAATCAGAGCCCTGATACAAGTAATCAAAGATATTCTAGTTGATAAAATCGACTACTTACTGCAGTGTTTCTCAGGAAAGACCATGGTGACCCTTATCTTGTTAGTAACCAATGCTGCTGCACACTCCATTCCAATGTACCCACCACCGATGACAACAGCATTTCCACCAGAACATGATTTCATCGCATTGACTAACTTATCAGCATCGTGAATATTGCGTAAATAACAGATGTTTTCAGCATCTGATCCTTGTATTCCAAATTCTTCCAGCTTCAAAGCCTATGTTATGTTGAGACCAAATGTAAGCAAAAGAGAAACTCATGCAACATGTGCAGGATAACTGCTTTGCAGTAAAGGATAGCAAATGCTTTAAGAATTGAATTTGAAAATAATAAGGTAGACGAAAAATAAAGTGCAACAGATCCAATACCCGAGCACCTGTCGCAATGATAAGAGTTTTGTAGCTGATAGTTTCTCCAGCAGCTGTAACCAATGCCTTGCGCCTCACATCAGCTGAAATTACTTTTGTTCCCAGAATAAGTTCAATACCTAGTACAGAAAATAGTATTTAGCAAAGATTCCCTCTAATACACCATACTCACATGCTAAAAGATAATTTCTTATATCTGAATGAAGAAATATCATCCAGATGGATCCTCCGAATCAGTTTGCACAGGATATGACCAATAAGATATTCCTTAAATATCTTTCCAGCACGTGACACACGAGACGTTACAAAACCTACCTTGTTCTTTATACCATTTTGTTGTCAGTAACTCATCATTAGCACCAACACAGGTATGAAATCCTGGAAGCCGTGCAGCACCTGCAAATAACTAGCGGGTCAATATCAGTCAGCGATGACAAGAATCTACATAGAAACTTTGGAAACATTCAAAATAAGCAACATTAATCGAATTATTTTAGTTACAGAAAATGGAACGCATCAAGGTACTCTTCAGAACAATGGTTTATCAAATGCAATTGAAAATCACCTTCTGGGAGTAAATAGCCTTTGCTTAACGCAGGGCGTTCATATGGTGCCACCTGGGAAGTGGAAAGAACACAAAAGTATTTATCATGCGTGCCAAATAATACAAAAATAAAGTATTATCACTACAGTGCCAAAAATAATAATCATAGGCATGCAGCTAAGAGAGTTCTGAAGCATGTTTCAGAGGCGAATAAATACTCCCTCCCGCTCCTTTTATGTGTCGTTTTGGACAACCAATTGAACTAAAAGTGAGTTAAGAAATCTGTCCTAACGACAAATAAAAGGAGCGGGAGGGAGTATAATTTTAGTGTCCAGCGATCTAGCATCAGCATTAAAGGCGACCAAAAATTTGCATAATGTGCTTCCAAAAAATATTGACTGTGTATCAGCATACACAATGCAGTTGAAGTTCAGTAGGCATAGAAAATACAATTCTAGAGTGAAGAGTAATATTTCTGACATTACCAGTTCACTAGTAAATTTTGCTTTACGAAATCTGAAGTAATCCATGGCTTTGTGTCCCTAATTTTCATTCTATTTATGCCAACGTTCCCCTGCTTGCCCCCGTGAAACCACCCTCGACGTGAACAGCAAATTAGCGCTCCATCTGGTGGAAAATCCTTTTGTAGTTACTGGAAGAACAGCGGAACAGCCGAACAGGTACTCCGAGCTTCTGAAGCTCTGCCGTCGCGGTCGTAGGCATAGGCTCGATGGCACGAGGGCGCTGAACTACTCAGAAATCCGAGAGATGGAGAGAATAGAACTCTGGAAGCAGGGAGGGGAGCATACAGTCTCTTCGGAGATGATGCAGAGCTCGCCGCGGGAGTAGCCGCCGCGGCGCGCGAACTCGAGAGCCGCGTAGCCCGCCGCCACGCCGCCGCCCAGGATCACGTACACGAACGCGCGCCCCATCCCCGCCCGTTGCTCCCTCCCCGCTATACCAGATACGGGCCACAGCTCTGGTCTCTCTAGGCAGTCGAAGCTCCCTGACCTGACCTGACCTGACCTCCTCGCGTTATGGGGTGGGGGGGAGAAAGATGACGGAACGGAACGGAACGTGTTGCTTGCCTTGCCAGGCTCTCGTCCTGCGGGTCCCACCTCGTTATCTTCTTCGCTTGGGGTGATTGATTTTCTCGTTGACGGCTGGACGGTGGGATCCTGAACTCGTGATTTTGTTGTCGTTTGATTTTGAGAAAGCCTTCCGTGGAAGCGAACGGATGCTACTACTTTTGAGCCGGTTGTCTTGGACCGGTTGTCACGGTTTCCTTTTTGTGTGTAAGCAAATGGAAGCTGTCGTGTTTATACTCTAGATAGTATAATTATAAAAACGTGAAAACAAGATGTACAATATCATGAAAATGAGCCAGCCAAAATGAGAGAGAAAAGCCATTTTCTAAAAAAAAATGAGAGAGAAAAAATCAATCTATTGGACAAGATATATAGCATAATTTAGAGCCGAATTATACTAAACAGATTAGTATTTACTCCGTTTTTAAATTATTATTATTATTAGCAAAATAATTTCCATTTATTTTTAATCTACATATTTTATCTTAAATTACTTGTCAATTCAACTTGGAACGAAGAGAGTATTAATTTGAGAATGGAGTGAGTAACACTGTATCAGGCCGCAAATAATCGCCCCAAAATCCTGTGTGAGCGTATGCGACAGCTGCGGGCGCGCGGTAGCCTGGTTTGGCCAACCACCGGATAAATCCCCTCACATACATGCGAAATCTCCAGAACCTTCTAGAAGCCGCCGCCTCCGTCTCTACCCCTCGCGCCGCCGCGCAACTCCACGCCCACCTCCTCCGCTCGGGCCGCCTCCACACCGAGCACCACCTCACCGCGCACGTCCTCGCGTCGTACCCTCCCGGCCTCGCCCGCGTCCTGTTCGACGAAATACCCGGCCCGACCCCGCGCCTCGGCAATGCGCTCCTCCGCGCCCACCTCCGAGCGGGCCAGTGGCACGCCGCGCTCCTCGTCGCGCCGCGCCTCCGCGCGCGCCCGGACGCCTTCACCTTACCGCTTCTGCTCAAGGCCTGCTCCATGCTCCCGTCCCTCGCCCACGGCCGCGCCGTGCACGCGGTCGCCGTCCGCTCCCGCGCCGCGGCCGACGACGCCTTCGTCGCCGCCGCGATTGTGCAGATGTACGCCAGGTGCGGGGACATGGTCGCGTCCGTCAACGCATATGGCGTGTTCGAGAATCCAGACCTCGTGCTCCGGACGTCCGTGGTCACCGGGTATGAGCAGAACGGGTTGTCTGAAGAGGCGCTGGAGTTCTTTGCAAGGAATGTGGTTGGCCAGGGAGTCGCGCCGAGTCCAATCACACTTGTGAGCGTGATGTCAGCAACAACGCGGTTGGGGGATGTCCGGAACGGGAAGGCGTGCCATGCGTTTGTTCTCAAGAGTGGCTTGGAGTATAATCTAGCATTGGTTAATGCTGTTCTTGGGTTTTATACGAAGATAGGTGCTGTACGGGCGGCTAAGATGTTGTTTGAGGGGATGCCAAATAGGGATGTTGTCACTTGGAGCTGCATGGTCAAAGGATATGTGCAATCTGGAGACGTATTTAATGCATTGAGGGTGTACAGGGAGATGGTTGAAGCGGGTGTCCAGCCCAATTCTGTGACTTTGGTGAGTGTTCTGCAGGCTTGTGCACTCTCTAAAGATCTTGAAGAAGGTAGGAGAATCCACCACTTTGCTGAAAACATAGGTTGTGAGCTTGAGGTGGGTGTTGCGACAGCACTGGTTGATATGTACATGAAGTGCTCATGTCATGAGGAGGCAATCTGCCTCTTTCATCGGATGCCAAATAAAGATGTAGTGGCTTGGGCTGCAGTCATCAGTGGACTCACACAAAATGGTCTCCCTGATGACTCCCTGCAAGCATTCAAATGCATGTTGTTGGATGGTCATGCACCTGATGCGGTCACATTGGTGAAGGTACTTTCTGCATGCTCAGAATCTGGTGTTATTTGTCAAGCTATTTGTCTCCATGGTTATTCGGTTAGAAGTGGTTTCTATAATAAGGTATTTGTAGCAGCTGCACTTGTGGATTTGTATTCAAAATGTGGAAAATTAGATAATGCTATCAAAATATTTGAAAGTGCCACTAAGAAGGATGTTGTGCTGTGGAGCTCAATGATCGCTGGTTATGGGGTCCATGGCCTTGGTAGGGAAGCTATTGCCTTGTACCAAAGGATGATCACCTCATCAGTTAAACCTTCTGGCATGACATTTGTCTCACTACTATCAGCATGCAGCCACTCCGGCTTAGTTCAGGAAGGGAAACAAATTTTTGATAGCATGATTGAGGTTTACGGAATCATGCCAGATCCGGAGCATCAAAGTGCCATAGTAGATCTCCTTGGTCGGGCTGGTAAACTGCAAGAGGCCACAAGGGTCATTAATGGAATGGGTGGGAGAGCCGTTGCTCATACTTGGTGTGCTTTGCTTGCTGCATGCAGAGCACACAACAACACAGAGATGAGCGAGATGGTAGCTAATAATTTGTTCAGGCTGGATCCTGGCCATTTGGGCTACTACAATCTCTTGACCAACATATATGCATTTGACCAAAAGTGGGACCGTGTAAAAGAGACTAGAGAAATGACCAGAGGCAAATGTCTGAATAAAGTTCCAGGCTACAGTTCAGTTGAGGTCAATAATATAGTGCATAAATTCATCGCTGGGGAAACGTCACACCAAGATTGGGAGAAGATCCGTACGCTGCTCTGGGAACTATCACGAAAGCTAAGGGGCGATGGCTATTCATTCCACGTAAACATTGACTTAGCACTTGAAGATTTTTCTCTTCTCTGTATTGAAATTCATCCTTGAGTGCACCTCAACTGATGGCAAATTGATATATCGCTGTTTGATGAAGGGAAGTGATCCTTGAACATGCAACAATAGATGGTAAATTTCTAGAAGAAAACAGCGTTTGCAAACATATATTGGAAGAGTAGCCAATAGCCATTTGCAGACTAATTGGCACTGATTTTAATATTGCTTATGAAGATAGTTTTGGAAGAGTGTAGTCACATATCATTTGTCACTCCATCCGGTTATTTTCTCTTGTTGCACGGATTATATTAAGCTGGCTTGGCTTAATGACATTTAAGAATAATCAGAGGTAGTACTAAAGAAGGTTACGGGCTGCAATCCTAAAGTATCTAGGTTCGTTGGCAGACAGCATGCTAGAGAAAATAGTTGCTCGATTCTGGTCATCAGTCGTAAGTGAAATCCGAGGCGTCATTGATGATTCTTTGTAAATAAATGTTTTCTTTCATGCATACATTTCTTTGAATATGTCAACTACTGCCACTTATTTTGAAGATGAAACTGTTGTTGCCAACAAAATGTCTCTCTTTCGAGGTGAACAAAAAAGGGTGGTACGAAGGAAACTGCACCTCTTGCCTTTCCTCTAGCAGTGTGCACTCGGTCAGTCTAATTGCTAACACTACACTCTTTAGAACTCAAAAGGGGGACAAGTACGTACATGTGGAGTTATATCACCAGTCTTTTGTCCCAGTAGTAACTTCTCCACTAATATAAAATCAGCAGCTGCCACTGAACTTATATAATTTGAATCACAGCAAATGCTTGAATTGGCAACAACAGCAGAGAAACTCCAGTAGTAGACCGAACTCAAATGCTGCAAGCATCGATCGTCCAAACAAAACGATGAAAAAAAGGACATGATGACACCAAAAACAACAAGACGCCAAGCAGGCAAGCACTTCTACTGTTCTACGAACGTAGTCACTGTCACTCATACTGTTGACGATACGAGCAAACCACTAATGGACGGACGCAGCAAGCAAGGAGGGAGCGTGCCGGCCAGCGCATTTTTGCCGGATCAGATGGCCGCGGAGGAGCCATGGTGCTGCTGGTGCGCACCGCCGATAAAGCCGCTCCACAGCCCCAGTGCGCCCAGCGAGCTGATGGCGCTCTCCGGCGCGCGGCTCGCCTCGCCGTACCACTCCAGCGGCAGCAGCCTCTCCGCCGCAGCCGGCTTCACCTCGACGCCGTCGTGCTCCGCGCGCGACGACGACCCGAAAGGCGGCAGCGCCTGCAGGTGCTCGCCCAGGCCAGCCGCGTAACGGAGCGCGCTTAACGTGTGGCACTCCCCGCCGCCGCCGGCGGCCATGCCCATCAAACCCGGCCCCGTGAAATGCGCATCGGGGTTTGCGCTGTCCAGCGCGGCGGCGCCGGTGAATATCGGGTCGTACTTCCAGTCCAGGAGTCCGAGGCTGCAGAGCGGGTCCGCTGCGGCGGGAGGCGGCAGCGGCTGCATACCGGCAGAGAATGACAGGTGGAGTCCCGTCTCCGCCATCATCTGCCGCGCCTGCTCCTGCAGCGGCGGCGCGGCGGGCTTCTTGGCGCTGGCGCGCTTGTTCTTGCGGCAGCCACCGCCGACGGGGACGTTGCGGAGCGAGCCGCCCTTGGTCCAGTAGCGGCGGCACGTCTTGCAGAAGTAGCGCGGCTGCGAGAGGCTGTAGTTGTTGTAGTAGCAGAACTTTGTGTGCGTCGACTCGCACCGCGGGCACTTGAGCGGCTGATCGTGCTGCGGGCGCAGCCGGCGGTCCGCCGCCGCCGGATACATCTGCCGCGGGCAGGCAATCAGCTCCGTCGATGGCGAAGACGACCCCATCCCGGGCTCCTCGGGGACGATGCCCTGAAAGCACAAACACCACGTTGTCGCGGTGTGATCGTAATCATCAGCCGTGACTGAATGGAAGCCTCGGAATGCGCGAAAGGGGTAGGATGCATGCATGAATGGTCCCATTTGGAAGCTGAAATATATGGTTTTTCGTAGGGCTAAAGTACGAACTGTTCAAACAAAGCTACTAGGTTCGATGATGGTGTCTCATGATGGGGCCATCAAGTAGATTAAAGTTGGGATCTGATCAGCTTGATCTTATATATGGTACACTACACTAGCTTTTCTGATCATACTGATCTCGCTTCTGCTGTTGCTCGGCTAACTACATGTTCTTTGCACTTTTCATCACATGCTAAAGTTGCAGCAAACACAGATTTCATGGGGGCCATGCATGGTGTACTTGTCCTGATTTCTTATAAAATGCAAATGTTCCTTCATTTCCTGTGATTGTGTATTGATCTCTGTCATATGCGGTATATAAACTCGGAGAATGCTCACATTGTGGTATCCTATAACTCTAACCCGAGCTACGTGATTTAAGTTGGGCTAGCTATTTTATTTTTCTCAGAATATGCGATAAAATAATACTTCATCTAAGTTGTAGATAATGGACAGTTACTTAAGGGGCTACTTGACATGGAGCATTAATTATACGTTGTTCCGAAGCTACTAAATAAAGTCTAGTAGATCAGATGCTCAACTGTCCTTATTCAGATCCTTGTTGCTTTTGTTTCCAATATATGGCTCTGACAGAGTGTTACAATTTGTACTGTTCTTAAAATGTGCACTCATGTCTGGCTGTTTACTCAGTTTTAGGACGTCCTTTTGTAGTGTTACTTCTATAGGTAGCTAGCCTCTACGTATAAAAACTGTGATATGCATTCAGAAACCGATCGAAAGCGCAATGTACTACATGCATGATCTGAAAGAGAAATAAGAAATATATGGCCATGTTACAGATGCTCATGAGTGTCACATAAACACAACATAAAGGAAAAACTACACTGAGATGGGTAAATTATAACATGGACTACTTATTTAGATCTACCTCGATTGACAAAGCTAGCTAGCAACGTGACATGTGTAAAAAGGAAAAGTGTCATTGATCGATAACAAATGTTGAAAATACTGACTCCTCGATGAATCAAGTCTGAAAATATGTAGCTACTGTTACCATACTTTTTTCCTTTTGCCAATTGACAACATATATAGCTTCATCAAGGGTGAAGGTACACAAAACATGGTCAACGTATATATCAGTTGATCAGATGTATAGAGATCCACAAGAAGAAAAATGAGCTGCCTATCTAGTTAGAGCCCTATATACATAATTGATCACTTGTTGGACTTCTAGATCTTCGAATTGAAGACGATTTTTATGTGATTACTTAATAATGTTATCAAAGAACTAGTTGCCCAGTTCCCCTATATGAAAATCCTACAAGATGATCTGGAAATTAATGAAGGATGGAAGATATGTTTTGCTTCACTGATCGCTTGTTGTGTATATTCCCTCCGTCTCCAAAAGCTTGTCACGTTTAAGTTCATTTGTATAAGAATTTTACAATCGGTCCTCTTAGGAGACCGTTTATACGGATGAATTTGTATAGGCGGATGAGTTCAGTGTGGACTGTGGACTGCTTGTTTCTAGCTACAAGCGGACCACGTATCCGCCTGAACAAATGGCGATTTTCACAGTCGCTCTAAATAATCGTATATGTTCTCAAAACCGTTTGTAGAAACGACTTTATCTAGGTCCGCTGTAATAAGGGGGTTTTGTAGTAATGAAAAATACGTAAAGGCACTGAATTAGTCTGCGTGAGATCATGTGCATGGATTGTGCGATGCAGAGGAATCACGAGCTAGGTTAATACTCACATATAATCATGTGCAACAAAACAAGTGCGTACGTACCTTGAACCAGTCTGATGAGTCCATGCAGATGTGCATCGGCGGTCCTCCGGCCATCATATATGTACGTAGCTCGATCAACACACTAGCTGCTGGTTCGTATTCCAATCGAAGTCACACCACCGTGCCCTGCAGCCGGATCAACCAAATCTGTGGGAAACCTACACCAGCTGAGAAATCTACGTAACTATTTAGCCGCTAGCTACTCCATTATATATTGTTGCTTGCATACGCTAGCCCAGATGATTCTCTCGCTCTTTCCTCGTCGACGGACGGAAACAAAAGAGATAGAAAGCTTTAGCTTGCTACGAAGAACTTAACAACAAGACGAGAAGCATGAAGCCTGCCAAGGTGCAACGGAGGAGACTAGCTAGAAGGTAAACGGAGGGGATATGGAGATGGAGATGGTGCTGCTACTGCTAGCTGGTGGTTGGTGTGCGATGTGGACGACGGGAGATGTGAATAAGAAGGGACGGGAAAGTTGCATGCCGCCCGCCCGCAGCAGCAGAGTGCAGGTCGAGAGAGAGGAGCAGTAGGAGCAGCGTGCCGGGTGGGGCACCACACCACCACCATGGGTTGCTGGCGCGTGGCCCATGGTGTCGCTCTCCTCGTTCGTCGGCTTCTCCACCGCGCCGCCGGATCGCATCCCGAGGTGTGTGCATTTGTCGGCCGGCGCGGCGCGGCTCCTCGGCGGCCTACATCAGCCTACGTACGCGCTTTGGTTCTAGCCGTAGCTAGCTACAGAGAAGAGCTAAGCTACGTACGTACTCCTACGTACTGGTGGCTAGAGGCTAGGCGTCCGTCCACCGGTGGGGGCCGCGTCAGGCGTGGTCCGGATTTATTGTTACCGCTCGTTTTCCCAGGTGAATCCAGCCGTTTACGGCGGGGGCCAACAAGCAAAATAGCGTTAATTTGGCGAGTTCAAGAGTCAATATTTGAAATACGTGGTAGAGATAGGCGCATTGGTATCGGCTGGCTCGAGCCACTCGATCCATCGATCGATCGGCTTGTTCGGTTCTGCTCTTGTCATTAGCCGAGCCAAACGGTAATGGAGGTGTTGATGGAGAGTTGGGAGACTTTGGTCAAACTTTTGCATCAACAGTACGTGGAGCGGGAGTAGTGCGCGCAGGCAATGCGTAGTCGTGACGACACCACCCGGGATCGAGCGAGCCACGTGGAATATTTTGGTCCCCGTGCATGAGCAAAGGGGGATACGAGACGACAAAACTGAAAGCTCGCTCCGATTCGGAGCTGGGTCCCATGCAAGCTGCCTGTTCTTCGATCTTTGACCCGATCGATCGCTGATCGCCGTACCGTATTCTCTCCTAGCTGCTGCGCTCTCACTATAATATATACGTACAGAATTTTGGTCGAAAGGGCACTCTGTTGACAAAGACGGTGTTCCAAAGATGTGAGTCTCTCCTTTCTTTCCTAGCTCCTGCTTTGTTTTGCGTATGGCCTTTGTTTATTTACAGTGCAAGTACACCCCCCCCCCCCCTCCCCTTAACTGACTACTGATCAACGTGACGCTGTTAAAAGTAGGCAAACATACTGCTGTTTATGTGGTTTAACTCGAAGCAGAAAACGGTGAAGAAAATTGTTCTCTTCATGTTAATACCAGTGCGGGACCCCCTCCAATGTCGGAAGCAACCATATAACGATGCAAATGACCTGTTCCCAGGTTCTCCTCCTGGTTCTGTTAACAGCGACTGATTCCCCTCAAGAAAGCTAAGAAATCGCATTCTAATTTCCGTTTCCTCCTACTCTGAAGTCTGAAGTTTCCACTTCATACAAGTACTTCTGAACTGGGTAGGCAAAATCCAGAACATGGAAGAGACGTCAGGCGTCTGCTACTTTTGTACCAAATTAGCAACGCTAGTACTCTCCTGTTCTGAAATCTATGACGTTGAATTAGATTTTTTTATCCTAATCATAATATATTTCAAAATGGAAGTGAGTATTTTGTACTGTAATTAGGGCTCCTAGTTCTGGTGCTGCTAAGTAGCGTACTGCTCCGAGTACGGCGTCCACCGTATGGGTATGATTATTTTTTTTTGGTATAGGGCTGCTCGAAAGCATGTTTTTCGGGGGGGCTAAGAAAGGCATGTGGGAGCAAACAAAACAAGAGACGGAGACAGAGATGGCAGAGCCGAAGCATCTCTCCCTGTCCATGTCTTTCTTTCTTTCCGGATTCAAATTTTGTTTGCTTTGCTTTTGCTCGATCGCGGCTTTGGAAGCTCGCCGTCCGCAAGCAAGGTATCTTATTCGCACTCATTCCTCCTCACCCCCCTGTGCGACCAGGTGCATGTGCTTGCGTTGCTGTTGTTGTGCCCCACCACCACCACCAGCAGCATTCAGCTGTATACTGTACCAGGCTCGATCGCTTGCTGTCAGTCAGTTCATCCTCACAGATCATCTGCATCACATAATACAGTTTCACTCTGTTCGCAGTGGCTGCCTCCGATCCTGCACCTGCATGACTGATTGTAAAAAGTCTTCAGGTAAGTCTCGTGGCAATGCGTCCTCTTATCTTTAACTATACGTTACACCTGACCTATCATATACTCCCTTCATCCTTAAATATTTGTCGTCTTTTTATTCATTTTGTACTAGAAAACGACAAGTATTTAGAGATCGGGAGAGCGTATATAGCATATAATCCGCATTATTGCTGACGCCTGGCGTTGAGAAAGCAGTGATCAATTGCTTTCGGATGCTGACACTCATTTAACAGACGTCAAAATATATGTGAAATCTGTAAAGCATCTGTGAAAGTCCGCTACCACCATTAACAAATTAATCGATGGCTTTCGACGGATCGATTGTCGTGCCGTTGTAACCATTTGCAATTGTTGACTCTTTAGGATAATAAATGCTGCAGGAGTAAACGATAGGTGATTATCAGGGTTAAGACTATCCGCACCAGCGTACTCTAAAGCATACTCTACACACTATTCTTCTTCAATTTTTACAATACGTACTCTAAATTATATTGCGAAACAGTGTATCCAGTATGCTTTACGGCACACTGCTGCGCATGGTCTAAGAGTTCGGTTCGGCCATCAATCGGGCCAGACAGCCAGCAGACAAGCGAACTGTCGGTATTCCCGGTGCGCGCGTGGGCTGCCGAGCAAGCTAATGCTCCTGTTGCTGCCGCCGCTGTGTCCTCGAACGCACTGCACTGCATAGGCAGCACGTGAACGAGACGATGCGTGGGTTGTGAGGCGCGCGTGCCGTGCCAGCGCCCAACTACGGACACATATCCTCTGTAGTTACTGCGGCTGATATGTAGGCCCTACGACTTAAAGACCCACATGTCAGCTGTTGTAACTGCAGCAGAGGATGTGGATGCCCCAACCAGTCCCACTGCACCGTGTGGCCGGGCAGCGCAGGCTCGTCCCCCGCGCTCGCGGCCGCGCCCGACACGAACGATCAGTCGGTGCGCGGAAACGTGCGTGCCGCGGCGCTTCCGGTGGAGCAGTCAGTCGCGGGTGCGGCGCGTGCCGGTGGGCCGCCTTTTTCCACGCGCCGGCGTGGCGAGTGTCGGGGGCGCGGTAGTGGGCTAGCTAACCTTGCCCGCAGGTCGCGGTCGTCCATGTAAGTCTGGCCGCCACCTCGCCCCGGTTTCCTCATCGGATCGACAACGAAATCTCGCGCAGGGTGACGCGTCGACCGTCGGCGATCGCGTTCGGCGCTGGTAGTGTGCTGGTCCGGGACGGGGCCGGGTTGGTCGGGTCGCAGTTTCTTCCACACGGGCACAGACCGTGGTAGCGGTAGTGGGCTGGGCTCACCTCACCTGGCGCGCACTTCTTGCAATGTCTGATCCGTCCGCCGCGCCGCGCCATATCGTGTCGTGATCAAATCACGCGCACGCGTACGTGTGCCGGATCCTGTTCAGATTATGTCCCTCCCCTCTCCACCCGTGCGCGATCGACCGGGACGACAGCTTGTGGCCACATTCGCGTCACTCACCTATCCACCCCCGCCGCGCCGTCCTCGACCGGGTTCGGTCGCTAGTCGCCGATGCTGCCCGGCGGCAGGTCGCTTCACACCTTTGACCGGAGCATGCGTGTGTCGGCTGACGCATCCGAGATTTGAGCGCACGATACGATTGACGACCACGCGTAAACAAAAACTCTGTTGCCGCTGCTCCTCTCTCTCTCTCTCTCTCCATGTATGTGCAAAATGCCCTCCGTCACCACCTCAACTTTCTGCAATAACCAGATCGCGTAAAACAACTCGCATGTCAACATCGCGCTTATGACTAAACTCGCAGCACGATTCACGGAAAAGAACAATTAACGAGAGGCCCACCACAAAACCGTTTTTTTCCCGTGTCCTGATCCACCAAAATATCAAATAACCAGCACGGACGAAGGAGACTGCGAATTGGAAGCAGTGCGATCGATGGAGGAGTCCCAATCCGATCGCGATCCGTGCCTGGTATCTCGAGCTAGCGACGTCCCCGTTTGGCGTTTCCATGACATCTCGTGCGGTTTGGGTTTGGACTCAGCCGCCACGCTGCTCCTCCATCGTTTCTGTCTCTCCAAGATGTTCTGTCGTGTCCAGGCTAGCTTGTTTCCATGCGAAGTGAATGGCACGTCGAATGCGTCCTTTTTCTCGTGCGCGAGGGACTCGTTTCAAGTCGGAGTCCCGCTACTAAAAGCAGGACATAAGCAGAAGGCGATTTCCACCAGCTTTTCAAATAAGCTGCTTTTGTAACAAGTTTCAGCTGTGTCAAACAGAGCCTTAATTATAATAAAAAATCTAACATTTCGAAGTCACGTTCAAACAATTGTTGCAATTAACGGAACCAAGCTTATGTTGAACTTTGTAGAAATATACAATGATACTGCCACCGTCTCCAAATACTTCAATTCTTAGTTCAAAAATAATTTGCAAAATTAATGTCATTGTGGCAGTCATAAAGCCAAGAGAACCTGTTGCACACATCCAACGCAGCGACGTACTCCGATGGAATGAGAATGGATCGACGAGTCTTTTGTAATATTTGTCTCTACTACTAGGCCGGGACAGGATGGAAGAATTCGCTCAAGAGGGCCGGACCAAACCAGCACTCTCCGGTCCGCTAGCCCATGTAGGTTATCTTTTTCCTACTTTAGTCCATTTATATCCTTATTTACGCTTCGGTCCTATAGCAAAAAACTCGACCTGCTTCCTATTCCACGGACCACGGCCGGGTGCACCACGAAACTCGTACCATTGTTCAGCGCATTCAGAGATGACGAAGTGCTGCTACCGGCTCGTACTAACGGCAAAAGGCCTGACACGGATTATAGTGTCTTAGGGCACTTCAAAAACGGCCTGAATTTGTCTAGTTTTGGAGTGCTGTAACACACTAGGTAAGCCAAACACCAACCACAACGACTAACGCATCTAAGATTTAAGCTAGCCAGACTGGACCTGGATACCAGAGAGAATAAAGTGTTTGCTGCTAACGAAGAGCGCGAGTACTGCCGGTCCACCACCCATTTCAGGCTCCAATGCTGTCGTCTACGCGAGGACCCGTGAACTGCATATCTCCGCGATTGTACAAAGTACACGGCCTTCTCTCTCACCTTCTGTACTGAACACTGCGGGATTACGAGGTCCCCCAAACCCCTTTCTCATGCGGTGCTCGGCGACGCACTCCGATTGATGGCCCCGCCACCGCCCCCCGCATGTGATGTGTATCTCTGAATGGACAATGGAGTAGTATTCTCGAGCATTGTCCACGTACAAGAGGCAACAGAGGAGAAGTTTTTTACGCTCCGTGTAAAAACATTACAGTAGGAATTTCACGACATCCTTTTGCCAGTACATTTATTTCGATGACATTTGGTTCGAAATGAGAAGATTGGTGGTTAGTGCGAACTGGCAAAAGCAGCGGCTACTACAACGCGCGGTAGCCTTTGCTGCCCGAGCGTCTTGTAGTAGCGACTTGCGACCTGAGGTGACAACACGGGCATAGATTACGACACCTACGGCTACGACCCCTGCCTGACAGGAATCTCCCGAGTGCGCCCGCCCGCGACAGCCGCGGCCGAGCAAAGCAGCGGCAACTCGGCGTGACGCGACCAAATCGTGCCCTACAGAACGCGGCATCATGCCACTGGCGTTGCGGACTGCGGTCGCCGAAATGGAAGCACTTTTTTCAGCTTAGGTCCGCCACGCCGCAGGCCGCGCCATACCATCCTGCTCATTCGCTTCATACCATTCTGTTTTCTGATCCACAGCTCACCGGGAGTTTGGCGTTGTGGCTGGTGAATCGCAGTTGGATCAGTTCACTGAACTGAGACTCCTCTCCCTCTCTGGTTGTCACAAAACCCGTTCACATATCGGTCCACTCACGACACTGTATCATGACAATTCCACGTTCCTACGTGTCCTAGGCCTAATAATCGTGCCCGCAAGTCCATCATCTAAACCGGATTCAGGTGGGCGTGAACACATCATGGAACGACCAATGCCCGTAGACATCAGGCCCCTAAGACGTCAGTGTCACGGCCACCTCAAGGAGAATTTGGACGAGAGGGGAGGAGGGGCCTGGGGGAGGAGGCAAACGGCGTCGGCATGCCCGAGAAAGGTGACCGGTCAAGAGGGGCGCTCATTCCCCGGTGCCCCATAGTCTGATAAAGCGGATGGCAAAAAGCAATCAAAGAGCGCCAAAGCGATCGATGTGCCTGCCCACTCGCTCTGCCCCGGGCCTTCCCTGTGGCGGTTGCTTTGATCCAATGCAACGTCCAAAAGCAAAAGCAACAGTACGGGGAGGGGGCACAGAGGGTGAGTGAGTGAGTGAGGCCAGGCTCCGGCTGGGTGCTGCAGTCGCGCTTGCATACGTACCGAGACGTTATTCCAAGCTCGCATTGAACTGCTCCAAAGGGATCCCAAAGCACCCGCCTTTCTCGCGGTCCGACGCGTTCAAAGATCTCTGAGGAAAGAAGAATGAATGAGGAGTGAAAAGATGCGCGGCAGGCAGCAGCATCATCATATCAGCAGTTCGGCACACTTGGCTAGTGAAAAAAGAACGCAACGGAATTGCTCCATTTCAAATCGGCACCACCCTTTAGCTCCACCATCATAAAAGGACCACGCCCCCTCAGTGCTCAGGAGACACCCAAACGGCCAGACCATTCCATTTCCATTTCGTCGAGGGAGAACGGAAGTAAGGTTCAGAGTTGGCGAGAGCTGGGAAAGGCAGGGAGAGAAAGATAATGGCCTCCTTACCTCAGCCCACGGAGTACTACCCGAACCCCGCCAGCTCCATCCTGCACGCGCATCCGTCCACCGCCGCGTCCAAGGGCTCGTTTGGCCCCGTCTTCGCGGTGCTCGCGGTGATCTGCTTCCTCGCCGTCGCTGCCTGCGTCATCGGGAGGCTTTGGGGCCGCCGGTTCTCCAAGAAGTCCGTTGACGACCAGTACTACGGCTCCAACGACGTCGGCGGCGACCTCGAGAAGGGCTTCGAGATCAAGTACCCTCCGATGAAGCCCATGGCGAGCTCCCGCGCCATGATCCATGACATGGACGACGGCTTCGAGATCAAGTTCGCGCCGGGGAAGCCTGCAGCATGGAAGAACGACAACAAGGCCAACAACAAAGGTTACCACCACCACCATCCCCAGCCCGGCATGCCGAAGGGCTATGCCGTGCCGAAGGAGTATGCAGCAGGCTTCAGATATCCTGCAGATGCTGTGATTAGGCAAGGGCAAATAAGGGGCGGGGCATTCATTCCTGCAAAGCCTAGTACATGATCACATAAGTACCTTAACGGTTCACAAGTCACAACACGATTGAGGTATCACATATGATACGGTCTCTCGTCATTCCTGGGCGATAGCGTTTCCATCTTCACTCTAGTTTTGGGGCGCAGTGTGCAAAGTTTGTACTACTAGTTCCACGCACTTCCATAATGTATTTTGTACATTAACACATTAAGCAGTGAAGAACATCTCATTCTGAAGTTGCATTGCACCACTTCAATCGTCAATAGGGTCCTGAGGAGTTTCATTAGCCTTTCGCTTGATGGTGACGACGGGACATTCAGCATGCTTAACGCAGAACTCGCTCACTGTGCCCACGAAAACCCTACATATAAGTTGAAGCAACAAGCCATTCAGATTTTGTACAAATAAACTTGCTACCCAATGGAATGAAATATCATAATATAATACAGAAAACAAATATCATTTGCATGGCTTTGACAGTCTAGGAATAGGACGAATCAGATGAGGATGATGCTACGATTCATACACTGCTACAAAAATTGTTGTTATAAATTGGTCCAATCCATCCTCCACAACCACTGTGGGACTATTCCCAACAATCTATTATAAAGGTTAATGTAACATTAACTATTTGTTTTGACACACAAAAAACTAGATTGGTGTACATATTATTTGTCCACTACATAGGATAAGGTGCCATTAAGGCCATTAGAATAGCACAACTGAAAAGAATTCGAGGATGCTAAAAATAATTTACAGGACCAACAAAAGAATTATTTACTGTGCCACATCCAATATACGAAATAAAGGAAGCATACACAAACAGGCCTTGCTAGTCTAATTAGAAGTCACAGTTCTTTATATTATAAGGCCCACTGGGCCAGTGCATATCAATAAATCATATTACAGGTACCATACACTGTATGTGTACGTATAACTTGAAAAAGAATTACCAAAACGTTCTGGTTGTCTCTGGCATACTACCACCATTTTACAGATACGATGTTTTGGACAGCAAATATAATTCAAATCGCACTAGATTTGTTCCCTAAACGTCATATAAGAATGGAGGGAGTACATATATATAAAGTCCTCAAAAGAAAATATACACAGACATTTACTCACGCTACATAGTGGTGTGCTAAATCAAGGTACCAAATTCCAGAGAGAGAAAACAAGATGCTTAAAATCACGACTAGCAACCATCAGACGTGTTCATGCTTGGGCTAAGTAAGGCCAGGGCTTGGCCGTGCTCAAAGCCCGACGCAGAGCCGAAAAAAAAATCCCAAATTTATTTTGATAGGGTATACACAGTGCCGAAAGCTCCCACACACGTTGTGGGGTCTGAAAAAGGGAATTTCTAGACAGCCTTCCTTTGTTTATTTTGCAAAGAGGTTGATTCAAGCCCAAGACCTGCAGGACACAAGTGGAGAGACTATCACTGCACCAGACCTGCCCTTCCCAAATTAATTATTAGTTTTGAGAAACATTGTTGTTAAAAACTAAATTATTACCTAGTTCCCTCAGGATGGTCAAGCCTAGCCCAGTAACTACAACCAAATCAAGTGCCCAAGCAAAACTAAAAAAAAAGACAAAGAAAAGAACAACAGAGTTGCATGCCATCTTGATTCAATATAGATGGCTGGATTTTGAGAACACTGAGTCATGCACATATATTACCTCTGAAATGGCCCAAGGCCCCTACTTCCCACGACTAGAAGGTCAGGATGGACTCTCTTCACTTCGCTGCAGATAACCTCCTTTGGATCACCACTTCTAATCCATGCCTCACATTTTATCTGCAAGAAAAATTAGATAAGAGGACCATCATAAACCAAAGAGGTAAACTGGACCCTGCACTACTGATGAAACTCTTTTTCTTTTTGGAGCAATAACTAAGTTCAGTTACCCCTAACTGATGGCATTGGTTTACAAAGTACTCAAGCAAGTGAAGCCCTCTTATCTTGTCTCTCTGCTTCATCTGGTGGAAGTCCTCCGGTGATGCATAGATGCTATCCATATCATTAAATCCTTTTTCATTGGCAACAAAATGAAAGTGAGCAATTTCATTTGAAGACACAAAAGTAGCCATCCATATCAACGGATTCAAAAAAGGAATCAACAGTCAACCGTCATACATAAAGGTAAACTGGAATGTATATGAAAATCTTAAAACGCTAGAGTTCATGTGGAAAAGTAGTGTACTAACGAACTGATCTATCAAGCTGTCACAACAGATGATCCCTTAACCCGATTGAAGATCTACTAGCAGGACTTTCATGAGATAGGAATTCCCTTCAACTTTCCTATATCTGATATACTGTTTTGTAACAAAATACTGCAATGCACAACCGAAGTTGCATATGAATCATTTTGATCAGCACCAACCAAAAGTTGTGTTGCACATGAATCACTTTTATGGGCACCATCGCCAACCACAAAATCGTTTTGCAGAACAAAATATTAAATCAAATAAACCCTAAGCCTGATAAAAATCCCTAATCAAAATGTATGTGAATATGTGATAGAGATTGTTTTGGTCGAAATTCATATATTAACTATGCTCTGTAAATAAAACAGCCATTACAGAAAAATGAAGCTTTCTATCCATATGACTTATAGTCACTGAATTGCTTCATCCTGCAGTCTAAGGCACATGGTTTAGCAATAGCAATAACAAAAAGGGTATTAGAACAAAGCATGCAAGAAAATTAAGGCATGAAAAAATGTGTCCACTAAACTTGCATGACGCATTAATGCTCTGTTCATTCCTGGTGTCAGCTAAACTGCATCAGGATCCAAAGAAAATTCTGGCCAACAAAAGCTTGATTCAGGTCTAATCATTTGCAAGCAAGGAAACTACTTTATCTTGTACAAAATTAGGGGCAATTAAACAAACAAAACACGGAGAGAGAAACAGTGGTTTTCAACAATCAACATATAGATTGCAGTAGATAAAACACTCCTGCAACAGCAACATTTCTCTTCATGGGAAATTTGGAAGATAAGAAATGCAAAGATTTTCAGAAATGAAATTCCCTCGCTGCTTAGCTGGAAGGAGAATTTTTCAGCTTCCATTAATACACACAGCTGTAGACTCAAGGAGCAGGACAGAGTGCCGATCCTTGAATGGGCTCTGAGCTTATAACCTTCTCTGTTTTGATTCCTACCTTAGGAATCTATTCTGGTCCACTTGGTGGCCCTTTTTTATTATTTGCTTGTAATACTGTTTCTAATATTAATAAAAGCACTGTAGGGGCTTCCCTTACAGTTTTTGTTCAAAAAAAAAAAACAGCAACATTTCTCAAAAAATGAAGAAAAGAGTAAATAGTTTCTGACTGTATTCTTGATAGCAGAAACAGAGCAAAATGATATGGATAACATCATTATAATTTTATAAATAGATGTGTTGGTCGTAAGCTTAACAAAACCCAAGCCCGTCAATACGAGATTTTATCACTAGAGGTAGAATCAGGATGAAGTCTATGATTAGAACATCATTGATGCCCTGCACAATGCACAAACAATATGCATACAAAGTAGCACAAACATGTAAGGGTAGGTTCACAATAATACCTTCCCGTATAAAAATAAATAATGCCCTATGAAAAGAGGCACATTTGCAATGCCAGGGAGTATTTTATTAGCTGAGTGGTTGTAAAGTAAACAAAAGTTCAAACAGCATTATCTTTCGCTTCTAAACGCATTTTGACAAATGCATCAATACCATAAAAGCAGAAATCACCAGTATGGTCACAGCATTAGCGTCTTGAAACCGGCATACATGCATTTTTTTTCCAAACAACACACTAGTACTTGATGTATAATTTTTTGGACTTTGGAGTAGAGATAAACCAGCCTCCCGGCCTTATCAGTAAGAAGTGAGCTATTTGGGATCAAGTAAATTATCAGGACCAGTTTGACGATAAATTTTTATTAGTTTTATTTTATGAAACAGCACATTATAGAAACAGCCTTTGAGAAACATATAATACCCATCAACAATTTTGATCCAGGTACACCCAGACCTGGTAAAGGGCCTCGGCTCACGGGCCCTTTCACACCCTCATGAATATAAATTCAGTTCGATCCTAATCTGTCCCGGCCCTTCCTACATGTAGTTAATTTTTCGTGTCACGTTACCAGAGGCGTAGGTACGTCTAGCCCAGATCCTAGTCCGACTAACGAGTAACAACAACCAACACCACCTAGTAAAAAATATCGTAGAGCCTATCCATAATATTGACCATTGACCCGCAACATTAACATAGCCGGATAAGCAAGCCTGAAACAAACAAGTTCCACAGCACGCGCCTAGTCAAAATGGGATGTCCTGAAAAGAGGGCCAACCCATCAGAAACTGAAAAAAAAACGTAAGATATCAAACACGCGCTTCGAAAGGGAGAAGGTATATTATATAAAACACGACATGGGTTGCAACAGTGCTCGGATTCGCCTAGCAACGATACTGCAGTAGGGAAAACATCAACGAACCCTATGATGCATTTCGTCGAACACCGCCAGTGCGTGATACGAACAACTACCAGTGCTCGACAAACATCTAGTGCCCACGTCGCACATCAACGGGCGAATCGAGATAAAATCATAGAACCGACGCATCTCTTCAAGCAACCCACGCGTGGCGAGCAGGGAGCAGGGTGCGCGAGTGTACATACCGTCCTCGTCTGGGACCTGGACGTGGAGGAAGAGGAGGTGGAACCCTCCGGTGTTGGAGCGGATGAGCTTGGAGAGCGTCCAGTCAAAGGCAGCCCGGCAGCTGATGGAGGGGTGCGGGTACCTCTTGAGCGACGACTCGTTCACCGCCATCATCACCCGAGTCGGCGCCGACGAGTCCGCCATTGCAGGCTTGCAGCAACGCCTATGCCTCAGCTGGTTCGCTCGCGCTGCCTTCCTCGGCAAGAAGGAGAGTAGGAAGATTTGGGGAATTTTTTATTTGTGAAGAGAAAAGAGGCAGTAGAATTCATTTTTATATCGACAGGCACAGGCTCGCTTGATTTTGCTAAATCTACTCTACTGGTGAACCAAATAACTGAGACAAAAGGCTGTATAAATTCATTAGGCTGTATAATTTCATTTTTATATCGACAGGCGTGCTCGCTTGATTTTTGCTAAATCCACCCTACTGGTGAACCAAATAACGTGAGACAAAAGGCAGTAGAATTTTGATTTGCTAAATCCACCCTAAGATGAATCAAATAACGTGATGCGAGCCTATTCTATATTTGATGAGTTTTGAATGTCAAAAACGCAGTAAATACATATAATAGACTTTAGAGTGGGGTATTAAATATTTCCCATTTGTTTTAACTAATAGTTGATTTGTCTTCTAAAGCTCATGCAAAATGTAAATGTAGCATAACAATAATTTTAACAGATTAAGTTTAATTTCTTGAAATATCTTATACGTGCCATGACTTTTAGTTAACCCATGCCGTCATGCACTATGAAGTTGAATCAACTTATAAGTAATTGAAAAGTCACGTAGTACATCTGCCTCTCGTTGCATAGTAAAAAATGTATTTATTCATTTAATTTATATGTATACATATAGGCATATATCATATATTGTTGTTGAGCGAGGCCAAACTTTAGGTACAAATTAAAGAACACAACACGGCATTTGTCATCTAGAACTACAAATTTAATTTTTATAAGCATATGAGTGCAGTAAAATATAAGCCAATAATATTTTTTTGAAAGGAATTATGATAAACGATAATTTAACCCACTTCACACTATAAGTAAACATAGGTCATTAAAATAAAATTATTGCGTGCTGTCAAGTACCGATTGTTCGTCACTGGGAGTGCTTCGATTGGTTCTGTCGGATCCTCGAGAAGGGGCCGCGACATGCTCTGACCAAAAGAGGTTGATGTCTGCAGCGGTTGTGGAGGAGAAAGAGGACGGGTGTGAGCACCGTTGGGTCCGGCCCTGCTCATCGCCGTCGCCAACCGTTGTGTCCAATTAGGTTCTGAACTTTCATTTTTGTTCTGTTTAGTCGACTAATTCTTGTTTAGTTGCGTCTACTTGGTTACATTTGTTCGTTGCGGGTAATTGTGGTTATCATTGAGTGGAGGGTATTCGCCGATCGGCGTTGGTGTCGATGAACTGCTTTTGAAACTGAAGATGTGGGAAGCCTCCATTTAGGGTCTCTTTGGTTCAGCTGTAGCAGTCAGATTCACTACCAAAAATCCAAAATCTGAACCAAAGGGGTGTACAAGCAAATCAGATTTCTGACTACAGATTTTCATAGTGTAAAGTAGAATCTGGCAGGACCCCAGATTTTTCAGATTCTTCATCCAACTTTTACTCAAAATTACCAATCAATGCCATCGGTTACAAAATGAAACGTTATTTTTCTATTCTATGGGCCCCGTGCGACCTCTCCTTGTCCTCCTCTCCTCCCGGCGGCTGGTCGTCCTGGCGGCGGCGGATCTTCCTCCCGATGGCTCCTCGTTCTGAATCCAGATCTTCCGCCTCTCGATCAAGTCCATGGACGACCTCGACGCCTCCCCCGACCTCGATGCCGCCACGCCACACAGCTGGGGGACCTGAAGATCGTGCGCGGCGCCGCGCTGGGGAACCCGTTCGTCGATGACCAGGTGCTCGAACTCGTGCGCCCCGTGGTCATCCTCGACCTGTGCGCCGCGTGCGGGCTACACGCGGGAGCTCGCCGACGTCTACTGCGCCGTCCGCTGTGACCTGCTCGACGAGTACCTCTCCGTGCTAGAACAGGATGAGGCAGCAGCTCGCCTTGAACACGTGCCTCTGCGGATTAGAATGGAGGAGCCAAATCCATCTGTTACAGACATACTCTGATCACGTTCATATACTTGGACAGTAGTAGCAGAGAGTTGTTGCAGGCATGATACACATCTATCGTCACCATTGTTCACTGACAGTTCTGTAGATTACTGACGCCTACCAATACCCCCCACACTCCCAACAAGTTACAGCTAATCACTTCTCGAGGTGTGTAGTGCATGGACATCACGATAAAGATCCGCGAAAATTCACAGTAGCATGAAAAACATCATACCAAACGTCCTGCACTGTAATTATATTGTAATTTTCTTACCATGAAAAGAATTATACATGGAAGTTACTGTTCTCCTTGTAATTCGTGATTTAATATTAACTGCATGAAATCATTTTATATTTGTATTCGTGCAAACATGATTACAGTGTTACAAATCTAAATAATACATTTTTACATAATCCACAGTTGGCAGTTGTTGCTAGCCAAACAGATTTCAGCTTCCACGCAGTTGTCAGCTCACAACAGCTTCCTCACAGCCCACAGCTAAAATCAGATTTTCAGAAATCTACAGCTGAACCAAACACACAATTAGTAAACCAAATATCCAAACCTAAGGATGCTTACATCAGCATGTGATGCCTATTTCTTATACTTGTATCTTTGTCGAATCGACATGATACTCAATAAAAGTCTAAATCGGTCCAATGTGTCAAAAATTCTTTCATTTCCAGATTGTTTATGCTTAGTTAAAACTGAAACACCAAGACTTTTGCAAGATGAAACTTGGCGTCATTAATGCTATCACATCATGTCATCACATAATTGTCTAATCGTGTTAAGTACTCTCTCTGTATTTAAATAATTGACATTAGGAAAACTAAATTAGTAGCTCCAACGTTAAACATTTGGATACGGAGGGAATACTAACGTTAAACATTTGGGTACCACCCGGCGTGCAGGAAGCAATATGTGCTTTCAGTTAGCAATCGATGGACAGCTGATTGAACTCGCATGATCCGGAGGCACTATCGAGAATTCGAGACGTGCAGCGGTTCCCCAGCCTCATTTTCCCGGGCGGTGAGCTCGTGGTGTTCTCATATGCCAACGTGTCAGTTAGCGTTTGCCTCCATCTATCAGGCGGCGGAGTGGGCGGACGTACACGTCAACCGTGTTCCACGTAGAGGACACGAGCGCGCTCTCCTGCTAACACGCGCGGGGTCTAGCTGCCGGTAGGCCACGGGCATAACTTTATGGTCCCGTGAATCGTCCACGGTTCCATGTTCGAGGGACGGTTTGTTTGCGTGTTCCGTCGTGTCAAAAGCGTGCATTATCATACCGGTGCGTTGATTGGAGTCGGTGTTTTTTCTTGCTCTGTCCTGCGTTGATCGATAGAGGTGAGAGCGAAATCTGCCGTGATTCGTGCAGCTCACCATAACCCACCTCACCTCTATCAATGATTCGTGCAGCAATCTCCGTCGCTGTCGACGTGACAGGGCTCATGGACAATTCCGTGTTCAAAGTTCAGAGCACGAAGCCGGTAGGCCAATTATTTCCGCAGCTTCACCAACTGGCTTGCGTGCACCACACATCGCCCACGGTCAATTTTTTTTTTCGTATGAAGCTCAGAGCCCGACCGCTACGATGCCGACGTGACGCCGTACGCTGTGAGCTTCCTTGCATGCCGCTTCGCCGCACGGGCGGCACGCGAAATCGGGTTCCGGGTACCGAAGCCGCCAAGCGCGCGCAGCGTCCTCACGTGTGCGCGCGGCACGGCCACGTGCCGCATCCGTCCGCACGCCACCGCGTGCGGCTTCCGGTGCTAAGAATTTCTGGGCCTTCACGGTTGGGCCAAGTTTAGACAAACCGTGGGCCAGGCCGCAGACAGCTTAAAGATCTGCTCACGGCGGTAGGTGGAGGAGGCCGACATCGAGTCAACAGTCAACCGAGCGGTAGGAGGACGAAACCCACACCCACCCACCTAAAACCTAATAAGGCGGCGGCAGCGGCAGCGAGCAGACGAGGACCGCGGGGCACGAAGGGCGACCAACCCCATTCCGTTACCAGCACAGCTCTCTCGGATGGCGGCGTATCCGGCGACGGTTTCCACTCCCTCCCGGTGCCTGACCGGCGCCAATCCGCGCTCCGTCGCGCAGCGGAGCACCAGCTCGCTCACGTTCTCGGCGCCGTCGGCTGGGCACCGGAGAGCTGGGGATCGCTGCATCGGCCTCCGCGCCGAGGTGAGCGTGAGGCGGTATCATCGCCCTTGCAGCTTACTCTGCTGCTCGTTATGTATTGATGATGAATTCCTTTTACTTGTTTGGTGCTCGCAGTAAAACCCTGTTCTTATCTTATCCCGCGCTAATACGATTGAATCCGCTCTGTATCCTTCTGACGATGGTCATTTTACCCTCGCGAAACCGAGTTATCTGATAACGTCCGTCCACGCAGGTTGCCAGTGGCGTGCAGAGTGCGAGTGTGGTAGGTGATGGAGGTGAGTTGTTCCTCGCTTGTCTCGCTGGTTCATATTTGCGTTCATGATTCAGGAACTTTGTCATGGCAGGGTTTGAGGACCTCACTGATCCCTAATCACGGCTGTTGAATCATTACGCTTGCAGCTCAAAGGCCGTGGAAGCTGAGTGATGCACGCCTTGTTCTAGAAGATGGCTCGGTGTGGAGGGCAAAGTCCTTCGGTGCTTCAGGAACCCAAGTTGCTGAAGTGGTTTTCAACACATCATTGACAGGGTAAATCATACAGGGCTGGCTTATGTTTGTTTCTGGGACTCCTGACTTATGAAAATTTAAGACAAGATTTAAGGATTTACATCAGAGTTTGGGTTAGTATAACCAGTAGGGATGAATTAGACAAGATTTATAGGCTTAGGCTGTGTGCTTCAATTTCTTGAGCTGCCACGGATGTTATTTTTGTTATGTGTACACAGTTTTTTTATGACTAAGAATTGCTACTTATCTGTGATTGCAGCTATCAGGAAATTTTGACTGACCCGAGCTATGCGGGTCAATTTGTCCTTATGACAAACCCCCATATTGGAAACACTGGCGTTAATCCTGGTCTGTAACTCTTCTACTTTAAATACGAATGAGATACTTTTCCAACAATTAATTATGAAATAAAACATAATGCTCTTGCAGATGACGAAGAATCAAACCAGTGTTTCCTTGGTGGTCTAATCATAAGAAATTTAAGCATATGGTAAATTTTCTGTTAGCGGACACTTGAGAACTTTCTCCCTCTTTTTCTTTTGTTAAATTGATATTTTTTGTAGTACTTCCAACTGGCGGTGCAAAGAGACACTTGAAGAGTATCTGATTAAGAGGAACATCATGGGAATATGTGAGTTATAAAAAATACTCCCTCTCCCTCCCCCTTTATCTCTCTCACACACAGACACGTGCACGCGCGCCCGCACTCACACACATGCAGACACATTCTATAATCTTACCTTGTATTTTTTTTTCTGCAGATGATGTTGATACACGTGCTATTACAAGAAGGTTAAGGGAAGATGGTAGTCTTATTGGTGTATTGAGTACTGATGAATCTCGAACAGATGCAGAGTTGCTTGAAATGGCTAAGAAGTGGAAAATTGTTGGTATGTTGGGATTTCTTCAAGCAGCGATGTGTTTTCAAGAAGTCACCTCTTTATTGGAACCCCTATTATTCTCTATATTTGCAATCAAATGAAGAAAGAATATACCATATTTATTTTCTCAGCATTTTGTACTTAGTAAGGATTAGCTTCGTAGGTGTTGATGCTTTTGATTAAAATATATATCAGTGTGTATTATAGAATTGGGTTTCATTTCTATGAGAATGACTAAGTATAGTTGCTGGCTCGCCAAGCCTATCACAACCCCTCCTCCTTTATTTGTACTCCCTCCGTCCCCATGAACTTGTCGCTTTGTAGTTCGAAAATGAACTACAAAGCGACAAGTTCATGGGGACGGAGGAGTATTTTTTTACTCATCTTATTTTTTATTACTTTTCTTCAAAAATTGTTGGGTTTCATTTCTAGCCGACCCCAACTTGTTTGGGACAAAGGCTTGGTTGTTGTTGTTGTTGTGGATTATAGAATTTCCTTACTTATATGATACATGTTTACATTAAGAACTCAGTGCCATTGGATATCATTAATGAATTCGTTATTTCTAATATTTCAGCATGTCTACTAAAAACAGTTAAAAAACAAAAGAGAGCAATTAGCAATATCTACTCTGAACTGTTGGAGGATGTAGATTTGGTTGTTGATACAAATTATTTTCTCATCTATAACTATATTTCTTCGACTCGATACTGCTTGATTCTTCTCGTACCAGGACCCTGGATACATTTTTAATTGTAACAGTACTCTCATGGGTGATGTCTTGGTGATGTTTATGCTGTTAATCACTTGGTTGTAACTGAAGGATATTCTGTTTTGGTACTATGCAGGAATTGATTTGATTAGCGGTGTCACATGTGATGCTCCATACGAATGGTCAGACAAGACCGATTCAGAATGGGAGTTCAAGAAGGATCAGTCCAGTGAAAGCTTTCATGTCAGTATTGCCACTCATTTTTCTTTAACTCATACAAAATAAATCTCATACCTAACATTGGCTTCATTTTCTTATATAGTTGGTTGCTTATGATTTTGGAATCAAACATAATATTATGAGACGCTTGACATCATATGGATGCAAAATAACTGTTGTCCCAGCAAATTGGCCTGCTTCGAAAGTACTTAATTTGAAGCCCGATGGTGTTCTTTTTAGCAATGGTCCTGGAGACCCATCTGCTGTTCCCTATGCCGTGAAGACAGTACAAGAAATTATAGGGAATGTTCCCGTGTTTGGCATATGTATGGGCCACCAATTGATTGGGCAGGCTCTTGGCGGAAAGACATTTAAAATGAAATTTGGTCATCATGGGGGGAATCATCCTGTTTGTGATCTACGGAGTGGACGTGTGGACATAAGTTCGCAGGTTTGTCTTACTTCCTTCTACATTTGAATAGTTATATATGTTCAAAATAAAAACTTTCTCTATTGATGTAGTCCTGATCCTCAGAATTTTAGTACTTCAATTTTTTATTTGTCCGTTTAGTGTTGTGCAATTGTAGTGCTGCAATTGTATGTTGAGTGCTTTTTTTTTTCACTCCACCAATTTCTTTTTGATTTTATGGGTTTAGTTTTGTCTGAACAATTACTTGATATTATTCCTCTTGCAATGACCACTGTTTGTTGCCGTACGACCTGTCTGTCTGTTTGTTCGAGAGGTGCTGCACTTCATTTTTTTACGTTGTAAATTTTGAGTTGATCAGACTCTTAATGTAGATTGTAAGTTTGTTTTGTTAGGCAATGTTTTCTTTTTAAAAAAATTGACACAGCAGTCGGTATAAAAACAATAACATTGATCAAATGGATCTGCTGATCTGGTAGTATGATGATTGATGAATGATAATATTGGTTCTGTTGTATCAGTCTTTGTGTTTGGCATTGTCCTGATGTAAATATGTTTTGCTGCAGAACCATAATTACGCCGTTGACCCGGAATCACTTCCGGAAGGGGTGCAAGTAACTCACGTCAATCTCAATGATAATAGCTGTGCTGGCCTTCAGTACCCCAAGATGAAGCTTATGTCTCTCCAGTACCATCCGGAGTCCTCCCCGGGGCCACATGACTCTGACACAGGTACATTTCTTTTTTAGTATTAATCCTTCTAAACTCTTCTAGTTGTATAAGCTGTTGTAGAATGATGTACCACTATTTGTCATTGAGCTAATGTTTGGTTTCATCTCTTGTGATATACAGCTTTCAGTGAATTTATAGAGCTCATGAAGACCAACAAATTGTGAGTGAGGAGGACATGAAAAGGTTAATAATTGTATTGGGGCACCCGTGCACGAAAGTTCTGAAGAATATGTTGTATTTGTAGTTTTTTGTCTTTAGGTGTTCTCCTTGATATTTCTTTTGGCTTTATAAAGGACTTATAATAAGATGCTTTGTACTGTGTATGAGTAAATCACCTCGTTGAAATTCTTGTCGTGGCAACAAAATTTCAAGTTGGTCATTATCAACAAGGTTCCGTCGTGTAATCAATCTTCTACGGGGCACTAGTAAAATGTCTTGCGGATTTCATTTGTTCAAGTAAAGCTGGTCATAAGGAGCTCTATAGTAGGACTAAAGTACGGCTAGCAATTAAGGCTCGTCAAGGGAATACTATTATAATTCCAGGTTAATCTGGTCCTTTGCACAGATACGCACAACGTTGTTGTGAACTTCTAAATTTCTGATTGATAATCATCCAGCTTTCTGTGGGAACGAGTCCTCTGAAGATTTTCCATGTGAGTCAAATCATGATAGAAACTTTCTTGTTTATCTGTAATGCACTTTGTAGCTAGATGCTGTCTGGCCATATTGATGGTGCTAAGTCGAGTGGGCTAAGGGTCAGGACTCTTTGCTGTTTGCGTTTCAAATACGGTTCCAACTTGGGGTGTACTGTTTTCGATCAACGACCATCATTTGTTTCAGTCAAATTTGTTTGTTGGAATAATAGGACTGGGGAATTTATTACGTGCCTCTTTCTGCATTGTGCAATATTTTTTATATGGTCCGGAGGTTGTAAGCAATCACACTCCATGAAAAGCAGGCTGCAGGCTGCAGTGCTGGCGAATCCGTCTTCTCTTTTTAGAGCGTTCTTGGCGAGGCGCAGTAGTGTTTCATTTAATAGGTCCTTTGAGCCAGCAAGGCTTAGTATTTTACTCCCTCCAGTTGTAGTATAAATTTACACTACTTAATGACAATAATTTTAAAAATTAAAGAGAGTATTATAGCAAAATCAACGAATTAAAACTATCACGCTGTAACTCTGCCACCGCTCGGCACTTGCGACACCCGCTCCATCTGACGTGTCCTGCGGTTCCAAATGAGCGGCGCCATTCGTGCCGCAGCTCCGTACTCCATGGACCACGGCGTCGTCTTTTAAATCTCAGCGCTTCACTGACATTTTCTCTCATCTCTTATGCTCCCTACGAATTATTTGCTCATATTTGTTTACATGGATTTAACCTCGAGACAGATCCGATATTTTATTTTATTACCGGACGGCTGGGTTTGTATATAAGTATTTGTAAAAAATGAAGCCGTACATCCTACTACACCATATAATATAAATTGTTCATCGGAGTTTGGGCTTGGCCACTTGGGCCCGGCCCCATAAGGTCGGCACTAACCTCGAAGCATCCCTCGGCTCACCAGCGTGCCCTTCTTGTTCGCCCGCGCCGTCGCGCCCTCTCCAAAAATCCAGCCACCGACCCGAGCACGGGCACTTCACTTCCCCCGCATCACAGGAGGAACTCTCTGCTCCTGCTCTGCGGTCATCATCTCGTCGTCGTCCTCCTCCTCCCCTCCGACCATCCACGGAACTTCCGGTGTTGACGGTGGAGATCCATCTGCACTTGTGAATTGTGATCGATTTCATCTGTTGGTGAGGAGCCCTAATTTGCTTGGATTAGTGGAGCAATCTATTCTGAACCTTTCTATGTCTCCGTCTGTTGGGTGCGGAATTCCTTGCTACTCAATGTTGTCTGTTTAATCTTCTTCTCAAATCTGATGATGCAGGCTACAGAGACTACTCCCAGCCAGATGGAGCAGAATGACTCCATGGCTGACTCGCCAAGGAGGCGGCATAACCTTCTGCGCGACAAGATTCAGCTGAGGGAAAGGAAGGACAGGAAGCGCTATGAAATTGTCCCGTTCCCTGATCCACTGTCTTTTGAGAAGGGCTTCTTTGTCGTGATCCGTGCCTGCCAGCTTCTGGCGCAGCGCAATGAAGGGATGCTATTCGTGGGAGTAGCCGGCCCCTCTGGTGCCGGGAAGACCGTGTTTACTGAGAAGGTGGTCAATCTGACGCCCGACGTTGCTGTTATATCAATGGACAACTACAATGATGCAACTCGTATAATTGATGGCAATTTTGATGGTACCCCGCCGAGCACTTTGCATTTTTTTTTTCGGTTGCTACTTCCTTCACAGCAAAAAGAACTTCTGAAAAGAACTAGTTGTCGTTACATAGGTCTGAGCTGAACTGACTATCTCTTTTTCAACCGCACACCCCTGCAACAATAATGACGTAACTGTTTTTATATGCTTTATATGATGTCATGAAAATATCAGAGAACTCTCAATATAAGCTATATTCACGAAGGTAATAGTGTCGCGGGCCATGGAAAATGAGGTTTTCACCTTTTCACACTTGTTCAGATCCACGTCTAACAGACTATGACACACTGTTGGAAAATATTCATGGTCTGAGGGAAGGGAGGTCAGTTCAGGTTCCAATCTATGATTTCAAATTGAGCTGCCGGACTGGGTATAGGTAAATAATCACTGCCATCTTTCAGTATTAGGTGCATCTTTTATCATTCATTACTTAATATTATCATTGCTATGTGCAACAGAACAGTTGACCCCCCTAGCTCCCGGATTGTTATCATTGAAGGTATTTATGCATTGAGTGAGAAGATACGACCTTTGCTGGACTTGCGTGTTTCCGTTACTGGTGGTGTTCATTTTGACCTGGTGAAGAGGGTTCTACGGGACATACAGCGAGCTGGCCAGGAACCTCAACAAATCATTCATCAGATCTCTGAAACGGTAGCTTGACTTCAACTTGGCTATACATTGTATTGGGATTTTTTTGGTTCATCATAACATGTAAATTACCTGTTACATCCATTTGTGCAATCAAATGAATATTGAATAGTTGTAATTTTCAGGTTTATCCAATGTACAAGGCTTTCATTGAGCCAGATTTGGAGACGGCTCATATAAAAATTAGAAACAAATTCAATCCATTCACAGGGTTCCAAAATCCTATGTACATTCTAAAGGTAGATTTTACTAATATCTTCCTTTTGTTTTTCAAAAAAACTATGGTGGGTCGGCCCACATGAATTCTATCTGAAACTAATATCTTCTTTTGTCATCCATGTCCTGAAAATCTTAATGTATCTGATGGCAAACAGTCAACTATTGAATTCTTCACCAATGTCTTTTATGATCGATTAAGATAACCTGACTCTTGGATGTCTACATGTGCAGTCACTAAGGTCTCTAACACCTGATAAAATCAAGGCTGTGTTAGGTGATGACCATACAGAAAGCAATGAAGAAACTTATGATATATATCTTCTTCCACCTGGTGAAGATCCGGAATCATGCCAATCATACCTGCGAATGCGGAATAGGGAGGGAAAATATAATCTCATGTTTGAGGTATTTCAGTTTCATGTTCAATAGCTACATACTATATTACTGTAATATTGCAAGGTTCTTTGGTTTGATGCACTTCTTGATATTTTTCTTCATAGACATAGTTTTCAGGAACTCAACACAGTAGGGTATAGTTTAGTTGTGTCATCTCGCTCAGAATCTTAACTGCGCTTCTTGTTTATGTTCATTAGGTTTGCGTATGGTAACACATTTCCTCAGTCTTTTGTTACCTTTATTTATCCCCATTCTCCTGTAACTGTTCGTAATAAAGACAACCTTGCTGTTGGCCCTGCTGTTCACCAACTCCCTAATATTGTTCGTATTTGTATTTTTGAGGAATGGGTGGCGGACAATCCTTTTATCATATCCCCAAGGATTACTTTTGAAGTCAGTGTACGTCTTCTTGGTGGTTTGATGGCATTGGGATACACTATAGCAGCTATACTGAAGAGAAGCAGTCGTGTTTTTTCTGATGGCAAAGCAACTGTTAAAATTGACTGGCTGGAGCAACTTAACCGGCAGTATATACAAGTGAGCATAATCAATCTTATTTGGTTCGTATAATTACTCTCAATGTTGTTTTGCACATTTTGAGTCCTTGGGTACTGTTAGATTTGTTACTCTTTGTATACCGGCAACTATTTATGATGTGCAAATGTTATAACCTCGATTCTCCATTTTAGGTGCAAGGAAGAGATAGAATATATGTCAAATTTGTTGCTGAACAGTTAGGCTTGGGTGGTTCTTATATACCACGCACCTATATTGTGCAAATTCAGCTGGAGAAATTGATGAATGATGTTATGGTATGTATTTTGTTAATTATATGCCTATACACAGTATGTTTACATGCTTATATAGTACGTATCACATTATTTTTAGTTATACTGCTTAATTTGCTATTGGTGTTTGACTTATATCCAGGCATTACCAGAAGATCTGAAGACAAAGCTCAGTATTGATGATGAGCTGGTCTCAAGCCCGAAGGATGCCTTTTCACGTGTCTCTGCAGATAGGAGAAGCCAGCTTATGAAAAGGTTTGTTATACCATCCTTGTTTTCTGTGTAAATTATTACCCCTGCAAGATTGAAATTTCTGAAACTTTAAACATTGGAATGTGAACAAAAATAGCTCACTTTTTCTTGTCGATGTTGACCAGTGGTCTATCTCATTCATATTCTACTCACGGGGACAAAAATATTGTGAAGTTGAGTAAACTGACAAACACTAACAGACGGTTTGGCGGAGAGCGAACCACTGAATCATCATCTGCCATTAATCAGGTGACTTCTGTGAAGAGTTAAAACTAGCATTGCAATTTTATGACCTGCATTTGACATGGATGAACTCTGAGTTGTAATGTTTTTTCTGTTGCCATTTGTATTCTGCAGGGAGCAATCACTCAGCTGTCAGAACAGATAACAACGTTGAATGAAAGGATGGATGAGTTCACCTCTCGAGTTGAAGAACTCAATTCAAAATTTACAGTAAAGAAACATTCGCCAAGTCAGCAGAATTTAGCTCTCCAAAATGATGCTTGCAATGGTTCCGCGCCTACAAATTTCTTTGTTTCTCATCTAGGCAATGGTACTCTGATACCTCATTCATCATCATCAAATCAACTTTCAAAAGAGTCACCAATGATGGAAGAGGTATCCCTTGCTCCTTCCCTCTCCCTTCCCTTGGTCTATTTAAACTAGGCAATGATTTTGCCTATACTGTGACTACTCAAGTTCAGTTCTTATCTAGAGCTTTTAGTTTGTAATGCGATAAAGGTCAATAATTAATCGTCTATGTAGAATTAATCGGTATTATCAATATCTGTGTATTTAATAACTTTAGAACTCAGGCTCATGATTTTTTATTGAAGAAATTGTTGTGGCCTCAGAAACAAATTGTTACAATAAATAGTGAAGGATCACACAGTCTGTGGGTGTCTTCAAATCAAAGACAAGAAGCTCACAAGTAGTCTGAGTCTATCTAATCTGAAACGAATGAAAAGAGAAGCGTCTGATTTAGTTTCACTTCCTAGTACATTAGTACTGGTGGTGGCACACAATTATCAATGACCTAAAACAATGAAGTTCTTGCAATAATTTTGTGGGGTCACTGTGTCAGCTAGTATGTCGATTGCAAAATGCACGTACTGATTACATGGCTTCATATGGTGCATGTAATTCTCATATTGTGACCAGTCCTTTTTTTTATAGATCTTGACATGCCATTCTACATTTCATGCTTTGTTCCTAAACAGACTCTTGTCTTCTTTGTTTCAGCAGATTGTGATCATATCAAGAGGCCAGCGGCAATTAACACATCAGCTCGATAACCTGAGCAGCCTGCTTCATGAGCATTTGGTCTTGACGCGCGAAGCAAATGCCGCCAGCAGGAACCGAATGCTGGATGCGGACTCAATCATCTGTCCAATTATATGCCTAACTGTTGGTAGCGTTGCATATATCATGTACAAGAGTCTCAGCCGGAACTGAGTAAATTGATCAGTGAATCAGCCAAAACATGCTGCTGTGATGATCGCTGCTGCTTGCCATCTGAGTCTGGCCAAAAGCCGTAGGAAGCCAACTGTTTCAAGTTATCTGCACTACTCCAGACCACATACAGATATTGTCTCCTGCGAGCTAAAGAAAGGCGGCCCTCAACATCAATTTAGACCAGGAGGACCGTATCTAACATTTGATGGTCCAAGACTGATAAACTCCTATACAAGTACAATCAACAAAATTTGAGGGAATACATTGTCTGTAACGGATGCTGGACATCTCCGGTACCAATAAATTTTGGCGATGATGTAATCCTTAAATAATACCATCGCAATTTTGGGAATAAGTAATACAGATATTTTTGTTGAAAATGTGCCGTCTGTCTTATTAATCCTCACTCCTTCATGGCTAACAAAACTAGTTCAGTTTGAATTTGAACTCGATTAGCTGTCCTCACTTGGTAACAATGTGTTTTAGTGATGCACCGGGTCGCAAAAGCTGCAAGTCGAGAGTACTGAACGGAATCACGGTACAAGACATCAGGATTTTTCCGAAGCGGTCACGTCCTCTTTTCTGCAACCGAACCGAGCGTGACACAATGATACGTGACACGCTGCTGCACGCTATCCTCCTCGGACACGGAATAGGAAAACCACTCGACTGGAGATTGTGTCTGCGGCCCAAACCCGAATCGCAACAACGACAATCCTGGGCCGGTTGGCCCGTCCGTCTCCGAACCCCATGCCAAACCGCGACTATAAATCTCGCCTCTTCTGACTTCGTCCGCCATCCACCGTGCAAAGTGTCGACTCGCCTATTCGCATCGCCGCGACTCGCGAGTTCACATCCTCTGCCGTATCGTCGCTCACTCGCTCCGCTCCCGCGAACCTAGGGTTGCTTCCAGCCTCGCGATGGATAAGGACAAGGGCAGCGTCGCCGTGGCTCCGGCCCCGCCCTCCTCCTCTTCCTGCGCCGGCGGCGGTTGCAAGAAGGAAAAGCGCTTCGAGATCAAAAAGTGGAACGCCGTCGCGCTCTGGGCCTGGGGTACGGACCGCAACCAAATCTCTCTCCCTCACTGCTCTTCCTTTTTCTCTCACTGCCCTCTCATCTCGCCGCGATCTGACGCGATTCGTCCTCGTTTTTCCGCGATTTTTTTTCAGACATCGTGGTGGACAACTGCGCCATCTGCCGCAACCACATCATGGACCTCTGTGAGCTCTCTTACCCAATGCATCTACCCGCTCCCGTTCGATTCGCTTTCGTATGAGAGTTTCATCTGACTCTGCGGTGTCGTCGGGATTTTATCCCGCGTTTATGTTTTGTGTGTCTCGTGCAGGCATAGAGTGCCAGGCGAACCAGGCCAGCGTCACCAGCGAGGAGTGCACCGTCGCTTGGGGTATGATACGCATGATCCTCTTACCTTGTCCTCCTCCCTTCCCGAATGCGGGCTTACTTTCCTTGCACTTTTGACTTGGCTGAGTTTTGTTGTGCGATGGTAGTAGCATCGTAGTGGGTGCTTGATTAGCTAATGTTGTAGCGTGACATTTGTTGCGTTAGGATCATCAGAGGCGGAGTGGTTGGAAGGGGATTGCTACGGGGTAGAGTCTGCCAGGGCCAATGGTGCCTGTTATGGCACTTTGGTAGTCCTGTTCCTGCTGCTATTATTGCTGGTTGGAACGATTTAAGATATATCTTGAAGTTACAAATATTTTATTTGAATGAATCAAGTTGCTAGAGTATGAATCCATGCCTAGGGATTACTCCTGTTTTCTATCTTATATGTATGAACTTTGGGGGCAAAGTAACACCTATTCTGGGCTGCTTGTAACTAGACTGTAATTACACATATATTTGTTTGAAAGAATAAAGTTGCTAGAAAATGAATTGAGTAATTGATGCCTGGGGATTACTGGTCCTGTTTTCTATCATGTATGCATCATGAATTGAGTCTGAACTTTGGGGCCAAAGTAATACTGATTCTAGGCTGCTGTAACCAATGTGTAATTACACATTTTGTTTTGACAAATAAAGTTGCTAGGATATGAATCGATGCCTGGGGTTCCTCGTCCTGTTTTTTATCCTGTATGCATAATGAATTGAGTGAGAAGCCCAGAATTTTGGGGGCAAAGTAACATTCTGGGCTGTTACTAACACATTTTATATCAATAGCGTTAGTCATGAATATCATGCATGATCAGTACTTCTGGAGGCCTCTTGCCTGTATTGCACATTTGCAGCAATATGCATGTATATTAATGTCAGCTTTCTGAAGATAACAAAAGTTATGTAGCTATAAACTGTCTGTGCATCTTGCCTACCTCAAAACTGTCGAAAGATTTAGGGTTATTATTAGAATGGTTAAAAGTTATTCAGTTGAGGGTGGTAACTGGATTTCATGATTATTGAAGGGTTCCATCTAGATTTGTGAAGTATTGTATTAGAGCTTATTTGCCCTTGACTAATTGTAGTTTGTATCTGTAAGGTGCGCAATTTAATTTGCAAAGTATAATGATATAACGAGTTCACTAGACAACTGATTGTAATCTGTATGTGACTGTATCTCAGGAGTTTGCAACCATGCATTCCACTTCCATTGCATCAGCCGTTGGCTCAAGACACGTCAAGTTTGCCCACTAGGTTGGTAACCTGAACAATGTGTTTGTTACTCTTTTGAGCCTTGTGCCCTTTGCCTCACCTTATAAAATCTAATTTTGCATTGCAGACAACAGTGAGTGGGAGTTCCAAAAGTATGGTCATTAGACCCGCATGGCTTTGGCGTGAAGTTGCTCCATGTATTATAGTCAGCAGTAGTAATTGATTATGGTCAGTAGTAGTTGCTGGTAGCTTCGTTTAATACTTTAATGTTTCTGAGAAGTTGGATTTTCGTTTAAACTGTATGCATTATTGAGACACACTGTCCAGTTTGTAAGCTCTTACTGCTGCAAGGAATATCTCTATTCGTGGGCGGATCAACAGTTGATTTCCCTTTTCTGAAGTTGGATTTTATGCCATTTTCCTTTTGAAAAATGTCTTTCTCAAAAAAAAAAAAGATACTCCAAACATATACAGTAGTTTCTTTTATTTGCTGCTCCAAATGTATGCAAGTGCTGTGCATTGTGTGCCGGATCTGAAATATGACTTGGAGCTGGCGACACAACAGTTGACCATGCGACGAAGATGCACCGGTGTTTTCATCTTCTAAAGCCGATCAGAACTTTGTTACTCAAACTGCTAGAATGCTTCATGTGCTTGGAGGACGTAATTTCCTTATATATATGGTATGGACACCCTGACCCGCTACAGCAAATCACGCGCAATTGCGCCATGGTCTTGCAGAATTCGGCGTCGGTCAGCGACCCAGGGTCCCCTTCGCCTTTGAGAGAGAAGCCATCGTTTTTTTTTTCTTTTTAATAAGGAGAAGCAATCCATGTGAAATACTCCCCCATTTCAAAATTTACCGAAGCCTATTGAGAAACAGTCCGACCTCGCACCGATTAGTGATTAATGACCGAACAGCAAGCATTCGCTGGCTTCTCGCTTTCAAGTGGCCAAGCAGGTTCAAATGCGGTGTAGCACAGAGATGTGTCATCTGAACAGGTACAGGTACAGCTACTTCGATATTGCCAGCCTGCGATCCGTGCACGAGATAGAAACAGTACGCAGCATTAGTAAAGAAAAACACAAAAAGGTAGCTTGAAGGCTGACCAAGTAACCAATGAACAAAATTTGTAACTTTACAACAATCGATTATCATTTCAGATTTCTAAACCCGTAAACACCACTATTCTCATTGACGCATCTGAACAAACAATTCACACAGCTTAGTAACAATACTCGTGTTTCATCATACTGGTCTTCCTTGCAGGGAAGTGATGGATTCATGCTGCAACTGTATTTCTCTTGGCGACGGTATATGGGTTCGTCTCTAGCAGATTCTCCAGGGACTTTGCCTTCCTGCTTCTCACTCTGCCTGCCTCCTTCAGCAGCTCCGCAAGCCTCCGCTTCTCATCGTCCACGTCTGGGTTTGCTGTACCCAGCTTCTCCTCACGCATTCCAACGACATATTCCAAGATCTCGATGGCCTCATCCAGCCTGATTAAATTAAACATGGATATATTAACTGAATTGAACACAAACTTTTCACATTTGCTAAAAGCTTGCTGATTGGTGATTGTGTGTCTGTGTGCGTGCAGTCTGTACTGTGTTTCATAAAAAGTTTGTGAAAAAAAAAGTAAAACAAACTTTGCACATTTGCCAACAGCATGCTGATGGGTGATATTTTTTATTTCAGTTTAGCTTGGAAGTAACTCAGAAAGATAACATTGTTGCTTGAATATGACATTACCAGCTAAGCTCGTGTTGACATTTCTGATCCAGCCAGTTGTACACTCATACTCAGTACCCACTATAAAGCTAACAGTCCACATGCCTTACAAAGTGGCATGAAGTTTCCAGACGAACAAGAAGAAGAAGAAAAACTCAAATAGGAAAAAGATAAAGCAAGGGCATATAGCATGTGCAATACACCACTTTACAGAACAACCAGCTACGTGCAACTAAAGATGATTTATAAGACGGTCCTACTTCAATTAAGTTTATAAAACTTTATCAGCAATCAATATCTCATCAACTCAATTGGATAAGCAAAAGCTGGCAAAGATGCTAATCATGTGCCAAGCTGGTCTAGAAGATGAGATGATAGGACTAAAGAGTTCCCACTTGCAAGAGTTATAATATACACTACATATTAGCTATTATTTTCAGAATATTAAGAGCACTAACAGAAACACAAACAGTATTTATTTGGGACAACAACTCTGATTTCTAGTTTTCCATATTCACTTAGGGATGAATCTTTTGAGAATATGAAATGTAAAGCACGCAAGGAGACATAAATTTTAATGGAAAACAAGGTTAACAAGGCCCTAAACAGCTGGCAAATGAGATGTTCAGGAAATTATCACAATATGGTTAAGTAACAAAGTGCAAGATATATTTTCAGATAGGAGACAATGGAGTTGGTGATGCCTAGATTGTCACAAACTATCACAATCTTGCTGAAAGGAATTATCACAATATTGTCATGAAAAATTACCACAATCTTACTGAAAGAAATGCGGGAATAAGTAGGGAGCTTACCTTCCCATTGCATCATAAGTTCCAGCAAGATTGCTGTATACTCCTAATGTATCTGGATGATACGGACCATATTCTTGCTCCAGAACAGTTCTGGCTTCCTCAAACAGTTCTGCAGCTTCATTTATTGAGTATCTTTGAACGCACGCCAATCCCATTTGGTTCAAGGCAATCCCAAAGAAGGCAGATTTTTTCTCACCACAAGTGCGGAGCTTTGTAATTGCACTCTTGAATGAATCATACGACTCTCCGTAATTTCCCAAAATATAGTGCAGGACGCCCATCTGAGCCTCAATTCCAGCAATTGTGCTTTGTTGGCCTGCTGAATTGTTGTACATTTTTAAGGCCTTCTGGAGTAACTTGAGTGCTTGCTCATGCTCATTCATGGTCTCATATATGGCTGAAACATCAGTCAAACCTGTTGCAATTTCTTCCAGAGAAGTCCCTGGAATAGGCTTCTGATAAATCTTGAGGGCATTTTCACAGTAGGATTTTGACTCCCTTAGTTTCCCAACCTTGTTGTAGAGATCTGCTAGACGCACAAAAACAGAAGCCACAGTTGCATGATTATCCCCTTTGCTGGTCTTAAATACTGTAAGAGCTTTCTGGTAAGCAAACACAGCCTCGTCATACCGGCCCAGTGAGAGGTAAATGTCACCAATACTGCAATCCACTGAGGCCACCTCAGTCTCTTGTCCATTGGCTACCATGGCCATACTAGCCATCATTAGATGCTCCAGGGCAGCTTCATGATCACCCTTGGTGTCACAAATGAGACCCATCAGCCTCCGATCAGCTGTTTCTTCAAGCGATGCTGCATCTCCAGTCTCCCTGTGAATGTCAAGAGCCATCTGACACAATTTCTGTGCTTCATCAAGTTGCAGTGCCTGCACATGGGCCTCAGCCAAGTAGCGGCAGGTCTCTCCAATCCTTGGGTCCTGCTCTCCCAAGGTTTGCTTCTGAATTTCAAGACCGGTGGCATACCATTGTAGTGAGAGTGCAGTCTGACCTAGCATCCCATAGGTGTCCCCTAACTGCATACAACCAGAAAACTTTGCGAGAGCATGCTCCTGACCTTCCTCGATTACAGGGATCTCGATGGATCGCTGCAGCACAGGTAAAGCCTCTTCAAACCTTCCCAAGTTACAGTAGATTGCTGCCACAACATGCAAACTCATCACCAAGTTCAAGCTCGGCTTTCCACCTGCACATTTCTCAAATGACTTGGTGGCTCGGAGAGCGTACTTCAGTGCCCGCCGTGGATTTTCGGAGGCAATCAGGTCTCTTGCATGTTTAAGAAGAAATGGACCGAGGTCCGGATTATCAAGACCAGCATCTTCTGTTCCATTCCGTGGATTGCCGTTTGACTTCCGACGACGGCCAACTCGGCTTCCAGGTTTGCTGACCTCGCTCTCACCTTCCTCGGGGGATGCCTTGCCATTAGGGCCAACAGATGCATCAGACTCGAGCTGTGATTTTGATGCCTTCTTTGACTTCTTGGATGAAGTGGATGATTGTGTCTTGACTGGGGTTCCATTCCCAGGAGCAGGTCCTGCATTAGCAACACTTCCACTCTCCTCTTCCTCCTCGATCACCTTCATAGCCTCCATCTCCCCAGCAACAAGGTGGCGAAGCTCCGAGTCAATCCTTGATTCCTCTCCGTCCGATCCGAAGCTTTCACGTGATGGTGATCCACCATCATTTGAGCTCTCCATCTCACACACGTTGTTGTAGAGCTGCTCGATTGAGGGCTCCCCAGCACCGGAACCCTGAACGTGCATCTCAAGTGCTTGGCTTTGCATGCTTCCCACCATAGTTGAAGCTGCTGTCGACTTCGGGACAGACAAGTTTTCATTGTTTTGAGGCAAATTCGCACCGTTGGGCAACTCCTCTATAACATCTCCATCGACTGCGATTCCAGGCATCTTGTTCGACAATTATGCCAAAGTTGTTCAATCACAGAAGCCGAAACAGATGGCTACCTCTCCAGAGTACCATGAAAGAAAATAAACAAATCAATTAGGATGACATGTAAATTAAGAAATGACCATCCCCTTTCCCAATTGGAACGAAATCTCCCCATCCTCGTCCGCGCCCACGGGCGAAAATTTCCTCCCATTCTCGCCCCCGCGCAGGGATTGACATCCCCGCCACGTAAGGCATAAATTCCAACTACCAGAGGAAGGAGGACGATTAGAGGATTGGGGAGGAGAGCGCAGCTCTCACCTTCCGTCGTCAACGTCGAAGCTGGAGGAGCCCGAGGCGGCAGGATTGTGCCCCGTTTCTGTCCGCGTGTGCCGCCGGGCGCAGGACGCACGAGGCAAAGCCGCTGCTAGCTGCTTGGATGAAGCCGCACGGGCCGCCGTGCTTGCCGCGCCGCTGCGGTGTGCTTCTGGGATCTGAGTTCCGTGTGGCCGCAGGGTAGATACGAGGAGGAAATAGGAGGTGGAAGAGCCAGCGCGGCAGCGTCTCATTTTTCCTTGTCCTTTTATTATTTAAGGACATCGATCCGGACGTCCAGAGCGCTTCTCGCCGCTCGCCCCCGTGACAAACACTGCCAGTTTTAAATTAAAAAAATAAATGGAGTAAACTGAAAAGCAGTAATGAGACTTAATACTCTCGTTTCTTTTTATTTATTATCGATTAGTTCAAACTAGCCTACTGAATTAATGCTAAATAATTTAAAACTGAATTAACCAATATAAAAAGAAAAAATTAGGGGGTATACGTGCAAGGTGCAACTCCTTTCTACAACTCATCTACCATGGGGTATTAATTTGCGGAGACGAAGTTTTACTACTGCTAAGTGGTAAAAGTATTTTTTTTCATTGTTATTGTCCATGAGTCATTAGTATATTTTGAATCAACTTCATGTAGCTTCTTGAAGCTCACTTTGGTTACCTTTTTCTATTTACACATTTCTTATTGTCATCAACGAGCCATGTCTGTGTTTGATGGCACGACACTTCTCGTCAGGTTGGACGTCGCATCCACCGATCAAAACCGTCACATTCTGGGCTCGCATTTCTTAGATCAATGGATGATAACGAAAGAAAAGCACTGCACATCAAACACAAGATTCCTCCGTTCCTTCACATGTCAACTGATCTGACCACACCATTTACATGATTCGTTTCAAGTACTATAGTGACTAGTGACCTCTGATCCTCTATCCGAAAGCTCACAACGTCCTTGTGTTTGGCATATTTTGGAGTCCGCAAGACCACGGGTTTTTATATCATACACCGCACCAGGTTTGTTAACATTCGTATGGATCTTAGCTGATATGTATGGTTAGTTCAAGATCATTTTATAGGGCTGTTTCGCTTTCTGTTTCTGTCTCGTCTTTGCTGTTCCTTGGTTGTTAGCAGGAGGATGGCAGAGTGGGATCGGTTGGCACGAAAGCGACGGAGCGGCAGAAAGGAAGGCCGTTGTCGTTGTAGCTCTCACCGACAGCATCGAGCACTTGTTGGAAGCACGTCTCAACAGATCTTCCAAAGCGCAGCATACTACCTTTCATTCTGACCAACCTCGGACAGCCCATTTAGCCACATCTCTCAATTGGCCCACCCCAACTCAGTACATGGATTCGGCCCACAAAAGCCCGTTTCTTCCACAGCCCGCTAGACGACGGGCCGAAAGCCCGGCTCGGCCCGGCGCGAAAGGTGAAACCGGAGGCGCTGAAACCGGGTGGCGAGTTTTTTTTTTTTCCTTCCACCGGTTTTCCGTCACCGGGGGCGAATCGCGCACGCCGCCCACCTCCCCCCATCTCCCTCCCCGTCAGTCACGTGGCCAAGTCGCAAACCCTTCGCCGCACCACCGCTCCCCTCCTCGCGGGGCCGCCGCGGTCATCTTCCAGTCACCGGCCGGCCCGGCCCGGCCCCTCCCGCCGCGGAATCGTCGCGGTCCTCGCATCGCCTCCGCCGCATCCTCCGGTCCTCTCCGGCGCCGCCGCGGAGCACCCTCGCCGCATCCAGGGCCGCCCCGGATGCTCTCGCAGGCGCCGTCGTCGCGGCGCTTCGTCAACGACGGTACTTTCCCTGCCATCTTCCCCCCCCCCCCCCCCCCCCCCCCCCTCCCGGAGGATCGTTCGGTTACGCTCGCCTGCGATTTGGACCGTTGGGCGTTCAAGTAAATCTAGGGTCCTTGAGTCCATATCCGCAAACAAACGTCTCAAGGATCCTACTATACGGCCTCGTTGAACACCAAATGAGATTTCCTTTCCATTAGGGCAGTTTGTCTGCATATTGAAACATGCCGTTAGGGTTTGGATGAGACATCACTTAATGGCGCTATACCCCTACCCCTACGAAAATGCCAGTATTTTTGTGTGCCAGCTTTGCATGTTTTAACTGACACCATGCGTGCATCAGCTATTTCGGTGTAGTCGTTCCACAACTTTCACACCACAATTTCTTGCATGATTCATATGAACTTTTCGTAATGTGATATATTGGTTTACTTGTCTTGGTTTCAAAGGCAATGTTGTATCTTAGACGTTAGCCATGAGTTCACTATCAGTCCTACTGTCCGAGTATTGTGTCACAATGCTTCCATATATGACTGACTTTTTATCAGGTGCTGCCAACTAATCAGGGCAAATCCTATCTCCGTTTTTTGTTAGCTGGTTTCAAATCCTAAGCTTTATATCACTGTTTCAAATGCCAACTGCCTAGCCCACCGAGGCTTCAGCCTCCAGACCCCCGCTTAATCTACATCTGACATGCCTAAGTGATGACTGAGCCAACCTAATGGTATCTAGGTTCTGAAAAACAACAGCTCGCCTGCTGCTAAAAACATTTTAAAACACTGATATTTCTATGAATTCTAACAACCTATCATAGGGAAATCATAGGAAAACAAAAGAACGTGCATCTTTATGCATACTTATTTATTGCTGTGGTCGCTTCAAACGTTAAGTAAACATTATGGTAGTCTTTAAATATGCCCCCATTTTTCCCTATAAACTGCTGCTCTTTTAGATCTTTTTGCGTGTCTAAGTTTTCATTTTTGATTTTTCTGTTTTCTTCGATTGTGTTATGCTAACAGAAGTTCTCTATTTTTATGTTTAGAATTAATTGACCAGTGTTTATGGACTTGACGCCAGCAGAACAAAATTCTTTCACTGGTTTTGGAACTTGCAAAAGAAATCCTGATGGATCCTCCTGTTATGCAAATGGATTCCCAGTTGCAGAGTGATGCGGAGAAAACTCCATCTATTGCCTTTGTTCTGAAGCATACCGTATCACATGATGATTATGGTTGGACAGGCTCTCATGTCCGGCCAACAAATGAAGCTGTAATATGTAAACCTGTTGAGGCTAACAATAGTTCTCGGATGTGCATAAATGAGGTATTAGATGCACCTTCAGGAAATTCTCCTGAAAATTCTCAGGGTGTAGAACATAGAAAGGCGAAGAACAGCGATGGTTCTTGCTCTCATGATGTAAGACTTCAGTTGAGTGTAAGCACGGGAAATAATGGCTTGCAATGCGAAGATGTTGATTTAAATAAACATACTAAGGAGGATGCACATCATCCTCAAGAAGCGATACATCCTCCTCCCCCTTGTTCATCACCAAGCTCATGCAAATTCAACGGAGGTTCCCTGCCCTCTCAAGGAGAGAGAATTGCAGAAGAGCGTGTGGAAGTGGATGATAATGATGCAGCAAGCAAGAAAGATGGAACAGATTTGGTTGGATGTCATGCAGTGCATAAAGATTTGCAGTGCACGCTTGAAGATCTGTCAGAAGTAGCATGCAGCATTGATTTAGCACGTGATAAATCTTCTATACAGGAAGAGAATGAGACGTCTGTTTCCCCTATAAATGGCATGGACCAGCTTCTTCATAACAATAGTTGCAATGGTGATACCAATTATAAAGGGTCAGAGTTGGTGAGTATGGAAAATACTGGAGATGAAGAAGATCATGCTGTAGCTCTTTGGGTGAAGGTACACGTACACTTTTTGCTGTAACTCCATGCCTGCATCCGCACACTACATTTAGCATATAATGTCCTTTAGAATTCAATTACACTTGCACCTTTTTTATTTTGCTTATTTGAGTTTTTGCATTATATGGGGGAGTTGTTCTCATGTTTCAGTAATTAGTTACCAGGTTTTTTTTTATTTTGCGAAGTTGTTAGAGATTTATACAAATGAAGTTATTAAGAATACCATGTATGTTTGGTTACAAAGTTTTAATAAATAGGCTTCTATGTGGTTTTCAGTTTTTTGAGAGGGCAGGTCACCTCTGTTGTATTCTCATGATGTTTTCTTGACAGTGAAAATAGGTGTGCTACATTTGATGGGTCACTTTTTCAAAAATTGTAGACGTGCAAAAGACAAATATGGTGCCTTCATGCATAATTTGTCACAATGAAGCACACATTATTCATGATTAGACAGACGTGAAATATGTCAACTAGAACTACTATATTTGTCCTCATGAAGTTATTTTAAGTATAGCCCTCGAAAGAGTTTATTTCAAGGGCGATTCATACTAGATACCTGCCATGTCACTCTTTTTTGTACAATATTTCAATATGTGTAGCTTTTGTCTGTCTTGACTTGCTACACAGAAAACTCTGCATAAAGTTTTCTTTCTAGTTTCTGCACCAAAGCTATCAGTTGTATCATTTAAATAAAAATGTGCTGGTTTTGAAATGACTGGTTTCCATGCACATGCATGAGGATGAGGGGAATAATATTTTTGGTATTATGGGTGATTATGTTGCAAGAAATAGGAGAGTTTTGTTTGTGTGCTACCTACTATACGAATTAAGGGACCCAATCTTTACCATTTGCTAGCACTATGTTCATAATCTTTGCTACTTTTCTATTGTCATTTCTGGACCTGAATACCTCATGTACACATTATCTAACCTTTCCATGTGAAACAGTGGAGAGGAAAATGGCAAACCGGAATTAAATGCTCTAGAGTAGATTGTCCTTTACCTACTCTGAAGGCAAAACCAACACATGACCGGAAGAGCTATATTGTTGTTTTCTTCCCGCGAACAAGAACTTATTCGTGGGTAGACATGCTACTTGTTCTTCCGATAGAGGAATGCCCATTGCCACTCGTGAATGGAACTCATCGTAAGTGGAGGAAACTGGTGAAGGATTTGAGTGTTCCTCGACGGTTCATCATGCAAAAACTTGCTATCTCAATGCTAAATTTTAGTGATGAGCTCCATATAGAGGTTGGTTATGTTTATATTATTTCTCCGTACACATGTAGCACTTCTTGACACAATTTTTTTATTCAACAGGCATTTATTGAGAATGCTCGGATGGCCATATCTTGGAAAGAATTTGCTCTGGAAGCATCTTGCTCTAGAGATTATACTGATCTTGGGAAGATGCTCATCAAACTTCAAAATGTAACTCCCAGAACCTTGTTTCATGTGGATATTTCATTCAACATCCCGTGACAACGTTCACTTAAAAAGTACAATGTCCAATTTTGTCCTCATTGCACCATGTATGATGTATCCTTGTTTTTTGTCATCAATTACATTAAACCAGGTAGTACAATTCCTTAGTTAATTTGGCTGCATAAAATAATTACTGTTTCTGGATGAACATTTTCATTGTTGTTTACCATATGTGGCTTAACCTAGGATGCAGTATGTTTTCTGTTTACTCAAACTTTTCTTAGCTTGAATTAGAGCAATCAACAATAGCAAGTGAATAAAACAGATTCATTAGCAACTCAAATTGCAGAACATCATGAACAACAAAGCACTTGCCCCCAAGCAAGTTGGGTTAGTTTGTGGATGAGACACAAGTACACAACAATACACACATGAACTAAGAGTCTAGAAATTGGTAATATAATATTACTACTAATAGTAATAGTACTATTGCTATACCTATTCTGCAATTTGCAGATCAATACTAGCATCCAGAACTTGAGATCAAGAATTGGTGGTAAATGAGGCATTCCTATGAGGCTAAGAGCATTTCGTATTAGGAAATTACTTACCGATCTTTTTATGAAATTGACACTACATTATTATTAGCAATTGATTTGGAGTTTGCTTAGTCCAATTATATGCTCAAGTTTATTTATCTTGACATATCTATTGTTTGGGACAGCAATAGAAAAGGCAACTCATATTAGAAATTGATAAATTGTTGGGTTCCATATCTAGCCTCAACATGCTTGGGACAAAAGCTTTGTTATTGTGGTAGTGGTGTGGTGGTGGTGGTGGTGATTTTACGCACATTAGAAAAATGTTCAATTTTTCTATTTGTCGCATGTCAAAAACACCTCGTCTTGATATTTCTCAGCATTTCTCACCTTAACTATAACTATTTATTTCAGATCATTCTTCGGGATTACATAAGTTGTCAGTGGCTGCAAAATTCTTGTGACCAATGGAAACAAAAGTGCATGAGTGCAAATAATGCCGAGACTATAGAAATTCTGTATGAGGTTTGATAAATTTCTGTTCTCTTTTATCTTGCATTTGTTTTACAGTTTGTGATTTGGGAGATGTTTGGTTTGAAAACCTAACTTTTCCCAACCTTACACTTCTTAAATATACACATGATTCATTGCCACAGTCCTGTCTTGTCATAATATCTCTTCGGTAACAAATGTGCCAGACTTATTCTTTACTTCTCTTTGCTACATTTATGGCTTGCTCCATGTCCTGGACCTCTTGGTCAACGTGTCTTTGTTTATACCTGACTCCCCTCATTTAGGGCAACCATAGTTTTTGCCAAACCTGCCACTTGGGCCTTGAAGCAAATAGAATTTTAGATTTATAGGGGTGCAAAGGAGGTGATTGGGCTTGTGGGCCTGCCTCTAAGCTCTTTTTGGTTCCAATGGGACATGGGTGAATTAAGAGAGGGCCTGCGGAGGACAAGATCCTTTCAAAACCTGAAGACCCCTGCTACTCCGCCGACGTTTCTTGTTCTCTCTTCTCTCCTCTCTAGCAGAAGTGCGCTGCACCTTCATTTTGATACAATCTGTGACAATTTGTGACTACTGAAGTCTGTGGCAAAGGTGGATGGCAGCACCATGATTCTTGGTACAGGATAGAAGAATAAACAGATAATGATCTTTTAGGATATAATAGATGTGGGATAGATCGATTATTATAGTCCTTGGAGTTGCCAACTCCTTGTTTCTTGGATTCTTCTTTTTGACGGCTAGTTTGTTCTTGGTTCATTGACTCTCTAGTCTCTACGATTTCATGCCTAATCTTTTCTTGCTTAGTTAAACGTTTTACTCTGGGCAGAGATATTTGCTATTTCCTCTATGGTTGTGTCGTGATTCATCAACTGTTTTCCCATCCGGTCTAGGTCTCCTTTACTGTTTGTCATATGAATCAATCGACCCACTAGACCTGTTGAGTCAGTTGGTTCCACGTAAAAATATGTTCAGCCCAACCATTGAACTTGATGTTTTTATGTGGGCCATGTGCGGCTTAGGCAGAATCGGATCTAACGTTAACTTCCAAGTTCTGCTTCTATGCTGTGTAATGCCATTTAGCTTTATTGAAGTGAATGTTTTTTATATTGTTTCTTTACTGATGTGAAACTGCTGTAGTACTGAAATGTAGGTTTTTTCCAACATACTTTCAGACTCTGGTGTCTCTACATGGTACTATTTCCTTGATGGTTAAGTGTACCAACTTGTAATCTCTTGTCTTCAACAGGAACTTAGGCAGTCTATTCTGTGGGAAAAGATTGACGGGTTACGAAATGCTTCGGTGCAGCCTGAGTTAGTTCCTGAGTGGAAAACATGGAAACAAGAAGTCATGAAACTTTACTTCTCATCACATCCAGCAGGTTATGCTGGCAACTACGACAAAAAGAACAGTTGTGATGATCCAGCTTTGGATCAACAATTTAGTAGAAAGCTCCCAAAACTTGAAGTTCGCAGGGGAGAAACTCAAATTTCACACATGGGAGACGTTAACTGCAGTGCTCTAGGTCAAGACCTAGACCGAATGAAGCTCCCTATTAACTCTGTCACATACGGAACTTTAGGAGCATTAGAATCAACAAGTCAGAATAATGCTGTCACCTTCCCTATCAATTCTGGTGGTCAGGGGATGGCAGAATCAAGTGGTGCGAACCCAGTTTTACAGAATGATAGACTTGAGTTGGATTCATTCAAGAGTTCTCGGCAGTGTTCTGCATACATTGAAGCGAAGGGGAGGCAGTGTGGTCGGTGGGCAAACGATGGTGATGTTTATTGTTGTGTGCATCAGAGTATGCATTATGTTGGCCATTATTCTAGGGAGGACAAGGCACTTGCATTTGAAACTCCATTGTGCAGTGGCATGACTAATTTTGGTAGAAAATGCAAGCATCGAGCTCAGCATGGTTCTACTTTTTGTAAAAAGCACCGCTCCCAAACAAACCTGGATCTGATGCATCCTGAAAATTTATTCAGTTCATCAGAGGTACTCCATGGAAAGGAAGAATCTTCAATATTGTTAGAAGAAATTACTAATTCACATGCCACATACAGCATAGGTTTTGCAAGAGACAGGAATTCACAGGTTGCCTCCCAAGTGAATGTGACTCCGACCATGGCTGCAGATATCTCTGGTGAAAAAGGTCATCTAATGGGTGCTGTGTGCACCATATCAAGTTCCATGGCAAATACTGATTCAGATACTCCTCTTTGTATTGGAATTCGCTCTCATGATGATACTGTTGAATGCCATGATTATGCCAAGCGGCATACTCTCTATTGTGAGAAGCACCTTCCAAAGTTCCTTAAACGTGCCAGGGATGGGAAAAGTCGACTCATTTCTAAAGATGTTTTCATCAGTCTACTGAAAGGATGCACATCAAGGAAAGATAAAATATGCTTACATGAAGCATGTGAATTTCTTTATTGGTTCTTGAAAAACAACCTAACTCATCAACGCCCAGGTCGAGTTAGTGACCATATGCCCCAATTATTGGCTGGAGTGTCCAAAAAATCAGATGTTGGAGAGTTTTTGTTGAAGTTGATCTCTACGGAGAGAGATAAACTTGCAAATCTTTGGGGCTTTGGTACAGATAGATCTGAGCAACTATATCCTGAAAACATAGATGGATCCAGGGCGTTGATTTATGAAGAGGGAATTAATCCATCATCTGCTCTGAAGTGCAAAATATGTACTCGTGAGTTCTCTGATGATCAATCTCTCGGATTACATTGGACAGAGGTCCACAAAAAGGAAACCCGGTGGCTGTTCAGAGGTTATTCTTGTGCGGTATGCGTGGACTCATTTGCTAACAGGAAGGTTCTTGAAAGACATGTAAAGGAAAGACATGGAGCTCAATATCTTGAGTATTCAACTCTCATTCGATGTATGTCATGCAACAGCATTTTTTTGAACACCGATCTGTTGTGGCAGCACATTGTTTCAGACCATGCCCAAGACTTTAGACTTCTTGATGTTCCTCGACGACCTAAAGGTCGATTTGTTCAACGAACAGAAATGCCTAGTGGTATGCCCCTTTATGATATCATTGAGAAGGATGGCTCACAGAAGTTTGCCTGTAAATTATGTGGGCTCATATTTGATCTTCTGCCAGATCTTGTCCGCCACCATCAAGTTTCTCATGTTAACCATGGTAACGTTGACCACATTCTATCTGGCCGTGGGAAGTACCAGCTTAACCGTGGTCGACACTATTATTCGGCCTTTAGGAAAAGTACACTAAGGAAGAGGAGTAGGTCTGGAATTGAGAAAAATTTGAAGTATCTAAATTCTGCTGTATCTACGGTAACATCTCAAATAGTTGAATCTGAAACAGCTAGCCTTGGTAGGTTACTGGATCGCCAATGCTCGGATGTTGCACAAACTCTATTCTCCAAGATTCAAAAGACGAAACCCCATCCAAGCAATCATGATATTTTATCTGTTGCTCGCTCTGTATGCTGTAAGACAAGTCTTCTTGCTACATTGGAAGCCAAATATGGATGCTTGCCTGAGAGCATGTTTGTGAAAGCTGCAAAGCTTTGTAGTGACAGTGGCATACAAATTGATTGGCATCAAGAGGAATACCTGTGCCCTAAAGGTTGCAAGTCCATATCTAATTCGAATGCTTTGCTCCCTATAGGGACTACCACAGTTGATATGGCTGAACCTCCTCCTGTGATTGATCCTCCAAACGTACTTGATTCAGAACACTTTAGGTGGGCCATGGAAGAATACCATTATGTCCTTGATTCAAAACACTTTGGCTGGAAACTTAAGAAAGAGAGGGTTGTTCTCTGTGAAGATGTAAGCTTTGGCAGGGAGAAAGTTCCAATTGTCTGTGTCATCGATGTTGATGCAAAAGATTATCTTCTTGTGAAACCTGAAGAATTTCTGCCGGATGACAATTCTGTGCCATGGCAAGGTTTTCACTACATCACAGAGCGTTTGTTGGATTCAACACTTGTAAATTCGGAGGTACCCTTTTGGATTTTGTTTTTATTTAATAATGTATAAATACGAACATGTTTATTTCCCTTTGCTTTGGTTCATTTATATTTTTTAATCATCAAATTGTTTTATGAACAGTTATATTTTCCTGCAGAATTCTGCAGCTGGGTGTGCATGTTCTGATGCCAAATGTTCTCCCGAGAAATGTTACCATGTGATTCTTTTTGACCATACCTATGAGAACCTGGTGGATATCTATGGGACACCCATGCGAGGCAGATTTGCTTATGATGAAAATGGAAAAATTATTTTGCAGGTAATTGCTGTTTGCATTGATGCCTTAAAAATTTGGACCCCTCATGTATAGATTGAGACAAAAAGCATATGTGGACTTGTCCTTGTCATCAGTTATATTTTGATTGAGTTGTACTTCTCTTGATTGAAGATTAAGTTATACATTGTGTTTCTTCCTATCTATAAAGCTAACATCGGATTCATCTTGTTATTACTTTCATTTATTTTATGTGTTGTTTGATGAGTTTGCTCTGTACTTCTGAATTAACAGGAAGGGTATCCAATATACGAGTGCAATTCATCATGTACTTGTGACACATCTTGCCAGAATAAAGTGCTGCAGAAAGGGTTACTGGTTAAGTTAGAACTTTTCAAAACTGAGAATAAGGTGAGATATTCATGATTTGGGTTTCCTGAATCTTGAGCATGACTTGCAAGTTATTTTAATGTTGCCAAATTCTGTAGGGTTGGGCCATTAGGGCTGCTGAACCTATTCCAAAGGGTACCTTTGTCTGCGAGTATATTGGGAAAGTTGTGAAGGGTGATGATGCCATGAGAAAGGCAGAAAGGTTTGATGTTTCTTTACTGTGTTATTGCAAACTAAACGATGAAAACGTACTGTAATTTATCCGGTGTGTGAAGCCATTTTTTGCCCCATTTCTGGTGCATAGATAGGTCATGCATAGCAGAATGTGGTAGGTAGGCAATCGATTATGTGATTTGAATGGCTTGAATTCTTGCACTGATTGGCATGTTGTGAGACCTAGTGAATCCTTATGCTCTTTGCATGAAAGTTCTAATTTTGAGGGGAGCTCCTTGTTAGCCCCAGTCCACACTCACCCCCACCCTCCACACCACTCCTCCCTGCTGATGGGATGCATGATCAAATTTTGTAATCTGGTATTTTTACCTTTTTTATAACTGTTGTGAATGTTGAAATTTTAGAGAGGCAAAAGGTGGATGCTTTTACCAGATGGACATCGCTTCTCAGATTCACAGGGAAAGAGTTCATTCAATTGGGACTGTTGTATACATGATTGATGCCACCAGATATGGGAATGTGTCCCGCTTTATCAATCATAGGTAATTGGATTGTTTAATTCTAGAAAATAAAAAATGGAGCCAACATTTTTCTTGAAGCCATTCTCATTTGTTTGTGATGTCTTCATGACAGTTGCTCCCCAAATCTCAGCACTCGTTTGGTTTTGGTGGAAAGCAAAGATTGCGAACTTGCTCACATTGGCTTGTTTGCTAATCAAGATGTAAGATTGGTGTACTGTGCTTTCAACGTAATGTTTGGCAGTATTTGTTTATTTACTTTTGCTAATTGTTGTCATGCTGTTGCCGCACAGATTGCTATAGGGGAAGAACTTGCTTATGATTACCGACAAAACCTACTAGCAGGCAGCGGCTGCCCCTGCCTATGTGGAGCGAATAATTGTCGAGGTCGTGTCTATTGATATTGCATGGAGACAGAGGGAACTGTCCCATTGCTCAGCTGCAGATCTAAGAAGCTTTTTCTGTTAAGCCGGCAGCTGAGCCGCTAACATTGTCCGTTCTAGATTTAGGGTCTCATTCTTCATGCAACCAATAGGGATTGTGATATAGGACTTAGAGGCAGGCATTAGGCACAACAACATAGCAAGTGATTTTAGTCATGGGACCGTCATGCTTAACTGACGATTTGTTTGGTGCAGCCCGAATGAAAGCAATTCAGGCTGTACTGTTCGTAGGTAAGAATTGAGCATCATTGTAAAATACCGTTCATTCAAATTTTTACATTTCTTTCAGCATCTTGTCAAATACATTCATGTAATGCATTACCATTGGAGATTGTGCCTATCCAGTTAGCATGGAGGATTATCCTGCTAATTGTTTGATGGCTAGTAAACAGGAGTTATCCTTGAAAATAGAGTTATCAGGAAGATCTTATCTCTTTCTCCTTTTTTTCCTTTGGGAAAAGACAATACTGGTCCCTTGTGCAATACAATTGTTACCTTCTGCATTTGACGTTCTTTTTCTTTTGTTTTATTTTTTGCCTTTTCGGAAAGACAATGCTTGTCGCTTGTGCAATAGAACTGTCACTTTTTATTTTATTTTGAGAACAACTGTTACCCACTTTTAGTTTTTTTAAGTCTCTCAATTAAGATATAGTTGTAGTATCTGTTTATATACAAACTTACACCACAACACACACACTAATGAGTACTCCCTCCTTTCTTAAAAGATTGTCACCTTCTAGTACAAAAATGAACTAGAATGTGACAATCTTTTGAGAAAGGAGGGAGTACATGATAAATCTTACAACTACACATAATTTTGGAACCGTCTATGAAAAGATCATCAAAATCATCAGAATTTGATGTGTGACAGGGATGTCACTCTTCCATTGTGACTCCACATGTGAGAGGCATTAACAAAAACTTTTGTGGGGACGTGCTTCGATAATAACATCGGATGTTCGATCCACAGAGTGAACCTTCGATTGGTAAATAACCGCCGTCCATCCTTACTGCTGAGTCATGAGATTGATCTTCACCAATTTCCTTTTTGAGAAAGAAGACAATAGCAATCACAGGGTTGGTAAATTTTGATAGAGTAATTGTTGACTTTCGATGAAGAAATTGAGTGAAGAACACATGAGAGAAGCGCGACTACTACCACACTCTCAAAGGAGTCCCAACCCAAAAAGTTGTCGATCACTGCAGCGAAGCAAAATCTTGACTAGACACTGAGTGACAGTCGTCTCTCTACATACTTGGAGAGAAGACAACAACAAAATAGACACTAGTCCTCTGTAAACCCGCTCGTGGCCGCACGAAGCAGGGGCACCATCCGCTCAGAAACAGCCGTTGGATGGCCCCGATGGTGCGAGACGGTCGCTGCCATGGGGCGAGACACACCCACGGAGCGGTTGCCCCGGGGCACCCCCTTTTAGTTCTTTTAGTTTTTGAGAAAGTGATCGGTCCAGTAAGGTTATCGACATTCATGTACTCTAAAAGATCAATTTCAAATGGATATTCTTATCTCTTTTTCAATACTCTTCAAAAGATTTTTCTACTTTTACGTTCCTCTGCACTCATCATACTCTATAAGCATATTATATATATCAACAACTTATTTTTTTCAATCTTTTTATTTATTTTTTCAATCTTTTGTTCCTCTCTTACTTTCTTATATCCTTTCCTCTCTTCGTTCCTTAATTTTTTCCCTTCTCTCTTTTATCTTCCATTTTTTTCATTTTCTCTTTTTATTTCTTTTTATTTTATTTAATTCGTTTTTCTCTTCCAATTTCATTCTCTCCATAAGACTATAACCCTCCCAGCTTGCCCCTTCTCCATGCGTAGCGATATTACTCGAGCACACCCGATTCTCCGCAGCGCCGTCCAAGCCTTCACACTATTGCTTGAGCGTGCCGCCACCCCCTCCCTCGAATGTGTCGCCCACATCATTCGCATCTTCTCTCCTACTCCCTCAATTGTGCACATCGTTAGCGCTGCCCTCCCTCCTTGCGTCCTTTACTTTTAGGCGCATTATTGGCCACCGCACGCCGTGTCACCCTCGTCGCGGACCTCTCCCACATTGCGTCCTACGAAGCTCACTGCATTTTTCGATCGACGCGCACACGCACCTCTCCCACCTTGCGTCCTTCGCTGTCGGCTACATTGGCGGCCACCATGCTTCTTGCCATCTCGCCTCCTTGCATCCTTCGACGCATCAGCATCATTCGTTGCGTTGCCTTGCCTCCTTCGTCGGCGTCGTGTCTCCCACCGTTGGTAGCACCCTCCAACACCGCTCCAACACCGCTCCTCTTCGTGTTTCGTCACCTCTCCTCCGTGCACCCTGCTCCTCCATGCTCTCGTTGCTGCAACCTTCCTCCATCCAGCACGCTGCCATCCAATCTCTTCACGCACGTTCGAGAAACGGTAGGCGAGGGCCCACCAGCTCGACCATCTTGTACAGTAGAGACCGCTCGGTTGACGTAGATAAGGCTATCCACACTCGTTTACTCTAAATCCTACTCTAAAAGGAATATTCCCACTCTTTCCCATATACTCCAAAAGATACTCCATTTTAAGTACAGTCTTTCACGCTCGTTGTACTCTATAAACATCCTCTATATCAACTACCACTTATTACTTAATATTTATTTATCTTTTCTTTTCCTTTCATTTACTTTCCTTTTTCTTTCTTATTTTTCTAATATTTTCTTTCCTTTTCTCTCCTTTTATTTCCTTTCCTTTTATCTTTTTTCCCATTTCTTTTCCTTATTTTCTCTAAATCCTTCCAAAACTCTCTCGTCCCTTCTATTTCCTTCGCGTGAGCATTCTATTTCTTTCCTCGACCACTCCTCCTCCAACGCCAACATCAACTCCATCATCGCAGCCACGGTCGCACGCGACTCCTCCGCCTCCAACGACACCTTCATCGCCCTCCCAGCCAACCTTCGCCACACGCTCTCCACTCTGTCCCTGCTCGAAGTCTGGTGGGACGCCCTTGCCTCCGCCACAAGCGGCGCTACCCCCGCCCCGTGTGCCAGGCCGATGCCGACGCGAGATGAAGCCAGCACCCGCCTCTCCCTATCCAATCGTCCCTGATCCAAAATCCCGCTGGCGTTGAATTCGGCTCGCCCATGGCGGCGGCGATGGGGCCTCATCTGTGGTGCCATCTCGCCCCCGCCCCGTGCTTTGCGTCAGGTTCCCCTTATCGCCTCCTCCGCGTCATGGTCATCTCTGTCAACCTCATCTCCATCGACGGTTCCGCGTCGAGTTGCCACGCCGTCTTCTCGATCTGACATCGTCTCCCTCCAATCCACATACCTCCCTCTGATCCAGTGTCGTCTCCCTCTAATCCAGCGCCATCCACATCTAAGCCACCCCGTCTGCTCGAGTCGAGTGCGCATGAGCAACAACCATCGATGGGGGGCCACATGCAAGGACCATGGCGAACGCTCAGCCTCCACGCACGAGGATGACTGTAGCACTCTCCCGGATGGAGGGTGCTGTGGCGTTCCCCATGCGGAGGATTTTTTCGCCCCGTCCATCACCCACGGCGAAGAGGACGCGACAGCGTACACCGTTGCGGATAGCTGATCTGGTACACTGACATGGGCAAAAAAACGAGTGCATACTCCATATAGCCAGGTGCAGACGGTCTAAGATCATTCACACTAGTTTCCTATAAATCATACTCTATTCTCTATATTTACTCTATACTTGCAGCATATCTTCTATACGTCCAGCATGTTCACTTGCACACTCATTGATGAGATCATGCATATTATTATTGCACCTACAAATATGATACAATGTTTATTTGTTTGGGATCCTGGCTCAAGTGAATGTGCACTATTATTTGATGGACAAGATCAAGATGGTGCACTATGCCGTCCACCACCTTGGCCTCCTCCTTTCATGCTTACAAGAAGATTTGATGGCGTTGCACATATGGACCCACACATGATAGAAGATGAACTTGAGTCGAGGACGACTCCAATTCAAGAAGGGGAGGATGATGAGGACATCACTTCTATGGATACAAACAACACTCCATTGAACATACAAGATGCAATCAATAGAGTTCATACACAACAATTAATTTCAGAGGTGAACTCGTTCTTATATATTTCCTTATATGTTTTTGAACATAAATTGCTACTTAATGATTTATTTGTGATTAGGATCCATGGAGAGGTTCAAGGAGTACTTGGAGGGAGTATTAGGGACGTGGAAGACCAGAGAATTCGTTCAAAGAAGATGGAAACCGAACCAAACTCCAAATCGTATCCAACTCAGAGTCCAGGAGCAGTACGCACTAAAACGGACGCCCAAGACGCATATGAACTCCGAAAGGTAATTGGTAAGTCGATTGATGGAGATCTCGACGTTGATGATCCGAGGCTCTCGAGTAGAACACGAACAGCCCCTGCAATCACTACACCACCACTCCGTTGGTTATCAACCGTGCTTCACACGATTGACCTCACCAATAAGGCTAATACCTGCAAGTGCAACCGAGAACACAAGCAAGAACGTAGAAGAAGCAATCTGAAATTGCTGAATTGGGGTTTCACAAACCGATAAACGGCGATATTATTGATCTAAGCAAAACCCCATTGTTCATGGCGGCTACTATGGAGTATATATAGGTGGGAGGACGTCCAAGGGGGTGTTGGGGTCGTGACCTAACCCTAACACACGAAAATAATGGACTTAGACTTGATACAAGGCCCAATGGCCCAATATGGTGGCTGTCGGTACCCTAAAAACCATACACCCCCTGAGGTTACAAAGATATCAAGGGAAGGACGTCTACTCAAATTGAAGACCCTCGGAGGCCCACTTGTCAGACATAACCGGACCTGCTTCTCCTACATGGTTAACCCCTAGGTTGCCACGTGTACTGCCAGACCGGAGCTACTACCCACAAGGGTGAAGCTCCGGGCTAGGTACCGAAACGGCACCTCCGGACTTAACCCCTGACCGAGAGAAGCTCCGGACCTGACACGTGCCAGGCCACCCCGGAGCTTCCCGCTTCCCACAAGCAAGCTCCGGAGCTGCCACGTGTCCAAACGTCGGAGCTGGCCGCCTCAAACCTCCGGAAGACATTGTAACGACTCCGGATCTTCAAAGGATAGTTGCGGACTTCAAGACCCGATTAATTTTCATTAATTCCATGTTAATGACACTTAATCGGACAATCTTAACACCTGTAACGGCACTGTCGGAGCCTGTTACAGGGTTATTAACAACAATTAATCGTGTATCAATACTAGTAACCACCGGGGCCACATGTCGGGCCAGGCTAACTTGTAACGGTTTGTCCTTGTACTATAAAAGGACAGACCGACGATACACGGAGAAAGGGAGAAGGCTCTCGAACGCTCTCAGGCACACACGCATTGACGTGAGCTTTCATACATAAACTAATACAACACCACACACCCGTGGAGTAGGGTATTACGCTCAGGCGGCCCGAACCACGTAAACCACTGTGTCTCTCGTGTCCAATCGTGATTCACCTTCTTGAGTCTCCGCGCGCCCACACCGAACTACAAACTCCTTCAACACTTTAGTAGTGTCAGGAGATCTGCCGACTCCAACAGTCGACAGTTGGCGCGCCAGGTAGGGGTGCCTGAGATTTTCAAGAATGGTGAATTCTGCGGCTGGATCATCCAACGGGCAACCTGCTGCTCAGGCTGTCGGGGGCAATCCCTCCAACATGCATCCACCAGCAGGAGCCTCAGCACCAGCAGGAGTCACACTCCCACCACCACCATCTTCTCCGGCAAAACGTGCCGGGCAACATGATGGTGCGCCGGCGTCACATACTGCGCCGGCAAGTCATGACAACCCAGAACACGCGCTCCATGCAGCGCGTGCTCTTCTCCAGCGACCACCACCTCCGGATGCATCTCGAGATGCCATGGAGCAATGGAGGGCTGATGTTGAGCATTTGGTCGCAGCAGCGGCCGAACGCCTCAACAACCAGGGTCCTCCTCCTTCAGGGCGAGCCCCGTCGCAGCGACGGACGTTGTCTGGAAGACTTGGTCCGCATGTCTCCAACAACCGAAGACGAGCTGCGTCACAGCAAGTGACGTCGTTGCCCTCTGGGGCACGACGCACCCATACGGTATCTCAGCTTTCGACACATGACCTCCGGGCGGAGCTTGATCGCCGATACCGCCAACAGGATGGCCGTGTCCATATCGAGCGAGCTCGAGAAAGACGGGATGCTCAAGACCTTTCTACTCTGGAAGGAGTAGGAGGAGGCTGTTCCGCCCTAGCCATGCACCTGCGCATGGTTAGATGGCCACAGAAGTTCCGGCCACACTTGCCGGAAAAATTCGACGGGACTGTCAACCCCGTAGAATTTCTGCAGATATACTCCACTGCAATCTTAGCAGCTGGAGGAAACGAGGCCGTAATGGCTAACTACTTTCCAGTGGCCTTAACTGGGACCGCCAGGTCCTGGTTTATGAGCCTTCCACCCAACTCTATCGACAGTTGGGAGGAGCTGTGCCGTCAGTTCACTGCCAACTTCGGGAGTTCATACACCCGACCGGGCACTGAACTAGACCTTTTTGCGGTCGTGCAAAAAGGGGGAGAATATTTGCGGTCATTCATCCAGAGGTTCTCTCAGGTACGCAACACAATCCCTTCTATCTCAAGCGCTTCTGTCATTGTGGCATTCAGACAGGGTGTACGAGACAAGGAGATGTTGGAGAAGCTGGCGATCAAAGAGATCACCAGCGTCACGGAGCTCTTCAGCTTGGCAGACAAATGTGCCAGAGCTGCGGAGGGCCGTGAAATGCACTCCAAACCAGCCTTGGAGGATCACAAAAAATCCTCCAAAGAAGAAGCCGCTACCTCCGGGAGTGGCAAGAAGAAAAAGAAGACCAACGGCAAGAAGAAGCCGTCGGCCGGCACATCCAACGTTGCAGCCACTGCAACTCCTGGTGGCCGGGGGCCACGCCCCGAGAAGCGACCTCGACCGTCTTCCGAAGACGGCGGCAAATCCAAAATGTGGTGCCTCATTCACAAAACGGGCAGCCACAGGCTGGAAGACTGCCGGGAGGTCCAAAACCTTGCCGAGCGCTACAACAAGCGCCGGGAAGGGTCTCCTTTCTGACAGGGGGAGGGAAAACAGAAGGTTGACGAAGCTCCGGCTGAAGAGGAGTTAGGGTTTCAGGACCCCAAAAAGGTCCTGAAAGCCGTCTACACCTCCGTCGACGATGATTCCGACGTCTCCGACAACGAGCGTCGGAAAACCATGAACACCATCTTTGGTGGATCATGGGACATCACTTCTCGTCGTGTCATCAAGACTATGCGGCGGGATATGGCTGCTGTAGCTCCTACAGCTAGACCGGAGCCACATCGAAAGTGGATGGACACACCCATCACTTTTGATGCTTCGGACTGTCCTCGAAGCATGGTCGGAGCTGGCCAATTACCCTTGATGGTATCTCCCACCATCAACAACATCCAGCTCCATCATGTTATGGTGGATGGAGGTTCGGGGTTGAACCTTATAAGCTTTGAAGCTTTTACCAAATTTCAGCTTCGACCTTCGGATCTTCAGCCCTCTCGACCATTCTCCGGAGTAGGTCCGGGGGCCATTACCCCACTCGGAGCTATAATTCTCCCCGTTACCTTCGGGACACGGGAGAAGTACCGCACCGAGAAGTTGGTCTTCGACGTCGCTCAGATCAACTTACCATTCAACGCCATCTTGGGTAGACCTGCCCTATACAAATTTATGGCAGCTGCTCATTATGGATACTTGGTGTTGAAGATGCCAACACCAGCAGGCGTTCTCCGGATTCGTGGAGATCGCACCGCCGGAGTAACTGCTCTGGAGGAGCTCCATGCACTCACCACTGCGCAAGAGAAGGACTCCAGACAGGGGCAAGCTCCAAAACCTCCGAGCATTCGGCAACGAGGCTCAACCTCTGCTCCCCGTGTGCAGCCAAGCGGCGACACCGACATCCCCGTCAAAGTCGTCCAAATTGGTTCCGATGTCACTCAAACCACCCGCATATCGGGTGGGTTGAATGACAAATAGGAACTCGCGCTCATCACTTTCCTCCGGGCTAACGTTGACGTATTTGCTTGGCAACCGTCACAAATGTCTGGGATTACCAGGGAAGTGATTGAGCACAATCTGAAGATTTACCCCGATGCTCGGCCTGTGCATCAGAAACCTCGGAAGCAATCTGTAGAGCGACAGAACTTCATCCGACAAGAAGTGAAGAAGTTGCTCGAAGCCGGATTTATCCGAGAAGTCTTCCATCCAAAATGGCTAGCGAACCCAGTCGTTGTGCCCAAGGCCGGCGGGAAACTTCGGATGTGCATCGACTACACCACACTGAATAAGGCATGTCCAAAAGATCCATTCCCACTACCTAGAATAGATCAGATAGTGGATTCCACCTCCGGGTGCGAGTTACTGTGTTTTCTAGACGCATATTCTGGATATCATCAAATCAGGATGTCTAGGGAGGATGAAGAGCATACTTCATTCATCACAGTGGATGGATTGTATTGTTACACAGCCATGCCGTTTGGTCTCAAGAATGCAGCTTCAACTTTTGTACGAGCTATGTACAAAACTTTCGAAGAACTCATCAGAGACATAGTGGAAGTGTACGTCGATGACATCGTGGTCAAAGTCAAGAACAAGGAGTCCCTCTTGGACACCTTGCAGGCTGTCTTCGACAAGCTGCGGGCCACCCGCACGAAGATAAACCCAGACAAGTGCGTCTTCGGGGTTAGTTCCGGAAAGCTTCTTGGTTTCCTGGTAAGTCACCGGGGCATAGAGGCTAATCCGGCGAAGATAAAAGCTATTGAAGACATGCAGCCACCAACCCGCATCAAAGACGTCCAAAAATTAATTGGATGTCTAGCAGCCCTCAGCCGGTTCATTTCAAGACTGGCGGAAAGAGCACTTCCCTTCTTCAAGTTACTGAGGAAGTCCGGACCATTCCAATGGTCTGAAGAAGCAGAGAAGGCATTCCAGGAGCTGAAACAGTTCCTCACCACCCTACCAGTCCTGGTAGCTCCGAACCCTGGTGAGCCTTTGTTGCTTTACATTTCAGCTACTGACGAAGTCGTCAGTATGGTTCTGGTTGCGGAGAGACCGGAACTACCCAATATTCAGGAATCCAGACCCCTTCGGGAGGGTCCGGAGGTTCCTGAAAGCGGGTCTAGGTCCCAGCTCCCAGACTCAAACCCACAAGAAGCCACTTCAGAGGACCCGGACCCCTCTAAGAGGGTCCAGGTCATTTCTGAAGAAGCTCCGGGTTCCTCCACCCAGAACCCGGAGGTCCCCGAAGAGAGTCTGGACCCCTCCGAGAGGGTCCGGATCAATGAAGAGGAAGCTCCGGACCCCTCCGGGAGGGTCCGGACCATTCAACGCCCGGTATACTTCATCAGTGAAGTGTTACATGATGCCAAGACTCGATACCTAGAGGTGCATAAACTGATTTATGCAGTTCTTATTGCCTCAAGGAAGCTTCGACACTATTTCCAAGCTCACAAAGTCTCGGTGGTGACCTCATATCCACTTCGAGCGATCCTGCATAATCCCAATTCAACTGGGAATATTGCAAAGTGGGCAGCGGAATTGGCTGAATCCGATCTTGAATTCATTCCGAGACAAGCAATCAAGAGTCAAGCGTTGGCAGATTTCGTGGCAGAATGGACTCCCTCTCCATTAAACCCTGGGGGCCCCAGCGAGCAGAAGACGGAACCTCAAGTTCCAACCTTCACTAAGCCTCACTGGACCCTTTACTTCGACGGCTCCATGCAGAAGCAGGGAGCCGGAGCTGGAATCCTTCTCCTCGCACCAACTGGGGAGAAGGTGAAATACATGGTACACCTTGACTTCAAGGCAACCAACAACATGGCAGAGTATGAAGCACTCATCTATGGATTAAAGGTGGCACTATCATACGGTGTCAAGCAATTGCTGGTCAAAGGAGATTCACAACTCGTCATCAAGCAGGTGAAGGGTGAATGCTCCTGCAATAATCTCCAGCTGGCTGCTTACCTCCTTGAAGTCCAGAGGCTTCAGAAGGACTTCGAAGTCCTAGACCTTCACCATGTTCAGCGTGCTCACAACGCTGAAGCTGACGAACTCTCGACCAAGGCGTCAACTGGAGCTCCGGCTCCTGATGTAACCTTTGTCCGAAGGTTGTCAAAATCCACAGTTCAGCCTGCCGAACTGAACGAAGGGGGCGAGATCAGCATCCCGAAGCTGACGGTCCCGATGGCCCTGTTACCATGGCAGCCATCAAGGGTCGTAGGTGCTGCCGGAAGCTCCGAGCAACCCAGCACGCAAGACTCAAATGCTCAAGTCAGTTCCGATGCATGGATCTCGGAGATCCGGAGCTACTTGAAAGACAACATCCTTCCTGACGATGATGTATCCGCTGATCGGGTAGTCAGATTGGCTAAAAGATACACGTTGGTAGAAGGGGATCTCTACCGGCGCGGTGCCAACGGCATCCTAATGCGGTGCATCACAAGGGAAGAAGGCTGCGAGCTCCTCGCAGAAATCCATGGAGGCGAGTGTGGGAACCACGCATCTTCCCGCACGCTGGTCGGAAAAGCCTTTCGACACGGCTTCTACTGGCCTACAGCGCTCCAGGATGCCACTGAGCTGGTGAAGAAATGCGAAGCGTGCCAATTTCATGCAAAGCAAATTCATACACCTGCTCAGTCCTTACAAATGATACCTCCCACATGGCCTTTCGCTGTGTGGGGGATGGACATCTTGGGACCCTTCCCTAGAGCCGTCGGAGGTTACAAGTTCCTATACGTCGCCATCGACAAGTTCACCAAGTGGCCGGAAGCAACTCCCGTTGTGACGATCAACAAACAATCTGCAATCAATTTTCTACAATCCATCGTGAGCAGATTCGGAGTCCCAAATAAGATCATCACTGATAATGGGACTCAATTCACAAGCTCCGCATTTCAAGGATATTGCGAAGACCTCGGCATACAAGTTTGCTACGCTTCTGTAGCTCATCCTGCCAGCAATGTACAAGCCGAGAGAGCAAATGCAGAGATCCTTAAAGGACTCAAAACACGCACTTATGAGCGCTTGAAAAAGCACGGAGCCAATTGGATCGAAGAGCTTCCGCCCACTCTATGGGCCAACAGGACTTCTCCAAGTCGGGCAACCGGAGAAACACCCTTCTTTCTGGTGTACGGAGCTGAAGCGATCCTTCCTCCGGAAATCACCTTGGGTTCCCTCCGAGTCCGGACCTTCGACGAAGCCGCGCAGGACCAGCTCCGGCGCGAAGACCTAGACCTCCTCGAGGAGGGAAGGTGCCAAGCAGCTGTTCGGAATGCCCGATACCGCCAAGCTCTACGGCGCTATCACCAGCGGCATGTACACAAGCGACAGCTCGAGGAAGGCGATCTGGTGCTACGGAGAATACTATCCAGAGAAGGGCAAAACAAACTCTCCCCCGGCTGGGAAGGGCCCTTTCGAGTGATCAAAGTATCCCGTCCCGGAAGCGTTCGCTTGGCTACCGAGGATGGGACACCTCTCCCAAATCCTTGGAACATCGAGCACCTCCGTAAGTTCTACACTTAATTCCACGGAGGTGAGTCTTAAGTAACTTGAAATGTATGTTATAGAGTCATTGTACAGAGTCGGGTAGTTCCTCCGGGAGAGCAGCCGGACCTTTCCCGAAAGGTTTGAAAAGCTCATGCAACACTTGACACAGTCTCCGGACTAAAAGTGTGGCTAACTACCCTGGGTCAAACGAGAAACCAAACACACTTAGCCTGGTTCCGTACCCTAAGAGTGTACTTGTTTCCCCTGTACCCCGGACCTATAATGAAAGACATCTTCATGTGAAATAGACTCCACGTGCATTCATTTTTGCATAGGCTCGACATTTTTATTTTTCTCTTTCTTGTCTATAACAGAAACGTGCAATTCTTAAGAAGTTCTAGTTTGACCGGTTTACATACGATTCGAGTTGAATTGTCAGATTTTTTGGATTTAAATATCGTCTGTGGCCAACTCGCCTGAAAGCCGCAAGCCATTCTGGGGCCAGAGTGCGCTATCGACTTAGCCTGGTCAAGCACCCTAAGTACGCCACTCTACCTACATCCCGGCAGGCCAAAGTAAGGTGGGTCCATGGACAATTGGATCTAAAAGAAAAGACAATTCATCCAGTCGTATTAAAAATCGTGTTCAACTTAAAATTTTCTTGAGAACCGTAAGCCGCGACGAAGTTATAGACAAGGAACGAATTTTACTATTTTTCTTGGCTTAAGTGTGCAGGAAAAATGAACCCTACGTTGATGGAGAAAAACCGGAGCTAACCAAGCTCCGACTCCCACCAGGGCGTCAACCGTCGGCGTTGACTAAAAGATGGTGAGAAGACCCCGTCACTGGCGTCTGTTGCCAACAAACCAAGTGTGGCAAAGGTCATTGCCGGAGCTGCTAAGCTCCGACACCTTGGAGTATTAACTACCGACGCTCAACGTGTTGATAGAGGCTATTGCCGGAGCTACTAAGCTCCAGCGATGGACAGTGCCGGAGCTTCTAAGCTCCGACAACTTCAGGGGACCTTCACTATCAAAAACTTCGGACCTAAATTCCACAAGTTCGAAGCAAATTCGTCTTCAACAAAACTCAACATCCTTTTGGTACATGTCCACAATTAAATTGTGCACATCTACCAGGGGGCCAAGTGAAGATAAAGATGTTGAAGACAAAAAAAAATGAAATTCGCAAAAAATTGGGGATTTCATTTCATCTGAAGACCGGAGATTACATCTGGAGACAAGGGATTACAAAATTGAGGAAGAAGAGAAGATACAAGTAAAGGCTAAAAGAGACGGTCCTAGACCCTATGGAAGAACTCGGCGACCTTCTGGGCGACCTCCGACACGTAGGCTCGGGTAGCTTCGCCTTCTCCTTCGACGGGGCCTTCAAGCACCGGGTCCAGAGGAAATCGAGGGTTTCGGCTGGTGTAGCACGTCAACACATATTCTGTGACGTTCCTAGCCAGGGATTGCCCCTCGACCTCCAGCTGGTCCGCGATGACGTCGCCCACCTTGGAGAGCTTGCTGCCTGCGGCGCTCAACGCTTGCAACGCAAGGTCCGGCTCCGGCTCCGGATCATCCGGGTGCACGGGGCTGAAACCCATCGGCGTCAGCGCGTCGTCGGCCTTGCCCAGGAACTCCCAAATCTGCAGGGAGTCCGCCTTCCTCAAGTTCTTCATCTCTTCCAGGGATCTCCGGGCCGCCGTCAGCTCCGAATTCTCGCGGGCGAGGCGCTCAACTTCTTTGGCGTTTTGCTGGATCTTCGCAGCAACCCGCTTCTCAAGTCTTCCGAGCTCCTCCTCCCGGAGGTGGATCTTGTTCCGGCGGTCGACCAGGTCCTTCTCCCTAGCCTCCACTTTCTTCTCCCGGGCAACAAGGGCACACTCGTATTCGTAGAGTTCCTGCCCCCGCACCCAGGTCTGCTCCTCTTCCTCAAGGCAGCGCTCTTCCAATTTCTTAGTGCGCTCCTCGAGGCCCTTGTCCGCCAGAGCTGTTTTCTCGGCGAGCTCTTCTTCCCGTCGCAAGACGTCATCCCGTAGCTCTAGGAGTTTTTGCTCCTCGTCCTCGAGCCGTCTTTCCCTCCCTTCAAGTGCCTCTCGGCGCTTGATGAGTGCGGTGCTGATGGCCTCGAGCTGATCAAACCGAGCATTGGCCGCGTCGTTAGCAGCCTTAGCTCGGTCGTGGAACTCCCGGGATTGAGCATCGAGGGCGTGAGTCATGCTCTCCCTCTCGTCCAGCAGCTTATCCCAGAGCTCCAGGCGGATCTTCTCCCGCTTGATCCACTCCTTGTCATCTGCAAGCCTCGACTGCGCCAGCTTAGTCTCGAAGTGGAGCCGATTACGCCACCGCCTAAGGGTTTGACGCTCCTCTTCAAGAGCCTTGCTGTCGTGGAAGAAGGCCAGTTGGACCTGACGTAGACTGGAGCAGGCGTTGTCGATGGACATCGACAGCGAGATGGGCTCCGGACCTGCTGGGATCTCTTCCGCTGGTTCCAGCGGGTCTTCACATACAAAAATTGGGTCCCACTCTACGAGAGTGGAACCCCGAGCTTCCAAAGCGCTAGGGCCTTCCTTCGGGACGGCCTCAGTCGCCATCGAAGGAGGTCCCGCCACCAAGTCTTCATTCGCCCCCTCAGGCGGGGGGCCGGCGACTTCGTTCAGGCACTCTAGCTCTGCCACAGGTACCATCGACGTCGTCGCCTCCGGAGCAGGAGCCGCTACTGGCTCCGGCCGGGACACCTCTTCTGAGGGAGGCTCAAGCTCCCTCGCCTCTTTAACCGCCGGCTCTGTGACCGGCGCTCCAACAATCACCGGCTCTGCGGCCGGAGCTTCAGAAGTAACCGGCTCAACTGCCGGAACTACTTCGACTTCCGGCTCGCATGCCGGGGCTTCAGCCACCTCCGGCTCAATCGCCGGGGCTTCAGCACTTTCCGGCTCCGAAGCCGGGACTGCTACTTCCTCCGACTCAACAGCCGGAGCTTCCACTACTGCAGCACCAGGACCCGGAGCTTCCACTTCCGGGACGGGTGCCGCTGGCGCATCTTCATTCCCGTGGTCCGGCGCTACCACGGGAACTTCTGGAGACGAGTCGAGGTCCATGACCACGACAGCCGACGCCGGAGCTGTCGCAGCCTCCGCTTGGGGCGACACCGGGACTGGAGCAGAAGCCCTCGCAGCCTCAGACACTGTGGCTGAGGGTGGAGCTTCACTCCCCTTCTTGGGAACGCTGCAGATGAAGAACGAAGAAATTGAGCAAACAGATGCTACAATTAAAAAGTTAATCGAGGTAAAAAAGAAAAATTACCTTGGGAGGCTCCCGCACCAGCTTGCGCGGAACCTCTTTCCCGGACGATCCGGGCTAGCCACGGTCGGCGTAGGAGCTCCGGGAGGACTCCCAGGACTTGCCACAGCCGCGGGCGTTTCCCGGGTCGGAGCTCTCCTTGATCGGGAGGAACTCCTGGACCTGGAGGCCCTCACCGCTCCAGATGCCGGAGTCGCGCGCCCGGAGCTAGCACCACAGGAGGGATCCACCACGGGGACAGTCGCACTCCGGGAGGATCCCACCGCCGGAACAGTAACGTTCCGGAAGGACCCCACCACGGGGACAGTCGCCACGGCGGCGGAGGATCTTCCTTCCTGAGGAGGGGGAACCAGGGGGAAGTAGCAGGCCCGATGGACCTTCCGTTAGCATGTCGCAGCTTCCTCTTCCGGCTCTCCGGCTCCTCCGCCAGCTCCTTGCCCTTGCCGATGACCTCAGCTCTTGGCTGTGGGACAGGGGCGGAGCTGTCTTCGGACAACCCGGGGATCGCCAACCGGGTGGTTGATCTTCTCTCGACGACACCAAGGTCGTCAAGCGCGGGCATCGTCCGCCGGAGCTCCCTGCTGAACTCAACTTCCACGTTCAGAGGGAGGAAGGCCGGCGGCGGAGTCAAGTAATCTCCGTCAACGTCGATGCCGTGCTGGAATTTCTTGAGGTGAAACTCCAAGGTCTTCCCCACCATGCTGGACTTCAACCCGGTCTCAACCCGGTCCTCGTCCATCACGCTGTTGAGGGCCCAGACGAGCTTCTCCCTCCTCTTCAGCGACGCCCACCTGTTGGACAGGAAGTTGCAGAACACCGCCTGGGGAGTCAATCCTCCCTCCACACATTGGCGGATCCTAGTCAGGACAGGGTCGAAAGCTTCCGCCAGCACCGGAACTTCGCTCCATACCGACGTGTCAATGCCGGGCAGACCGTCTGGCAACTCCAACCGCTCATGCTCCTCCACCCGGACGACTATCCAATCTTTCTTCCAGTCATCCCACTTCCCGGAAGGGAATGACCGGAGGTACTTGAATGGGCACTTCTTGCGCTTCACGAAGTAGTAGAAGCCAAGATACTCATTGCTTCGGCCGGTGGTGTGGACGGTGAAGAAGGTTCGGAAGAGCTCGATGCAGGGAGGGATGCCCACCCACATCTCGCAGAAGTGGACAAAGATGGACACAAGGAGAATGGAGTGAGGGCCAAGGTGGTACAGCTGCAGACCATAGAAGTCCAGCAGCATCAAGAAGAAAGAAGAAAACGGTGGGATCAGCCCCACCATGGCGTACGAGGAAAAGTACACCATCTCGCCAGCGTGCTCCTTTTCAAAGGGGAGCTCTCCGCCGGCGCGGACCGAGCGGTTGAAGAAGTCCGAAGACCACCCCATGAGGGCCCGGACCTTCTTCAGATCGCTGTCAGTCTTCAAGCGACTCTCACGCAAACCCAACTCCATCGCAGCACAGCTAGGCAAGAGAAGAGGAACAAAGTACGAGTTGGGAGTTTGAGCGCAAGAACAGATGGGAAGCGTAAAGAACTCCCGACGGTGCGCTTTCCTTCTTAAGTAAGCCCTCGCAACGCTTGGATGGAAACTGCAGGGGAGTCAAGGATACTACTCAAGAATTCAACCCTGCCGATGACAAGAGGGCCCGGGACCACCCTGACGATCAAGTCGAGGCTCTTACCCAGGCGAACAGTTGTCATCACGAGGCGGGAAACCCAAAGGCGGCGACCTGACAAGGCGCGCGGAACCGATACGGTTTTCGTATCGGGAACCGGCGACCTTCAATTGCGAGAGATCCGCACGTCAAAGATCTTATCTGCCGCCTGAGGTGCGCCACGCGTCGGGATTTAACCGTAAAGCCCCGCCAACGGCACCTCCGAAGACCCTTGAAGACCCAGTTCAAGAGTCGCGAGTATGGACCCACCTCCGACGGAATGACTTCACCCCGGTGACTTTCCCCGGAGGTAGGTCCAGGGGGCCACTGTCGGTACCCTAAAAACCATACACCCCCTGAGGTTACAAAGATCTCAAGGGAAGGACATCTACTCAAATTGAAGACTCTCGGAGGCCCACTTGTCAGACATAACCGGACCTGCTTCTCCAACATGGTTAACCCCTAGGTTGCCACGTGTACTGCCAGACCGGAGCTACTACCCACAAGGGTGAAGCTCCGGGCTAGGTACCGAAACGGCACCTCCGGACTTAACCCTTGACCGAGAGAAGCTCCGGACCTGACACGTGCCAGGCCACCCCGGAGCTTCCCGCTTCCCACAAGCAAGCTCCGGAGCTGCCACGTGTCCAAACGTCGGAGCTGGCCGCCTCAAACCTCCGGAAGACATTGTAACGACTCCGGATCTTCAAAGGATAGCCGCGAACTTCAAGACCCGATTAATTGTCATTAATAATGACACTTAATCGGACAATCTTAACACCTGTAACGGCACTGTCGGAGCCCGTTACAGGGTTATTAACAACAATTAATCGTGTATCAATACAAGTAACCGCCGGGGCCACATGTCGGGCCAGGCTAACTTGTAACGGTTTGTCCTTGTACTATAAAAGGACAGACCGACGATACACGGAGAAAGGGAGAAGGCTCTCGAACGCTCTCAGGCACACACGCATTGACGTGAGCTTTCATACATAAACTAATACAACACCACACACCCGTGGAGTAGGGTATTACGCTCAGGCGGCCCGAACCACGTAAACCACTGTGTCTCTCGTGTCCAATCGTGATTCACTTTCTTGAGTCTCCGCGCGCCCACACCGAACTACAAACTCCTTCAACACTTTAGTAGTGTCAGGAGATCTGCCGACTCCAACAGTCGACAGTTGGCGCGCCAGGAAGGGGCGCCTGAGATTTTCAAGAATGGTGAATTCTGCGGCTGGATCATCCAACGGGCAACCTGCTGCTCAGGCTGTCGGGGGCAATCCCTCCAACATGCAGCCACCAGCAGGAGCCTCAGCACCAGCAGGAGTCACACTCCCACCACCACCATCTTCTCCGGCAAAACGTGCCGGGCAACATGATGGTGCGCCGGCGTCACATACTGCGCCGGCAAGTCATGACAACCCAGAACACGCGCTCCATGCAGCGCGTGCTCTCCTCCAGCGACCACCACCTACGGATGCATCTCGAGATGCCATGGAGCAATGGAGGGTTGATGTTGAGCATTTGGTCGCAGCAGCGGCCGAACGCCTCAACAACCAGGGTCCTCCTCCTTCAGGGCGATCCCCGTCGCAGCGACGGACGTTGTCTGGAAGAATTGGTCCGCATGTCTCCAACAACCGAAGACGAGCTGCGTCACAGCAAGTGACGTCGTTGCCCTCTGGGGCACGACGCACCCATACGGTATCTCGGCTTTCGACACATGACCTCCGGGCGGAGCTTGATCGCCGATACCGCCAACAGGATGGCCGTGTCCATATCGAGCGAGCTCGAGAAAGACGGGATGCTCAAGACCTTTCTACTCTAGAAGGAGTAGGAGGAGGCTGTTCCGCCCTAGCCATGCACCTGTGCATGGTTAGATGGCCACAGAAGTTCCGGCCACACTTGCCGGAAAAATTCGACGGGACTGTCAACCCCGTAGATTTTCTGCAGATATACTCCACTGCAATCTTAGCAGCTGGAGGAAACGAGGCCGTAATGGCCAACTACTTTCCAGTGGCCTTAACTGGGACCGTCAGGTCCTGGTTTATGAGCCTTCCACCCAACTCTATCGACAGTTGGGAAGAGCTGTGCCGTTAGTTCACTGCCAACTTCGGGAGTTCATACACCCGACCGGGCACTGAACTAGACCTTTTTGCGGTCGTGCAAAAAAGGGGAGAATCTTTGCGGTCATTCATCCAGAGGTTCTCTCAGGTACGCAACACAATCCCTTCTATCTCAAGCGCTTCTGTCATTATGGCATTCAGACAGGGTGTACGAGACAAGAAGATGTTGGAGAAGCTGGCGATCAAAGAGATCACCAGCGTCACGGAGCTCTTCAGCTTGGCAGACAAATGTGCTAGAGCTGCGGAGGGCCGTGAAATGCACTCCAAACCAGCCTTGGAGGATCACAAAAAATCCTCCAAAGAAGAAGCCGCTACCTTCGGGAGTGGCAAGAAGAAAAAGAAGACCAACGGCAAGAAGAAGCCGTCGGCCGGCACATCCAACGTTGCAGCCACTGTGTAAGGATCGAAACGCCCAAGAGGGGGGGGGGTGAATTGGGCTTTCTTTCAAATTTTAAGACAGCTAAACACTCACAACTTAAAGCCCAATTCCCTATGCAATTAAACTATGCAATCAATGTAAATTAAAGTTGCGGAATGAAGATTGCATAAGAGTAAAAGGGAGAGGGATGCAAACGCTCGAAGGGACACGGAGTTTATCCCGTGGTTCGATAAGATCACAAGGATCTTCCTACGTCCACGTTGTGGCACCCACCGAAGGGTTTTGCCACTCCCAAGTCACCGAGACTAGGGGCTTCTTCACTATTCTTCTCCGTCCGCCAACCTTGGCAAGGTGGAGCTCAAGCCTTGTACACTTTTGGGATCCTCCGGGCTTCCACAATCCTCTTGGCAAGCTCCGGAAGTTGCACACACCAAGGGTCACTCCCTTTGGGCTCTCACTACACTAGAGACTCCAATCACCAAGAATGGAGGCACCCAAGCACTATCTCTAGCTAGTTCTAGCCTATTTCTTGGTGTACAAATGATGAGTAAATGATGTGAAAGTGATTGCTCTATTGCTTGAATGCTCTAGGATGTGTAGAGTATGTCTGGGCTTCAAGTCTTATCGATTTGACAGGTTGAAGGGGTATAAATAGCCAGCCTCCACGAGATAGCCGTTGGAAAAGTAGGCTGACATCACTTCTCTGCGAACACCGGATGATCCGATGTCTCCCCTTCAGTTATCATCGGTCAAAGCCAAATTAGCTGATGTCACTGTGTCAGATATGACCGTTGTTAGACCGATGTTGATCTGTCTTCTCATCGGATGATCCGGTGGCTCTTCCTCCAGAATTTTGCTTGATCTTGAGGCTCACTGGAGTGATTGACCGATGTATGTCTTCTGCACATCGGATGATCCGGTGCTTCACTCGGTCCAATGGTATTGCAATCTGTGATGATGGACCGATGTCACTGAGCCACTCACATCGGATGATCCGGTGAGTGCATTTGTCTGAGGTCTTCTTCTTCAGTTGAACAAACTTGACCGACGCAGTCAACTCCAAGACCATCGGATGATCCGGTGTGTTCAACTTGTTGACTTCGAGTTGTTTTGAGCTGTTCTTTTGGAATTTTGAACTTGTGACCTCTTTGACATTTGTTTGAAGTGTTGTTTTGATTGTCTTCAAGTATGGAATGATATCAAGTTAGAGCTTTCACTTCTTGTCATCATATGTTTTGATTTGATCTCATTCGTTGATTTTATATGGGTCTCCAATGTAATTTTGATTTCATTTGATTGAGTGTCATTGAGACCTTGCATTCACAAATTCATTAGTAATATCGAATGGTTGTCATTAATCACCGAAACCGTACCTCATGGGGCCTAGATGCTTTCAATCTCCCCCTTTTTGGTGATTGATGACAACACAATATTTTAAAGCGCAATGATAATGAATTTGATGAAAATACTCAAGAATATATGCAATGAATACAGCATAGGACACATTAAGCTTGTAAAACGCATAAGAGATTTGTGGGCGAAAAACTCAATCGATTAAAATCATAAGCAAATGAGACAAGTGAAAGAGTGCTTAATTAAAATTACAAAAGAGTACTCAAGCATGAATACAAAAGATAAACACACACTCACACACTCCCCCTAAACACGTACTCCCCCTGAGACTGCTACTCCCCCTGACTCTCCTACATCTTCTCCCCCTTTGGCATCAAGACACCAAAAAGGGATCAGAACGCCTACTGACCCTGAGAGCTAGGCGCGAGGACGAACTGAGCACCGTCGCAGTCGTCGGAGCTGGAGTCGCCGGTCGAAGGAGCTGCCGGAGCGGTGGGAACTGGAGGGTCCGCTGCCGGTGCTGGAGGAGAGGGAGCAGGTACTGAAGATGCTGGAGGAGCTGGAGGAAGTGGAGCGCTCACCACGGACGCCGGTGTCTGCTGGAACAAGGTCGTCGCCGGCAGTGGTGAGTGAATCGGTGCGCTAGGTGCCAGAAGTGGTGACATGCTGATCGAAGGGATAGGAGTAGTAGGCACCTGAGCGACACCTGGAGCCAGTCCCAGTCCAGGCTGCTGTGAAGGAAGGGCGATCCCGGTCTGAGTGTATAGGTTGGTGATCAACCCTAGGATCCCCATCATGGCCTGCTGGGTCTGCTGCTGCTGGTCGAGGGTACGGCGGTGCATCTGATCGACCAGGTTGGTGAACCGGTCCGTATCCTCTCGCCTCTGACGGGCGATCTCCAGCTGGAGCTCCTGCTGCTGCCGCTGCAGCTGTGCCAGGTGAGCAGCCTGCTCCGCCCTGGCCTGCTCAGCAGCGAGCCTGTCCTGGCGCTGCTGCTCGATCATCTGCTGGAGAAGGGAGGACAGCTCCGACGGCTGTGACACCTGCGCCTCGGACACATGAGGTGGTGTCAGTGGCGGAGCAGCTGATCCTCCTGCCTCGGCGTCGTGCTGTCTCGGTGAGGGTGGAGGTGGAGGGAAGTACTCCTCAACACTCTCGTCTGTGTCGCTCTCGGACCAGACGTGCTGCAAGTCTCCACCTTGAGCTTCTGCCTCAGCCAGACGCTCATCTTCCTTCTCGAGGTCAGACCAATCCTCCTCAGTCAAGCGGGCCCTGACCTGGCGCTCAACTGGACGGCCAAGGCGGCGGTCTCCAGGAGCGGACGCACGGTAGTGACTGAAGCGAGTCACACTCTCGTCGGCTAGTCGGGCTTGTGCTGAATGTCCCTCAGGCACCACCATAGAGCAAATGAAACTAATCCAGTGCCCGTAGACCATCTGCCTCATCATCCCAATCCCATCCGTGATCACGTCTTCCATCTCACATAGGAGTATGTCCACTATATCAAAGTCCATCCCGTTCATTATGTAGAACAGGAGGGTCTGTTGGAGACTCGTGAACCCCTCCAAGTATCCTGACCTCGGCAGGAGCGTGCGGCGCAAGGCGAGGTGCACAATGCGCGCAGCTGGGGTCAGGAGTGCTGGGACTCTCGGCTGATCTGGAGAGAACGTGGGGCCAAACAAGGAGCGGATCTCGTCCAGCTGCGGTGCTATCCCTCCAGTAAGTGGCCTCCTTGGTGGATCTGCCTGCCCATAGACCTTCTCGTGTATGCTGGTGTCGTGCAGGTCCAAACCAAGAATGTGCCCCAGAGTCTGCCTCGAGAGATGGTAGTGCTGACCATTAAACATGAAAGCAATTGATCTTCCGCCCTCTGAGATGTACAGGGTCGCGTAGAAGACACGGACCCATTCTTCCACATACGCACTTCTCTCATAATCCAATAGCTCCACCAAGCCTCTGTATCGCTCAAAGAAGGGGCGGACATCAGTTTCCGCGACCACTGCAAGCTGCCTCCAGTCCAAGTGGTTGTGCTGAAAGAGCTTGTGCCCCCGGCGCTTGTAGGTCTCATAGAGAGACGCCTGGGTGACAGTCCAGAAGCGACTGTCAACAAGAAGCTCTCGGGGTTGTGGGAACCACTCCTCAAGAAGAACACTCCATCTGAGCTTCCGGAGTTGCTTCGCCTTCATCTTCCGGTAGTCCACAAGACGGACTCCTTCACCGACCCGGACGGCCGTGTCCATCTCATGGATGTCCCTCTCAGCCTCCCTGTCCTCACGACGGTCGGCAGCCGTCGGTCTCGGACGAGGAGGAGCCTCGGCGTGACCCCCACGCGTCCGGGCTGACCGCCGGCGGACGAGGGGCTCAACTGGCTCCTCTTCGGCGTCGGAGTCATCGACCACTGGGGGCGGTCTCGGACGGGGCTCACGGATCCTCAAGGACCCTCCTCGGCCACGCTCACGCTCCTCGGCGGCACGAGCGGCCATCAAGGCCTTCTTCTCCTCCTTGGATAGCTTCTGCTTCTTCGCGGCGGGCTCCGCGATGGCCTTGCCCTTGTTCTTCCTGTCGCGACCCATCTAGACGACGGAGAGCTAGGGTTAGGCGACGATGAAGGAAGAACGGCGAGAGAAGCAACGAGAGACGTCGCGCGGCACGAAGCTCACCTTAGCGACGATGATCAACCGGGTCGAGAAACCCTAGCGAGGAGGAGATGGCCCGGAGATGGCGCACGTTGGTGGTGGAGAAGGGCGGCGGCGAGGTTTGAGCGCGGTGGTGAGTGGCGGCGGTGATGTTTGGGCGCGAGGGTGGAGGAGGCGGCGCGGGCGTGCAACGGCGGCGCTGCGAATGGTGGCGGTGCTGGGCGGCGGCGCTGTGGGCGGCGGCGGCCGGGGACGGCGGCGGCGGCCGGGGACGGCGGCGGCGGCACCTAGGGAGGCGGTGCTTGGGTGCGGCGGCGGAGGTGGCGGCGAGTAGGGCGAGCGGCGGCGGCGAGAGAGAAGGATCGGGGAGAGAGAGCGAACGGCGGCGGCGCGGGTGTTTAAATAGTGGGGCCCAAACCCTAGCCGTTTTTTAAACACCGGATGGACCGATGATAGATGCAGTGAACATCGGTCAATTGCAACAGTAAGGATATTCAAGAATTGTTGTTGACATCGGATGAACCGATGATTAGGGTTTTGAACATCGGTCGATTATCACAGTAAGGGTGTTCAACCGAGTGATATTGACACCGGATGATCCGACGTTAGAGGGAGGTAGACATCGGTTGAATAGATCACAGCTCCAGAAGAGTGAACATCGGATGGACCGATGTTTTTCCAGGATGAACGCGTCGGATCATTTGAGGTTCTGACATAGTTGGGCTTTGAGGATTGAACACCTATTTGACCGATGAGGGATTGACAGGGGCATCGGATAATCCGATGACAACAGAACGAAAACATCCCATATATGTCCTTTGACCAAACAAACAATCGAGGAGAAACACATGTCTTAGGACTTTTTGGGCAACCCCTTACCCCTCAAGAAGCTAATATGCCAATAGCTTGGCTAGACCTTAACACAAACGGAACACCAAGAAAAATGGAGGAAAAATATCCAAATAAAATGTAAGGCCCATGCTTTGTGAGGTAGAGTATGAATACTACTATCTCAATGAAGCATGTTCCTCTAGGCATTAACGTACCTAACATTTTGTTCTTTCCACCTTATATGAGTTGAGATATTGCATTTCAAACAAGTCTCCTTCTCATGAGGTGGGTTCCCCTTTGTGACAATCTACCGTTATGCAATGCCAAACAAATTATAATGCAAGATATTAAATGAGTGCAAGTTTATATGGCAGGGATCATGCAAGGCATAAAATAAATCTATCTTGCCAAGTTTGAACCTTCCAAAGGCTTCCTCAGGGAAAACTACTTCTAGCTTGCCCCTATCCTTTGGGAGTTAGACAAGATCTATATGATATGCATCCTTACATGAACATGGCAACTTATATGACGTTAGATGCATCTAGCACATTTAATTCACTTCTAAGTCTAGAAAAGGTTTCTCATCAAGTGCGGGAATGGGGTTTTTAGCTATCTTAACCGCACTTTCATTGTCACAAAGGAGAGGCACATAATCATACAATCATTCATTCAACATGACATGGGGCCTAGATGCGGAAGGATATAGCAATAGACTATTTATGGAATGGTAATTTGATTTGACAATAGGGTTACCGTCCATATCCGCGTTGGGCTCCCATTCTCAACCTTCTTCAAGAGGTCCTTGGTAGATTTTCTTTGATGGTGGAGGTCCCCTCTTGAAGTCACCTCGTGGATGGTTACGTGTTCTTGACTTTAGGCACCCAAGCTAGCTTTGGTCCTTGTATATGTGATACAAGTGCTTTTGGGACCCAAAGTTGCTTGGGGAGCTTCCCTTTCATCCCCTTTACATTCATGCCAATGAACTTTGCCTTCACCTTAGCACCTACTTTGCTCAACAAATAATAGTGATTCTCAAAGGTAGATGTATAGTTAGTTGGCAATTTTGGAGAAGGTCGGTTAGGTAGAGGGCACTCCCTTGTATGGTGACCGGTGACCTTGCAATGTTGGCAATAGGAGCCAACTTCCTTGATGAAGCTTGTTTTGAGCTCCGGTGAGGGCACCTTTCCTTTGTTGGGCACCGGGAAGGATCCAAGTCCGTTCTTGTTGAAGCCCTTTGCTTGATGGAAGAGGATTTCTTTATGTTTATCTTCTCCCTTAGATAGTCTTGCTAAGCTTGTGCGGAGACTTTCAATCTCCTCCATCAAGTCCTTCTCCCTAGCATTTTCTTTCATGGGCAAAGACTCATGGAAAGCATTAGTAGCATTTGAAATAATGGGTACCTTGCCACCAATAGTTTCTTTCTCCTTATTTTTTAATTTTAGTTCAATGGCTTCATACGAGAGATTAAGTGCATGATGCTCTTGAACTAACTCATCGTGCTTATCCGAGAGCGTTTGATGAACTAAGGCAAGCTTATGATTGTCTAGCTCAATTTTAGCCTTATCTTCTTCAATTTGCTTGACATAGGTTTTGAGCGTGTCATGCTCTTTAAGTATGCTTTCATACTTGCCAAGCAAATCAAGATTAGCATTTTCAAGTTTAGCATGAGCTTGTTCTAGCGCCTTGACTTTGTTCTTTTCCCTTTTAATGATGGTGTGATATTCATTTATCAATGAAGTTAATTCATCGGGGGAAAGTTCATCATCACTAGAGTCGTCACATACCTCAAAGTTACCTTTCGCCATGAGACACATGGGAGGTGGAGGAAGAGGTGAATCATCTTTGTTGGCAATGGCAAGTCCGGCCAAGTTTTCTTCTTCTTCTTCACTCTCTTCTTCACTTGACTCTTCGTCGGTGATCCATTAATTCCCTTCACACATGAACACTTTTTGAGGTCCTTGTCTTTTCTTTGGAAAGAATTTTGACTTTTTGCCTTTGTCAAATTTCTTCTTTCCAAACGTTCTTGCCTTGGGCTTGACCTCTTCTTCTTCATCCTCGCTATCTTCAAGCTTGTGATGCTTGCTCTTGTGATTCTCCCTTCTCTTGTCCGGTTTTGGACAATCGTAGGAGATGTGGCCTTGTTCACCACAATTATAGCAAGTTTTGCTACTTTCTTTCTTGGGGAGGAAGGCTCTTTTGTTGGGATCAAAAGTGTATCCCTTCTTGGCAATCTTGGAGTTCAAGCGGGAGAATTTTCTCATCATTGATGCAAGCTCATCATCATCATCTTCACTTGATGTTTGCTCTTCTTTGCTTGAACTAGGCTTGATCATTTTCTTTGTTTTCTTGAAAGCCTTGAGAGCTATTGTCCTTGTAGAGGATGAACTCTCCATCATCCCAAGTACACTCATCTCATGAGCGTGTATTTCTCCAATTAGCTCCGAAACTTCAATGTGATCAAGTGATTCTTTTTGGAGCATTGAGTTGATGATGTTGTACTTTGGCTTGGGAAGGAGCATGAGGATCTTTCGGTTGATAAGTCCCTTGCCAAGAGAAGCAATATCAAGAGCATTTATTTCCTCAATGAGAACATTTAAGCGAGAAAACATTTCATTTACATTTTCATGAGGAAGCATTTTAAACTCATCATATTTTGCTTTAAGCATGTGATATTTAAGTTCTTTAACACGAGAGGAACCCTCATGAATTTCAATTAAGCATGCCCAAATTTCACATGCTTTTTCTTTACTAGCTATTCTAGCAAATACATCTTGACTAATGCATTCATAAATGGCATTTCTAGCTCTAGCATCCCATTTAATTTGATCACCGATATAAGCATTATCTCCAAAGCCCGCATGAGTCGCTTCCCACACTTCGGGAGCAATGGCCTCTAGGTAGGCACGCATGCGTGCTTTCCAATAGGCAAAGTTTTTGCCCTCGAAGATAGGAACCGAACCCCCATTCTTGGCCATTTAAGCTCTCTAGCGGTGAAGCTAGAATGATCCAATGAGCAACAAGGCTCTGATACCAATTGTAAGGATCGAAACGCCCAAGAGGGGGGGTGAATTGGGCTTTCTTTCAAATTTTAAGACAGTTAAACACTCACAACTTAAAGCCCAATTCCCTATGCAATTAAACTATGCAATCAATGTAAATTAAAGTTGCGGAATGAAGATTGCATAAGAGTAAAAGGGAGAGGGATGCAAACGCTCGAAGGGACACGGAGTTTATCCCGTGGTTCGGTAAGATCACAAGGATCTTCCTACGTCCACGTTGTGGCACCCACCGAAGGGTTTTGCCACTCCCAAGTCACCGAGACTAGGGGCTTCTTCACTATTCTTCTCCGTTCGCCAACCTTGGCAAGGTGGAGCTCAAGCCTTGTACACTTTTGGGATCCTCCGGGCTTCCACAATCCTCTTGGCAAGCTCCGGAAGTTGCACACACCAAGGGTCACTCCCTTTGGGCTCTCACTACACTAGAGACTCCAATCACCAAGAATGGAGGCACCCAAACACTATCTCTAGCTAGTTCTAGCCTATTTCTTGGTGTACAAATGATGAGTAAATGATGTGAAAGTGATTGCTCTATTGCTTGAATGCTCTAGGATGTGTAGAGTATGTTTGGGCTTCAAGTCTTATCGATTTGACAGGTTGAAGGGGTATAAATAGCCAGCCTCCACGAGATAGCCGTTGGAAAAGTAGGCTGACATCACTTCTCTGCGAACACCGGATGATCCGATGTCTCCCCTTCAGTTATCATCGGTCAAAGCCAAATTAGCTGATGTCACTGTGTCAGATATGACCGTTGTTAGACCGATGTTGATCTGTCTTCTCATCGGATGATCCGGTGGCTCTTCCTCCAGAATTTTGCTTGATCTTGAGGCTCACTGGAGTGATTGACCGATGTATGTCTTCTGCACATCGGATGATCCGGTGCTTCACTCGGTCCAATGGTATTGCAATCTGTGATGATGGACCGATGTCACTGAGCCACTCACATCGGATGATCCGGTGAGTGCATTTGTCTGAGGTCTTCTTCTTCAGTTGAACAAACTTGACCGACGCAGTCAACTCCAAGACCATCGGATGATCCGGTGTGTTCAACTTGTTGACTTCGAGTTGTTTTGAGCTGTTCTTTTGGAATTTTGAACTTGTGACCTCTTTGACATTTGTTTGAAGTGTTGTTTTGATTGTCTTCAAGTATGGAATGATATCAAGTTAGAGCTTTCACTTCTTGTCATCATATGTTTTGATTTGATCTCATTCGTTGATTTTATATGGGTCTCCAATGTAATTTTGATTTCATTTGATTGAGTGTCATTGAGACCTTGCATTCACAAATTCATTAGTAATATCGAATGGTTGTCATTAATCACCGAAACCGTACCTCATGGGGCCTAGATGCTTTCACACTGCAACTCCTGGTGGCCGGGGGGCACGCCCCGAGAAGCGACCTCGACCGTCTTCCGAAGACGGCGACAAATCCAAAATATGGTGCCCCATTCACAAAACGGGCAGCCACGGGCTGGAAGACTGCTGGGAGGTCCAAAACCTTGCCGAGCGCTACAACAAGCGCCGGGAAGGGTCTCCTTTCCGACAGAGGGAGGGAAAACAGAAGGTTGACGAAGCTCCGGCTGAAGAGGAGTTAGGGTTTCAGGACCCCAAAAAGGTCCTGAAAGCCGTCTACACCTCCGTCGATGATGACTCTGACGTCTCCGACAACGAGCGTCAGAAAACCATGAACACCATCTTTGGTGGATCATGGGACATCACTTCTCGTCGTGTCATCAAGACTATGCGGCGGGATATGGCTGCTGTAGCTCCTACAGCTAGACCGGAGCCACATCGAAAGTGGATGGACACACCCATCACTTTTGATGCTTCGGACTGTCCTCGAAGCATGGTCGGAGCTGGCCAATTACCCTTGATGGTATCTCCCACTATCAACAACATCCAGCTCCATCATGTTATGGTGGATGGAGGTTCGGGGCTGAACCTTATAAGCTTTGAAGCTTTTACCAGACTTCAGCTTCGACCTTCGGATCTTCAGCCCTCTCGACCATTCTCCGGAGTAGGTCCGGGGGCCATTACCCCACTCGAAGCTATAATTCTCCCCGTTACCTTCGGGACACAGGAGAAGTACCGCACCGAGAAGTTGGTCTTCGACGTCGCTCAGATCAACTTACCATTCAACGCCATCTTGGGTAGACCTGCCCTATACAAATTTATGGCAGCTGCTCATTATGGATACTTGGTGTTGAAGATGCCAACACCAGCAGGCGTTCTCCGGATTCGTGGAGATCGCACCGCCGGAGTAACTGCTCTGGAGGAGCTCCATGCACTCACCACTGCGCAAGAGGAGGACTCCAGACAGGGGCAAGCTCCAAAACCTCCGAGCATTCGGCAACGAGGCTCAACCTCTGCTCCCCGTGTGCAGCCAAGCGGCGACACTGACATCCCCGTCAAAGTCGTCCAAATTGGTTCCGATGTCACTCAAACCACCCGCATATCGGGTGGGTTGAATGACAAATAGGAACTCGCGCTCATCACTTTCCTCCGGGCTAACGTTGACGTATTTGCTTGGCAACCGTCACAAATGCCTGGGATCCCCAGGGAAGTGATTGAGCACAATCTGAAGATTTACCCCGATGCTCGGCCTGTGCATCAGAAACCTCAAAAGCAATCTGTAGAGCGACAGAACTTCATCCGACAAGAAGTGAAGAAGTTGCTCGAAGCCGGATTTATCCGAGAAGTCTTCCATCCAAAATGGCTGGCGAACCCAGTCGTTGTGCCCAAGGCCAGCGGGAAACTTCGGATGTGCATCGACTACACCACACTGAATAAGGCATGTCCAAAAGATCAATTCCCACTACCTAGAATAGATCAGATAGTGGATTCCACCTCCGGGTGCGAGTTACTGTGTTTTCTAGACGCATATTCTGGATATCATCAAATCAGGATGTCTAGGGAGGATGAAGAGCATACTTCATTCATCACAGTGGATGGATTGTATTGTTACACAGCCATGCCATTTGGTCTCAAGAATGCAGCTTCAACTTTTGTACGAGCTATGTACAAAACTTTCGAAGAACTCATCAGAGACATAGTGGAAGTGTACGTCGATGACATCGTGGTCAAAGTCAAGAACAAGGAGTCCCTCTTGGACACCTTGCAGGCTGTCTTCGACAAGCTGCGGGCCACCCGCACGAAGCTAAACCCAGACAAGTGCGTCTTCGGGGTTAGTTCCGGAAAGCTTCTTGGTTTCCTGGTAAGTCACCGGGGCATAGAGGCTAATCCGGCGAAGATAAAAGCCATTGAAGACATGCGGCCACCAACCCGCATCAAAGACGTCCAAAAATTAACTGGATGTCTAGCAGCCCTCAGCCGGTTCATTTCAAGACTGGCGGAAAGAGCACTTCCCTTCTTCAAGTTACTGAGGAAGTCCGGACCATTCCAATGGTCTGAAGAAGCAGAGAAGGCATTCCAGGAGCTGAAACAGTTCCTCACCACCCTACCAGTCCTGGTAGCTCCGAACCCTGGTGAGCCTTTGTTGCTTTACATTTCAGCTACTGGCGAAGTTGTCAGTATGGTTCTGGTTGCGGAGAGACCGGAACTACCCAATACTCAGGAATCCAGACCCCTTCGGGAGGGTCCGGAGGTTCCTGAAAGCGGGTCTGGGTCCCAGCTCCCAGACTCAAACCCACAAGAAGCCACTTCAGAGGACCCGGACCCCTCTAAGAGGGTCCAGGTCATTTCTGAAGAAGCTCCGGGTTCCTCCACCCAGAACCCGGAGGTCCCCGAAGAGAGTCTGGACCCCTCCGAGAGGGTCCGGATCAATGAAGAGGAAGCTCCGGACCCCTCCGAGAGGGTCCGGACCATTCAAGGCCCGGTATACTTCATCAGTGAAGTGTTACATGATGCCAAGACTCGATACCTAGAGGTGCATAAACTGCTTTATGCAGTTCTTATTGCCTCAAGGAAGCTTCGACACTATTTCCAAGCTCACAAAGTCTCGGTGGTGACCTCATATCCACTTCGAGCGATCCTGCATAATCCCAATTCAACTGGGAATATTGCAAAGTGGGCAGCGGAATTGGCTGAATTCGATCTTGAATTCATTCCGAGACAAGCAATCAAGAGTCAAGCGTTGGCAGATTTCGTGGCAGAATGGACTCCCTCTCCATTAAACCCTGGGGGACCCAGCGAGCAGAAGACGGAACCTCAAGTTCCAACCTTCACTAAGCCTCACTAGACCCTTTACTTCGACGCCTCCATGCAGAAGCAGGGAGCCGGAGCTGGAATCCTTCTCCTCGCACCAACCGGGGAGAAGGTGAAATACATGGTACACCTTGACTTCAAGGCAACCAACAACATGGCGGAGTACGAAGCACTCATCTATGGATTAAAGGTGACACTATCATATGGTGTCAAGCAGTTGCTGGTTAAAGGAGATTCACAACTTGTCATCAAGCAGGTGAAGGGAGAATGCTCCTGCAATAATCACCAGCTGGCTGCTTACCTCCTTGAAGTCCAGAGGCTTCAGAAGGACTTCGAAGTCCCAGACCTTCACCATGTTCAGCGTGCTCACAACGCTGAAGCTGACGAACTCTCGACCAAGGCGTCAACTGGAGCTCCGACTCCTGATGGAACCTTTGTCCGGAGGTTGTCAAAACCCACAGTTCAGCCTGCCGAACTGAACGAAGGGGGCGAGATCAGCATCCCGAAGCTGACGGTCCCGATGGCCCTGTTACCATGGCAGCTATCAAGGGTCGTAGGTGCTGCTGGAAGCTCCGAGCAACCCAGCACGCAAGACTCAAATGCTCAAGTCAGTTTCGATGCATGGATCTCGGAGATCCGGAGCTACTTAAAAGACAACATCCTTCCTGACGATGATGTATCCGCTGATCGGGTAGTCAGATTGGCTAAAAGATACACGTTGGTAGAAGGGGATCTCTACCGGCGCGGTGCCAACGACATCCTAATGCGGTGCATCACAAGGGAAGAAGGCTGCGAGCTCCTCGCAGAAATCCATGGAGGCGAGTGTGGGAACCACGCATCTTCCCGCACGCTGGTCGGAAAAGCCTTTCGGCACGGCTTCTACTGGCCTACAGCGCTCCACGATGCCACTGAGCTGGTGAAGAAATGCAAAGCATGCCAATTTCATGCAAAGCAAATTCATACACCTGCTCAGTCCTTACAAATGATACCTCCCACATGGCCTTTCGCTGTGTGGGGGATGGACATCTTGGGACCCTTTCCTAGAGCCGTCGGAGGTTACAAGTTCCTGTACGTCGCCATCGACAAGTTCACCAAGTGGCCGGAAGCAACTCCCGTTGTGACGATCAACAAACAATCTGCAATCAATTTTCTACAATCCATCGTGAGCAGATTTGAAGTCCTAAATAAGATCATCACTGATAATGGGACTCAATTCACAAGCTCCGCATTTCAAGGATATTGCGAAGACCTCGGCATACAAGTTTGCTATGCTTCCGTAGCTCATCCTGCCAGCAATGGACAAGTCGAGAGAGCAAATGCAGAGATCCTTAAAGGACTCAAAACACGCACTTATGAGCGCTTGAAAAAGCACGGAGCCAATTGGATCGAAGAGCTTCCGCCCACTCTATGGGCCAACAGGACTTCTCCAAGTCGGGCAACCGGAGAAACACCCTTCTTTCTGGTGTACGGAGCTGAAGCGATCCTTCCTCCGGAAATCACCTTGGGTTCCCTCCGAGTCCGGACCTTCGACGAAGCCGCGCAGGACCAGCTCCGGCGCGAAGACCTAGACCTCCTCGAGGAGGGAAGGTGCCAAGCAGCTGTTCGGAATGCCCGATACCGCCAAGCTCTACGGCGCTATCACCAGCGGCATGTACACAACCGACAGCTCGAGGAAGGCGATCTGGTGCTACGGAGAATACTATCCAGAGAAGGGCAAAACAAACTCTCCCCCGGCTGGGAAGGGCCCTTTCAAGTGATCAAAGTATCCCGTCCCGGAAGCGTTCGCTTGGCTACCGAGGATTGGACACCTCTCCCAAATCCTTGGAACATCGAGCACCTCCGTAAGTTCTACACTTAATTCCACGGAGGTGAGTCTTAAGTAACTTGAAATGTATGTTATAGAGTCATTGTACAGAGTCGGGTAGTTCCTCCGAGAGAGCAGCCGGACCTTTCCCGAAAGGTTTGAAAAGCTCATGCAACACTTGACACAGTCTCCGGACTAAAAGTGTGGCTAACTACCCTGGGTCAAACGAGAAACCAAACACACTTAGCCTGGTTCCGTACCCTAAGAGTGTACTTGTTTCCCCTGTACCCCGGACCTATAATGAAAGACATCTTCATGTGAAATAGACTCCACGTGCATTCATTTTTGCATAGGCTCGACATTTTTATTTTTCTCTTTCTTGTCTATAACAGAAACGTGCAATTCTTAAGAAGTTCTAGTTTGACCGGTTTACATACGATTCGAGTTGAATTGTCAGATTTTTTGGATTTAAATATCGTCTGTGGCCAACTCGCCTGAAAGCTGCCAAGCCATTCTAGGGCCGGAGTGCGCTATCGACTTAGCCTGGTCAAGCACCCTAAGTACGCCACTCTACCTACATCCCGGCAGGCCAAAGTAAGGTGGGTCCATAGACAATTGGATCTAAAAGAAAAGACAATTCATCCAGTCGTATTAAAAATCGTGTTCAACTTAAAATTTTCTTGAGAATCGTAAGCCGCGACGAAGTTATAGACAAGGAACGAATTTTACTATTTTTCTTGGCTTAAGTGTGCAGGAAAAATGAACCCTACGTTGATGGAGAAAAACCGGAGCTAACCAAGCTCCGACTCCCACCAGGGCGTCAACCGTCGGTGTTGACTAAAAGATGGTGAGAAGACTCCGTCACTGGAGTCTGTTGCCAACAAACCAAGTGTGGCAAAGGTCATTGCCGGAGCTGCTAAGCTCCGACACCTTGGAGTATTAACTACCGACGCTCAACGTGTTGATAGAGGCTATTGCCGGAGCTACTAAGCTCCAGCGATGGATAGTGCCGGAGCTTCTAGGCTCCGACAACTTCAGGCGACCTTCACTATCAAAAACTTCGGACCTAAATTCCACAAGTTCGAAGCAAATTCGTCTTCAACAAAACTCAACATCCTTTTGGTACATGTCCACAATCAAATTGTGCACATCTACCAGGGGGCCAAGTGAAGATAAAGATGTTGAAGACAAAAAAAAATGAAATTCGCAAAAAATTGGGGATTTCATTTCATCTGAAGACCGGAGATTACATCTGGAGACAAGGGATTACAAAATTGAGGAAGAAGAGAAGATACAAGTAAAGGCTAAAAGAGACGGTCCTAGACCCTATGGAAGAACTCGGCGACCTTCTGGGCGACCTCCGACACGCAGGCTCGGGTAGCTTCGCCTTCTCCTTCGACGGGGCCTTCAAGCACCGGGTCCAGAGGAAATTGAGGGTTCCGGCTGGTGTAGCACGTCAACACATATTCTGTGACGTTCCTAGCCAGGGATTGCCCCTCGACCTCCAGCTGGTCCGCGATGACGTCGCCCACCTTGGAGAGCTTGCTGCCTGCGGCGCTCAACGCTTGCAACGCAAGGTCCGGCTCCGGCTCCGGATCATCCGGGTGCACGGGGCTGAAACCCATCGGCGTCAGCGCGTCGTCGGCCTTGCCCAGGAACTCCCAAATCTGCAGGGAGTCTGCCTTCCTCAAGTTCTTCATCTCTTCCAGGGATCTCCGGGCCGCCGTCAGCTCCGAATTCTCACGGGCGAGGCGCTCAACTTCTTTGGCGTTTTGCTGGATCTTCGTAGCAACCCGCTTCTCAAGTCTTCCGAGCTCCTCCTCCCGGAGGTGGATCTTGTTCCGGCGGTCGACCAGGTCCTTCTCCCTAGCCTCCACTTTCTTCTCCCGGGCGACAAGGGCACACTCGTATTCGTAGAGTTCCTGCCCCCACACCCAGGTCTTCTCCTCTTCCTCGAGGCAGCGCTCTTCCAATTTCTTAGTGCGCTCCTCGAGGCCCTTGTCCGCCAGAGCTGTTTTCTCGGCGAGCTCTTCTTCCCGTCGCAAGACGTCATCCCGTAGCTCTAGGAGTTTTTGCTCCTCGTCCTCGAGCCGTCTTTCCCTCCCTTCAAGTGCCTCTCGGCGCTTGATGAGTGCGGTGCTGATGGCCTCGAGCTGATCAAACCGAGCATTGGCCGCGTCGTTAGCAGCCTTAGCTTGGTCGTGGAACTCCCGGGATTGAGCATCGAGGGCGTGAGTCATGCTCTCCCTCTCGTCCAGCAGCTTACCCCAGAGCTCCAGGCGGATCTTCTCCCGCTTGATCCACTCCTTGTCATCCGCAAGCCTCGACTGCGCCAGCTTAGTCTCGAAATGGAGCCGATTACGCCACCGCCTAAGGGTTTGGCGCTCCTCTTCAAGAGCCTTGCTGTCGTGGAAGAAGGCCAGTTGGACCTGACGTAGACTGGAGCAGGCATTGTCGATGGACATCGACATCGAGATGGGCTCCGGACCTGCTGGGATCTCTTCCGCTGGTTCCAGCGGGTCTTCACATACAAAAATTGGGTCCCACTCTACGAGAGTGGAACCCCGAGCTTCCAAAGCGCTAGGGCCTTCCTCCGAGACGGCCTCAGTCGCCATCGAAGGAGGTCCCGTCACCAAGTCTTCATTCGCCCCCTCAGGCGGGGGGCCGGCGACTTCGTTCAGGCACTCTGGCTCTGCCACAGGTACCATCGACGTCGTCGCCTCCGGAGCAGGAGCCGCTACTGGCTCCGGCCGGGACACCTCTTCTGAGGGAGGCTCAAGCTCCCTCGCCTCTTTAACCGCCGGCTCTGTGACCGGCGCTCCAACAATCACCGGCTCTGCGGCCGGAGCTTCGGAAGTAACCGGCTCAACTGCCGGAACTACTTCGACTTCCGACTCGCATGCCGGGGCTTCAGCCACCTCCGGCTCAATCGCCGGGGCTTCAGCACTTTCCGGCTCCGAAGCCGGGACTGCTACTTCCTTCGACTCAACAGCCGGAGCTTCTACTACTGCAGCACCAGGACCCGGAGCTTCCACTTTCGGGACGGGTGCCGCTGGCGCATCTTCATTCCCGTGGTCCGGCGCTACCACGAGAACTTCTGGAGACGAGTCGAGGTCCATGACCACGACAGCCGGCGCCGGAGCTGTCGCAGCCTCCGCTTGGGGCGGCACCGGGACTGGAGCAGAAGCCCTCGCAGCCTCAGACACTGTGGCTGAGGGAGGAGCTTCACTCCCCTTCTTGGGAACGCTGCAGATGAAGAACGAAGAAATTGAGCAAACAGATGCTACAATTAAAAAGTTAATCGAGGTAAAAAAGAAAAATTACCTTAGGAGGCTCCCGCACCAGCTTGCGCGGAACCTCTTTCCCGGACGATCCGGGCTGGCCACGGTCGGCGTAGGAGCTCCGGGAGGACTCCCAGGACTTGCCACAGCCGCGGGCGTTTCCCGGGTCGGAGCTCTCCTTGATCGGGAGGAACTCCTGGACCTGGAGGCCCTCACCGCTCCAGATGCCGGAGTCTCGCGCCCGGAGCTAGCACCACAGGAGGGATCCACCACGGGGACAGTCGCACTCCGGGAGGATCCCACCGCCGGAACAGTAACGTTCCGGAAGGACCCCACCACGGGGACAGTCGCCACGGCGGCGGAGGATCTTCCTTCCTGAGGAGGGGGAACCGGGGGGGGGGGGGAAGTGGCAGGCCCGATGGACCTTCCGTCAGCATGTCGCAGCTTCCTCTTCCGGCTCTCCGGCTCCTCCGCCAGCTCCTTGCCCTTGCCGATGACCTCAGCTCTTGGCTGTGGGACAGGGGCGGAGCCGTCTTCGGACAACCCGGGGATCGCCAACCGGGTGGTTGATCTTCTCTTGACGACACCAAGGTCGTCAAGCGCGAGCATCGTCCGCCGGAGCTCCCTGCTGAACTCAACTTCCACGTTCAGAGGGAGGAAGGCCGGCGGCGGAGTCAAGTAATCTCCGTCAACGTCGATGCCGTGCTGGAATTTCTTGAGGTGAAACTCCAAGGTCTTCCCCACCATGCTGGACTTCAACCCGGTCTCAACCCGGTCCTCGTCCATCACGCTGTTGAGGGCCCAGGCGAGCTTCTCCCTCCTCCTCAGCAGCGCCCACCTGTTGGACAGGAAGTTGCAGAACACCGCCTGGGGAGTCAATCCTCCCTCCACACATTGGCGGATCCTGGTCAGGACAGGGTCGAAAGCTTCCGCCAGCACCGGAACTTCGCTCCATACCGACGTGTCAATGCCGGGCAGACCGTCTGGCAACTCCAACCGCTCATGCTCCTCCACCCGGATGACTATCCAATCTTTCTTCCAGTCATCCCACTTCCCGGAAGGGAATGACCGGAGGTACTTGAATGGGCACTTCTTGCGCTTCACGAAGTAGTAGAAGCCAAGATACTCATTGCTTCGGCCGGTGGTGTGGACGGTGAAGAAGGTTCGGAAGAGCTCGATGCAGGGAGGGATGCCCACCCACATCTCACAGAAGTGGACAAAGATGGACACAAGGAGAATGGAGTGAGGTCCAAGGTGGTACAGCTGCAGACCATAGAAGTCCAGCAGCATCAAGAAGAAAGAAGAAAACGGTGGGATCAGCCCCACCATGGCGTACGAGGAAAAGTACACCATCTCGCCAGCGTGCTCCTTTTCAAAGGGGAGCTCTCCGCCGGCGCGGACCGAGCGGTTGAAGAAGTCCGAAGACCACCCCATGAGGGCCCGGACCTTCTTCAGATCGCTGTCAGTCTTCAAGCGACTCTCACGCAGACCCAACTCCATCGCAGCACAGCTAGGCAAGAGAAGAAGAGCAAAGTACGAGTTGGGAGTTTGAGCGCAAGAACAGATGGGAAGCGTAAAGAACTCCCGACGGTGCGCTTTCCTTCTTAAGTAAGCCCTCGCAATGCTTGGATGGAAACTGCAGGGGAGTCAAGGATACTACTCAAGAATTCAACCCTGCCGATGACAAGAGGGCCCGGGACCACCCTGACGATCAAGTCGAGGCTCTTACCCGGGCGAACAGTTGTCATCACGAGGCGGGAAACCCAAAGGCGGCGACCTGACAAGGCGCGCGGAACCGATACGGTTTTCGTATCGGGAACTGGCGACCTTCAATTGCGAGAGATCCGCACGTCAAAGATCTTATATGCCGCCTGAGGTGCGCCACGCGTCGGGATTTAACCGTAAAGCCCCGCCAACGGCACCTCCGAAGACCCTTGAAGACCCAGTTCAAGAGTCGCGAGTATGGACCCACCTCCGACGGAATGACTTCACCCCGGTGACTTTCCCCGGAGGTAGGTCCAGGGGGCCACTGTCGGTACCCTAAAAACCATACACCCCCTGAGGTTACAAGATCTCAAGGGAAGGACGTCTACTCAAATTGAAGACCCTCGGAGGCCCAGTTGTCAGACATAACCGGACCTGCTTCTCCAACATGGTTAACCCCTAGGTTGCCACGTGTACTGCCAGACCGGAGCTACTACCCACAAGGGTGAAGCTCCGGCTAGGTACCGAAACGGCACCTCCGGACTTAACCCCTGACCGAGAGAAGCTCCGGACCTGACACGTGCCAGGCCAACCCGGAGCTTCCCGCTTCCCATAAGCAAGCTCCGGAGCTGCCACGTGTCCAAACGTCGGAGCTGGCCGCCTCAAACCTCCGGAAGACATTGTAACGACTCCGGATCTTCAAAGGATAGCCGCGGACTTCAAGACCCGATTAATTGTCATTAATTCCATGTTAATGACACTTAATCAGACAATCTTAACACCTGTAACGGCACTGTCGGAGCCCGTTACAGGGTTATTAACAACAATTAATCGTGTATCAATACTAGTAACCGCCGGGGCCACATGTCGGGCCAGGCTAACTTGTAACGGTTTGTCCTTGTACTATAAAAGGACAGACCGACGATACACGGAGGAAAAGAAAAGGGAGGAGAGAAGGCTCTCGAACGCTCTCAGGCACACACGCATTGACGTGAGCTTTCATACATAAACTAATACAACACCACACACGCGTGGAGTAGGGTATTACGCTCAGGCGGCCCGAACCACGTAAACCACTGTGTCTCTCGTGTCCAATCGTGATTCACTTTCTTGAGTCTCCGCGCGCCCACACCAAACTACAAACTCTTTCAACACTTTAGTAGTGTCAGGAGATCTGCCGACTCCAACAGTCGACAGTTTTCATATTTATATATACACACACGAGTTTAATGATGCCTTATTATCTTTGGCGCTAGCCATTCTCAGAATATAATATCTGCTTTGTTACCACATATCTCGCATTTATGCACCGAAAGCTCATTTATGCACACCGAAAGAGCATTCAGACTAGTTTCCTATAAATCATACTCTATTCTCTATATTTACTCTATACTTGCAGCATATCTTCTATACGTCCAGCATGTTCACTTGCACACTCATCCTCTACTCCGAGTACTATAGTCTATATTTACAGTAAGACTATGTTTCAGAACACAATATTTTTGGAGTTTTAGAGCAATACTTCAGGGTGTGTTTGGAAACACAGTATTTCAATAATAAAGTTTTGGTAAACTACAACTTTTAAGATGGCATGACAATACTAAAGTATTTCAATACTACAATTTTGTAATATCACAGTTTTGTAGTACATAGGTCTGTTTAGAAGTAAAGTAGCAAACATGAAGAGCAAGTAAGCAGAGAAATTTTTTTTTCGGACCAAAGTTTTTCTATACATCAAAAATACCGTAGTATAGACAAAATTGTAATTTTAAATATATATTTTTTGAGTTGGTTGTCAAACACTATTTTGTAAAAAATACCATACTAATCTCAAATACCAAAGTATTGCTCTAAAACTAAAAAAATATTGTGTTCTCAAACATAGCCTTAGTATTTGAGATTAATATGGTATTCTTTACAGAATGATGTTTGACAATCAACTCAAAAACTATGTATTTAAAATCACAGTTTTGTCTATACTGCAGTATTTCTGCTATATAGAAAACTTTGGTCTGAACCAAAGTTTTATCTGCTTGATGCCTACTTTACTCCCAGACAATCTTATAATATTGTAAAGTTGTGATATTGAAATACTTCAACATTGTTATATCATCTTAAAAATTGTAGTTTATCAAAACTTTGATATTGAAATGCTGTGAAAACATGGACTAAACTTTTACACTGATGTAGGGTCTAACGCTAAACTGAGAAATCGAACTACAGGGGTCTCGGCCGCCACCATATGTGTGCTGTGGGCCTACCCCCGACGTCACGAACGCGCGCGCCCAAACCCATGTACCTCCGTCTCCTCCCGCCCATTTTTTTTGCCATGTCAGCGATCCGCTCCGTAATGCATCTCAGCCGTCCACGCGAAGAAGAACCTAACGACTCCCGCTTGTCCACGTCATTGATCCGCGGCACCCACCGCACGCCAATGAGCGCCCATCTTCTTTCTTCTATAATTAGAACACGCCCCCGTCTCTTCCTTCACCACAGAAATTTCCCCCGTTCCCCGCTCCAAGCAAGCATCTGCAAACCCAAACACGCTCCCAAAGATCCCTAGCTAGCACCGATGGCCCCCAAGGCGGAGAAGAAGCCGGCGGCCAAGAAGCCCGTGGAGGAGGAGCCCGCCACCGAGAAGGCGGAGAAGGCTCCGGCGGGAAAGAAGCCCAAGGCGGAGAAGCGGCTCCCGGCGGGCAAGACCGCCGGCAAGGAGGGCGGCGACAAGAAGGGGAAGAAGAAGGCGAAGAAGAGCGTGGAGACGTACAAGATCTACATCTTCAAGGTCCTGAAGCAGGTCCACCCCGACATCGGCATCTCCTCCAAGGCCATGTCCATCATGAACTCCTTCATCAACGACATCTTCGAGAAGCTCGCCGCCGAGGCCGCCAAGCTCGCCCGCTACAACAAGAAGCCCACCATCACCTCCCGGGAGATCCAGACCTCCGTCCGCCTCGTCCCTCCCCGGCGAGCTCGCCAAGCACGCCGTCTCCGAGGGGACCAAGGCCGTCACCAAGTTCACTTCGTCCTAAGCCATCGGCTCCCCCCCCCCCCCCCCCCCCCCCTGTACTGCGCAGTCTGGTTTATCCTAGTAGTAGTAGAAATTGGTGTTGTGTAGTCGTTGGAATCTGGTATGGTGTAGTTGTCGGTTCTGTCTGTATGTGTGCCCTGCTAAATTTATAATTATCATGGCTTATCTTGGAACATGTTGGTGTCATCAGAATCATAATTGCCATGTTGTCTTTCAAAATTCTGATGGTAGTTCTGTTCGGCTTATTATTTTTCATGTGCCTGTTCCTGTGGATACAGGTCCGGTGTTTGCCGGATTTGCTCCTCCTGTGGAAACCGTCCGCAAGCGTAGAAGCAATTTGGGGCGCGTTGGTTGCCTTGCTGAATATTTAGGCGCGTTTTGAATGTAGAACCCGTAATTTATACCAAGCGGCAACAATTTTGGGAATCTCTTACGGTTTTGACGGGTCGTCCAACTTTAGGAAATGAACAAGCTATGCTTGAAGAAGCCCGCAGATCCGGAACAAGGCCACCACGACGCTACGCAAGCAATGTGCGGAGGACGTTCCATCTCGAAGCGAGGACTGCGAATTGCTCCGACTCCGAATTATTCGCTCCCGATTTCCTTTTTCCGACAAGACTCTGGCGCTCAAAACTATGAGGAATGAATTCATTCTGGAGCTAGCGTGAAATGGAGGCGCGCGGCCGGAGGGGGAAGAGCGGAACCAGGTCACGGAGGAAGGGCTGGGCTACGAAAGGATGCAGAGAAGTCGAGCTCGACCCACTAATGTACGGCTCCCGGCCTCCAGCCCATTTGTACGAGGCATGGGTCACAAACTAGCCCACACGCGACCAAGGCCGCAGGCCCGTGTCTGCACGGCCGAATGAGTCCAATTCCTCGCTAGCTGCAAAAATCGTTCTAGTACTTGCCTACTGTAAAGCGTGTTATTTTGACTCTAATTTCACCCTTGATGAACTCATTTATCATTAATAAAGTTCATCATCGCGTCGATCTCAATTTCTTAAATAGCACGTCCTGGAGCATGCGGGTTTCCGAAAAAAAAAACGTCCTGGAGCATGCGCGGCTGCAAAAAATTTGGTGTATACAGAAGTCGCACCGGTCATGGTTCCCCTGCCACCTTTCTTATCATGCAGCCATTCCCACCACATACAAAAAGTCGTAATGCATCTTCCAGTCCCAGGTAGCAAAAGAGGCCGGGCGCCAATAGCCGCTAACGTCAATACGACTGGTCCTTGATACGGCTCAATCCTCAATATATTGACATGAGATTCTAGGATTTCGAGGGCTGGCACACCTGGCAGGCGATTTCAACACGTACGGTTCCGAGCAAGCCGGTCTCGGGCCGCTTGCTTCTTTCCGTGCACGTTGCAGAGCGCGGTCGCGAACGCGCGCGGGTGTCGAGAACGGCAGGCAGGCGGAGCCGCGCGAACCGGCACCGTTTCCCGTAGCGAGTTAGGCTATCTGCACTGTTTTTTTTTAAAGCGTATTTTATACACTAATTTTTTACGGAATACTCAGACATGATTTCCTAATTGTTTTTTAGTTAAGTTTGCTGTCTGAAACGTCAACTAATAAAATTAGGAGGGAGTAGTATTTATTCTAAAGTTACACATATTAAATATGCTGCGGACAGCATTAGTTCTTCCCGGTGTTTCGGCTGCGCCATGCCCTGCCCTGCACCGCTCCGCGCTAGCTGCGTTACTCGTTTCCGGCTCTTGCCTCTTCTGCGCCGAGCGCACGAGGGGCGGGCGGTACCGCTGTCATACGGATCCGCGCGCCGATCTTGTTATTGGGATATCCATGCATATGTTGCACGGACAAATATTCGGCGCCCGACAGAGACGGCCAGATGCGAGATACCATTACCACGGGATCGGAGAACCGGGTGAAAGCGGCCGCCGGCTCGGATGCCCATTGACCACCTTTTTCCTGACCCAAACGTGCATGTGTGCTCCATGCAGCTGGCAAGGCGGGATAGCCAATATAGCTTACCAACTACTCAACCCGTTTCAAAAAGTTTATCACTTTGTAATTTAAAAATAAATCACAAAGCAACAAACTTTTTAAAACGCAGAGAGTACTATTGTGTATTGACAATAACAATTTTTCAAATATGTAGTTGTCGGTACCCTAAAAACCATACACCCCCTGAGGTTACAAAGATCTCAAGGGAAGGACATCAACTCAAATTGAAGACCCTTGGGGGCCCACTCGCCAGACGTGACCGGACCCGCTTCTCCAACATGGTTAACCTCTAGGTTGCCACGTGTACTGTCAGCCCAGAGCTATTACCCGCAAGGGTGAAGCTCCGGGCCAAGTACTGAAACGGCACCTCCGGAGGTAGCCCCCGACCGAGAGAAGCTCCGGACATGACACGTGCCAGGTCACCCCGGAGCTTCCCGCTTCTCCCAAGCAAGCTCCGGAGCTGCCACGTGTCCATACGTCGGAGCTAAACCGCTTCAAATCCCCGGGAGACGTTGTAACGGCACCGGATCTCCAAAGGACAGCTGCAGACTTCAAGACCCGATTAATTATCATTAATTCCACATTAATGACACTTAATCGGATGATATTAACACCTGTAACGGCACTGTCGGAGCCGTTACAGGGTTATTAGCAACAATTAATCTCGCGTATCAATACTAGTAACCGCCAGGGCCACATGTCGGGCCAGGCTGACTTGTAACGGTTTGTCCTTGTGCTATAAAAGGACAAACCGACGATACACGGGAGAGAGAACTCTAGAACACTCTGAGGCTCACAAGTTAATACAACACACATACACACCCCCGTGGAGTAGGGTATTACGCTCAGGCGGCCCGAACCACGTAAACCACCGTGTCACTTGTGTCCAAATCGCATTTCACTTTCTTAGATCTCCGCGCGCCCAGACCGAACTACAAACTCCTTCAAACACTTTTCATAGTGTTAGGGGATCTGCCGACTCCAACAGTCGACAGTTGGCGCGCCAGGTAGGGGCGCCTGAGATCTTCAAGAATGGTGAATTCAGCAGCTGGATCATCCAACGGGCAACCTGCTGCTCAGACTGTCGGAGGCAATCCCTCCAACATGCAACCACCGGCAGGAGCCTCAGTTCCAGCGGGAGTCACACTCCCACCACCACCATCTTCTCCGGCAAGACATGCCGAAAGACATGATGGTGCACCAGCGTCACATTCTGCGCCGGCAAGTCGTGACAACCCAGAACACGCGCTCCATGCAGCGCGTGCTCTCCTTCAGCGACCACCACCTCCGGATGCATCTCAAGGTGCCATGGAGCAATGGAGAACTGATATTGAGCATTTGGTCGCAGCAGCGGCCGAACGCCTCAACAATCAGGGTCCACCTCCTTCAGGGCGGGCCCCGTCGCAGCGACGAACGTTGTCTGGAAGACTTGGTCCACATGTCTCCAACAACCGAAGAAGAGCTGCGTCACAGCAAGTGACGTCGTTGCCCTCTGGGGCACGACGTGCCCATACTGCATCTCGGCTTTCGACACACGACCTCCGAGCGGAGCTTGATCGCCGATACCGCCAACAGGATGGCCGTGTCCACATCGAGAGAGCTCGAGAAAGACGAGATGCTCAAGATCTTTCTACTCTGGAAGGAGTAGGAGGAGGCTGTTCCGCCCTAGCCATGCACCTGCGTATGGTTAGATGGCCACAGAAGTTCCGGCCACACTTGCCGGAAAAATTCGACGGGACTGTCAATCCCGTAGAATTTCTACAGATATACTCCACTGCGATCCTAGCAGCTGGAGGAAATGAGGCTGTAATGGCCAATTACTTTCCAGTGGCCTTAACTGGGACCGCTAGGTCCTGGTTTATGAGCCTTCCGCCCAACTCTATCGACAGTTGGGAGGAGCTATGCCGCCAGTTCACCGCCAATTTCGGGAGTTCATACACCCGTCCGGGCACCGAACTGGACCTTTTTGCGGTCGTGCAAAAAGGAGGAGAATCTTTGCGGTCATTCATCCAGAGATTCTCTCAGGTACGTAACACAATCCCTTCTATCTCAAGCGCTTCTGTCATTGTAGCATTCAGACAGGGTGTACGAGACAAGAAGATGTTGGAGAAACTGGCGATCAAAGAGATCACCAGTGTCACGGAGCTCTTCAGCCTGGCTGACAAATGTGCCAGAGCTGCGGAGGGCCGTGAAATGCACTCCAAACCAGCCTTGGAGGATCATAAAAAATCCTCCAAAGAAGAAGTCACTACCTCCGGGAGTGGCAAGAAGAAAAAGAAGACCAACGGCAAGAAGAAGCCGTCGGCCGGCACATCCAACGTTGCAACCACTGCAACTCCTGGTGGCCGGGGGCCACGCCCCGAGAAGCGACCTCGACCGTCTTCCGAAGACGGTGGCAAATCCAAGATGTGGTGCCCCATTCACAAAACGGGCAGCCACAGACTGGAGGATTGCCGGGAGGTCCAAAACCTTGCCGAGCGCTACCACAAGCGCCGGGAAGGGTCTCCCTTCCGTCAGAGGGAGGGAAAACAAAAGGTCGATGAAGCTCCGGCTGAAGAGGAGTTAGGGTTTCAAGACCCCAAAAAGGTCTTGAAAGCCGTCTACACCTCCGTCGACGATGATTCCGACGTCTCCGACAACGAACGTCGGAAAACCATGAACACCATCTTTGGTGGATCATGGGACATCACTTCTCGTCGCGTCATTAAGACCATGCGACGGGATATGGCTGCTGTAGCTCCTACAGCTAGACCGGAGCCACATCGAAAGTGGATGGACACACCCATCACTTTCGATGCTTCGGATTGTCCTCAAAGCATGGTCGGAGCTGGCCAGCTGCCCTTGATGGTATCCCCCACCATCAACAACATCCAGCTCCATCATGTCCTGGTAGATGGAGGTTCGGGGCTTAATCTCATCAGCTTCGAAGCTTTCACTAAGCTTCAGCTTCGACCTTCAGACCTCCAGCCCTCTCGACCTTTCTCCGGAGTAGGTCCGGGGGCCATAACCCCACTCGGAGCTATCACTCTCCCTGTTACCTTCGGGACCCGGGAGAAGTATCGCACCGAAAAGTTGGTCTTCGACGTTGCTCAGATCAACTTACCATTCAACGCCATTTTGGGTAGACCTGCCTTGTACAAATTCATGGCAGCTGCTCATTATGGATACCTGGTGTTGAAGATGCCGACACCAGTAGGCGTTCTCCGGATCCGTGGAGATCGCACTGCCGGAGTAACTGCTCTGGAAGAACTCCATGCACTCACCACAGCGCAAGAGGAGGATTCCAGACAGAAGCAAGCCCCACAACCTCCGAGCATTCGTCAACGAGGCTCGACCTCTGCACCCCGTGTGCAGCCAAGCGGCGACACCGACATTCCCGTCAAAGTCGTCCAAATTGGTTCCGATGTCACTCAAACTACCCGCATATCGGGTGGCTTGAACGACAAATAGGAACTCGCGCTCATCACTTTCCTCCGGGCTAATGTTGACGTGTTTGCCTGGCAACCGTCACAAATGCCTGGGATCCCCAGGGAAGTGATTGAGCACAATCTGAAGATTTACCCCGACGCTCGGCCTGTACACCAGAAACCTCGGAAGCAATCTGTAGAGCGACAGAACTTCATCCGACAAGAAGTGAAGAAGTTGCTCGAAGCCGGATTCATCCGAGAAGTCTACCATCCAAAATGGCTGGCAAACCCAGTCGTTGTGCCTAAGGCCGGCGGGAAACTTCGGATGTGCATCGACTACACCACACTGAATAAGGCATGTCCAAAAGATCCATTCCCACTACCTAGAATAGACCAGATAGTGGATTCCACCTCTGGGTGTGAGTTGCTGTGTTTTCTAGACGCATATTCGGGATATCATCAAATCCGGATGTCTAGGGAAGATGAAGAACATACTTCATTCATCACAGTGGATGGATTGTATTGTTACACAGCCATGCCTTTTGGTCTCAAGAATGCAGCTTCAACTTTTGTACGAGCAATGTACAAAACTTTCGAAGAACTCATCAGAGACATAGTGGAGGTGTACGTTGATGACATTGTGGTCAAAGTCAAAAACAAGGAGTCCCTCTTGGATACCTTGCAGGCTGTCTTCGACAAGCTGCGGGCCACCCGCACGAAGCTAAACCCAGACAAGTGCGTCTTCGGGGTTAGTTCCGGAAAGCTTCTTGGTTTCCTGGTAAGTCACCGGGGTATAGAGGCTAATCCGGCGAAGATAAAAGCCATCGAAGACATGCGGCCACCAACCCGCATCAAAGACGTCCAAAAATTAACTGGATGTCTAGCAGCCCTCAGTCGATTCATTTCAAGACTGGCGGAAAGGGCACTTCCCTTCTTCAAGTTACTGAGGAAGTCCGGACCATTCCAATGGTCTGAAGAGGCAGAGAAGGCATTCCAGGAGCTGAAACAGTTCCTCACCACTCTACCAGTCTTGGTAGCTCCGAACCCTGGTGAGCCTTTATTGCTTTATATTTCAGCAGCTGACGAAGTCGTCAGTATGGTTCTGGTTGCGGAGAGACCGGAACTGCCCAATACTCAGGAATCCAGATCCCTTCGGGAGGATCCGGAGGTTCCCGAAAGCAGGTCTGGGTCCCAGCTCCCAGACTTGAATCCTCAAGAAGTCACTTCAGAGGACCCAGATCCTTCCGATAGGATCCAGGTCATTCCTGAAGAAGCTCCGAGTTCCTCCACCCAGAACCCGGAGGTCCTCGAATATAGTTTGGACCCCTCCGACAGGGTCCGGATCAATGGAGAGGAAGCTCCGGACCCCTCCGGGAGGGTCCGGACCGTTCAACGCCCAGTATACTTCATCAGTGAAGTGTTACATGATGCCAAGACTCGATACCTAGAGGTACATAAGATGCTCTACGCAGTTCTTATTGCCTCAAGGAAGCTTCGACACTATTTCCAAGCTCACAAAGTATCGGTGGTAACCTCATATCCACTTCGAGCGATTCTGCATAATCCCAATTCAACTGGGAATATTGCAAAGTGGGCAGCGGAACTGGCTGAATTCGACCTCGAATTCATTCCAAGACAAGCAATCAAGAGTCAAGCGTTGGCAGATTTCGTGGCAGAATGGACTCCCTCTCCATCAAACTCTGGGGGCCCCAGCGAGCAGAAGAAGGAACCACAAGTTCCGGCCTTCACTAAGCCTCACTGGACCCTTTACTTCGACGGCTCCATGCAAAAGCAGGGAGCCGGAGCTGGAGTCCTTCTCCTCACACCAACCGGGGAGAAGGTAAGATACATGGTGCACCTTGATTTCAAGGCAACCAACAACATGGCGGAGTACGAAGCACTCATATATGGATTAAAGGTGGCACTATCCTTTGGTGTCAAGCAGTTGCTGGTCAAAGGAGATTCACAACTTGTTATCAAACAGGTGAAGGGTGAATGCTCCTGCAATAATCTCCAGCTGGCTGCTTATCTCCTTGAAGTCCAGAGGCTTCAGAAGGACTTCGAAGTCCTAGACCTTCACCATGTTCAGCGTGCTCACAACGCTGAAGCTGACGAACTCTCGACCAAGGCGTCAACCGGAGCTCCGGCTCCTGACGGAACCTTTGTCCGGAGGATGTCAAAACCCACAGTTCAGCCTGCCGAGCTGAACGAAGGGGGCGAGATCAGCATCCCGAAGCTGACGGTCCCGATGGCCCTGTTACCATGGCAGCCATCAAGGGTCGTAGGTGCTGCCGGAAGCTCCGAGCAACCCAGCACGCAAGACTCAAATGCTCAAGTCAGTTCCGATGCATGGATCTCGGAGATCCGGAACTACTTGAAAGACAACATCCTTCCTGACGATGATGTATCCGCTGACCGGGTAGTCAGATTGGCTAAAAGATACACGTTGGTAGAAGGGGATCTCTACCGGCGCGGTGCCAACGACATCCTAATGCGGTGCATCACAAGGGAAGAAGGCTGCGAGCTCCTCGCAGAAATCCATGGAGGCGAGTGTGGGAACCACGCGTCTTCCCGCACGCTGGTCGGAAAAGCCTTTCGGCACGGCTTCTACTGGCCAACAGCGCTCCAGGATGCTACTGAGCTAGTGAAGAAATGCAAAGCATGCCAATTTCATGCAAAGCAAATTCATACACCTGCTCAGCCCTTACAAATGATACCTCCTACGTGGCCTTTCGCCGTGTGGGGGATGGACATCTTGGGACCCTTCCCAAGAGCCGTCGGAGGTTACAAGTTCCTGTATGTCGCCATCGACAAGTTCACCAAGTGGCCGGAAGCTACTCCTGTTGTGACGATCAACAAACAATCTGCAATCAATTTTCTACAATCTATCGTGAGCAGATTCGGAGTCCCAAATAAGATCATCACTGATAATGGGACTCAGTTCACAAGCTCCTCATTTCAAGGATATTGCGAAGACCTCGGCATACAAGTTTGCTACGCCTCCGTAGCTCATCCTGCCAGCAATGGGCAAGCCGAGAGAGCAAACGCAGAAATCCTTAAAGGACTAAAAACGCGCACTTATGAGCGTTTGAAAAAGCACGGAGCTAATTGGATCGAGGAGCTTCCGCCCACTCTATGGGCTAACAGGACTTCTCCAAGTCGGGCAACCGGAGAAACACCCTTCTTCCTGGTGTACGGAGCAGAAGCGATCCTTCCTCCGGAGATCACCCTGGGTTCCCTCCGAGTCCGGACCTTCGACGAAGCCGCGCAGGACCAGCTCCGGCGTGAAGACCTAGACCTCCTCGAGGAGGGAAGGTGCCAAGCAGCTGTTCGGAATGCCCGATACCGCCAAGCTCTACGGCGCTATCATCAGCGGCATGTACATAACCGACAGCTCGAGGAAGGCGATCTGGTGCTACGGAGAATACTATCCAGAGAAGGGCAAAACAAACTCTCCCCCGGCTGGGAAGGACCCTTCCGAGTGATCAAAGTATCCCGTCCCGGAAGCGTTCGCTTGGCTACCGAGGATGGGACACCTCTCCCAAATCCTTGGAACATCGAGCACCTCCGTAAGTTCTACACTTAATTCCACGGAGGTGAGTCTTAAGTAACTTGAAGTGTATGTTATAGAGTCATTGTACAGAGTCGGGTAATTCCTCCGGGAGAGCAGCCGGACCTTTCCTGAAAGGTTTGAAAAGCTCATGCAACACTTGATACAGTCTCCGGACTAGAAGTGTAGCTAATTACCCTGGGTTAAACGAGAAACCAAACACACTTAGCCTGGTTCCGTACCCTAAGAGTGTACTCGTTTCCCATGTACCCCGGACCTATAATGAAAGACATCTTCATGTGAAATAGACTCCACGTGCATTCATTTTTGCATAAGGCTCGGCATTTTTATTTTTCTCTTTCTTGTCTATAACAGAAATGTGCAATTCTTAAGAAGTTCTAGTTTAACCGGTTTATGTACGATTTGGGTTGAATTGTCAGATTTTTTAGATTTAAATATCGTCTGTGGCCAACTCGCCTGAAAGCCGCCAAGCCATTCTAGGGCTGGAGTGCGCTATCGACTTAGCCTGGTCAAGCACCCTAAGTACGCCACTCTACCTACACCCCGGCAGGCCAAAGTAAGGTGGGTCCATGGACAATTAGATCTAAAAGAAAAGACAATTCATCCAATCATACTAAAAATCGTGTTCAACTTGAAATTCTCTTGAGAACCGTAAGCCGCAACGAAGTTATAGATAAGGAACGAATTTTACTGTTTTTCTTGGCCTAAGTGTGCAGGAAGAATAAACCCAACATTGATGGAGAAAAATCGGAGTTAACCAAGCTCCGACTCCCACCGGCGTTAACTTGAAGATGGTGAGAAGACTCTATCACTAGAGTCTGTTGCCAGCAAGCCAGGCGTGGCAAGGGTCATTGCCGGAGCTACTAAGCTCCGACACCTTGAAGTATTAACTATCGACACTCAACGTGTTGGTAGAGGCTATTGCCGGAGCTACTAAGCTCCGACAATGGGCAACGCCGGAGCTTCTAAGCTCCGACGACTTCAAGGGACCTTCACTATCGAAAACTTCGGACCTAAACTATACGAGTTCGAAGCAAATCTGTCTTCAACAAAAATCAACATCCTTTTGGTACATGTCCACAATCAAATTGTGCACATCTACCAGGGGGCCAAGTGAAGACAAAGATGTTGAAGACAAAAAAATGAAATTCACGAAAAATTGGGGATTTCATTTCATCAGAAGACCGGAGATTACATCTGGAGACAAAGGATTACAAAATTGAGGAAGAAGAGAAGATACAAATAAAGGCTAAGAAAGATAGTCCTAGACCCTATGGAAGAACTCAGCGACCTTCTGGGCGACCTCCGACACGCTGGCTCGGGTAGCTTCGCCTTCTCCTTCAACTGGGCCTTCAAGCACCGGGTCCAGAGGGAATCGGGGGTTCCGGCTAGTGTAGCACGTCAACACATATTCTGTGACGTTCCTAGCCAGGGATTGCCCCTCGACCTCCAACTGGTCCGCGATGACGTCGCCCACCTTGGAGAGCTTGCTGCCCGCAGCGCCCAACGCTTGCAGCGCAAGGTCCGGCTCCGGCTCCGGATCATCCGGAAGCACGGGGCTGAAACCCATCGGCGCTAGCGCGTCGTCGGCCTTGCTCAGGAACTCCCAAATTTGCAGGGAGTCCGTCTTCCTCAGGCCCTTCATCTCTTCCAAGGACCTCCGGGCCGCCGCCAGCTCCGAATTCTCGCGGGAGAGGCGCTCAACTTCTTTGGCGTTTTGCTGAATCTTCGCAGCAACCCGCTTTTCGAGTCTTCCGAGCTCCTCCTCCCGGAGGTGGATCTTGTTCCGGCGGTCGACCAGGTTTTTCTCCCTAGCCTCTATTTTCTTCTCCCGGGCGATGAGGGCACACTCATACTCGTAGAGTTCCTGCCCTCGCACCCAGGTCTTCTCCTCCTCTTCGAGGCAGCGCTCTTCCAATTTTTTAGCGCGCTCCTCGAGGCCCTTGTCCGCCAGAGCTGTCTTCTCGGCGAGCTCTTCTTCACGTCGCAAGACGTCATCCCGTAGCTCCAGGAGTTTTTGCTCCTCATCCTCGAGCCGCTTTTCCCTTCCCTCAAGCGCCTCTCGGCGCTTGATGAGTGCGGTACTGATGGCTTCGAGTTGATCGTACCGGGCGTTGGCCGCATCATTGGCAGCTTTAGCTTGGTCGTGGTACTCCCGGGATTGGGCGTCGAGGTTGTGAGTCATGCTCTCCCTCTCGTCCAGCATCTCACCCCAGAGCTCCAAGCGGACCTTCTCCCGCTTGATCCATTCCTTGTCCGCAGCAATCCTCGACTGCGCCAGCTTGGTCTCGAATTGGAGTCTATTACGCCACCTCCTCAGGGTTTGGCGCTCCTCTTCAAGAACCTTGCTGTCGTGGAAGAAGGCTAGTTGGACTTGGCGCAGACTGGAGCAAGCGTTGTCGATGGACATCGACAGCGAGATGGGCTCCGGACCTTCTGGGGTCTCCTCCGCTGGTTCCAGCGGGTCTTCATTTACAAAAATTGGGTCCCACTCTGCGAGAGCGGAACCCCGAGCTTCCAAGGCACTAGGGCCCTCCTCCGGGATGGCCTCAGTCGCCACTGAAGAAGGTCCCGCCACCAAATCTTCATTCGCCCCCTCAGGCTGGGGGCCGGCGACTTCGTTCAGGCACTCTGGCTCCGCCACGGGTACCATCGACGTCGTCGCCTCCAATGGCTCCGGCCGGGACGCTTCTTCTGAGGGGAGCTCAAGCTCCCCTGCCTCCACCACCACCGGCTCTGCAGCCGGCGCTCCAATAACTACCGGCCTTGCGACCGGAGCTTCAGAAGTAACCGGCTCAATTGCCGGAACCACTTCAACTTCCGGCTCGCACGCCGGGGCTTCAGCTGCCTCCGGCTCGACCGCCGAAGCTCCAGCATTTTCCGGCTCTGAAGCCGGGACCGCTACTTCCTCCGGCTCGACAGCCGGAGCATCTACTTCTGCAGCACCAGGGCCCGGAGCTTCAACCTCCGGAGCGGGTGCCGCTGGCGCATCTTCAATCCTGTGGTCCGGCGCTACCATGGGAACTTCTGGAGACGACTCGAGGTCCATGACCACGACAGCCGGCGCCGGAGCTGTCGCAGCCTCCGCCTGAGGCGGCACCGGGGCTGGAGCAGAAGCCCTCGCAGCCTCAGACACTGTGGCTGAGGGCGGAGCTTCACTCCCCTTCTTGGGAACGCTGCAGATGAAGAATGAAGAAATTGAGCAAACAGATGCTATAATTAAAAGTTAATTGAGGTAAGCAAGAAAAATTACCTTGGGAGGTTCACGCACCAGCTTGCGCGAAACCTCTTTCCCGGACGTTCCGGGCTGGCCACGGTCGGCGTAGGAGCTCCGGGAGGACTCCCAGGACTTGCCGTAGCCGCGGGCGTTTCCCGGGTCGGAGCTCTCCTTGACCGGGAGGAACTCCTAGACCTGGAGGCCCTCACCGCTTCTCGAACCGGAGTCGCCTGTCCGGAGCTGGCACCTCCGGAGGGACCCATCACGGGGACAGCCGTACTCCGGGAGGATCCCACCGCCGGAACAGTAGCGCTCCGAAAAGACCCCACCACGGGGACAGACGCTACAGCAGCGGAGGACCCTCCTTCCTGAGGACGGGGAACTGGCGGGGAAGTAGCAAGCCCGACGGACCTCCCGTCAGCATGACGCAACTTCCTCTTCCGGCTCTCTGGCTCCTCCGCCAGCTCCTTGCCCTTGCCGGTGACCTCAGCTCTTGGCTGAGAGACAGGGGCGGAGCCGCCTTCCGACAACCCGGGGATCGCCAACGAGGCGGTCGATCTTCTCTCAACGACGCCAAGGTCGTCAAGCGCGGGCATCTTCCGCCGGAGCTCCCTGCAGAACTCAACTTCCTCGTTCAGGGGGAGGAAAGCCGGTGGCGGAGTCAAGTACGCTCCGTCTACATCGATGCCGTGCTGGAATTTCTTGAGGTGAAACTCCAAGGACTTCCCCACCATGCTGGACTTCAACCCGGTTTCAACCCGGTCTTCGTCCATCACGCTGTTGAGGGCCCAGGCGAGCTTCTCCCTCCTCTTCAGCGGTGCCCACCTGTTGAACAGGAAGTTGCAGAACACCGCCTGGGGAGTCAATCCTCCCTCCACACATTGGCGGATCCTGGACAAGACGGGGTCGAAAGCTGCCGCCAGCACCGGAACTTCGCTCCACACCGACGTGTCAATGCCGGGCAGACCGTCTGGCAACTCCAACCGCTCGTGCTCCTCCACCCGGACAACTACCCAATCTTTCTTCCAGTCATCCCACTTCCCGGAAGGGAACGACCGGAGGTACTTGAACGGGCACTTCTTGCGCTTCACAAAGTAGTAGAAGCCAAGGTACTCGTCACTTCGGCCGGTGGTTTGGACGGTGAAGAAAGTGCGGAAGAGCTCGATGCAGGGAGGAATGCCCACCCACATCTCGCAGAAGTGGACAAAGATGGACACAAGGAGAAGGGAGTGAGGGCCAAGGTGGTATAGCTGTAGACCGTAGAAGTCCAGCAGCATCAAAAAGAAGGAAGAAAATGGTGGGATCAACCCCACCATGGCATACGATGAAAAGTATACCATTTCGCCGGAGTGCTCCTTTTTAAAGGGAAGCTCTCCTCCGGTGCGGATTGAACGGTTGAAGAAGTCCGACGACCACCCCATGAGAGTCCGGACCTTCTTCAGATCGCTCTCCGTCTTCAAACGACTCTCACGCAGACCCAACTCCATCGCAGCACAGCTAGGCGAGAGAAGAAAAGCAAAGCACGAGTTGGGAGTTTGAGCGCAAGAACAGATGGAAAGCGTAAAGAACTCCCGACGGTGCGCTTTCCTTCTTAAGTAAGCCCTCGCAACGCTTGGATGGAAACTGCAGGGGAGTTAAGCATACTACTCAAGAATTCGACCCAGCCGATGACAAGAGGGCCCGGGACCACCCCGACGACCAAGTCGAGGCTCTTACCCAGGCAAACAGTTGTCATCACGAGGCGGGAAACCCAAAGGCGGCGGACTGACAAGGCGCGCGGAACCGATACGGTTTTCGTATCGGGAACCGACGACCTTCAATTGCGAGAGATCCGCACGTCAAAGATCTTATCTGCCGCCTGAGGTGCGCCACGCGTCGGGACTCAACCATAAAGCCCCGCCAAAGGCACCTCCGAAGACTCTTGAAGACCCAGTTCAAGAGTCACAAGTATGGACCCACCTCCGGCGGAACGACTCCATCCCGTTGGCCTTCCCCGGAGGTAGGTCCAGGGGGCCACTGTCGGTACCCTAAAAACCATACACCCCCTGAGGTTACAAAGATCTCAAGGGAAGGACATCAACTCAAATTGAAGACCCTTGGGGGCCCACTCGCCAGACGTGACCGGACCCGCTTCTCCAACATGGTTAACCTCTAGGTTGCCACGTGTACTGTCAGCCCAGAGCTATTACCCGCAAGGGTGAAGCTCCGGGCCAAGTACTGAAACGGCACCTCCGGAGGTAGCCCCCGACCGAGAGAAGCTCCGGACATGACACGTGCCAGGTCACCCCGGAGCTTCCCGCTTCTCCCAAGCAAGCTCCGGAGCTGCCACGTGTCCATACGTCGGAGCTAAACCGCTTCAAATCCCCGGGAGACGTTGTAACGGCACCGGATCTCCAAAGGACAGCTGCAGACTTCAAGACCCGATTAATTATCATTAATTCCACATTAATGACACTTAATCGGATGATATTAACACCTGTAACGGCACTGTCGGAGCCGTTACAGGGTTATTAGCAACAATTAATCTCGCGTAACCGCCAGGGCCACATGTCGGGCCAGGCTGACTTGTAACGGTTTGTCCTTGTGCTATAAAAGGACAAACCGACGATACACGGGAGAGAGAACTCTAGAACACTCTGAGGCTCACAAGTTAATACAACACACATACACACCCCCGTGGAGTAGGGTATTACGCTCAGGCGGCCCGAACCACGTAAACCACCGTGTCACTTGTGTCCAAATCGCATTTCACTTTCTTAGATCTCCGCGCGCCCAGACCGAACTACAAACTCCTTCAAACACTTTTCATAGTGTTAGGGGATCTGCCGACTCCAACAGTCGACAGTAGTATATAAATAATCAGTTATTAAATATAGATAACATGATCCGCTCAGCTAAATATTCCACGTTTTAACTTCCAGCCACTGTGACAGTAACATCGGCGTGAAAAACGGGTGCCTTGCGTGCGCGCGCCGCAGGCGCGAACGGGCATGCCACGAGCAACCTCGCGCGTCCGCCGCCTACCGCTCTGACATGGTGGCGCCATGGCAGCCACGCTTGCTCAAGCGGTAGTGTGGCTTGGTGCTGAGTCTAGGCATTTCAATTTATTTTTCTTTGTTGACCTTTCGTTGTCTACCTTTTTTCTGAGGACAATGTGAATATTCTTTCTTTTGAGGAAATGTGGACACCCTTTCAACATTGTTTTCATATTTATATATACACACACACGAGTTTAATGATGCCTTATCATTATATTTGATGCTGGCCATTCTCAGAATAAAATATCTGCTTTGTTACCTTTATATCTTGCATTTATGCACCGAAAGCTCATTTATGCACACCGAAAGAGCATTGCTGCACATCCAAGTCGTGCATGAAGCATTTTACTTATCCAAAATACAATGAGAGGTTCGGAAGGGATTTTCCAAGGGTATACCCTGCGTTTATTGGCAATTTATTTCAGTCCCACTTCGGCTTTATTCGACATAATAATGAAAAACGGGATTACAAAAAAGGGATCTATATGTATTTTTGTTTGAATGTTTTAAAGATGAATTATCCCCACCGAAAAAAATATAGAAAAGCCTCCTGAGGAGGTACGGTAATGCGCACGCGACGACAGTTCGACGGGTGCCGGTGGAGACCATCGAAAGATTCATCCGATAACTAGTGACGCAGAATTATCGGATTAAGGAGCATTCATGCAACTTCTAAACACCTACGAATTCAACGCATATATAGCGACGGATGAATAGTGGCGGCATGCATATTTCCTTAAGCAAATAAAAGGAGCGAGCAGCTATGGGCCCTACCCTCCAATCATTGCAACAAAGCGGAAGCAGCAGCCAGCAACTAGGAGCGGAGTACGGAGCGCAGGTAGGATCAGACAACCCCAAACGAATCGGAGATAGAGTAGAGGATCTTGCCGAATGCCATCCGTCGCGGTCGCCACGGGCAGCACCGGCCGTGCCGCTCGAGCTCGACGGACCAGACGCCGGGCGTGCAGGGAATCCGGCGCCGTCGCCGTCGCCCAAACTTCCTTTGACTAGCCGGATTTTTTATTCTCCTGACTCCTGCTGTGCTGATGAAATTCCGGTGCCCCCATCCATCCATCGATCGATCGTCGTCCAGGTATATGGAGCACCATATCTGATAGTATCTTTTCTTTTAGTCGTCCTCCGTCGGGAGATGCGCAGGTCGCCGTCGTCCGCCGCTCGCCTTTCCACGGCCGCTTTTTTGACCGGGAATATCTTTCGAGATCCATCCATGGCCCGGCGAGGTAGGAGAGAACCCGTCTCCTTCCGTGCTCTCTCGCATGCACGTACGGCTCCACATCTCCTGTCGTTCTTTTTCTCCTCCGCTAGCTCCGGTGCGTGTTGGAGCTCCATGCTCCAGGTACGCAGGATCTTAGCCTGCGTTGCTTACAAGCAGACTCTTGTTACCCGTATGACGTTAACCATTATATTGTCGCCGACCGCCAGAACAACTACTTTTGAGGTTGAAAACCACGCTGGATTTGGACGTTCACAAGACTCTGGCAGGCTAGCTTAACGGTCTTGACCAAGGTAACATGAAGAGCTAGCGCGACCACCATGTGTGTTAAACATCGACCTAGCTGACGATATTTTTCAACACCTGAGAATCCATCTCATCAACGTTGTCAGGTTGCCAACAAATACTCCCTCTTATTTTTAATCGATGACGTTAGGATAATATTTTAGCTTATTTTCACATTAAAAAACTTACCCAAACGACATCAATTAAAAATCGGCAGGAGCCCGGAGGGAGTAAGTTTCAAGTTTTTGGAGAGACAAGTTCTGCGCAATTATATCTGACTTACTTCTTGCCAAGGACTCTAAGAGTGGCAAAAGTGAGCTGCTGCCTTGCAGCCTAGAGGTGCTAAACTTGTGGATTGGCATTGCTCCCAAACTATCATCTTATAAAAGCAAAATCTGAAAAGTGATATCCTGAGATATGGATATTTAGCACGTTCAGAAAACAAGCAAAGGAGATACTAGGTATACTTTGGTCGCCATAACTACAACTTTATTATCTGAATGACTAGGCCATGGGTCTCCCCTCGTGAAGGTTCTATCTTTCGGCACTGCCTATAAATAGCCTGCGCGCATCGTGCACATCCTCGCCAACCTCAAGTAGTATTCAGGAATCAGGAGGGAACGGTAGGAACCGGAGTGATGGACGGCAGGAGGGAGTCCTCGGAGACTTTGAGGTAAGATGATACGTATAAGAGATGTCATTCTTCTATCTCCCATTAATTATTGATATGCGTACTACTCCCTCCTTTCTCAAAAGATTGTCACCTTCTAGTACAAAAATGTAATAGAAGGTGACAATCTTTTGAGAAAGGAGGGAGTACATACCATGCATGGTCATGGCACTACAGTGCATAATGGTCTTCACTGCACATCATAATCACCTTGTTGCCATGCTAATGGATCATCGAAGTCATTTCTCGTGTTCATGTCCATTCCTCGCAACTGCGATGGAAACATGGCAGATTTCTTTTGCGAGTTATAGAGTCATGCATGCAAGTTCAATCATTCTGGAATGCTGTGAGATCAGTATCATCAAATTAACTAAAGCATACACAATTCTTGTGTCAGGAACAAATGTGCCGCCTGCTTCAGGCAGTACAACAGGATGGAGCACCTGGTGGAGCACATGCGGGTCTCGTACCACTCGGTGCACGAGCCCCAGTGCGGCGTCTGCAAGAAGCATTGCCGCTCGTTCGAGTCTCTCCGGGAGCATCTCATTGGTATTATATGGGCCTGGCTTTGCTTACCACTTACCAGCAGGAAGAGAAGATGCATGCATGGCAGCTAGCTTACACGGTCTCTTATTCAAGAGTAGTGATTTCTCTGACCATTATTCTCGTTCGTGATGCTCTGCAGGGCCATTGCCGAAGGCGGAGTGCGCGCGAGTCTTCAGCGTTCGCGGATGCAGCATCTGCCTGAACATCTTCGACAGCAACGTTGCCGTCAGATATCACCGAGCTGCCTGCCAGTACTCTCGTGCCGCTCCGGTAAAGATCTTTTTATACATATTTCATCACTTGTTCTACATATATTCAGTTCCTAGCTTCACATCAATTCCGATATATGCACCTCTCTTTTAAAGACTTCAGATGAAATTGGAAGCTAATTAATATTGCCCTTCTGTTTTTATATTATTCCAGATGCCTAGGGGTGGCATAAGTGGTCGTGCCGTTGCTCTGGCTTGTAAAATGGTTGGAGGAGGGAATGACGGCTCAATGGACCTTTGTGCAAGGGTATGCCTCATTGGGGAAGACGAGAACATCCTTTTCCAAACCTATGTGAAACCTGCAGCTCCTGTCACCAACTACAGGTAATTACCATGCATGCCCATGTAATCCCATACTCTCGCTTGAAAGTTGAAGCTGGACAAGAAAATGTATGAACGGTTTTTTTTTCTGAAATGAAACGGAGGAGCTAGCTAATGATTCACGAATTCAGGTACGAAGTGACTGGCATAAGGCCAGAGGACATGAGAGACGCAATGCCACTGAAGGTTGTGCAGAGGAGGATCCAGGACATCCTGTGCAACAGGGAGCCGCTGTGGAAGTTACGCCCTAGGAGTTTTGGAAAGGCAAAGATCCTTGTTGGCCATGATCTTGAGCGCCTGGGGTTGGAGTACCCATCATTCATGATCAGGTGAGGAGCACACCACAAACAAGTCAGTATAATCTGTCTTCTTTTTAACATCTATAGATCTATTCGGAGTGAGATCTATAGATCTATACGGAGTGAGACTTGTGGCTCAGGAATATGGAAATGAGACTTCCTACAGTGGTTTCTGTTTTCTTGACACGTTGTTATTCATGTGCAGGGACACAGCAAAGTACCCACCGCTGATGAAAACCAGCAAGCTGAGTAACTCCCTCAAGTACCTTACACAAGCATACCTTGGGTATGACACTTGCTTAGTGACCTATACTATCTTTCCACTCTCCGATTTTTGCACAATGCTGAGGAGATTGTTCCTACCATATTGCAGGTATGATATCCATACTGGGATCCAAGATCCTTATGAGGACTGTGTGGCAGCAATGAGGCTATACATCAGGATGAGATCACAACCTCACCTGAGGGATTACGCCTCCGGTTCAGGGGAGGTGCACAACAACTACCCTGCCTGGAGGCAGAGGGAGCTGGAGAGGATGAGCCCAGAAGAACTCCTGTCACTTTCAGCATCAGATTACTATTGCTGGTGCCTAGATTCCTGAACTGATCGGCTAAAGGGAATAAGGCTGAGCCAGCATTGTTGGTCACACTCATTCTGTATATGACAATAATCTGTAGACGTAGGAATAGATTGAGGCTTGATTGCAGTGTGGGGAAGTTATAATTTTTAATGCAGGGGTCTATTTGTATAAACAGTCATGTTATTATATACATATCGGTAATTTAAGGGTATCATACCTGTACTAATCGGTGAGTTTCAAGTTTCGCAACTGTACAACAGAAGTCTCACGCTAGAATCATAAAGGCTTCGTCGGCGCTACTTTAGCTTCTACAGCAGGTGGGATCTTACTCGGAACGGGCTCGGCCGGCTTTACCTGCTTGCCGTTCTTCTTGTCCTTGGACTGGCTCCTGTTTAGCTTAATGAACTCGAGACACTGTCGAATGATTGTCAGCACCGTGAAATGCGTCTCGAATTCGTTCTTGATGACAGGTGGATGGCGGAGATTGGGCCCGTTGTTGCTCCAGGTGTAGTTCTCAATGAAGTAGACGCAATCCGTTCTGGCCCTGAATGAAACCTCTCGTAGAAGCTCTTCGGCTTGCCTTATTGATCTCATGGACTTCTTAAAAGTCAGTACTATAATGAGATTAAGCCCTGTAAACAAACGTTAAGTAACATTTAGATTCAGATTTGTGAAAGATGCCAAGTAAAAACTGACTAGATGCAAGATTACTTTCACTTTTGCAAAGCCACATTAATGTCTTCAGTAGGTGTTGAAAAAATAAAGAAGCAAAGGTCAATGTGTAACTTGAAAATTTCAAAATAGGTTGTTGCTTGGCACAATGTATACGACAGAAGTGCCGGTTGCAAATTTACCAGCCTTTTGCCTACAGGGTGCAGATTTGCATCTCAGTCAAAGTTAGCAATCCAAATTAATAAATAGCATAGCATTCAGAACCACGATTTCTATCTTTCGATTCATCCATACTTCCATGGTTGAGTCTACTGTATCTATGTGGGTTGGGCCGCATGCAGAGAGGCCCAGTATAAATAGTACGAAAACAAAGCACGTTAGTAGTTCTAGAACCTTCTGGAAACCGACTGACCTTTCGCCCTGACGGCTGCAGAGATCTCCGGCAGGCGCTTGACGGCGGCGTTCCGCTCCTTGGTGGGCGCGTCGCAGCGCAGCACGAGCACCACGCACTCCGGGTCCCCGTCGCTGATTGCCAGGTCGATTTCCGCCCTAGTCAGCCTGGCCGCCTCGGGGAGCGGCGGCGCGTCCAGCAGCTCCACCACGGCCTCGTCCCCGACGTCGCCGTCGCCCCCGGAGACCGTCGCCTTCACCCTCTTCCGCCGCCTCGGCCCGTCGGTGCCGCCGCCGGGCGGCGACGCCTCCGCGCGCATCAGCAGCGGGCCGTCCTCGGCGGCCAGCGCGCGGCAGGCCGTGTTCACGAGCGAGCTCTTGCCGTGGGCCCGGAACCCGGTGATGAGCACCGACGGCGGCCCCGTGGTTGCTCCCTCCTCGTGGCCCTCGCCCGCGTCCTCATCCTCCTCGTCGGAACCAAGCGCGGTGAGAGCGTCGCGGATCTCCCGGCGGAGCGTGGCCACGGCGTCGTCCCGGCGAAGGCGCATTACGGCGATGATCGCCAACGCGCCGGCGGCGGCTGCGGCGGCGATCTTCAGGAGCAGAGGCAGCCGCGGTACGCGCATGCGGAAAGAGCTGCCGGGGACGGGTCTTTCTGTAATATAAGTGTTCTTTTCGAGGGGCTACAAAGAATAAAACCGGCGAAACATGCATCGATGTTTCCATTAGTGGCAACGCAGCATGAAGGCAAGGCAAAGCCTTTTGTTCGCGAGAATAAAGTTTGCGTTTCGGAGGAAGCGCCATGGCGAGAAAGGATGGAATATGAGCAGAAGGACCATGTGTGCAATGGCTTGGCGTCACGAGAACACGGAAAGGATCAAATGCATGCACTGATGCTTACTCCTTCGGCTGTTTTTTCTTTGGCCTGGCAAACGGCTGGTGCAGAGGTCTGCCCGATGAAGAAAGAACGGCAAGCCTGCCGACCAGGAGCCCAGGACCAGTATCTGTGAAGACGCAGCTGCATCGTGGGAGGCTGGTTGCTGCTTCGGCGCTCTCTGAGACCAGGGCGGTCAAAACTTGTTGCATTCTCCAACAGGAAACCTTCTTGTACTTGGTTGAAGTTAAAAATGCTACTGTACTTCATGTAGAACAAGCTAGTCAAAATCAGAAAACAACCAGCAGCAATTGAACTTCTACGGCCTTCTCTGAACGATAACCATGCTAAAATATTTATTTATTGAGTCCTTGGCGGCCCTTGTTAGTTTTGGGCTTTGGGCTTAACAGATGATGCAACCTACTCTTACAGACTGTATCCAACGTACCACCAGCCACCCATACATACTCGTTAAGTACTTCAGTGCTTCTACTGATGCATGATAGCCTTAATTATGAATGACAAAGATATACCTGCCATCTGGATTGTTTGGAGATGTCAGAAATATGCATCTTGGGTTTTCCTGTTCAATCACTTCAGCAATATGTGTGACGTCTACAGAAAAATCAGGAAGCCTTGGAACTACATTTGTTGATGTACCCAAAAATAAAAAGGGATAAGTGTCAGAAGATGAATAGTGTGAACAAAACAAAATAAGAAAGCATTCCAAATTAGTACGAGAATCACAGAAAGTTCAACAAAACAAATTAAATGATGAATAACGAACTACCTTTTATGACAAGCGCACCATTAACTGAAGCATCAAACTCATACATCGTGAATGTTGGAGGACAATCTACAATTTTATCACCTGGTTCGAGTACACATCTGCATTTGCACCATATACGAAATAGATGACATCTAGACTCTAGTATAAAGGCATTAGGATTAAGGGACATAGATGAGCTAGATTCTAACCTCATAACTAGATCAATCAGTTCGTCTGCACCACACCCAGCAAGTATGTACTCTGATTCAAGTCCACAATCTTCAGCAAGAGCAGCTCGCAAGCGGCGGCTTTCAGGGTCAGGGTACACATAGGGAAACTTCAAATTACCTAATGCTGTAGCCACCTTCACAGGAAAATATATGGTTGACATACATACAGCAAAGAGAAGCCATTATTAATGCACATGATCATCACTCTATTGCTCGTAGCCTCGTACAGAAATGCTAAATTATGTTGCAAGTGGTAGTGTGTCTCCACTACCTCTGGGGGTGGGCCGTAAGGATTCTCGTTAGCATCCAACTTGATTATGTCTTCTGGTTTACGACCAAGCCTAGCCGATAGTACTCCCTCCTGATCTATTTAATTGACGCTTCTTACAAGAAAATGAACTACAAATGAACATATGATGTCTGAACGTCAAATAAAAAGATAAATAGGGAGTACCTGGTAAGAACAATATCAGAGGCGCCGCTTTTCCCTCCCCGGTACAGGGAAGTGTAACAGGGGGTCGAACAGCTTGTTGTACCTCGAAGGACAAGATGGGCTGGTACGGTGCGAGGCTCCTGAGGTGGCGCCGGATGAAGGAGTCGCCGGTCGTTTCGTCTCCGACGCCATGGGCTGGACGGATAACCTGGACGCGGGGCGCTGGATGTCGCCGGCGAGGTGGTTGGAGGCGGCCGGCGACGCGGTTCGGATGCTGAACCGGGCGGAACAATCCATCAACGAAGCGGCGGCGCCGAGCAGGGCCAGTTGGTGTCGTAGAGAGCCAAGTGAGGGATGAGAGGTGCGTCGCCGTCGCGCCTCGGCTTTTCCTTGAGCACGTGAGGAGACCCGTGGGGCCCAGTGGAGGCCGGCGTTCTGAGATTCGTGCCGCGGTGAATCACGTGACCTGATCGGCGGCAGAATTCTGCGCATGGTGCCCTGGTTTGCTTCTCGCCGTGTCGTGTGCCGAGCTTTTTTGCAGCGTACGTGGTCGGCATGGACGTTACGCCACGGCGGCGTCGCGTATAGGCATAGGGACGAGCGGCACAGCGACAGCGTGAAGCGTCCGGGCGCCTCCGTTCAGGCGACCGGCCGGCCGGTGCACGACCTCTCGATCCGGCGATAGAGTGCGTGCAGCTTGTGAAATGCACCACGCACGACCTCCGCGGCAGTTCTCTCTGCTCCAACAGTTCCCGTCCACCTCTTCACTAGCTGCTGGTCGGTACTGGGGGAGATATGCGTGCGGCGTGTGAAGCATGCACACAGACACATCATACGCGGTCGCTTCCTTCTTCCCGTCAACCTCAAACTATTCTATTCCGATCCGTGTCGAGGTCATGCGCCTGCCGTGTCGGTGGTTCTCGCTTAAACCAGAGATCGCGGCTGATTTAGCGCGGAGAGATCCATTGCGTGACGTGAAGTACTGTACGTGATCCAGATCATCAGGATCGATTTATCAGTTAGTTACAGTTCGTGGCGATTGACCGGCTGACCGCAGCAACGGACGCCCTGCTTTATACCTCCATTCCTTATATATGATTTCATTCCGCGGTGAACATTATATTACACATACTGCTTTGTACTCCTCTACATTAATTGAATGATGCGAACTAGAGGCCTTGTAACTGCTGCTGCTCAGAATGGAATCCGTGGCTAATAACCTCGTATTTACATCGTCGCGCGGCGCAACGTTTGAATCGCACCGTCATCAAGCCTGGGCGCGCACTCTCTCCAACGCCACAGGTAACCTGAAGGCGCCGTCGTCCATCTGAGTCCCTCCGGATGCCGGAGCTTCCTTCTCCGACCGGCCCCAGAAGCTCCCGAACCAGAAGATCCCTTCTTGCTCCCCGAGCGCCTCCCATACGCCGTCGTCATTGTCGTCGTCGACAGCGAAACATGATCTTTGCCTCCAGCCATCGTCGGCGCCGTCGGTGCAACAACCCTCTCCGATGATCCCAAATGCACCTTCAAAACCGTCGTCGCCCAGCTCCACCAGCTTGAACCCCGCAGAAGCCGTGCAGCCAGCTGCCGCCACCTCCGGCGACGGCGCCGACCTTCTCCTATGCCACCTCCGCAGGATGATCCTCTTGGTATTGACCACCACCTTCCTGGGCAGCCGGACTAGGAGGAAGACGGTGACCTGCAGCACCAGGCACGGGCAGCAGCAGCACACCACAAGGCAGTCCATGGCCACCAGGCCGCCGGTCTCCGCCGCGCACGACGACGACATCTATCGCCAGAGGGACGAGGCGGAAGCAACGAACGCGAGGGAGGAAGACGAGATGGTGGTGGTGAGGGCAGCATGGAGGAAGCCGAGCGAGAGCTCAGCAGCATAACTGCATCGGGTTGCTTGAATGAGTGAACTAGCTAGAGGTTAACGTACGTGGCTTCAGGCCCCGAGTGGTGGGGTGGCTTGCGCAATCGATTTCGTTGATTCTTTGAAGCGACCTCACCCGTGACCGTCAAAAGCGGCTAGCTAGGTGTTTCTTGTTTTCAAGCTTGGCCTGTGCATTAAGAGTCAAGACAAGGAAGAAAGCAAGGCACGCGTCCGGACAAGCGCACACACGTTACGTGAGCACATCACATGCTGACATGCTGTTACATATGTGCGTTTGTGTTAGCGATGGTTAGCTAACCGATTTCTTCATTAAAACACACAGGTACACATGCGCACCATGAGACACAGAGATGATGTTTGAGAACCGCCGCCTGAAAGACATGCAGCTGCTGCGAATGGCAAATAACCCACTGAACCGAAAATTCTGTAGTAACAACTTACCCTTTCTGAATTAACAAACAAATAAGAGCAGACCATATTATCGTTGCTCTGAAACAGCTACACAATACAGATGGGCTAAAAAGGTTCTGAATCGGGTTATACATTCTGAGGTGGAGACACGCACCGGATTTTTCGGTATCTAAAACGTCAACCAGTCCAATCAAATGACGTGGACACAACGAAAAGGAAAAAACAAATGCCATCACACCACCATTTGCTTATAAGCCATTAAATGCAAGGAAAATAGTGCGTTTCCATAAAGATCCATACATTGCAATGATCCCCCTTCATGTTTTTAGTGCATGCTTCTTTAAGTATAACAAATAATTGACCATAACTTGTTCAAGAGGCCTCTAGCCCACAGGACAATACAAAACAGTGTCCTTTATATGCAGAGGAAAAAATTATTCAAAGCCCAGATCAAAGTTGCAGAAATAAGGAAAAGCACAACAGTGCTACTGTATTTTGATGATGTTTTTATCCCAAAGAAGGTTAGAATTCAAGGGGTTGCCTCAAGAATGACTCCATTTGCTTCGCCCTAGTCCTGATCGACATATCAAACACCTTCTGCCCGAATTCAATCACTAGACCTCCCATGATGTTGTAGTCAATCTGCACAGAAATTAGAAAAAAAAAACGATGAATCATCCTTCAAATACTACTTTCAAAGCTGTACACATAGTTCATGGATTAAGTAATTACCTTCTGTTCAACCAAGATAGTTTTGTTTTTCCCAAGGATATCTTGCAAGGTCTCAATGAGTTCTTTCTCCTCCTTTTCAGGAAGAGGCTAACACCAAGGCGGGGAAATGTGTCAGGAAGAAAACAGATATGGTGTCACACTCACACATACTCCAGGAACTGTAAACATAACTGTGCTAAGTACACCTATACAGCTCTACCTATTTAAGATCTGATGAGTTAAACAAGTACAAAAAAAAATTGAATGGTTACTCCGCATTTTGTAGAAGTGAAGTTTAGCAGAATTCTATGGGTGAATATTGGTGCACTAGTTGCATGCTACAAACTAAATTAAACATGTCAACTTTACAACAACAACAAAGCCTTTGTCACAAGCACGTTGGGGTAGGCTTAAACATGTCGACTTTGGAAAAAAAATGTCTGCAAAGCAAGAGTACTCAGAGACCATTTCAAATATCCAACTGCCAATTATGCGTACTTTCAAAGTTTGAAAACTTCAAGGACATGGATTTAACTCAAATCCTGCTGCTTTTTTAACATAATTATCTTAATATGGCATACAATTTTTTTAGAAAAAAATCTTTGATTTGTAGCTGATGGACTGGCAAAAGTAAACTTAACAACGCGAGAATACTTTCAAGACACTCCTGGCAAAGATATAGATCAGTAAGTTATTCCATATACATACGATCAAACATCATTCATCAACAAAAAAATCTTCTGGCATGTGAAGGGAACTGAGCTAACTTTGCTCCTGGTAACAGGGAGGTGGGGGTGGATATGATCTTACAATAACTGTCCTGACAACAACCTTCACCTCCCCCTTATGTGCCATGGTCAAATCAACAAATCTCTCGGCAATACGTTCAATATATTTCAGCCTGCCATTGTCCGCCAGGACAGCTTCACAGAACAACACAAGGTTAGGCATAGTAAATTGGTATGGAACAAATAATTATGTGATACCATACCAACAGAACTCAGAAGTGAAAGCAATATTTTTTGAGGAATCCTTCGATAAACAAGTTCTGGTCACAACCAGCACGTCACTGATTGCATAACTGCCCTTCCAAATATACTTGTCATGGCAACTAATCGTAGCAGACCAAATTTATGATAAAATTGTTGTGTATTAATATATAAAATCCTACTGGAGCCAAAAACGCAAAATAAAAATAAAACACATTTTAGATGGTTCCTAAGTACAGAAATAAAATCTAACTCCCAATCAAACTCTCTCTTGGGTGCCTCAGAGTGATTAACTCATTATAAGCAAATACAGCTAATTTAGTTAGGTATACAGAAATGGAACAGGTAGGAAGCATAAGCGTACCCAAGAAATTCTTTGTGACATCACAAAAACCAGCTTCACCAAATATTTCGGTTATAGCCTTCACCCTGGTTTCTTTTGGTACTGACAAATCCTTTATAAACTGCGAAAACATTGGGCTCTTCTTGGACGCCTCTACAACAGTTTTAATCTCTGATTCAACTTTGTCCAGCACGTTTCCTTTGGCTGCTGTAAGGAACAGCGCACTAGCATAATTGCCTGTGCCACCGTAGAGAGCTTCTGGAACCTACTGACAAAAAATAGATAAATGATTACTGCCCAGATGTAAGTAGTAAGAACAAAAGAACACGTATGAAGCTGCCAAGAACTAATAAACTTCAATGGGAAATACTGACAATGGAAATAACATTAATGACAGAGATAACATTGGACGAGGAGGAAAATACATCAATAAATGCATTAGTTGTCCTACAGCACCTGTATCGGACAATGCAGTTAAGTCCATTATGAAAGTTGGCTGAGGCAGGGAACCATGACTTGTAATCCACTGATCCATCCGTTGTATCTGACTAAAATAAGTGATGGGCGTATGCACGAGTGCATTCAAAAGAAGGTCAAATGGTATCAAGCCCTAGTAAAGCATTAGTCATTTAGATTTCCTATCAATAGGCAACACATGAGAAATAATCGTATCATTTACATGTCCCCGATAAATGCATTGATCAGAGTAGTCTGCCAGCCCTCAACGAACATAACAAGCACGAACTGCATTCGCACATAACGGGGAATACAGTACCTTGATCTGCTTTCCCGTGGGCTTGGCCACCTGCGACGCGAAGCCCCTCGAACTCTGTATCAGAACGAACATGTCAGTCCCCGAAAAAGCTAAGCCGAAAAAATCACATGGAAGACTCGAAGTCGACCCACAAAATACCCCAAATGAACAGGGATATAAACAGCAGGCTTAGATCGGATTAAGGACCCGGGAGTCCAATCGCAATCGGAAGGAATGGGGATCTGGTTAAGCCACAAGAGGAAGGTTGAGGAGAGGGACCTGGCCGACGGCCGCGGATTCGGATGCCGCGAGGTGAGCACGTAAGAGCGTGAGCCCGGGTCTTAGGTGCCGCGCAGCCATCTCTGCTCGCCGGTTCGTTCCGCGGCGGTTGGAGAGCGGAGCCTTGGTTGCAAGGTCTGCACTCTGCAGGAGGATGGGGATCGATCGGGGAGAGGTGCGGTGCGAGGCGAGGAGGCTGGTGGGCCAAGGCGGCGACAAAAACGTAGGAGGAGTTGATGTGCGGGGCCGAATTCTCCTTCCACGCTTTGGGCCCGAATAGTTCATGGGCTGTACTTCATGCCATATCATGGCCCTGACGTAGTGTCGTGGCCTAGAAACTTGGGGCTGGTTCGGCCTGGCCTATCATGTTGTAGTTAGTGGGAAAGGTAACCTAGCACGCTAAGCAAGCAGCAACATCGCTGACTACGAGCTGTGACCCATGACGCTTCTGTCATCTTGGAAAGTTACCCTTGCAACGGACGGCGTTTCATTGACACCAACAAAGCAGATAAAAGGCACACACATGACCCGGGGCCGGGTAAAAGGCGTCTGCAGAGTGCTTTACTATTTCTTGGATTTTATCACATCCTCCATCCACCTTTCCTTATAGGCACCAAATAAAACGGTAATATATTCAGACGTGTGCTTTTTTTTTTAGCTTCTCTTCTGAGCAGGACGTCGTAGCAAGCACTACCATCAATCCCACTGCTGCGCGTGCTTTTCCATGTTGCTCTCCACTCATCCATCGATCGGTCCGCACAAAAGCCTACCAAGCAGACACTTTGCCGCACCAGCTGCCCCTCTAATCCTTTGACACAACGTCGGACAGCGGTGGATCCAGCAAAGGCGGGTGACCGATCTCAAGCTCATTTCCCATCCTATACGTCTACGTGCATAGAAGCATAACGCTCGCACCTGCTCCTTCTCAGTAATCGTTACTCTACTGTTCCATCGTCTTTCTCTGGATGCAAGAATGGCGGATACGACGACCACCGCAACACCGACGATGCCGGCGACGGTCGTCACGCCCCTGCCGCCGGGCTACGACGGCTACTACCAGGGATCCGCCACCGGCGCGGGCGCCATGCCTCCGCAGTCGCACGGCTCTGGCGGCTCCATCGGCACGTTCTTCGCGGTGCTCGCGGCGGTCCTGGTGCTCACCTTGCTGTCCTGCGTCTTCGGCCGGGTGTGCGCGGGGCACGCCGAGGGGCCCGACGAGCAGTACGATTGCGTGAGGCTGGCCAGCCGGTGGTGCGGCGGGAAGCGGCGGGCACCGCGCCGGAGCGCTAATAAGCGGGACGCGAAGCCAACGCCGCCCGTGGTTGTGGTTGAGGTGCCCGCGGCGCTGCCACCGCCGGAGGAGCCATGATGAGAAGAAGCTCCTGCCGAGGTTCTTGGCTCGAAGTCTCGAACTGTCCTCTGTTCTTGGGTTCCGGGAGAGCTGCTGTATATCCTGATACAAGAAAGAACCAATAAAGGCTTCGTTTTACGCATCGTCTGTTCTTCGTGTCTATCACTCATGAGTCATGATGTGTATTGTTTAGATTCATTTGAACAGAGAAGCGGAATACAATCCTTAATTAGATTCCAGCTCTCAGTTGTTGTTCTTATTCTGTGTACTCCCGAAAGATATATCAACAGTTGCATAGACGAGTACTAGTTACACGCTTCAACGTCAGAAATCAAACAAGTTCATGCGTGTTCATGGACCACACAGACGACGCTTTCAATTGACAGCTCTGGAATCATACAAACCTGAATTCTGAAACTCTTCAGACTGAGGTGAGACGCAATATGAGCTTTGATCATCAGTAGTAACTGACAGATGAGCCTCACTTTCTGAATCGCAACGATAGTTTTTTTTATTAAGAAAAAATGCAACGATAGTTCCTTGTCATCGGCGTACTGCGTTAGATTAATTGGTGATCACTTGTGCGGCGAAGTTAGGTACGCAGGCACTGCATATGGTCCGGTGACGACAATAAAAGAACGCACCCCCTGTACCAATACCCTCACATGATGGTTGGCAGAAATGCAGAATCGTCCGGGCTCCGGGCACTACTACCACCACGACCAATAAAAGCAGCGGCTGCCGTTATCTTTGCCAAAATCACATGATTGTTAATGGCCACCTGGGGCCGTGTTGCGTTCTCGCTCGGTTCACTCACCGTTGCTTCTGCGTCTATGTAAGGGCGCCTTCAGAAATGGGCCGGCCGGGACGGAGAAGCGATATAGAAATACTACCAGGTTTAGCAGATCACTGACAGCGACCGGACAAGAGCTAAAGCAGAACTCCATTATCGAGTCATTCGCGCGTGCCCCACAGGCGGCTGGAAAAATAAAAGAACGTGACAAGCTCAGGCTACTCTCAGCGGGTAACATTATGCACAATTAGTTGGCGCCACATAGGATCTTTTGCTGATGTGACAAGGAATTAAATTGAAGGCTTTGATATGAGGTTTTGCGAACTTTGATAATATCATAACACAGTGCACTGGAAGGGGGTATTTCTATACACCGACATGAAAGAAATCGAGAATCCAAACTTCCGCAGTTAATTCCGACGCTAGCGGGAGGAATTGATTCAACCCATCTAGGAGAACTAAACTAGCTAGGGGTATGTACACCGGTGGCGGCAATCGCTTGCCGGCGCCGGAATGGCCGCCGAGGAGAATGAGGAACAGAGGAAATCGGCGCCGGGATTGGGATTCAGCGTCAGCGGCCCTGCAGACGATGCTCGACGCAGATTGCAGTGCAGCGGTCTGCATTCGGTTTCGCACCCGGCTGCGGGCAGAGCCCGAGCAAGCCCAGTAGCATGGGTGATGATGCACGCAGCCCATGTACAGGGCCCAACTGGCTCCGGCCTTCCGTCGCGGCGGCAGGCCGCACGACCTTCGTGTTCGCAATTCGCAAAGCTTATGAAGTGCTCCTCGCCTTTTACGTGCACCTGATCCGGCAGGCGATCCACTTCCCTTCCCACGCAATAATCCGGCGCCGCTAAAGCTGGTGATCACCATTTATGCCGCTCCCCTGGGCCAGCCAGCGTCACGCACTTGTTCGGACTGCCGGCTTATGGGGAGTTGGCCGTTCAGCCCGGCGCGCGCGCGCTGCCTGATCTGATCTCTGGGCGTAGTCTTCGTGGCAAGCTACGACTAAACACGACCAGAGCAACTCAAAATGGGTTTCTCGGTCAGGTGGCTCCTGTTGATAACGGAAGTTGAGCGTCACCTGACGCGCGTTCTTATCGTTAACAAAGCGTGGATCAGTGAATAGTACGTGATGGTGACGGATGTTTCCGTTTGATCTGAGCGCACTGGCTTCGGGCAGTTACTAACAAGCAGCAGTACCAAACCAACAGGACATTGGTGAAGCGATGTCATCGTCGACCACGCGACACGCCCCCGTGCCAGGAGGCGCCCTCTCCCGTCGTCTGCCGCCGCGCTGCCTGCACGACCCTGCGTGCTCGTTTCACCTCCACGGATGCCCGTGCACGCGTACGCACCCTGCGGCAGAGTCGGTTGGTCACTGCCGGCGGCCAACCAACTGGTTGGCGTACGCACGTCCCGTCCCACTCGACCGTGCCAGTGTTTTCACGCAGAGCAGCAGCCGCCGCAGCCGGCCGGGTCGTACCAGTCCCAGCGCGCGCAAGTGCAAGCGTGCCACTGCAGGTGTAGGCTCGGGCTCGGCCGCTTCGCAAAAAGCGCTGCGCCCGCGCGTGCGCCACCCAGCCGCTGCCCGCCAACCTCTCATCAAAACTTTCAGGCTGCGCCACTACTAGAAGAAACCCATCCAACGCTCGTCCCGCACATTATTAGCGTCACGCGCCGCGCGCACTCAACACTCACGCAAGCCCGCCACCTGAAGCAGGGGAGTGAGGTCAGCCTGCGAACTTCGCCGTCCCATCGTCATGGCGAGAGCCTTCCGCGCGGCATCCCCGCTGCCCCTCCCCAGCTCGAGGAGCGCCGTCACGAACGGCGGGAGCGGGAGCGGGAACTTCCCGTGGCTCGGCAAGAAGCGCTCGAGCAACAACGCGGCGCAGCCGCGCGGCGACCGAGAGAGCAAAGGCGGCGAGGAGCTGCCTGAGGGGGCGACCACGACCGCCGACGGGCCCGCAGAGCAGTCGTCTTCCTCGTCGTCGTTGAGGAAGCGCGTTGACGCGCTGGCGCGGCTGCGGTCGGCGTTCCTGGCGGTGATCACGAACCGGCGGCGCGGGCGCCGGAAGCTGGGGTCGTGCGTGACGGGCACCATCTTCGGGCGGCGGCGCGGGCGCGTGCACGTCGCGCTGCAGACGGACCCCGCGCGCTCCGCGCCCGTGCTGCTCGTCGAGATGGCCGCCTACTCCACCGGCGCGCTCGTCAGGGAGATGTCCTCGGGCCTCGTCCGCCTCGCGCTCGAGTGCGAGAAGACGCCGCTCGCCGCCGGTACGTGCACCGCCGAGACACGCATATATAACTTCACACTAACTCATTCGCTCCATTTTCGCACACTTGGACTGATATTCACATGGGAACGAACAAACCGTCGTACGTGCAGGGGAGAAGCGGCGCGCGCTGCTGGAGGAGCCGACGTGGCGCGCGTACTGCAACGGGCGCAAGTGCGGGTTCGCCGTGCGCCGAGAGTGCGGCGGCGACGAGTGGAAGGTGCTCGGCGCGGTCGAGCCGGTGTCCGTAGGCGCCGGCGTGCTCCCGGACGACGTCGCCGCCGGCTCATCGGGCACCGCCGCCGAGGAGGGAGACCTCATGTACATGCGGGCCAGGTTCGAGCGGGTCGTCGGGTCCAGGGACTCGGAGGCGTTCTACATGATGAACCCGGACGGCAGCGGCGGACCCGAGCTCAGCATCTACCTGCTACGAGTCTGATGACGACCTCGCAAGTCCCCAGTTTGCATTCAGCTTTTGTATGTATGCATGCATGCATATTGCATACTAGTCGTGTTTCTTGTAATTTGAAGGGATTGGTAATGGGTGTATGTACAATATTACTGATTACTTAGGTAGTGGTTAGGTTTGCTGTGATGGTGGTTTGCAGCTACTTGGAGCAATTTATATTTGCTTTTGTCAACAAACCGTTCTGAAAACTGAAGGAAACAGGTGTGGTCGTGATGTGCTAATTATGAATTTCGATGAAAACTTGAGAACACAGATGTCAACATTGCTCAGTGTCTAGAACTCGCAGCTAGCCAGTTGTCCCCATTTCCTTGTCGGAATGTCATGATTGCCTTTGCTAGAAAGAATTGATAGACCTCGCAAGTCTCCAGTTTGCATTCAGCTTTTGTATGTATGCATGCATGCATATTGCATACTGGTCGTGTTTCTTGTAATTTGGAGGCATTGACAATGGGTGTATGCACAATATTACTGATTACTTAGGTAGTGGTTAGGTTGGCTGTGATGGTGGTTTGCAGCTACTTGGAGCAATTTATATTTGCTTTTGTCAACAAACCGTTCTGAAAACGGAAGAACACAGGTGTGGTCGTGATGTGCTAGTTATGAATTTCGATGAAAACTTAAGAACACAGATGTCAACATGGCTCAGTGTCTAGTCTCGCACCGAGTTGTCCTCAATTCCTTGTCGGAATCTCATGATTGCCTTGCTAGAAAGAACTGTGATAGGCGTAATTTCCTCGCCCTTAAATTTTATATCCAAAGTTAACAACCATTGGTTCGCATTGCTCTGAATTTATAATAACAACAAAGCAATGCAGATTGTGCAATATCCGTTCCTTTCCTCCTGTGGCCGCGGTCGAGCAGCAGGAGCAAATAATTACTCGTCAAACAGTAACCCGCAATAAACTATGGAGACTTTGAGGTACCAAACCTGACGCATGGAACCTTTAATAAGTAGATTCCCATTCCTGAACGATCATTCATGACTGTCATCTAAAGTACTCCCTCCTTTCTTAAAAGATTGTCACCTTCTAGTACAAAAATGAACTAGAAGGTGACAATCTTTTGAGAAATGAGGGAGTACTGTATATACCATTCATCTGTCCTTGTTAATTTAAACTGGACTCGTTGTTCATCATCAGCGCCTTCACTACGCTGAACCAATGATTATCAGCACGGCTCATCCGGTAGGATTCAGTACGAAATTACATTTTTTTATTGGAATCATCCACCTCCATTTCCATCAGAAAACAGAGATCACACTGTAGCATATTACATCTACTGCTCTTTGAGCAGGTCAGATCCAGTACGAAATTACATAATTATCCGAAAAATAATTTGGCTGGTTGCGAAGCCCTGTACTAACTGAAGTAGTACAACACTATTATATTGCATCACCAGACCATGGATGGTCATCCTTCTCTATCTAAAAGGATGGAAGGAACAAAAGTAGTCAAGACTCAATAGCATGGACCCAGACCATTTTTTTTTAAACTATATAAAGGATTAAAGGTAGACACAAATGTGTGAGTCCTTAACATTTTAAAAATCCCAAGTAATTAATACTCCCTCCGTCCCTATGAACTTGTCGCTTTGTAGTTCAAAAATGAACTACAAAGCGACAAGTTCATGGAGACGAATGGAATACTCCACTTATTCCTCATCATTAGGCCTTAACAATGCTAGACTCTTTTCACTCTCCTTTTCCTTTCTTTCCTACCCCTTTCCTCCGTCGATGCCACAGCTTTATTCGCTCGCGCCGGCTGGCTAAGGAAAAGGCACGGGCCGGGTGGGCCACGCTAGGCAGGGAGACAGTGTGGCCCAAGGAATGTCACGCCCAGGTTGTTGGGCCACGGAGAGACCAACTGGATCTTTAAATTGGTTAACAAAAAGCCCAGCTGGTAGCGACTTTATTTTTTTATCTGTTAATGCGCCAACGGCCTAGATATTCCGCGCTCGTTATGATGGCGGCGCGTAAAGCTGTCACTCGCACGCTTAAACTTTGCTTGGTTTTTAACCCTGCCGTGGTGGGCCCACGTGTCATATCGTGTTACGGAAGTGGAGCAGTGGGCGCTGATGAGATGGGGACGGTGATGAGCCAATGATGAGTGAGCGCACGCATGCGCGGCTGTTGGCGTGAGTTTTTTTTAATATTTCAATATGCCAGTCTCGATCAATACATACACTGTAGCTGTTAGTTATTAAAAATTATGAAAATAATGGTTTTCAAAAGCCTTCTTTGTTAAAGCAGATGAGAACATATTATTTTTGCCACTCTAACACCGAATTGTATTATTGAGAAGCCAGTCATTTGACGCACAATCTAGGATGAGAAATGGGCTCCCATGTTTAACACACCGACTGGGAATTGGACGGTTTCGTATGAAATTCTGATAAAATCTCATGTTTTAGATGTAGCGTGGGTCTTTTTTTTTTCATGGTCATCTTTCAAAGGGTTTCCAAAAAAAGAATCTGAAACAAAGCTGGTATCTCGGTCGCATATAGTTCACGTTCTGAAGCTGGCATGTTTTAGCAGTTTTTTTTTTTCGAAACAATCGTTTCAGCAATTTTTGATGGGCAAAGAATGACACGGGCACACGGTACTGTTCGAGATGACGAAAAAGGTTATGGCTATTTGAGAACTCACGACCAAATGTCATGGCCGACAGATTCATTCTTCTAACTTCAAATCACCTTACATTACATCAGGGTAGGCCTCGCGCGTCGCGGCCTACTGGAAACTGAGGCGGCAAGTGCTATAGCAGTGGCCACTGATTAAGCATGCGACTTCTCCTCCTTTTTCAGAAGTGGAATTCTGCACATGCAACAACATTATAGCTCGCCGTCCAATCTTGACATCACATTCCGCCCACGCGAAAAAGAAGGTAATACTCCGCAAGTCCGTTTCAAATTTCGTTCATGACCTGATCTGGCACCACCGTTCACTTAATTTGTTCTCTAATCTCTTCTGTAATCCCTGTGTTTGGACCAGCCATTATGTCGTAATGAAGTACTCCCTCCGTCCTAAAAAACTTGTCGCTTTGTAGTTTAAAAATGAACTACAAAGCGACAAGCTTTTCGGGACGGAGGGAGTAGTACTATTTGAAATGGCAAGTTGTATCGTGTCATTGAATCCTCATCTACTTCCATGTTAGTGCCCTATATATATTTTGGTTAGCGAACAGTGTTCAGGATGGGAAGCCAATAGAAGAAGCATTCATGGTTGGTGCAAGTACTCTTTTGTTTGCTGTACAAGTATGCGTTACCGGCATCCAGAAAGTAGAATTCGGTTACAACCCAACCCCTGGATTAAGGATTATCACGGAATGTCCATCCTCCTCCGTCACCCGCAGTGTCTACTTGTTCTTGAGTAAAGCAGTCAAGTGCCTTGGACGCCACAAGCAAAACTCTGAACTCCTCACTGGCGTTAGATTACTCCTTCGTTTTAATTCGTTGACGTTTTTAGTTCAATAATAACTTAAACCGAAGGAAGCAATATTTAGTTGTACTTCTTTTCAAATCATACTAAGCATAAAATTCTCGCTCTCTCCTGATTTCCATGGCGGCCGATTTCACCATGCTGTCGACCTCAGCCTGCTCACTTGCTAACCATGACAGGAGCAAATAGAATGTTTCGCGGGCCCAGGGGGCCTAATCCTGTCTCCGCGTTGCGCTTGATTGCTTCTTGATGGGTTTCCTTGATGGATGCATGGAATGATGGATGAATAGTTACAGTGTAGTCACTTGGACAGACCGAGAGATCTACCCCAGAGGATTCCACTTTGCTGAACTCAACCCTCGCGCAATTTCCGTGGTAATTCGATTTGCTGGACACGTGTATCCCCCACCTGTCGGGGTTACTGCCTGGGGGAGAAAAGCGTTAGGCTCGTGCAGCATCATTGCAGACTTGCGGTGCTCCTTTTTGAGCCGCGTTCCGGGACCAAATAATTTTGCCCCAGTGCTGGCGAAAGGAGGCATCCAAAAGCCCCTGTCACCAGGTTGCCATCCAGGTTAAACTACAGCCTGAAACTAGCGCAAAATAATGACTCCCTGTGCAAGGCATTTCATACACAACCTCTTATTACTCTTCTTCACCATGCAGATTGGCTGGACTGGGACTCGTAAACCGTGGAAGTGCCCCGGTGAAAAGAATGGTATTCAGGCATATGATACCTGGAGGATCCATGACTTCACACTTTACCTTCTCTGCTCTAAATTTTGCCTTTACTATAATGCTTGAACCAATAAACGTATGCCCAGGACTAGGATAGGAAGCCCTACTTCTAGAGTACGTATGACACAACATAAACTCAGGCCGAATGTTATCTTCATTTGAAAGAGCCTCAAGTACGTGTAAAGGGCCCTATACGCCGGGCCACATGGTTTAGCCAAAAGCATCACAGTTAGAAATTAACTGATACAAAACAGGGGTCTTAGAGAGTAGGAAGTTCGTATCCATTAGACAAAAGTAATGTTGACTACAGGTTTATCAAAGTGTTAACGAAGTATAGTCTATAATATAATAATATATACAATACTAAGATTCTAATATTCTTTCAGAACTTATATAAAGAGTAATTATATAGACTTACAACTGGCAACGTCTATGATGTTGACGAAACGATAAGAGGATACCAATTGATGTGATGTTTTTGTGCAAATATTTTCTGTAAGGTGACTACTGACCAGGATCTCATAACACCTCATCTTCCTGCACATACAGCCCCCCATCAGTCTCGATGGGCATTGAAGGTGGGGTTCCAGCCGGGATGCAAGCAGCTCCATTTTCTCCTGCAATAGTACATAATGCCTCCGCATCCTGAATAGCCCGGTCAAGATTTATATGACCACTGAGCTCATTGATGAACTTGAGGAGGGTATCAAAGTCCATTTGCTCCCCTATTATCCTCTGACGGTATCTTTTCAAGATTGCTATGCATAAGTACAAGTGGAAGTGCTCTGACAAATAATGGGTCCACAAAACTTCCCACAAGAGCATGATCTGGTCAAAACTGAACTCCCTGCAATCCATAAGAAATTTTCTAGCATTCAGAAAAGAAATCTGATAGCTGTTTAGCTATTTTTTTTCACAGTAAATAACTGGCCAACTGCTTCGAAATTACTGGGCAAATTGATTCCACGTTCAATTCATCTTTGTCAGTGGAAAATATTTGAAAGGATAAGAAAATGATAAGCATGTAGCAGTTCAGGCTTCAGTTACCACTGGTAGACGAAGAGAACTTTACCAGTGCTAGATAAAACAAACAGATATGCCCTTTTTACGCATGCAAGCAGTTAGAATAGGTCTGAACTTAGACTGGGTTGAATCGGGCATCAACATCACCAAGGCAGTTCCTCCCAAATAATGTTGGCCACCAAACTTCCACTATAGTTATGGTCAATGCAGGACTGATAAAGATTAGACAGTATGGTACTCAAACTACACCGCTAATATAGCTTCACCATATATAACAATTGGTGGTGAGGTGCTATAACAGAGCCATTCCATCCAGTATGAATTATGATGACCCATGCAGCCATGCTACTGGGCAATTCGGTGAACATTTGACGTTTCTTCTTAGAAGTACAGCTTCATGTTATGGAGGACCTTTTGAAAGCTTCAGATTCAATATTAAGTTATATAAAAATATTTTTACTTTTTGTATCAAGATTATATAAGCAGCACAAGGAATATACAAAATTGCGCCAATATTAAAAGATGAAAGCCAAACTGACCTTTCATACATGTATAACAGATGAAACTTAAATTTCAAGTGGTCAGATGCAAAGCACATAAAACTTAAAGCAGAGAAGGAATGAATTACCTTTTGAATTGTATAAGAACCCAGCGGAAACAGAAGAAGTAGTTCAAGCAATCATTCTGCCTAAAATAGTTGTGCAATGGAGGGTCAAGAAGCTCCACAAGCTGAGGCATATAGAAAAAAAATAGCATAAGACTAGCACCACACTTCCATAGATTAGTCTACAATTGTATTGTGAGCCATATGTTGAAAGGAAACAGCTAGTAGCATCAAACAATTGGGAGGTTTTCAATGCAACAACAAAGTTTAAAAGCTTAGAGGTACAGAGGATATAGACTTATAAAGCTCCTTCACGTTAACAGTAAATTTGTATCAGCATGTACAATTTTCCCCATGGCAAATGTTGGAGTGTATAAATGAATTGCATACCCTTCTCCATCAGCTTAAGCTTTTGGATGCAAAAGGTCAGCGCATAGTAGCTCAACATGGAATCAGAGCTAGAGATCTCGAGTTCAAATCCTGGCGGGCGTAAGCCCACTCTCATACACGTTTTGAGGCCCGAGGGAGCCTCACGTGAGAGGGAGTGTTGGAGTGCATAAGTGAATTGCCTACTCTTCTCTATCAAGTTAAGCTTTTGAGTGCCGATCAGCGCATAGTAGCTTAACAGCAAGGAGCCCAATGGGAGCTGATGAGTGCATGTAAGAATCAGATAAACATAATCAATAGAAATGACTGGAGCTGGAGGAGAGTAGATTTACATATCAAGCCTCTGTCACATAACATTGCAAAATGGAAAAAGAGCAACATAATGCTGCTTAGCTACTCACTACTCTCCTGGCACAATGAATTTGGAGTCCAGACATACCTTGGATAATGCAAGTAGTTGAGCATGCATACCATTCTGGTCACGGTTAAAATTGGCACCTAGCCGTTCCATCAAGATAGCAAAGCACCAAAATGATTCGGACTCATCTTCCATGACATAAAGTATAGGTGCCAAAAAGTCACTCATTCCCTGTAGTACAGAGCACGAATATTAAAACACGGACTCCATTTCAAAAGGAAAAAAAGTCAAAGTTCAACTTTTGAATCCCAAATCTGTTCAAGATATAATTTAGATAGTGAGAAATAAAATCAAGATTTATGGAGTTAGTATCAACAACCAACAGCCAACCCATCAACAGAAAGAATTTTTTTTTGTTTTAGCGTTAAAAAAAACTGTACTAGCAAAATTAGCATGTTACTTTATTTTTTACCAAAAGTAACAACATATTCGCACTGCTATTGTACGAGTCGCACTATAGTTGTGCGACTTGACACGTGTCGCACAACGGATAGTCGCTGACCGAGTCAATCGCGGCTGAGGTGTGGGGCCTACCAAATCGCACACTTAAAGTGCGACTCGCACAACTAATGTGCGACTTGCACATCCAAGTGCTTGACAATTAAATATCTCCGTTCATTCACTTTCACCGCTACAGAGCTGGTTGGCTTCCTTGTTTATTCGGGCCTAGGCAACCGTGGGGTCAAATCCGACATGCCAGAAGCCTAGAAGACGGCATAGCTTTGGCCTGTCGCCTGCTCTGTGTCTACGGACATCCAGGTTCCAACCTCGCGTGCGTTGACCTGTTGCCCGACTCCTCACACGCTCGTATTGTTGTGCGTTTAATTGAGCACTTGATGTGCAAGTCGCACATCAGTTGTGCGAGTCGCACTTTAAATGTGCGATTTGGTGGGCCCCACACCTCAGCCACGATTGACTCGATCAGCGACTATTCGTTGTGCGACACGTGTCAAGTCGCACAACTATAGTGCGACTCGCACAATAACAGTGCAAATATGTTGCTACTTTTGATAAAAAATAAAGTAACATGCTAATTTTGCTAATACAATTTTTTTAACGCTAAAACAAAAAAAATTCTCAACAGAAAAGCCACTGGAGGAGTCAGTACTCAGTGATAGAATTGATTGCTTGATTAATCATAGGGTCTCGGTACATATTTATAGATACATAGATGGGCCATACAGGCTAGGCCCAAACACAGTCCAACACCCCCCCGCAGTCCCAACATCTAGCCACAACAGATGTTGAGACTGGACCGAAACTCAGAAAATAAAGTCGACGGGAGTCCCTTCGTGAAGATATCGGCAAACTGTGACGTCGTCGGCACGTGGAGAACTCGAACCTCGCCGCGTGCAACCCGCTCACGAACAAAGTGAAGATCAATCTCCACATGTTTCGTGCGCTGGTGCTGAACGGGATTGGTGGAGAGGTAAACGGCGCTGACATTATCACAGTAGACCAACGTGCTCCGGGCGACAGGGGAGTGGAGCTCCTGAAGTAACTGCTGGAGCCAAGACGCCTCTGCTACGCCGTTAGCCACGGCGCGGTACTCCGCCTCAGCGCTGGAGCGAGAAACCACGGGCTGCCGCTTCGAGGACCAGGAGACAAGATTCCCCCCCAGGAAGACGGCGTAGCCAGAGGTGGAACGGCGGGTATCAAGGCACCCCGCCCAGTCAGCGTCGGTGTAGACCACCAACTCTGAAGGCGAGTCACGTCGAAGGAGAAGGCCGTAGTCGAGGGAGCCGCGCGGGTACCGAAGAATCCGCTTCATCGCCGTGAGGTGCGTCTCCCGCGGATCATGCATGTGGAGACACACCTGCTGAACCGCGTATGAGATATCCGGCCTGGTGAAGGTGAGGTACTGCAGGGCACCTGCAAGACTCCTGTAAGAGGTGGGGTCGGCGACCGAGGCGCCGTCAGCCGAAGCCAGCTTCGCCTGAGTGTCCACGGGAGTGGAGCACGGCTTACAATCAGCCATGCCCGCTCGCTCGAGGATATCCAGGCAGTACTGGCGCTGGTGGAGGAACAGAGCGTCCGGACGGTGCTCGACCGTAACGCCCAGGAAGTGGTGGAGCTGGCCGAGGTCCTTCATCGCGAACTCGCGCTGCAGTGCGGAGATCGTGCGCTGAAGAAGAGCCGAGCTGGACGCCGTGAGGACAATATCGTCCACGTACAGGAGGAGGTAGACAGTGTCACCCTCATGCCTGTAAACGAAGAGCGAGGTGTCCGACTTGGCCTCGACGAAGCCAAGCGAGGCCAGGAAGGAGGCGAACCGGCTGTACCAAGCCCGAGGCGCCTGCTTCAGCCCGTACAGAGACTTGTTCAGCCGGCAGACCAAGTCTGGACGGGCTGAATCGACGAACCCTGTCGGCTGACTGCAGAACACCGTCTCTGTCAGCGTCCCGTGAAGGAAGGCGTTCTTGACGTCCAGCTGGTGGACAGGCCAAGAACGCGAGAGAGCCAACGACAGAACAGTCCGTACTGTCGCTGGCTTAACCACCGGACTGAAGGTCTCGTCGTAGTCCACTCCAGGGCGCTGAGTGAAGCCCCGAAGTACCCAACGAGCCTTATATCGCTCCAGGGAGCCATCCGCCTTCCTCTTATGCGTGAAAACCCACTTGCCTGTGACAACGTTGCCACGGGAAGGACGGGGAACCAGGTCCCATGTCCGGTTGGCAAGTAGGGCCGCATACTCCTCCTCCATAGCGCGGCGCCAGTGAGGGTCAGCGAGTGCGCTACGGACGGAGGTCGGTATAGGTGAAACCGAAGAGGAAGTGGATGGTGTCGGTGTCGTCGAAGAGAGTACCACTCCGGAGAACCTCTCAAGAGGCCGGAGAACCCCAGCGGCACGTCTAGTCAACATCGGGTGAACGTGTCCTGGGTCCCGGTGAAGTAACGGTGGGTGGTACACCGAGGGCTCCGGACGCGCAGGCGTAGAGGCACCAACCCGCTCTCGTCGCTGGTAGACAAGAGCAGGATCGGCGAAACGTGGAACAGGGGCCGCGCGTGGCGCAGCGGGGGACGCGGGAGCCGGAGTAGTCGTCGGGTCCCCGCACAGCGCAGGAGTCGAGGCCGGAGACGCCGAGGCCGCGCGTGGCGCAGCTGTGGGGGTCGCCGGGGCCGCGCGTGGCGCGGGAGTCGAGGCCGGAGACGCTGGGGCCGCGCGTGGCGCAGCCGTAGGGGACGCAGGGACCTCGTGTGCCGCAGGAGTCGAGGTCGGAGACACCGTTGCCGCGCGTGGCGCAGCTGTAGAAGGCGCCAGGACCTCATGTGGTGCAGGAGACGAGGTCGGTGACGCCGGGGCCGCGCGTGGCGCAGCAGGAGACGTCGGTGCCACACGTGGTGCGGCACTCGTCCCCAGGGTCGACGGAGCCTGGGCACCAACCCGCACTCGTCGCTGGTAGACGAGAGCAGGGTCAGTGAACCGCCGAGTCGTGGCCGTAGGAGGCACAGCCGGAGTCACCACAGGTGTCGGTGCTGCATAAGGTGCAGCTGGCGACGTTGTGGGAGCCACCTGGGGGCTGGTGGGTGATGTACCTGCAAAAAAAGGCCAAGGCAGCTGTGGTGGGGCAGCCTCGGTGTCAGTAGAAAAAAGCGAGTCCAGCTCTGCAGCTGAACTAGAGGTGGAGGAAGAAAAGGGGAAGGATGACTCGTCGAAGACGACGTGCCGAGAGATCAAAATGCGGTGGGTAGAGAGGTTGAGGCACCGGTATCCCTTATGCTCAAGGGAGTACCCAAGGAAGACACACCTAGTAGAGCGGGGCGCAAGCTTATGTGGAGCAGTGGCGGAAAGATTAGGGTAGCAGGCGCACCCGAAGACACGGAGGTGGTCGTAGAGAGGGGTAGTGCCATACAGGGCAAAGAAAGGAGTCGATGCCCGAATCGCCTTGGTGGGAAGGCGGTTAAGGAGGAAGGTGGCAGTGTGAAGTGCCTCTACCCAGTAGCGAGCGGGGATGGATGCCTGAAACATCAAGGAACGCATGACATCATTAGTGGTGCGAAGCATGCGCTCAGCCTTGCCATTCTGAGGAGATGTGTATGGGCAAGACATGCGTAGCTGTGTGCCATGTGTAAGGAGAAAGTCACGGAGTCGCGAGTTGTCAAACTCTCGTCCGTTGTCACACTGGAGAGCACGAACAGTACGCCCAAACTGTGTGGAAACCCAAGTGAAGAAGTGAGAGAGAGTATCAAAAGTCTCAGATTTCAGACGTAATGGAAAAGTCCAAGAGAAATGTGAGAAATCATCGAGTACCACCAAATAATATTTAAACCCCGAGACACTGGTAACAGGAGATGTCCACAAATCGCAATGGATAAGATCAAAAATATGTTGCACATGAGACACAGAAGTGGAAAAGGGAAGCCTAACATGACGACCAAGCTGACAAGCGTGACACAATGACTCATGTGTGCCCCTAGTACACGAGATAACTGAACTACTAGACAACTTCGACATAGCATCAGCGCCAGGGTGACCAAGCCGACGGTGCCAAGTAGCGGACGAAGCTGTCGTAGCCAGAGCAAAAGACGAAGACGCAGCGGAAGAAGGAAGTCGAAGAGTGTACAGGGGCCCCGGACTATCACATCGAAGAAGAAGACGCCGGGTGGAAAGATCCTTCACAGACAAACCAAAAGGATCAAACTCAACAGAAATATTATTATCAGTGGTGAAACGACGAATGGAAAGTAAATTTTGAATAATGTCTGGAGCAACAAGAACATTATTAAGATGGAATGAACCCGGAGAAACTGAGGCACCTACTGAGGTGACTGGAAGAACGGATCCATTTCCAACAACGATCGATGAAGGAAAAGACGGATGAGGTGTGTGTGTAGAGGAGAGAATACCAGCATCTGGGGTGGTGTGGTAGGAGGCGCCAGAATCAGCCACCCAATCAGTAGTCGGTGGTGTAAGGTGCATGGTGCTGAAGGAAGACGCCAAGTCCTGACGGTCCCACCACATGGGCGGCTCCTGGAGAGGTGCTGGTGGCTCCGAGTGCCCAGCGGGGTAGGAAGCACCGCCGTAGGCTGGAGTGGGCGATCCAGCCACAGGGCGACCAGGTCCACCATAGCCCGGATGGGCTACGTACGCAGCCGGAGGACGAGGCTGGCGCGGAGTGGAGGAAGTCGGTGGCGCCCCAAGAAGACCCGGAGACGGTCCAGGCCACATAGAGATCTGGCCAGTCCACGGGTTATACGGTGTGGGCCAGGGCGCACCTCCCTGGCCAGTGCCACCAGTACCACCACCAGTAGGAGCAGTGGACGTAGGAGTGCTGCCAGCACCTCGTCCTGTGCGCCTTCCGCCGCGACGTCGACGAGTACCACCCCCAGAGCCAGCAGAGGCACCCGGGGCGGTAGGTGGAGTAGGCGGTCGCGGTAGTGGTCCCCCAGAGGACGGTGGGCGGGGGGGGCTGCCCGGAGCCATAGAAGGCTGTGGCAGACCCAGAGGTAGCAGGCCCACCCGTCGTGATCTCCTCAAGCTCAAGATCAGACCAGACCTTCTCGAAGGTCGGTGGAGGCTCCATCCGGAGAAGCCAGAAGCGAAGATGGCTGAAGCGCTCGTTCAGGCCGTGAAGGACCCGAAGAACTAGAGTGCTGTCAGCGACCGGCTCGCCAAGGTCGCGCAGGGAGTCAGCCATGCCCTTCATCTCTCCACAGTAGGCCGAGATGGAGCGGTCACCCTGCACTGTAGTCTGGAACCGTGCGTTAATGTGAAGAGCCCGAGTCGCACGGTTCCCCAAGAAGTGGTGCTCCAGGATCTGCCAAGCCTGGCGCGCGGTCCCCCCACCGCGCTGTCCGACAAGCTTGTACAGATCATCGGCGAGAGTGCCAAAGATCCAAGCAAGGACCAGACTGTCCATGCTGATCCAAGAGTCATCCCACGGGGCGTCGTCCTGCTGGACGTGGTCCGCAAGCTGGTACCGCCGTAACGTGAGGAGGAACTCGTTACGCCAGCGGGCGTAGGTGGTAGAGGTACAACTCAGAACAGTCGGCACTAGGGTCCGAATGTTCTGAACTCCAGCCGCCTGGGCGTGTAGGGCGGCGGTGAGCGACGCCGAATATGCGGAGTGCACACCGGTGTCCAAGGCGGGCTCGTACGTCGCGCCCGACGGTCGGTGAGCGCTCTCCTGGATCTGGTGCGAGAGAGCAGCCGCCGAGGCGCGCTCCTGCTCTAAGGCAAGAGCGAGTGCCCGCTCGCGATCGCGAGAGGCAGCCAGAGCCGCGAAGACACTGGAGGTGTCCGCGGCCGGAGCAGTAGCAGGTCCGGAGCCTGTCACGAAGGCGACGGCAGTGGGGCCGGCAAGTGGTCCGCCGGCGGAGGGACCAGTCGCATCGCCGTACGAAGGTCGGGTCATGGCGATGAGGGGAGCGCCCGCTGCAGGACCGGTGGCAGGCACACCGGCGCAGGGGAGGGAGCCGGCCAGGGAGGGGACGGCGCCGGCGATGGGCGCGCCGGCCCAGGGAGGGGAGGCGGCCGGCAGCGGCTGGGTCAGGGCCGCGCCGGCGGTCAGGGGAGGTGCGGCCCCGGCAGCGGCGGCGGGGGGCGCGGGCGTCGGCGGCCAGGGGACTGGCGGCGTGGGGGGGTGCCGGCCAGGAAGGGGCTGCCGGCGGCGGCGTTGGCGGCGGCCAGGGAGGGGGGGGGGCCCGCCTGCGGCGGCCCTGGCGGCGGCGGCGGTCGCGCAGGGGAGGGAGGCGGCGGCCAGGGAGGGGGGGGCCCCGCCTGCGGCGGCCCTGGCGGCGGCGGCGGCTGCGCAGGGGAGGGAGGCGGCGGCCAGGGAGGGGGGGAGCCCGCCTGCGGCGGCCCTGGCGGCGGCGGCGGCTGCGCAGGGGAGGGAGGTGGCCGGGAGGGGGGCGGCCAGAGAGCGGCCGCCGGAGGCCAGGGAGGGGGCGGCCTCGCCGGCGGCGGCGGCGGCGGCGGCGCAGGGGAGGGCGCCGGCCATGGGGGGGGGGGGGGGGGGGGGGGGGGGGGCGGCTAGGGTTAGGGTTAGGGTGGGATTAGGGTTTGGCTAATGATACCATGATAGAATTGATTGCTTGATTAATCATAGGGTCTCGGTACATATTTATAGATACATAGATGGGCCATACAGGCTAGGCCCAAACACAGTCCAACACTCAGTACAGCAGAAAAATCTGACTGTAAGATAACAAGACTAAGCTGGTTAAACTAAATAATTAGAGTGATAGATCCAAAAGTAGAAGTCCTAATAATAAAACTGCCAGAGACTGATATTTTGTAACATGACATTTTGGTCATTCGAATCAGTGTAACCAATATGGAACTTTGAGAATCATTTTTCACATTAAGTCAGTAATTGATATGAAAAGGATGTAAAACTACTACATTATCGCAATATTTTCCAATAGTATTTTCATGTGACTGATCCAAATGGGTTTCTTAAACTAATAGTAAAAATACACTTAACAACGGAGGGGGTATATATGTATGAGTGACATTGTTTCAGATGAGCTTGAGAGATGCATATTCTAAGTCATCAACCCACCGAAAAGTGAATTGACTTTAGTATAAGAAAGCTAGCTGACTTGTGTTCCCCACTTAAATGAGGCAGCTTTAGTTTTTCACTTGTAAGAGGAAAACTTACTTGGCAATAACCGAGGTCGAAATTGTAGAAGGAATATGTCAACAGGATGTCACGTAGAACTACAACATTCTGGTTGTCATCTCCTTCATAGTATGGAACAGATCTATCTGTTCTCACCTTGATAGAAAAAAATCATACAGTGTAAGCTAAAATGGTATAATGCAGAATTACAAATAGGGAAGCCACTAGATAAGACAACTGGACAAGAAGGCACTTATTCATACCACATCTTTATCAATAAGGCCTTTTCTTTCCCTAAACTTGGTGAATCTTTTAGCTTGAGTGGCTGATATACTCTGCAGAATTGCGTAATTTTGTAAGCAAAGAATAATTATGACCTAACATGATGAGAATAGAGAAGCTGAAAGTGATTAAAAATACATCCATAAGAGTTATTGAAGCGCTAGTATTTTGTTTTAGAGAAAGAACAAGGGGACAGAAGCCCCTGCTGCCTATATAGCTATATATTAATAACTAAATAACATATAAAAGAGGCAGTCCAGAGGGCATTAAAAAAATACTGTAAAAAGCTTCTAGCCATTCGTTAATTTTATGGAATTACTTTTGTTTTGCCTTATGGATAACCAAGGTTGGTTCTCTCTTGAAGTTTGCCCTACATGACTCAACCAATAGCAGTGACAGGTTCTTATTCTGGAAGGTCCAATCATTTCTTGCTTTCCGTAATCTTTCTGCCATTAGGATTGTTACTTCCATGTAAAAGGGCACTGGCAATTGAATATTTCAATCTTCTGGATTAACTGTTCTTGGTCGGATTAATTCAGGGTCAGACAATATGGTTCCAGAACAAAAAAAAAAACAACGGAAATTATGTGCTTAGTCTTCCTCAGAAGCCAGACTGTCACTTTTATCTAGCTATCACATATGCACATGTGAGACATTTGTATGAAAAAGAACCTGCAGAAACCCAAGAGTCCATACCATCCAGGAAACTCAGGCTTTTTCAGATTACGCATATGTTCACAAACCGTACCTGGTCACAACAAATAGCCCAAAAGAACCAAAAAAGGTGCTCATCTACGCCCATGATATGGATTCGCTAGGCTACTCTGACTGGTTACTTTTATTCTTTTTTAACTAGGATGTGGCTGGGCTTTTATAACTTGTCCCAATTCAATGAGGTAACAGATATCCCTAAAAAACTAACAATCTCGATCTAACCTGCCAAAAATGGAAGTAACCACCCGGTCAAAAAAAATGGAAGTAACCAAATATGGTAACAAACCTACAAACTAATCCTTATTTGGTACCCCCCCCCCCCTCACACACACACACACACAAAACACCAACCTAAGTAAAAAAGGCTAGCTCCCATCTTCTCACGTTCTTGCGTAAACTCTTCCAGAGTTAAAACAAAAAATCATAGAATAATCACTACTTAATTAGAAATTACTTAGATGTAGTGGAATAGCGTATGTACCACAGGGCACTTTATGAGTTGTGACTGACCTTCCACTGAGATTTTATAGCTTCATACTCTGCTCGTTTCATGGCATCACGGTATTCCCTCTCAGCATATGTTAAATCATATTCATGATAACCCAACAAGAACTTCCAGACCTATATTCCCAGCATTGGATTAAATGTACAAGAAAGTCATGGTTGCTAGTTATAAAAAAACAGGGATAAAAAATAAAACCTCTTTCCTCAAAACATGATCAACTCCCCCATAGAAAACCTTTTTCTTCAATGCCTTTGAATCCACAACTCTGCCTTCAGAATCTAAGAAAGCACTCCACTGCCAAAACATTTTTCAGACAAACAAAAGAAGATTTCAGGGAGGAAAACTGATGCAGACCATATCAATATATGAATAGTATATGGTTAGCGATGAGTTCTAAAAATTCATAATATACAGCATAAACTAGGACGGTTCCTACAGGCTGAAATGCCACACTCATTTTTGGTTCATGCAACCATCAAAATGGTTGTATTCATATAACATATTTTAAGTGTTTAAACAAAAGGTGTAGTACTTCAGGCATGAAAAACACTAGTGAAATTTGCTGGGGGGCAGTTCCATTAGAGTACCCATCTTAAATGTATATTTGAATGCAACACGTAAAAAAAGGTTGTACCCAGCGCTGAAAGCTCCCACACATTGTTGGGTCTAGGGAATGCAATACAGGATTAAAGACAAATTGCACTAGAGTCCCTAGAGTCTAAGGCAGGGATAAATCATTGGACATGTATATTTCCAACATAAGAATTGCATGTATCAAAATCTAACAGAAACTTGGTTGTCCTACGGACCATAGTACTTTTATGACAATACATATATAAGAAACCTAACACTGAACTCATCCACTGTACATTCAACTGATATCTAATGCGAACTCAGTTATGGTCTTATGGATCTAGTAATAGCTTGCATGGCTATGCTCACAAAGTAACTGCAGGATGGGACTTTTAACGTCATGAATCAATTGAACATACAAAAGCAAAAAATATGCTGAAATGAAGTACTCAATAAGATACATAGGTAATTAAAGAGTTGTTACCTCTTCAACACTTAAAGGGTGCTCTCTTTGTTTTCCCCACACTAGAGGTAAATGATCAGGCTGCCAAAATAGCAGGGAAACTCATGTTACATAATATAAAGTATGCGAAGTTTCTAATCATGACTGGAACACTAGATAAAACTTTCAAAAGCACTTAAAGTGAGAATAGTAAACAAACAGTTTTTGTAAAGGAGTTTTTTTTTGTTATTTTTTTGTTTTAGTTTAACAAATATTGGTTAGCCAAGGCACAGCTGACATGGATGACTCAGGGTTGGTTCTCAGATTATAAGCCAATGCAGTGTTGCGCTACAGAGATGTCAGATGATGATGCAGCTTAAGTTTTCAATTCCATAGGTGTGACATCGATATTAGCTGCCAATGTGATATTAGTGCCAACATTTGGATCAAATATAACAACAGATTTAACAACTTGATATCCATTTTGTCTGCAACTGCTTCAAGAACTCGTAACATTATGGCACGATTCGTGGTGCTTAAATGAATAAAAAGATAAATTAAAAGCAAGACACATTACCTCCAGTGGATCTGAGGGCACAGCAGCCTTTACTGGTCTTGTTTGCTGATATTGGTTTTTCTCACTTACTTTAATATTTGAATAGTATTCCTCCTGTTGTCGTCCATAAGCATTAGCACCACTATTGTCCCGAAAAAGGCTTGACGTGGTGTCTCGTGCAAACTTTGTAACCAGTGAGAATTTCTCCAAAACCTGAATTGAAAGATCACGACCTGGATCATTTGATTTATGCTTTTGCCTTGACCCATACTGAGACATAGCAGGTGCTCCATGTCTGCCATCATCCCCATGTATGCCGTCATCAACTGAACTAGTGAAACTGAGTGAATTTTGTCGTGACATAGCATTTGCCACAGTGGCAACTCCCGGAAGCTCCAGAGATGACAAGCATTTCTACAGGGTAGCCACAGAAACAAAGTATTGTGGGTATCAATCTGAGCAATATTCAAATTTAACAGATTCAAAAGGTCTAAAGCAGCTACTGCAGCCAGAGAAAGTAAAACTTCGAAAAAACATACAACTATTTCGTAAATAGGCCCACAATGACTCATTTTAGTACTAGTAATAGTAGAAGAATATAACTCTAATATCAGCTGAAAATTATTAATTGGTTACAAAAAAACTTGAATCTGATAACACACCTGAAGAGGGTCTTGGAAGTCGTTGACAAGAAATACATTAGGACTGTCATCCGACCTTGAAATAGAAGAAAGAACACTTTAACCAAATATGCATGGAATTTGTTTTCCCAGAAACATTGCACAAACAAGTTTTGATGTTTTACTACTCAGCTACTTTCCAATGGGATGAGTTGATGCTATAAATTACGCAATTAGACAAACACTCCAACATATGTTGCAAGGACAACAGTGGTAGTTAATATAATATTTTTTATTTTTACCCCAAGGTTGTAAATGAACGCCTGGACGCCTAGGCGCCTGCCGGGCGCCAGGACGCCCAGGCGCCCGCCTAGGCGCCTAGGCGTCCAGCCAGGCGGCGGCAGTCCTAGGGGGGCAGCAGGGGAGGAGCAGCCCAGAGTAGAGGAGGAGGAGGCGTCGACGTCCTGGGGCAGGGAGCAGGCGGCGTCGGCGTCCTGGAGCAGCGGCGGCGGCGGGTTGGAGCGGAGGCAGACAGGGGCGGCCGCTCGGGAATAGGTGTCGGGATGGAGGCTGAACGAGGTAAGGAGGCAAGGAGCATGTTTTAAGGCCCACCAGGCCCAATAACGTTTCAATACCCTTCCAAACCCTAACTCCCGATTGCTTGCTCTAGCTCCAGCCGCCGATGGCTTCCAGACCGAGCACCGGACATCCGACACCTAGCGCCGGGCTCCCAAGTAAGATCCAGCATCGTCTACCACGATCCAGGTGCCATTCCTCTACTCCGACGTCTCCCCAGGCCGCGTCGACGCCCCTGCCGGCTGCGCCCCCCTCCCCCGGGCCTCTTCCCCTTCCCTGTCGCCCTCTCCAGGCGAGGCGAGCCTCCATGGCGTCCGCCGCCGGCCGACTGGACGCCTAGGCGGCGACTAGGCGTCGCCTAGGCGACGCCTGAACAACACTGTTTTACCCCATCCAATACCCGGATCTATGTAACTTGAAATTTGCTTGTAAAAAGAAATCTCAGATCTTCTATGCAGATGAAGCTGTTTTCCGTTGTTGGAACCAAAATTCCACATTTACATTTAGTGAACGAAACATTCAACATCCATGAACAAGTATATATCATTGAATTACAAAAGATAACCTGATAATGAAGACGTGCTTCTTTAGTGTTGCAAACAATTCACGAATTCCGCCATTGTAGAAATAGAATGGAGGAAAAGCCAAGCCTGAAAATGATAAGATACATGAACATGATCCCTTTGTCCAATTGTATGACACTACATGTAAGATGCAAGAAGCAGAAATGCAGATATGTGTAACGAGAGAGAAGATGGAAGCTGTTTGAGCCATCATCGATGTGAATTTTTTAGCTAATCATATGAAAGAACAAACAATTAGAAGATCTCACCAGATGAGAGAACAATAATTATGTAACCCCATCCAAATGTTGGGGTGTGCCTTTGGATGGAGCGTACATCACTGAAAGGCAAGGTCTTAATAGTGTACAGGTTTCTATCTGTGTGGAGTCAGGTAGTTAAGAGAGTCAGGTGTCAGCACTGTTAGCATCAACCATCAACCAAACACCAGTAAGACTACTAGCAATAAGTTACAAAACAGTCTTTATTCCATACACTTTTCTATTTCCATCCTGACTGAGCTGCTCGACAAAGAATCGACTCCTTCATTTGGCTCCCAGCTCTGTCAAAAATATCGACCAAACCATCAGCAAAACAAAGGAAAAATGAGCAATTAGAACACATCATGAATCAATAAATTTTCACATCTAGGTAGCAATAATCTTTTGGGTTCACAAATTGTGATTCTCCCAGTCTAATATCACACATGCAATTGAAAATATAAAATGAAACACTAAATAGAAATCTAGCATGCTACTCATCAGTAGGACAGGTAATGTTAAACAGAACTATAACATAAGCCATACTAAAACAAAACTATAACATAGGCCAAACTTTTAGTTACCCTAGCAAATCTACAAAGGGCCCTGGTCAGAACTAGCTACCATATGAATTCTGCTAGAACATTTGCTGCGTTGTTATACACAATGCTCTACAATCCTAGCAAATTACACCATTACATTCGTTATGTATAGATAAGGATCAACATTTATGAAATGAAAACACCAATCAACCGGGCAGGTCAGCAGGATTGCCTCACCAGGAACAATGATCCCTGCTGCAGGAAGAGGCGTAGCTTCCCGCTGATCCCGGGGCCATACTGCGTCGGATGGATGGTCACTCGCTCCTTCTCATAAATCACGTCCACCCTTGCCGTCTCGTCTGAGCCTCCGTCAGCCGAATCGCTCGGCATCGCCTTCGATCACCAAACCGATATCAGTTCGATACAAAGAGAAAAAAAATTATACGTCGCGGAATCATACACCCCCAACGAAACCAACAAATTTCCACGAATTCCTCGAGTTCTAATCACTCCGAACAATTGCTTAGAGAGAGAGCGGCAACTGCTTCAGTGATTAGTACGGAGCAGGAACCCTTTTCCCCAGCAACATGAGCAAATAAGTCGTACAATCCCAACAAACCCCAAATCAACAACCGAACCTAACAACCCCAAAATCGCGACGGGAACAAGAGAAGGAAGCATCGAGTTGACAGGGAGCGGACGGCGGGCGAGTACCGCGTGGTTGGATGTAGCGGCGGCGGCGTAGTCGGAGTCGTCGGAGAAGTCGTAGAGCTCCGGCGAGCGCGGGGAGCCTGCCTCGCCTGCTGGTGCTTCTCCTCCACGCATCGCCGCGTGGAGAGGTGCGGTCTCGGGTTTTGCTGGATCCCCCAACCAACTTTCTTCTTTTACTGCCGACGCAATGGCACGGTGGAATATTTTGAGGGTGAAGAAGAATGGCATCTGACCACCGCGCTGTTTTGATCATTTCGTGTTTTAACAAGACGATTGGCTTTTTCGTCTTGCAACACGCTTTTGCTGATAATTTATCATAATCACCAACATATTTTGCCAGATTTTATTTTATTATTTCGAGGTTCCTCTGTTCAATAATTTTTTAATGAGCTAACATAACAGATTTTATGGTACCAGCAAATTAACTAACATATACCTTAAATTTTTAACATTTTATATGATAGTTTCCAAGAAAATCTTTTGGGTACAGTTGCATTGCCCGTGAAGTTTCTTAGATACGGATAAAAAAACTATTTACATCTTTGACATCACTTTACACCTTCCAAACTTCTTTTATGTTGTTAGCTCTCCTAACCACATGAAAAATAAAGTCCAGAGGGAGTTCTAATTTCTCATTCTGTTTCCACACTAGTATAGTCCCAAAAGATAAGGTATTGGAGAGTTCAAATTTTAACTTAAAATATAGGTGATTCTGAAAATAAAACAAATTTTCTACAATTAATTTAGTAGATGAAAACTGCGTAAGATAAAATGAAGAGTATACTTGCCCTTTACCTCTAATTTTATTTTGTATGCTAAAATCGGGATCAAAGGGAAACCGTTAGCTTGGGCCTCCAAAGAAAAGGTAAAACGAATGTCCATCCTTACAGACGAAGGAAAACAGATCAGCATAGACATTCCTTAGCCGCGTGAGCCTTGAAGACCTCGAGTTCGATAACCGAGGGGCGGGTCAAAAATGAAAAGGTCAGCTACCAAAGGCAGGCCGGTTAAGGATACGAGGACGGACGTCTTCAAGCCTAAATATTTCACAACATATAGTCCGCATCACAAAACGACATGCATATCAAAGTTTCTTTGCGCTGCTAACATTCTTAATAATATAATAAGTACTCCCTCCGTCCCTAAAAGCTTGTCACTTTGTAGTTTAAAAATGAAGTATTAGGACGGAGGGAGTACACAGTACAATCAGAGCAAGAGTAATACTACCTCCGTTTCGAAATAATTGTCATTTCAGACAACAAAAAAAACTAAAAAAAATTAATAAAAATTGTCTTAACAACAAATAAATTAAAACGGAAGGAGTATCTCCCAAGATGACAAAAGCCGCAACACTTTCCGAGATCAACGAAGTAATCCGTATCAGGAAATAATGAACAATTACAAACCATGCTACTGGTGTTACATCTCATCAGCTACCTCTGAATGCCATCAAGCTATGTTTACTACTGATATATTTCAATTACATGGGAGGAAGCATAAACCAACAGAAAATCTAGTAGTACATCATCACAAAGCACACCCTACAGTTTCAAGAATGAGATAGTATTAATTGGAAGCACAAAAACAAGCTAGAAATAACCTATTTAATCCCCTCTACCATTGTCATGTAGTGAAGAAAGACCATATCTTCTTCCCAATCGATTTATTTTGCCGTTCAGGGTCATCATCTTCCTCATCGTCCAGATCAGCCCCAAGCTCACTTCCAGATGGAGTCATAGGCACATCTGGCACTGCATCGTTACCTTCCACAATATCTCCATCCTCCTCCCCAGCTCCCTCTACAGAAACGTGGGCATTGCCAACTTCAGCCTAAATGAAGACAAGGTCCCAGTTAGCCCTAGTCCTAGATGTGATGTATACAAAAGGGGCCGCACATGACTTAAAATGACATGTTTCCCAGTGCTGAAAGCCTTTAGAGGATGCAGCCGAAGGCATGTGGTCATGTTGACAGTAAATGGCATCACAAAAATGAAATAAGGTACCTGGGAAAACTCGTGCAATTGAGATGCCTCATAATCAGCAGATTCAGAGGCCCTCCTGCTCTCAGCAGCAGGTTCTTCAACCTTTGAGGTTCCTTCTGTGTCATCAGCTGTTGCGTCGACTGCATGTTTGATTACTGCCTTCACAGCTTTCTTCTTGCCGGCTTGTGTTGTCACATCAGCATTTGCACTTTGACACAATAAAATACAAAGTATTAATTTGCTGCACAGAATCAGGAAACAGACTGAAAGATAACCCAACTGAGACCTAGGATACAGTCTACTTACATTCTATTGCGTCTCAGATTGTAACGCTGTTCCCCTGGGCCAGTTACTGCAGCAGCAGTTTGCCGCCTCTTGCGACGCTGCCCTCCAACTGAAACACTTTCAGAATGAGCTTCGCTGCCCTCTCCATCTTGTTCACTTATTGTAGCTCCAGCAAAACGCCGCTTCCTTGTACCAACACCCACAACTGAAACTCGCTGGCCATCATTCTTCTCCTCATAAGTCTCGCCTAGTATTGCCTTAGCGTCTTCAACTACAGCACGAACAGACTGTGTCCTTTTCACGCCACCTTTTCCTCTACCCTTCCTGTTTTGTTGGCGTCGTCCTTGCTTTGATGTTTCAGGTTGTAGATCTTCGGCAGGAGGTGCAGAGTTCTTTCCATTTTGATCAACAGAAGCAATAGTTGCTTCAACTGCCATGTTATTAGTGCCATCAAATGACTGGGTTCCACAGTTATCTGCTACACCAAAAGAAGATTCCATTTGAACATCATCTGCTAGAGCATGCTCAGGCTGCTCATTTTCCCTTGCTCCACTGTCGGAAGGGAGATGCTCTGCATCAAAAGAATCATGGGCTACTTCAAAGACAGGAGTTGGTTCATAATCTGCATCACTTTGTGATGCTTCCTCCAGTCTTGCACCGAATGGAATGTTCTTCTCTGCTGCCTGTTCTGATGACTGCTCACCCTTTTCTCTAGGAGAAAACTTGAAAAGCCTCGAACACTTCTGTAACAAAGATAAACGACCACCTGAACTAACAATGTTTCCTGAATCTTGAGCTAATATCTTGGCGTTCAACGAACGATCATCTCCTTCAACAGACAAAACAGGATGTTCAAGTTCAGCACTGCCTTTAAGAGCCACCAAATAATCTAATCCATCAGAAATAGAAACCCCACAATTTTTGCAGATCTTGTACTTTTCAAATAAATCAATGAGGTTATTCATATCCCTGTTATATGCTTCCCGACGAAGTTTCAAACTCTTACTCAATGAGTGAAGACTATCAATGTCTCTTCTGATATCTGCCTTGTCAGCATCAAGTTTTTGTCTGTCCTCTAGCAGAACTTTTCGTTCAATCTGCAGCTCTCCCTTTTCCATTATTATCTTCTGAATCTTGGAATCATTCAAATCAATTGCATGTCTCAGTTTATTTTCTACAAAATCAATTTTCCTGTTTAGCTCATTCTCCTTGTCTTCCAGTTCCCGCTCTTTCCTTGCTTGTTTTTGCTCCATTTCCATCTCCAGTTCATGCTGATGGAGCTGCAACTTACGCTGAAGATCAGCACGTTCACTTTTTAGGTGCTCATCTATCTGCAATCGCTGGTGTGCTATATCATCATTCAGAGCTTTTTCCTTGCGTTTGAGGTTCTCCTGCTGTTCCTTATATCTTTCTTCCATTTCAAGCTTTGTATCAGTTAACTTCTTCTCTTCACTGGCATGCCACCTTTCCAAACTCATCCTCTCATTATTCAATTTCTTGGCCTCCTCTTCTAGGCGAGCTCTCTTTTCATCTAGCTGCTCCCACTCTTCCTCAAACTTCTGCCGCTGCTTCCTCAAATCATCAATTTCCTCAGAAAGGGAGTTGCTTCGCATTCTGTATTCCTCAATCTCTTTCTTAAGTTTTTCTGTCAACGAGCTATGCTCCTGCCTCTCTTCCACCGTGATTTTCAGTTTATCATTCTCTTCGGCTATTCTTACCTTCTCAGCTTCTAGTGCAGATTTTATCCTTTCAAGCTCTGATTTGGACATCTCAATTTCCTTTTTTTCGTGATTCATTTGCTGCTTCTCTTCCAGCAACTTATTTTCATCACTTTTCAGTGTCTGCTCCCACTTCTTCAAAGCTTTGGATTTGGTATCCAGATCATTCTGCCAACTTTCCAGTTTCTTTTTTTCGTCATTCAATGCCAGCTGACTTTTAGAAAGTTGAGCCTCCAACAATTTGACATCTTTCTCCCTTTGCACCAAATGTGATGTCTTCTGTTTCATCTTATCATCAAAGGATATCCTCTCCCTCTCTAGTTCTAACTCAAAATCTCGTCTCTTAGTTTCAAGTTCAACCTGGTGATCCTCAAGGATCTTCTGAAGCCCAGCCTAGAACACAATGGAGGCAACATCAGCTATCAAAGGCAAAATAAAATAAAAAAGTTGCAAAAGAATAACAATATACCACACCCACTGAAATTTGATGTTTAAAATATCAACATTCAAAGAACATGACATGCCACAATAATATAAACAGCAAAGGGTATAAAATATTTAAAAAGCATAGTTGAAAGAAGTGGCATAAGATTAAGTGCAGTGGTGAATCAGCTATGTACAACCATGAGACAGGCAAAAAAGATATAGAAACCAATTGAAAATTATCTACAATGGGCACAACATAGGGAAATAATAACACGTGAAAAGCTATAATACTTGATAACAAAAATATCAACAAAACAAAAAAAATATCTAACCATCTTTACCACAGGTCCTACAGTACATAATACTTGACCAATTTACTGATAGTAATCAAGTGAGGAACACAAAGCCTACTAGTACTCTACGGCACTTACTTTCTCCCTCACACTGGCATCTTCTTCCCTCTTGGCCAATTTTTTTTCTCGTTCCTCTAATTTCTTCTGCTTTGATTCAGCATCCTGGAAATGCATAAGCAAACATAAACCTCTTGGACTGACGTACAATCAGAAAATGGAAGAAAAGAGAAGACAAGACACAATCACACAAATCATTTTAGCTACCTTTTCATGTGAATGTAACTCATTTAGTCTTTTATTAATATCATCCTCTTTGACTTTCAAAGTAACTTTTGTTGCTTCCAGTGTCTTTCTTGCTTCCTCAAGTTCATTTTGTTTAATCTTGAAAAGCTGATCATTCTTATTTGCTCTCTCTTCTCTATCATTTATAGATCTCTGCAAATCAACAAGTCTATTCTGACTTTCTTTAATCTTTTTCTCCCATTCCTGGAGTGACCCTTCTTGCTCCTTAAGTTGCTTTTCTCGTGCTTTCCGGCTAAACATAGCAAAACAGTGAGATACAACATAGCCAGTTAACCACATTCATAGTGAAAAAGCATAGAAAGAAACAATAAATGGCAAAAATGACATACTCAGTCTCAAAATACAGTTTTTCCTTCTCCAATCTACGTTGGCGGGCCTGAGCCTCTTCTAAGTCACGGTCAGCTTGAGATTTCTTACGGTTTGCCTCTGCGAGTTTGGCATCTGCAGCATGAAGCTTTCCCTCAATCTCCAAGGACTTTTCCTCTAAAGTAGCCTCAAGAGACTGAGCGTCCGTTATCTTTTTCTCAGATGTAAATTTAACCTCAGCTATCTCTGAACGGATCTCCCGCAAGGCTTTTTCTAGCTGCAGCATTCAACAAAAACAATCAGTAACAAAAACAATAAGAATCTATTGAAGTTGTAATCAAAATGCTATTTTTAGGACGGGTACCAACATAGCAGAAATGCGAGTGCAGTACGATTCAAGCATAACAAAAAAGAACAGCTTAATTTCAGCATAATGATGACGGCCCATGGTGGAATTACAGATCATTAATAAAAACTGCTGGTGTGTAAAAATTGCCTAACAACTTTTCTATAAGTTAACTTTAGCAGTTAAAGGTCAATTTCAGAATTAAGTACATGGAATGTGACAAGGAATCTAGGATTGCCTGTAACAAAAAACTCTCAGTTGTTAACTATTTACAGTATAGACCTGGCATCCCAGGATCAGAATAACGACAATTAGAATAAGCAAATAATGAGATACACGAACATACATCAGCTACACACTGTTTCTCAACACCCAGTGCTTTCCTCATGCTCTCCTCCCGCCTTTCATATTCTGATATAGCATTCAAATGTGCAGCTTGTTCCCGCTTCAAAATCTCCTCTCTTTGTGTCAATAATTGACTTATTTCCTCAAATTTGGCTTCCCAATCTTTCTTCTCAATCAAAAGAAGCCCCATATTGTACTGGTATTCATGTAACTGCAGAAAGGCGTATGAAAACACGTAAATAACTATTACGATACTGACAGGAAGAGGACAAGTTTAAAATATGATAATTCAAAATCAACTTTAAAGAGACCATAATAAATAATTGCAAAAACAAAGTGAACTAAATGATAGAAGCAAAGGATAAAATGCAATTACACAAGACATTAGTATCAGAATGGGCATATCTATTGACATACTTTTTTACAGTTCTTCATCAGATAATGCAGGGAAATAAAATTTTCAGATAGCTAACCACCAACATGATGGAAAGATTTTGAAGGCATAAGAAAGTCGATACTGCTCTGAAAGTAGTGCTTTATTTCACACCGTATTCGCTCCTCACTGCATAGCTGACAATGCTGCAATAGTTTTGTTTGCAGTTTGCCTAGGGTATTCCTCATGTTAATATATTTGGGCGGCTTGCCAGTTTAAATAGACAACTTTTATATCTACAGAATACTTCGTTTTAAATATTTATCAGTCTAACTAGATATAAAAATCGTCAGGGACGGAATAGGTCAGCCTACTTCAGAGTCGCAGTTCCAAAACATTTAGGGTTAGGAGCACGCACGAGCAGAAAAGCATGGTCCAAAATTAGATTCAAAAGTTGCAACGACCAACGGGATAAACGAGAAATGGGCCAAACCTCCTGCTCAAGCTCGGCGACCCTTCCTTTTCCCTTCCCCAGGGGCGCCGACGCGGCCGGAAGGCCACCACCACTCCGCTGATTCGCGGCAGCCGGGGTCGACCACCCGGTCCATCCCTTTCCCTGCGGAGTAAACATGAAGCCTTCTTGCTCCAAATTCTTTCGCAGCTGGTACAAGAACGGAAGCACCTCTCCCTACCTGCATCTCCACAAATAAAGGGAAAAGCAAGTTACAGAGCCGAGCTCCCTCCAACAAAACCCTAATTATCAAGGGAACGGCGCAAAGAAACCCTAATTATCGAGGAAAACCCAACGAACTCTTCACCGGGGCAGCAAGAAACCCCCGCATTGCCAAGAAGCAAGAAAAAGTCCACCTACGGCTTCCGAATTGAAATCTTTTGAACCACGGTACAGAAACGCTCGAAATCCCAAGAAACCGAAAAACCGAGCAGGGGCGGGAGGAGGAGGATGGATCTGCAGAGAGAAACCTCACCAGGAGGTGCCCGAGCCCGCTCCCGGCGGCCGGACGCAGCGCGGAGCGGAGGGGAGGGGGGGCGCCGCGGGGCAGAAGGGTGACCCTTGCGCTCGAAGGTGGGCGGCCGGGTTCGGTTGGTGGCTGGTGCGTCGTGCGTTCAGATTTGGGAAAGGGTGGTAGCGGGGTGAGCGAGGGGAGAGAAGAAGAGGGGAGCGCAGGGGTAGCGTGGTAAATTCCCGGCGGCGGGGGTAGAAAGCGGTGCTCGCGAGGGAGCGTGCGGCGCGCAAATGACCACGATGCCCTCCTTGTTCTTGGTTTTGGATGACGTGATCATTTGAGCCCGACTTGGGGCACCGCTGATTGGAGTATTATTCGAGGTTTAACGATGACATCGATGTGAGTGGATAGAATTGCCTGGCAGCCTGACACTGGGCAACCTAAGGTTTGGAAAGTGGTGTACAGTTTGTCATCCATTTCTTTTCTCTTTTTTTTCTTTTTTCTTTTTCTACTGAGTACGAACTCCAGTCCTTCTAGGTACGGGAAGCATGGTATCGAGTACAGTACTAGAACTTATGCTTAGCTTCTGTCCGAAATTAGTGTGTTGAACTATTCGATCTTTACAGCATGTTTGGGATATCAGAAAAAATAGCATGATACTGTAGGAAATAAGTTGAATTATTCAGTCCGGTTTCAATGCATGGTTTGGGTGGCAACAAGTGTGCGCTCGAACACGTGGCTATATATCAATATGACAGTACCGCAAACCTATCGTTGTTTAGCATGACATTATTTTTAATATTATGCAACCGATGCAAGTATTTTCCCTGCTTAAACTTATGACTCATGCAGGTGTACCTCGTATGCGTAGAACTTAACTGTTGCTTTAATTTTTAGTTGAAGTGTCGACCATCTAGTCTCCTTCCATCGATCGTGTGGACCATGATAATAATAAAAAGAATCATGACGAGCAACGAAAATGACCTTATTATGACCCTGAGTTCTTGCGTCACCATAAACCGTATTTCTAACCTCTAACTACCTCCCAATAAACAATGATAGATCGGTTATCGGTCAAGCTCAGAAAAAAAAAAGATACGGACAAGACAAATCTAGAAGATACTTGATGATAATTAAGCATGTTAGCGACGAAACAAACATGCGACATGCTCGCATGACCTGTGACAGGGTGGAGACTCCGTCATGCCATGTTCTGTATGCCGCGACATTATTGGGTCGTAAGATGTGTTTTTTGGATCAGATTTTAAGTACAGGCACCAAGACGGCTAGCTGCTCGAAGTCGAAGAAGACAAGCGACATGGCAACACAGAGAAGTGGGCGTCTGCTGCTGCGTTTCGACGTTTGACCGGACTGCCCACTCGCCAAGCCAACTGTGTTCGTTTCTTCGGGCGGAGGACAGCAGTCAGGTTCTTTGTGCGTCCCGGGATGTGCACGCCACGCACGCAGGAGCAGAAGCCAGCCTAACCCAACGGAACCCAACGGTGGCGCGCGAGGGGCAGAACCGTCAAAACCGCGAGTCGGCGTCGTGGGTTTTCGAATATTCGCGGTGCGCGTGAGTGACGCGCCTAGCGCTGATGAATGCACCGGCCAAGCAACGGTGTAGTACGTCGCTGAGCTGTGGACCACAATCGAGGGCGCCTTAACCTTATCGGCTCGTTAATGGTGACATGTGCGTGGCGAGGCGGCGGCACGCGGCCTTTCCATTTCCTTCCCACCTTTACAGGGTGTTGGGACTGTACTGTACACTCTGTCGCCGACGGTGGCTGGCAATTGGCGACGTAGACGTACCTGATATGGATCGTATTTTCGTTTTTCACCTTCCAGCTAGTATTGCCTCCGTCCCCATGAACTTGTCGTTTTGTAGTTCAAAAATGAACTACAAAACGACAAGTTTACAAAGACAGAGAAAGTACTTGATTAAAATCGGAGTACAACTGTACGAGACAACCAGCAGGACACCCAAATCTCATAAGCCGTGTCCCTCTAGAACGCGAGGTATGCAGGTATCCGTCCCATCTCCCATGGAGATCTCGTGATCCTGCTAATAGTGATTAACATTTCCCGAAAAGAAGGAAAAAAAGACAACCCCTTTCGACCTGTACGACAGCACAAATGTGCTGTGCGTCATTACGAGCTGTACACAGAGAGGCAAATGTGCCGTGCGTCAATGCGTGCCAGGATGATGAGAGGGCCACCACGCCCCGCCGCCGCTAAATTTTCCAAGTTGACGCCCGGTCCACCTATCCTGCGCCCTTCGTCAGGTCACGGCCGCCGCCTCCCCCCAACAACAACCTTCTACATCCGCTACACGGAGGGCCTCCCAATTCCGACAACCCAAAACCCTAACCTCTATCGTTCCCCACCGTCGGCGACCGACGGCGCCCTCGCCACCGTGCCGCGTCGCCCGCTGTCAACCTCCGCTTTGCACTTGCACCTGCCCTCAGGTCTCAGGGATAAGGTGTTAGATGGGCCGCCGCCGCCGCAGTAAAAAAGAGTAAAAGACGTCAGGCCTGGAGTGCCTGGTCACGCGGTCGCAGAGTCCAAATCCTTTAAAGGCCCAATGCAAGGTACTGGGCTTTTGTTTCCTTTGATGCCCCAAGGATGGATCAAAACACTTCGGCGTTTTTGTTTCCAATGAGAGGCCCGTCTTCAAGGCGTTAGGTTTCAGTTCACACATCATAAAACAAGAACCTGATCCAAACACGACCGGTCACTTGTATATTTTACTGCACGTCCGTAACATTACAGCGTTACTAACAGTCAGGTGTCTCCTAGTATCAGGCTTGGGCCAGCTCCAGGAAACATAATTAGTTAGTTAGTTCCGACTAAGTGGAACGAATTAATATGCATGCTTTACATGTGGACGGTACACAGGCCATGGATATTACTGACTGCATCTGTTAGTACCTACACTCAGGTGTCTCCTAGTATCCGGCTTGCATTGGGACAGGTCCAGGACACATTCATAGTTATTGATTGTTGTTCTTAGTCGCACCGAAGTGGAACTAATATGCGTAGTTGCCGACGGTAGTGATCATCATTGACACACCTGACAAAGTATTCACTTAAGCAGCAGCGCTAGCCCGAGCTGGATAATCTGATAAAAGTATCCGCTCCTTTACTTCCATTGGGAACAACCAACACTTGCATTCTGTATTTTTTTTCTAACTGGAATTTGCCCCCAGCGGTGCCCCAAAAGGCACGAGATGTGTTTAGAGAACATTTGTGATCAGCTTATGTTAAATTATTTCGTCGCATTAATGCCTTTTAGTTGCGTGTACGTGCGTGGGATTACAAGTCTCAAACTTTGTTATTTGATTATAAGAGTTACACCATAATTGCAGTATCTTTCACCTGCACAGCTCGAACGAAGTGCCCACAAAATGATCTATGTTACTCAGAATATACTGTATATTCACTGAATCACCAGATGGAATCTACGCATTAAATGACTCCTGCTCGAATACGTACAGAGATTGCAACTATCTACTCTCACCATTACAAATTAATTGACGCTCTCTAATTCATTTTTGAACTAGAAAGTAACACGCACTTTAGGATAGAGGGAGTATATAACTAACTGTGTAAAGACTTCTATGCTCTTTCTTTTTTAAGTTCTGCTTTGTTACATCCGTCATTCTGTTGAGCAGTTAATGATCAGCGAATGTAGGCTTAATACCCATTGCAACTATATATTTACCCTTAAATACCATTGTTTCTCTTCAACTACGATTACTAGTAGTATGAACAGTGGTGGGGTAACTTTTGTTCTGGTAACATAATAGACTGTTCCCATTGATTAGTTGGGCCGCCGTCAGAAGACTCCGGATACTGACTGCATTGAAAGAGCTACAAGATGGCCATAGATTATCTTGAGTTCAACAAGCAAACTGTGCGCCACTCCTCGTAGGAATGATGGTAAAATCATTATGGCATAGCTTTTGGTTTGTGCGGAGTCCAGTCTATGGAAGACGCTGGATAGAAGAAGATTATCAAAAAAAAAAGGAAGCTTCCGATTAAAAGTTCAACACGGTTACGCACTTAAGTACTTACCGACAACAATTGATCAACACGTACGCAAGACCATAGTGCTAACTCCTGTTCCTCTTTTTCCTACAGTCAAATCAAAGTGCTGATAGGAGATGATTATTGCCCCTGGGAGCCAATTATTCTCTTCTAACTGGAATTTGCCCCCTGCAGAGCCAGATAAGACAGCGCTGCGGTGATCGGAATATCTGCAATCAACTCATGTTAGTTAGGGCTCGCATTAATGTCCTTTTAGTTGCCTGTACGTGTGTGTTTGACAATTTGTTGGATACTCGTTATTTTACTATGGTCTACACAACAAATTGCAGTATCTTTTGCTTGTGGTTCGAAGTGCTCAGCAAATGATCGCTGCGTATCTGAATATACTGTATGTCCATTGGATCATCAGACGGAATCTTCATGCATGCAAAGTGATTATTGCTCGGGCCCATACTGCATCAAGCGGCATTGTAGTAACTGCATAGTAGAGAGATTATTGGTCCTTTGTCTGAAGAAACTGAAGTGGACAGAGCATAGTGAACTGTCCAGACTACCTACACTGTTTGACGACTATTTATTTTGCGTGTGACATTTTTTTCTATCAACAACCAAACTTCCGTAATTAATAAAGGCACCATACAGCACTATAATACTACGTACAAAAGATGGACTGATGGAGTAGTTGCAGAGATGGACCACGGTGAATATTGCCATTTCTGAGTAGTTCTTTTTCACCTGAACTATGACTGTCATTCTGCGAGTAACCGAATAATGTCAACGATGGCTGGGGTATTAATTTCCAGTGTCGCACATTACTGCTTAGACTCTGCCCGTGGTAAAGTAACCTCTCTTATTTTTAGCAACGTCGTCAGCATTCAGAAGATTCAAGGTACTGATCCGATCGGCTTAGGACACTAATTAGTGGTCCCTAAAAGATTGCAATCGATGATCGAGAAAGTTCATGTAAACCCTACGTGCAAATGGCAGATATTGTATTCCACGTATCACGGTGAAATCTACTGTAACCCTTCCCAAACATGTTAGCGGTACAAGTTATTTTTACAGATTTTTTTCATGTTTTTAGTTTTTACAGTTAACGAACAGAGAAATATCATAAGAGTGTTATCGTCAAAAAAAAAGAAATATCATAAGAGTAGTTACGCACGTAAAGGAATTTAGCCGTGATTGAGCTATAGAAGACCAACGTAATTTCTTTTCTGAAAGTTCTTCCCCGCTTTGGATGTTTTATTGTTACCGTCTAGTTCATTTTTGAACTAATCAGCGGAAGGAGTATGTTGATTCCGGGATCTGCATACGTGATTCTTTAACATCTTCAAGATTAAAAATAATAAAAAGAACACTTTTATAACAAGCCGTCAATCGCTGACCACGCGCGGCAGTAAAGAGCAGACGTGCGACCGGTCGATCTCGCGCGGTTTCACTGTCGGGGTGGAGGATGCCATCAGCATCAGCAATAAATGGCGCTCCCGCGCGCACGAACGCATGGAGCTTGGGCTCTCACCAGTCACCAGCAGCAGCAGCAAGGCTATTCCGTCGCTCAAAGGGCGGGCTCAATTTCTTCCTCCCAACATAACACGCGCGCCAATTAAGTTAACTGCGGCGCAACAGCAGCAGCGTCCGTTCTGCAACCCCCCCCCCCCCCCCCCCCCCCCCCCCCCCGTTTCCTACATATTTCAGCGTCAGAGTTATGTGGTTTCATTCTGATCCCTGCGAATAAATACGATGCCGATCTGCCGACCTTGTAAAACTTTAAACCTTAATACAATAAAAGAACAATTCAATACTTAAATGGAAATCCTACATTTAAAGCGACTGTAACTTTAGTTCGTGGTACAGACTTCATTTGTATTTATTTGATTTTTATTTATGAGGATTATGTAACATTTCATTTTTCAATACATATCAAAAAAATATTTGTATTGAATATAGAAAATTTGTTATTTTATAAACCGCTTGACCTAGATCCAAAGACTCAGGCCATAACTGAAAGTGGATGCTATAATTTCAGAAAGAAAAAAATTAGCAACTACTCCCTCCGTTTCGTTTTAATTGTCATTAGAACAACATTCGTTAGTTCATTTCTAATTCATTTGGTTGTCTGAAACGACAATTATTTCAGAACGGAGGGAGTATCATAGTTAAATAAAGTGATAATCCTTCCAGTAGCTGTGATGCTCATGCGGAGAATAGCTAGTTTCGCCGCGTCGCAAATCATGTACTTATATACTAGTATTAGTATATTAGTTGACCATTTAGACAAAGCATTAGCTATTAGCTTCATAAATGATGCGCCAATCAAGCGATGGACGAAGCAGGCCACTGGTCAATGAATTATCTGACGGCTCTAAATGCTTTGCGACTTCTAATCAGGTGTGATCGATCATCATATAAGTAGGAACGAGCGGGGGCTCATGTAGCCAACACGGTGGGGTTGGTGCCCGCCCGCCCTCGTTCGAACGCCGGCTCCGACGTGTGCGCTCACTTTCTTTTTAAGGAATTAGCTCATGACATTTGAATCATGCTGGCTTTTAAAAAAATCATCATATGTGCAGTGCGCATCTGTAATTGTTTTTACCGGCTTATAATATAATGTCAGATTAATGGGTTTAAAAAAAATAAGTGCGGCATGTCGTCTTACGCTCTTGTGTCTAATAAGCTCCCATAGCAGTCTGAGAGGGAAAGTGGCCGTATTATTGCATGGTGAAGAGATCAACAAATGCGGAGCCACAACTATTAGATTCCACACCGGCAAGTTAATTAGATGTTAGTTCCAATAATCAAAATAATATTTAGGACCGTTACGTGGTTGTTACATATTGTATGTTTTGAGTGGTTGAGCTATTGTACTCTCTCCGTTTCTAAATATTTATCGTCTTCTTGTAAAAAAAGACGTACGACAAGTATTTAAAGACGAAAAGAGTATATGATCGATAGCACAGCAACAAAAGAGCTACACAAAAACCACTGGAAACAATATGTGAACTCTTAAGGCCAAAAACTACCTATATATAACCACTGGAGATGCTTTAGTATATTTTTGCAGTGCTACATATTAGCGGTACTGTCATTATTGTTCATGTTATACACACTTGAAGCAGCGCTATACGTATCAATACCAGGCTAAGAAGGTATATACCGAATATGCTCCAACGATGATTCGCTTCCAGGTTGACATTTTAGGCATATGAACACTATCTTATTGTTTCTCATATGCGGACAAACGACCTGCTACTAATGTAATAGCCATGTACAAATCTGGCATCGTATTGTCAAGAACTTTCTAGCAGATAATAAAATATAATCAATCATTGTCCTCCTAATGCATTATCATTCAGTGCAGTGTCTTGCCTTGAGAAGCTAGCTACAGACTTGTTTAGATTCTAGTCCCCTCAAAAATACATGTCATTTTTATCCATCTGGTCTATAAACTCGGTTCTTGGCGAGCCCAAAACACAAGTAACATTAGGCAGAACATGCAGTGTAGCAGTATCCACTCTGGCTAGCTAGCTTGCACCTTTTACTCTAGCAACACCATCTGTTTTTACTAATCGAGATCTTACTGCGATCCATAGTGTGTGATCATCGACATCGACATCGACTGAACAGAGGGATCCAACGCGCCAGCCACGTAAGCAATGAAGGTCGCACGCGTGCGTGGTCCTAGCTAGCTAGGCTCCTAGCCCTCTCTATGTCAGCGATGCACGTGTGCACCCATAACGCCACCGATGCATGCCGCACGCTTCCATTAATGACCTTCTTCCAAGCTGCACACGCTTAAGCTTTGTGTCAGGCAAACGGTCGGTTGCTTTCCCGCCTCCTCCTGTTCTTCTTCTCCCCAGCTGCTGGTCTTTGTCGCGCCATTTCAGTGGAGTCCTAGAGACGAACAGAGAGAAGAAGCGCCACAAAAAGCCGAGTGGGCTAGGGACCAGCTTCTGCAGTGGTAGACCAGGAAGGTTACGTCGATATAGTGTCAAGTGTCAACTGAGACGAGCTGGAGGTTAGTTCGGTTAGGAGGTTAAGCAAGTTGTGGCTTCATTAATGAACTTCACATGACAGGATTAATTGGGCAACCCTGGGTGGCACGGCCGTCATTAATGCCCTAATCTTCAAGCATTAATTGCCTAATCTCCCATACATCAGCTAAAGGTTTTGTCAAACTTTGTTTCCTTTTATTTTAATTGAGTTTTTTTTTGTCTAGTTGACTAGAGTAAAACGCATTTCCAAATAGGTTTAGAGTAACTGAGTTTCACTAACATTAGCACCAATACGTACTTGACGTAGGTCACTTTCACTTGCAACCAAGTGGGAGGCGACACGCGTACTCACTTATCTAGCTTGGGCCACGTAGTTCCATAACAACCATGTACATATTACCGTATGCTTCAACTTTAAAATGACCCCCATGTTAGGTGACTTAATTAGCACCTTTTTAAATACTAAAAATGTTATGAAATATTGGTTGGTGATTTTGTTTTGTTGGTAACAATTTACATTGATCATCAAAAAATATTCAAGTTAATTAGACTAGAATACAGTCGACCACTTGACTAAATTATCCAAAATGGAGCAAATAATAATGTCGACCACATGCAAATAATAACACTTGAAAAAATGCTAGACATATCATGGTGACGATTATATGATTGCATGCATGGTCAGGTAACTGTCAATGGTAGGTTAACGTACATGTGCACGAATTAAAACCAGCACGGAATCAGATGGAGATATATGTGGCCTAGCTGAAAATCTGTGAAGAATCAGTGCACGTATATAGACCCGAACCAATAGAGTCCCAACAAGAACCCTAGCAAGTAGCAACCCATGAGCGATCTGAGATTGAGTTGGATGGCTCTTGAGCCTCAGACACATCGACGACGTGCACGCACGCTCGATCGCTAGCTATTCTTGACTTGCCATAAATGGATCAGCTGGATCTCTCTGAGATCAACTTGTAGTTAACCTAGTAGACAGGGGAAGCCGGTATGGAGGCCCCTGGAACGGTAAGGGTGATTGTGCATATAATGAAGATCAACGGCATTAATGGCAAGCATGGAAGCGGGAATGAGTCACGAGGCAGTCGCATTAATCACAGCGTGTGCATGTACTAAAAAAACGAGGGAGCAGTAAACCTCGATCAGTCTCTGTAACCTCAGACAGGAGAGGTACAAGCAGCTCAATGAGAGCAGGGAATTGCCTCCGGCTTCTGATTCATCTGCCAGCATCGAAGCCAGGGATTCACAGTATCCGATGCATGTTGTCCCGCTAATTTATTTCTTAGTTACGTCATCTGTATGACCCCTAGAGAGCATGCAGTATTGTGCTGTTAACATTCCCTCCTGAGAATTGCAGGAAAGATAAGTACTACTCCCTTCTTCCTTTTGTTGTTGTCGTTAGTTAGCTCAAATTTGAGCTAACCAGTGACAACAAAATAGGGAAGGAGGGAGTACAGCATAGCATGCAATATCTCTTATATCGTGAACTGGATTGTACTGCCAGAGATGGTTATGATAATTTCTGAAGTTTTGAACTGAAAAATTGAAATTCCAACCTGCTTCAGCTAGTCCCAAAAACCAAAGCCTCTCATTGACCTTGTCTTCTCTAATAACGAAGTACTAGTATAACATTGTGACGATGGTCAATGAGACAAGCAATCTCACACTTGCACCTACCTTGTTTCTAGCTTAACCATCATGTCATCATCATGGTGTGATCATCTACCATACCAAGCATAAAAGAATTAGAAATATAGAAGCAAACTAGGGAAAACAACAAGAAGCCCATGCACGCACGCACGAATTGTTAGCCCTGCCCAGCCTTGACAAGGATTGATGATGAAAACCATATGTTTGCATGCCCGCCATAAAAGCCCTGCTCGGCAAGGCAAAGCGGCAATATGCAAGCGGCCACGTGAGACGGGACGGGAGAGGCGTCGGGAATCTTGAGACGTGGGGGGCGCCCGGCGTCTCCGCCGCGGCTTCAGTTCCCTGCCTCCGAGTGGGGACACGGCCACGGCAAAATGATCGGCAGCTCGATCACCCCGAGACCTCGAGCATTTAATGCAACTGCGCCTGTGCAAATCCTTCCATTCTCCCATGTGCATGACGCCATCAGCCGCGTATATAAGCGGGGTCCCGTGGCGCGAGTTGAACAGCACACTCTCCACATCACAACAGCACAGCTCGCTGTCTGTTGCCTGTTGGTGCGGAGGAGCACGCAACTCGTAGAACAGAGTAGGCCGGACACTTTGTCTGCTCTGACCACTTTCCCGACCGTGTCCAAAGGCGAGCTGAGGTGATCGTGGCCATGGCGCTGGTGAGGGAGCACACGGCGTATGGCGGCTTCGACGGGACCGAGGCGTTCGACGCGCTCGTGTACGGCCACGACGCTCTGCTGGGCGCCGACGCGGCCGCGCTGTTCGGTGGCTACGCCAGCCCCGACCCGGCGGGCTACAACGGCGGGAACAACGTCTGGGCCGGCGCGGGGGCGGCGGCGTCCATGCTCGCGTTCGACCGGCACGCGGCGGCGGTTTCGGGGGAGGAGGAGGAGGAGTGCGACGCGTGGATCGACGCCATGGACCAGAGCCACGGAGCAGAGCCTCCGCGTCCGTCCGTGGGGTTCGACGCGACCACGGGGTGCTTCACCCTGACGGAGCGAGCGGCGCCGTCGGGCGGCGCGGGGCGGCCGTTCGGGCTGCTGTTCCCGAGCACGTCGTCGTGGTCGGGCGGCTCGACCGACCGCGCGGCGCCGGCGCGCGCCTCGCAGAAGCGGACATACGTGGTGCGTGCTACTACCAGCCTAACAGATACAATTGTGCACTCTGGACATGTAACTCACGCAGAATTGCTCACGTTTTTGTGCGCGCATGCAGGGTGCGGAGCCACATGCCGTCAGCCCCAATAAGAAGCACTGCGGCGCGAGCAGGAAGACGAGCAAGCCCAAGTCGGCGCCAGCCGTCGTCCCGACCAAGGACCCGCAGAGCCTCGCCGCGAAGGTAACATCCGTGGCTATGTACTGAAGCCTGATCTCTCCATCTGTTTGCATTTGCTCCAGTAATCTGAGCCGCTGTATTGTGCGTGCAGACTCGGCGCGAGAGGATAAGTGAGCGGCTGCGGACGCTGCAGGAGCTCGTGCCCAACGGCACCAAGGTCGACCTGGTCACCATGCTCGAGAAGGCCATCAGCTACGTCAAATTCCTCCAGCTCCAAGTCAAGGTGTGTGTGTGTGTGCATGCACGTTCACTCATCGATCAATTTACAAGACATCGCTGGTTTTTAATTATGTGCACACATATGAGCACTGGAGTACTAGTTGTTAATTACTTCTATAATTGACCGTGTGATTAACCAATTGCAGGTTCTTGCGACGGATGAGTTCTGGCCGGCGCAGGGTGGCAAGGCCCCGGAGATCTCCCAAGTGAGGGAGGCGCTCGACGCCATCTTGGCGTCTTCGCAGAATGGGCAGTTGAATTAGCTGCCCAGAAGAAAACACTTAACTCTGGATCAAGCGCATGCATAGGACTTAATAACGAGTGAACCACCTCGTTCGAAGATAAATAAGGAGGCAATGCATAAAAAAAAACTCGAAAGACCGATAAGGAGGCAAATGCATAAGTACACTAGCAGTAGCTTCTTGTTCCCGTTCCAACTGATCATTGGTTCCATTCATGTGAGAATGGCACTACAATTAAAAGAGAGGGTTAACGTTTTGTTAATTCCTGTAATTCTTTTCATATGCACTGCCCCTCTGTCCTCGTATGTTACTCCTTCGTCTCATATTATTTATCGTCTGCGAAAAAAAATAGTTCATTTTAAATTAACATTCTCGTCCTAAATGACAAATAATATGGATGAATTGAGTATTATTTAGTTTTCTTTTCAGAACCATGTCGCAAACAGATGGATAGAAAAATAGTAGAAAATATTAGAACACGTTTGCGGAGATGAACTGTGGGCTGACATTCAGTACTCTCCTGCATGGGGAAAATTGTTGCTGGCCATATCTGCAATTCTTTTAGATCTGGAAATTGCTGGCATTTTATTTATAAGGAGAAAATAAAGTTTGTATGCACCAGAAACGCATTTACAACACGAACATCGAGTTTAGGAGCATGGACTAAAAATGATAAAAATAAAATAGAAAGTACTGCTCGCTGTTATGTTGAAGGTCACGGTCGCGATATGAGATGGTATGTCACAGTTGTCTGTGTCCAGTTGTCGTGGGATCAAATGACACATCGTCCTGGATCCAATTTGATTTAGCATCCGCCACAGTTTACAACGTTTCCTTAAAATGAACATGATTACTACTCCATCATCTCAAAAAAATTGTTGCTTTATAGTTCATTTTTACAAAGTGATAATTTTTTTCGGGGCAGAGAGAGTACATGTCAGTTCAATCTACAAATAATCTAATCCAAAAACTTGATTCTAGCTGAGCTATAAATAAATACTTTTTTCGTCTCGAAAAACTTGTCGCTTTGTATACGGAGAGAGTAACAACATGACTCCTATGTGCAAACCATCCAAACAAACGGCTCCCGTCCAAAAACCATTGGTAATCGGCCGAAAACCACCGTGCCTTGGTACTTCCGGTCTTCCGCGTCTCCATCTTCCCACTCTCCAGCACCCAATCCGAGCCCACCGGCGCGCTTGAGCAAGGCGCGCACCATCTCACACCACCCGCCCGCCGGCCCGGCTCTCACCGGTAGGGGTGGGCATTCGGTTAACCGACAAAATTCGGTTCGGTTTATCGGTTTTTTTTAATTTCGGTTTTTGGAAAACGAAAACCGAAATGGGTAGCAGAAAACAGAAAACCGAGCCACCGGTTAACCGACAAATTCGGTTCGGTTTTTCGGTTAACCGTAAAACCAAACTGCGAAGTACATATTCAGATTTACAGAATTACTCCCTCCGTCCCCATGAACTTGTCGCTCTGTAGTTCAAAAATGAACTACAAAGCGACAAGTTCATGGGGACGGAGGGAGTATGTCGACTGTTGGAGTCGGCAGATCCCCTAACACTATGAAAGTGTTTGAAGGAGTTTGTGGTTCGGTCTGGGCGCGCGGAGATCTAAGAAAGGGAAATGTAATTTGGACACGAGTGACTCGGTGGTTTACGTGGTTCGGGCCGCCTGAGCGTAATACCCTACTCCACGGGTGTGTGTATGTTGTATTGACTTCTCCGCTTCAGAGTGTTCGAAGAATCTCCCCTTGTGTATCGTCGGTTTGTCCTTTTATAGTACAAGGACCAACCGTTACAAGTCAGCCTGGCCCGACATGTGGCCCTGGCGGTTATTAGTATTGATACACGAGATTAATTGTTGTTAATAACCCTGTAACGGCTCTGACAGTGCCGTTACAGGTGTTAAGGTTGTCCGATTAATTATCATTAACGTGGAATTAATGGTAATTAATCGGATCTTGAAGTCTGCGGCTGTCCTTTGGAGATCCGGAGCCGTTACAACGTCTCCCGGGGGCTTTAAGCGGCTAGCTCCGACGTGTGGACACGTGGCAGCTCCGGAGCTTGCTTGGGAGAAGCGGGAAGCTCCGGGGTGACCTGACACGTGTCATGTCCGGAGCTTCTCTCGGTCGGGGGCTACCTCCGGAGGTGCCGTTTCAGTACTTGGCCCGGAGCTTCACCCTTGCGGGTAATAACTCTGGGCCGACAGTACACGTGGCAACCTGGAGGTTAACCATGTTGGAGAAGCGGGTCCGGTCACGTCTGGCGAGTGGGCCCCCGAGGGTCTTCAATTTGAGTTGATGTCCTTCCCTTGAGATCTTTGTAACCTCAGGGGGTGTATGGTTTTTAGGGTACCGACAGTGGCCCCCTGGACCTATCTCCGGGGAAGGCCAACGGGATGAAGTCGTTCCGCCGGAGGTGGGTCCATACTTGTGACTCTTGAACTGGGTCTTCAAGAGTCTTCGGAGGTGCCTTTGGCGGGGCTTTATAGTAACTGTTTGCTCAATTTCTTCATTCTTCATCTGCAGCGTTCCCAAGAAGGGGAGTGAAGCTCCGCCCTCAGCCACAGTGTCTGAGGCTACGAGGGCTTCTGCTCCAGCTCCGGTGCTGCCCCAGGCAGAGGCCGCGACAGCTCCGGCGCCGGCTGTCGTGGTCATGGACCTCGACTCGTCTCCAGAAGTTCCCGTGGTAGCGCCGGACCACAGGATTGAAGATGCGCCAGCGGCACCCGCTCCGGAGGTTGAAGCTCCGGGCCCTGGTGCTGCAGAAGTAGATGCTCCGGCTGTCGAGCCGGAGGAAGTAGCGGTCCCGGCTTCAGAGCCGGAAAATGCTGGAGCCCCGGCGGTCGAGCCAGAGGTAGTTGAAGCCCCGGCGTGCGAGCCGGAAGTTGAAGTGGTTCCGGCAATTGAGCCGGTTACTTCTGAAGCTCCGGTCGCAAGGCCGGTAGTTATTGGAGCGCCGGTTGCAGAGCCAGTGGTGGTGGAGGCGGGGGAGCTTGAGCTCCCCTCAGAGGAAGCGTCCCGGCCGGAGCCAGTGGCGGCGACGACGTCGATGGTACCCGTGGCGGAGCCAGAGTGCCTGAACGAAGTCGCCGGCCCCCAGCCTGAGGGGGCGAATGAAGATTTGGTGGCGGGACCTTCTTCGGTGGCGACTGAGGCCATCCCGGAGGAGGGCCCTAGTGCCTTGGAAGCTCGGGGTTCCGCACTCGCAGAGTGGGACCCAATTTTTGTAAATGAAGACCCGCTGGAACCAGCGGAGGAGACCCCAGAAGGTCCGGAGCCCATCTCGCTGTCGATGTCCATCGACAACGCTTGCTCCAGTCTGCGCCAAGTCCAACTAGCCTTCTTCCACGACAGCAAGGTTCTTGAAGAGGAGCGCCAAACCCTTAGGAGGTGGCGTAATAGACTCCAATTCGAGACCAAGCTGGCGCAGTCGAGGATCGCTGCGGACAAGGAATGGATCAAGCGGGAGAAGGTCCGCTTGGAGCTCTGGGGTGAGATGCTGGACGAGAGGGAGAGCATGACTCACAACCTCGACGCTCAATCCCGGGAGTACCACGACCAAGCTAAAGCTGCTAATGATGCGGCCAACGCTCGGTTCGATCAACTCGAAGCCATCAGTACCGCACTCATCAAGCGTCGAGAGGCGCTTGAAGGAAGGGAAAAGCGGCTCGAGGATGAGGAGCAAAAACTCCTGGAGCTACGGGATGACGTCTTGCGACGTGAAGAAGAGCTTGCCGAGAAGACAGCTCTGGCGGACAAAGGTATCGAGGAGCGCGCTAAAAAATTGGAAGAGCGCTGCCTCGAGGAGGAGGAGAAGACCTGGGTGCGAGGGCAGGAACTCTACGAGTATGAGTGTGCCCTCATCGCCCGGGAGAAGAAAATAGAGGCTAGGGAGAAAGACCTGGTCGACCGTCGGAACAAGATCCACCTCCGGGAGGAGGAGCTCGGGAGACTCGAAAAGCGGGTTGCTGCGAAAATTCAGCAAAACGCCAAAGAAGTTGAGCGCCTCTCCCACGAGAACTCGGAGCTGGCGGCGACCCGGAGGTCCTTGGAAGAGATGAAGGGCCTGAGAAAGACGGACTCCCTGCAAATTTGGGAGTTCCTGAGTAAGGCCGACGATGCGCTAGTGCCGTTGGGTTTCAGCCCCGTGCTTCCGGATGATCCGGAGCCGGAGCCGGACCTTGCATTGCAGGCGTTAAACGCCGCGGGTGGCAAGCTCTCCAAGGTGGGTGACGTCATCGCGGACTAGCTTGAGGTCGAGGGGCAATCCCTGGCTAGAAACGTCACAGAGTATGTGTTGACGTGTTATACTAGCCGGAACCCTCGATTCCCTCTGGACCCGGTGCTTGAAGGCCCTGTTGAAGGAGAAGGCGAAGCTACCCGAGCCAGCGTGTCGGAGGTCGCCCAGAAGGTCGCTGAGTTCTTCCATAGGGTCTAGGACTATCTTTCTTAGCCTTTATTTGTATTTTCTCTTCTTCCTCAATTTTGTAATCCTTTGTCCCCAGATGTAATCTCTGGTCTTCCAATGAAATGAAATCCCCAATTTTTCGTGAATTTCATTCTTTGTCTTCAACATCTTTGTCTTCACTTGGCCCCCTGGTAGATGTGCACAATTTGATTGTGGACATGTACCAAAAGGATGTTGATTTTTGTTGAAGACAGATTTGCCTCGAACTCGTATAGTTTAGGTCCGAAGTTTTCGATAGCGAAGGTCCCTTGAAGTCGTCGGAGCTTAGAAGCTCCGGCACTGTCCATCGTCGGAGCTTAGTAGCTCCGGCAGGAGCCTCTACCAACACGTTGAGTGTCGGTAGTTAATACTTCAAGGTGTCGGAGCTTAGTAGCTCCGGCAATGATCCTTGCCACGCCTGGCTGGCAACAGACTCTAATGATAGAATCTTCTCACCATCTTTAAGTTAACGCCGATGGGAGTCGGAGCTTGGTTACCCCCGGTTTTTCTCCATCAATATCGGGTTTATTTTTCCTGCACACTTAAGCCAAGAAAAACAGTAAAATTTGTTCCTTATCTATAACTTCGTCGCGGCTTACGGTTCTCAAGAGAATTTCAAGTTGAACACGATTTTTAGTATAATTGGATGAATTGTCTTTTCTTTTAGATCCAATTGTCCATGGACCCACCTTACTTTGGCCTGCCGGGGTGTAGGTAGAGTGGCGTACTTAGGGTGCTTGACCAGGCTAAGTCGATAGCGCACTCCAGCCCTAGAATGGCTTGGCGGCTTTCAGGCGAGTTGGCCACAGACGATATTTAAATCTAAAAAATCTGACAATTCAACTCAAATTGTACATAAACCGGTTAAACTAGAACTTCTTAAGAATTGCACGTTTCTGTTATAGACAAGAAAGAGAAAAATAAAAATGTCGAGCCTTATGCAAAAATGAATGCACGTGGAGTCTATTTCACATGAAGATGTCTTTCATTATAGGTCCGGGGTACAGATGAAACAAGTACACTCTTAGGGTACGGAACCAGGCTAAGTGTGTTCGGTTTCTCGTTTCACCCAGGGTAATTAGCTACACTTCTAGTCTGGAGACTGTATCAAGTGTTGCATGAGCTTTCCAAACCTTTTGGGAAAGGTCCGGCTGCTCTCCCGGAGGAACTACCCGACTCTGTACAATGACTCTATAACATACACTTCAAGTTACTTAAGACTCACCTCCGTGGAATTAAGTGTAGAACTTACGGAGGTGCTCGATGTTCCAAGGGTTTGGGAGAGGTGTCCCATCCTCGGCGGCCAAGCGAACGCTTCCGTGACGGGATACTTTGATCACTCGGAAGGGCCCTTCCCAGCCGGGGGAGAGTTTGTTTTGCCCTTCTCTGGATAGTATTCTTCGTAGCACCAGATCGCCTTCCTCGAGCTGTCGGTTGTGTACATGCCGCTGATGATAGCGCCGTAAAGCTTGGCGGTATCGGGCGTTCCGAACAGCTGCTTGGCACCTTCCCTCCTCGAGGAGGTCTAGGTCTTCACGCCGGAACTGGTCCTGCGCGGCTTCGTCGAAGGTCCGGACTCGGAAGGAACCCAGGGTGATCTCCGGAGGAAGGATCGCTTCTGCTCCGTACACCAGGAAGAAGGGTGTTTCTCCGGTTGCCCGACTTGGAGAAGTCCTGTTAGCCCATAGAGTGGGCGGAAGATCTTCGATCCAATTAGCTCCGTGCTTTTTCAAACGCTCATAAGTTCGCGTTTTTAGTCCTTTAAGGATCTCTGCGTTTGCTCTCTCGGCTTGCCCATTGCTAGCAGGATGAGCTACGGAGGCGTAGCAAACTTGTATGCCGAGGTCTTCGCAATATCCTTGAAATGCGGAGCTTGTGAACTGAGTCCCATTATCAGTGATGATCTTGTTTGGGACTCCAAATCTGCTCACGATAGATTGTAGAAAATTGATTGCAGATTGTTTGTTGATCGTCACAACAGGAGTAGCTTCCGGCCACTTGGTGAACTTGTCGATGGCGACATACAGGAACTTGTAACCTCCGACGGCTCTTGGGAAGGGTCCCAAGATGTCCATCCCCCACACAGCGAAAGGCCACGTAGGAGGTATCATTTGTAAGGGCTGAGCAGGTGTATGAATTTGCTTTGCATGAAATTGACATGCTTTGCATTTCTTCACTAGCTCAGTAGCATCCTGGAGCGCTGTAGGCCAGTAGAAGCCGTGCCGAAAGGCTTTTCCGACCAGCGTGCGGGAAGACGCGTGGTTCCCACACTCGCCTCCATGGATTTCTGCGAGGAGCTCGCAGCCTTCTTCCCTTGTGATGCACCGCATTAGGATGCCGTTGGCACCGCGCCGGTAGAGATCCCCTTCTACCAACGTGTATCTTTTAGCCAATCTGACTACCCGGTCAGCGGATACATCATCGTCAGGAAGGATGTTGTCTTTCAAGTAGTTCCGGATCTCTGAGATCCATGCATCGGAACTGACTTGAGCATTTGAGTCTTGCGTGCTGGGTTGCTCGGAGCTTCCGGCAGCACCCACGACCCTTGATGGCTGCCATGGTAACAGGGCCATCGGGACCGTCAGCTTCGGGATGCTGATCTCGCCCCTTTCGTTCAGCTCGGCAGGCTGAACTGTGGGTTTTGACATCCTCCGGACAAAGGTTCCGTCTGGAGCCGGAGCTCCGGTTGACGCCTTGGTCGAGAGTTCGTCAGCTTCAGCATTGTGAGCACGCTGAACATGGTGAAGGTCTAGGACTTCGAAGTCCTTCTGAAGCCTCTGGACTTCAAGGAGATAAGCAGCCAGCTGGAGATTATTGCAGGAGCATTCACCCTTCACCTGTTTGATAACAAGTTGTGAATCTCCTTTGACCAGCAACTGCTTGACACCAAAGGATAGTGCCACCTTTAATCCATATATGAGTGCTTCGTACTCCGCCATGTTGTTGGTTACCTTGAAGTCAAGGTGCACCATGTATCTTACCTTCTCCCCGGTTGGTGTGAGGAGAAGGATTCCAGCTCCGGCTCCCTGCTTCTGCATGGAGCCGTCGAAGTAAAGGGTCCAGTGAGGCTTAGTGAAGGCCGGAACTTGTGGTTCCTTCTTCTGCTCGCTGGGGCCCCCAGAGTTTAATGGAGAGGGAGTCCATTCTGCCACGAAATCTGCCAACGCTTGACTCTTGATTGCTTGTCTTGGAATGAATTCGAGGTCGAATTCAGCCAGTTCCGCTGCCCACTTCGCTATATTCCAAGTTGAATTGGGATTATGCAGAATCGCTCGAAGTGGATATGAGGTTACCACCGAGACTTTGTGAGCTTGGAAATAGTGTCGAAGCTTCCTTGAGGCAATAAGAACTGCGTAGAGCAGCTTATGTACCTCTAGGTATCGAGTCTTGGCATCATGTAACACTTCACTGATGAAGTACACTGGGCGTTGAATGGTCCGGACCCTCCCGGAGGGGTCCGGAACTTCCTCTTCATTGATCCGGACCCTGTCAGAGGGGTCCAGACTATCTTCGGGGACCTCCGGGTTCTGGATGGAGGAACCCGGAGCTTCTTCAGGAATGACCTGGATCCTATCAGAAGGATTCGGGTCCTCTGAAGTGGCTTCTTGAGGATTCAAGTCTGGAAGCTGGGACCCAGACCTGCTTTCAGGAACCTCCGGATCCTCCCGAAGGGATCTGGATTCCTGAGTATTGAGTAGTTCCGGTCTCTCCGCAACCAGAACCATACTGACGACTTCGTCAGCTGCTGAAATATAAAGCAATAAAGGCTCACCAGGGTTCGGAGCTACCAAGACTGGTAGAGTGGTGAGGAACTGTTTCAGCTCCTGGAATGCCTTCTCTGCCTCTTCAGACCATTGGAATGGTCCGGACTTCCTCAGTAACTTGAAGAAAGGAAGTGCCCTTTCCGCCAGTCTTGAAATGAATCGACTGAGGGCTGCTAGACATCCAGTTAATTTTTGGACGTCTTTGATGCGAGTTGGTGGCCGCATGTCTTCGATGGCTTTTATCTTCGCCGGATTAGCCTCTATACCCCGGTGACTTACCAGGAAACCAAGAAGCTTTCCGGAACTAACCCCGAAGACGCACTTGTCTGGGTTTAGCTTCGTGCGGGTGGCCCGCAGCTTGTCGAAGACAGCCTGCAAGGTATCCAAGAGGGACTCCTTGTTTTTGACTTTGACCACAATGTCATCAACGTACACCTCCACTATGTCCCTGATGAGTTCTTCGAAAGTTTTGTACATTGCTCGTACAAAAGTTGAAGCTGCATTCTTGAGACCAAAAGGCATGGCTGTGTAACAATACAATCCATCCACTGTGATGAATGAAGTATGTTCTTCATCTTCCCTAGACATCCGGATTTGATGATATCCTGAATATGCGTCTAGAAAACACAGCAACTCACACCCAGAGGTGGAATCCACTATCTGGTCTATTCTAGGTAGTGGGAATGGATCTTTTGGACATGCCTTATTCAGTGTGGTGTAGTCGATGCACATCCGAAGTTTCCCGCCGGCCTTAGGCACAACGACTGGGTTTGCCAGCCATTTTGGATGGTAGACTTCTCGGATGAATCCGGCTTCGAGCAACTTCTTCACTTCTTGTCGGATGAAGTTCTGTCGCTCTACAGATTGCTTCCGAGGTTTCTGGTGTACAGGCCGAGCGTCGGGGTAAATCTTCAGATTGTGCTCAATCACTTCCCTGGGGATCCCAGGCATTTGTGACGGTTGCCAGGCAAACACGTCAACATTAGCCCGGAGGAAAGTGATGAGCGCGAGTTCCTATTTGTCGTTCAAGCCACCCGATATGCGGGTAGTTTGAGTGACATCGGAACCAATTTGGACGACTTTGACGGGAATGTCGGTGTCGCCGCCTGGCTGCACACGGGGTGCAGAGGTCGAGCCTCGTTGACGAATGCTCGGAGGTTGTGGAGCTTGCTTCTGTCTGGAATCCTCCTCTTGCGCTGTGGTGAGTGCATGAAGTTCTTCCAGAGCAGTTACTCCGGCAGTGCGATCTCCACGGATCCGGAGAACGCCTACTGGTGTCGGCATCTTCAACACCAAGTATCCATAATGAGCAGCTGCCATGAATTTGTACAGGGCAGGTCTACCCAAAATGGCGTTGAATGGTAAGTTGATCTGAGCGACGTCGAAGACCAACTTTTCGGTGCGATACTTCTCCCGGGTCCCGAAGGTAACAGGGAGAGTGATAGCTCCGAGTGGGGTTATGGCCCCCGGACCTACTCCGGAGAAAGGTCGAGAGGGCTGGAGGTCTGAAGGTCGAAGCTGAAGCTTAGCGAAAGCTTCGAAGCTGATGAGATTAAGCCCCGAACCTCCATCTACCAGGACATGATGGAGCTGGATGTTGTTGATGGTGGGGGATACCATCAAGGGCAGCTGGCCAGCTCCGACCATGCTTTGAGGACAGTCCGAAGCATCAAAAGTGATGGGTGTGTCCATCCACTTTTGATGTGGCTCCGGTCTAGCTGTAAGAGCTACAGCAGCCATATCCCGTCGCATGGTCTTAATGACACGACGAGAGGTGATGTCCCATGATCCACCAAAGATGGTGTTCATGGTTTTTCGACGTTCGTTGTCAGAGACGTCGGAATCATCGTCGACGGAGGTGTAGACGGCTTTCAAGACCTTTTTGGGGTCTTGAAACCCTAACTCCTCTTCAGCCGGAGCTTCATCGACCTTTTGTTTTCCCTCCCTCTGACGGAAGGGAGACCCTTCCCGACGCTTGTGGTAGCGCTCGGCAAGGTTTTGGACCTCCCGGCAGTCCTCCAGCCTGTGGCTGCCCGTTTTGTGAATGGGGCACCACATCTTGGATTTGCCACCGTCTTCGGAAGACGGTCGAGGTCGCTTCTCGGGGCGTGGCCCCCGGCCACCAGGAGTTGCAGTGGCTGCAACGTTGGATGTGCCGGCCGACGGCTTCTTCTTGCCGTTGGTCTTCTTTTTCTTCTTGCCACTCCCGGAGGTAGCGGCTTCTTCTTTGGAGGATTTTTTATGATCCTCCAAGGCTGGTTTGGAGTGCATTTCACGGCCCTCCGCAGCTCTGGCACATTTGTCAGCCAGGCTGAAGAGCTCCGTGACACTGGTGATCTCTTTGATCGCCAGTTTCTCCAACATCTTCTTGTCTCGTACACCCTGTCTGAATGCTACAATGACAGAAGCGCTTGAGATAGAAGGGATTGTGTTACGTACCTGAGAGAATCTCTGGATGAATGACCGCAAAGATTCTCCTCCTTTTTGCACGACCGCAAAAAGGTCCAGTTCGGTGCCCGGACGGGTGTATGAACTCCCGAAATTGGCGGTGAACTGGCGACATAACTCCTCCCAACTGTCGATAGAGTTGGGCGGAAGGCTCATAAACCAGGACCTAGCAGTCCCAGTTAAAGCCACTGGAAAGTAATTGGCCATTACAGCCTCATTTCCTCCAGCTGCTAGGATCGCAGTGGAGTATATCTGTAGAAATTCTACGGGATTGACAGTCCCGTCGAATTTTTCCGGCAAGTGTGGCCGGAACTTCTGTGGCCATCTAACCATGCGCAGGTGCATGGCTAGGGCGGAACAGCCTCCTCCTACTCCTTCCAGAGTAGAAAGATCTTGAGCATCTCGTCTTTCTCTAGCTCGCTCGATGTGGACACGGCCATCCTGTTGGCGGTATCGGCGATCAAGCTCCACCCGGAGGTCGTGTGTCGAAAGCCGAGATGCAGCATGGGCACGTCGTGCCCCAGAGGGCAACGACGTCACTTGCTGTGACGCAGCTCTTCTCCGGTTGTTGGAGACATGTGGACCAAGTCTTCCAGACAACGTTCGTCGCTGCGACGGGGCCCGCCCTGAAGGAGGTGGACCCTGATTGTTGAGGCGTTCGGCCGCTGCTGCGACCAAATGCTCAATATCAGCTCTCCATTGCTCCATGGCACCTTGAGATGCATCCGGAGGTGGTGGTCGCTGAAGGAGAGCACGCGCTGCATGAAGCGCGTGTTCTGGGTTGTCACGACTTGCCGGCGCAGAATGTGACGCCGGTGCACCATCATGTCGTTCGGCATGTCTTGCCGGAGAAGATGGTGGTGGTGGGAGTATGACTCCCGCTGGAACTGAGGCTCCTGCCGGTGGTTGCATGTTGGAGGGATTGCCTCCGACAGTGTGAGCAGCAGGTTGCCCGTTGGATGATCCAGCTGCAGAATTCACCATTCTTGAAGATCTCAGGCGCCCCTACCTGGCGCGCCAACTGTCGACTGTTGGAGTCGGCAGATCCCCTAACACTATGAAAGTGTTTGAAGGAGTTTGTGGTTCGGTCTGGGCGCGCGGAGATCTAAGAAAGGGAAATGTAATTTGGACACGAGTGACTCGGTGGTTTACGTGGTTCGGGCCGCCTGAGCGTAATACCCTACTCCACGGGTGTGTGTATGTTGTATTGACTTCTCCGCTTCAGAGTGTTCGAAGAATCTCCCCTTGTGTATCGTCGGTTTGTCCTTTTATAGTACAAGGACCAACCGTTACAAGTCAGCCTGGCCCGACATGTGGCCCTGGCGGTTATTAGTATTGATACACGAGATTAATTGTTGTTAATAACCCTGTAACGGCTCTGACAGTGCCGTTACAGGTGTTAAGGTTGTCCGATTAATTATCATTAACGTGGAATTAATGGTAATTAATCGGATCTTGAAGTCTGCGGCTGTCCTTTGGAGATCCGGAGCCGTTACAACGTCTCCCGGGGGCTTTAAGCGGCTAGCTCCGACGTGTGGACACGTGGCAGCTCCGGAGCTTGCTTGGGAGAAGCGGGAAGCTCCGGGGTGACCTGACACGTGTCATGTCCGGAGCTTCTCTCGGTCGGGGGCTACCTCCGGAGGTGCCGTTTCAGTACTTGGCCCGGAGCTTCACCCTTGCGGGTAATAACTCTGGGCCGACAGTACACGTGGCAACCTGGAGGTTAACCATGTTGGAGAAGCGGGTCCGGTCACGTCTGGCGAGTGGGCCCCCGAGGGTCTTCAATTTGAGTTGATGTCCTTCCCTTGAGATCTTTGTAACCTCAGGGGGTGTATGGTTTTTAGGGTACCGACAGTGGCCCCCTGGACCTATCTCCGGGGAAGGCCAACGGGATGAAGTCGTTCCGCCGGAGGTGGGTCCATACTTGTGACTCTTGAACTGGGTCTTCAAGAGTCTTCGGAGGTGCCTTTGGCGGGGCTTTATAGTAACTGTTTGCTCAATTTCTTCATTCTTCATCTGCAGCGTTCCCAAGAAGGGGAGTGAAGCTCCGCCCTCAGCCACAGTGTCTGAGGCTACGAGGGCTTCTGCTCCAGCTCCGGTGCTGCCCCAGGCAGAGGCCGCGACAGCTCCGGCGCCGGCTGTCGTGGTCATGGACCTCGACTCGTCTCCAGAAGTTCCCGTGGTAGCGCCGGACCACAGGATTGAAGATGCGCCAGCGGCACCCGCTCCGGAGGTTGAAGCTCCGGGCCCTGGTGCTGCAGAAGTAGATGCTCCGGCTGTCGAGCCGGAGGAAGTAGCGGTCCCGGCTTCAGAGCCGGAAAATGCTGGAGCCCCGGCGGTCGAGCCAGAGGTAGTTGAAGCCCCGGCGTGCGAGCCGGAAGTTGAAGTGGTTCCGGCAATTGAGCCGGTTACTTCTGAAGCTCCGGTCGCAAGGCCGGTAGTTATTGGAGCGCCGGTTGCAGAGCCAGTGGTGGTGGAGGCGGGGGAGCTTGAGCTCCCCTCAGAGGAAGCGTCCCGGCCGGAGCCAGTGGCGGCGACGACGTCGATGGTACCCGTGGCGGAGCCAGAGTGCCTGAACGAAGTCGCCGGCCCCCAGCCTGAGGGGGCGAATGAAGATTTGGTGGCGGGACCTTCTTCGGTGGCGACTGAGGCCATCCCGGAGGAGGGCCCTAGTGCCTTGGAAGCTCGGGGTTCCGCACTCGCAGAGTGGGACCCAATTTTTGTAAATGAAGACCCGCTGGAACCAGCGGAGGAGACCCCAGAAGGTCCGGAGCCCATCTCGCTGTCGATGTTCATCGACAACGCTTGCTCCAGTCTGCGCCAAGTCCAACTAGCCTTCTTCCACGAAAGCAAGGTTCTTGAAGAGGAGCGCCAAACCCTTAGGAGGTGGCGTAATAGACTCCAATTCGAGACCAAGCTGGCGCAGTCGAGGATCGCTGCGGACAAGGAATGGATCAAGCGGGAGAAGGTCCGCTTGGAGCTCTGGGGTGAGATGCTGGACGAGAGGGAGAGCATGACTCACAACCTCGACGCTCAATCCCGGGAGTACCACGACCAAGCTAAAGCTGCTAATGATGCGGCCAACGCTCGGTTCGATCAACTCGAAGCCATCAGTACCGCACTCATCAAGCGTCGAGAGGCGCTTGAAGGAAGGGAAAAGCGGCTCGAGGATGAGGAGCAAAAACTCCTGGAGCTACGGGATGACGTCTTGCGACGTGAAGAAGAGCTTGCCGAGAAGACAGCTCTGGCGGACAAAGGTATCGAGGAGCGCGCTAAAAAATTGGAAGAGCGCTGCCTCGAGGAGGAGGAGAAGACCTGGGTGCGAGGGCAGGAACTCTACGAGTATGAGTGTGCCCTCATCGCCCGGGAGAAGAAAATAGAGGCTAGGGAGAAAGACCTGGTCGACCGTCGGAACAAGATCCACCTCCGGGAGGAGGAGCTCGGGAGACTCGAAAAGCGGGTTGCTGCGAAAATTCAGCAAAACGCCAAAGAAGTTGAGCGCCTCTCCCACGAGAACTCGGAGCTGGCGGCGACCCGGAGGTCCTTGGAAGAGATGAAGGGCCTGAGAAAGACGGACTCCCTGCAAATTTGGGAGTTCCTGAGTAAGGCCGACGATGCGCTAGTGCCGTTGGGTTTCAGCCCCGTGCTTCCGGATGATCCGGAGCCGGAGCCGGACCTTGCATTGCAGGCGTTAAACGCCGCGGGTGGCAAGCTCTCCAAGGTGGGTGACATCATCGCGGACTAGCTTGAGGTCGAGGGGCAATCCCTGGCTAGAAACGTCACAGAGTATGTGTTGACGTGTTATACTAGCCGGAACCCTCGATTCCCTCTGGACCCGGTGCTTGAAGGCCCTGTTGAAGGAGAAGGCGAAGCTACCCGAGCCAGCGTGTCGGAGGTCGCCCAGAAGGTCGCTGAGTTCTTCCATAGGGTCTAGGACTATCTTTCTTAGCCTTTATTTGTATTTTCTCTTCTTCCTCAATTTTGTAATCCTTTGTCCCCAGATGTAATCTCTGGTCTTCCAATGAAATGAAATCCCCAATTTTTCGTGAATTTCATTCTTTGTCTTCAACATCTTTGTCTTCACTTGGCCCCCTGGTAGATGTGCACAATTTGATTGTGGACATGTACCAAAAGGATGTTGATTTTTGTTGAAGACAGATTTGCCTCGAACTCGTATAGTTTAGGTCCGAAGTTTTCGATAGCGAAGGTCCCTTGAAGTCGTCGGAGCTTAGAAGCTCCGGCACTGTCCATCGTCGGAGCTTAGTAGCTCCGGCAGGAGCCTCTACCAACACGTTGAGTGTCGGTAGTTAATACTTCAAGGTGTCGGAGCTTAGTAGCTCCGGCAATGATCCTTGCCACGCCTGGCTGGCAACAGACTCTAATGATAGAATCTTCTCACCATCTTTAAGTTAACGCCGATGGGAGTCGGAGCTTGGTTACCCCCGGTTTTTCTCCATCAATATCGGGTTTATTTTTCCTGCACACTTAAGCCAAGAAAAACAGTAAAATTTGTTCCTTATCTATAACTTCGTCGCGGCTTACGGTTCTCAAGAGAATTTCAAGTTGAACACGATTTTTAGTATAATTGGATGAATTGTCTTTTCTTTTAGATCCAATTGTCCATGGACCCACCTTACTTTGGCCTGCCGGGGTGTAGGTAGAGTGGCGTACTTAGGGTGCTTGACCAGGCTAAGTCGATAGCGCACTCCAGCCCTAGAATGGCTTGGCGGCTTTCAGGCGAGTTGGCCACAGACGATATTTAAATCTAAAAAATCTGACAATTCAACTCAAATTGTACATAAACCGGTTAAACTAGAACTTCTTAAGAATTGCACGTTTCTGTTATAGACAAGAAAGAGAAAAATAAAAATGTCGAGCCTTATGCAAAAATGAATGCACGTGGAGTCTATTTCACATGAAGATGTCTTTCATTATAGGTCCGGGGTACAGATGAAACAAGTACACTCTTAGGGTACGGAACCAGGCTAAGTGTGTTCGGTTTCTCGTTTCACCCAGGGTAATTAGCTACACTTCTAGTCTGGAGACTGTATCAAGTGTTGCATGAGCTTTCCAAACCTTTTGGGAAAGGTCCGGCTGCTCTCCCGGAGGAACTACCCGACTCTGTACAATGACTCTATAACATACACTTCAAGTTACTTAAGACTCACCTCCGTGGAATTAAGTGTAGAACTTACGGAGGTGCTCGATGTTCCAAGGGTTTGGGAGAGGTGTCCCATCCTCGGCGGCCAAGCGAACGCTTCCGTGACGGGATACTTTGATCACTCGGAAGGGCCCTTCCCAGCCGGGGGAGAGTTTGTTTTGCCCTTCTCTGGATAGTATTCTTCGTAGCACCAGATCGCCTTCCTCGAGCTGTCGGTTGTGTACATGCCGCTGATGATAGCGCCGTAAAGCTTGGCGGTATCGGGCGTTCCGAACAGCTGCTTGGCACCTTCCCTCCTCGAGGAGGTCTAGGTCTTCACGCCGGAACTGGTCCTGCGCGGCTTCGTCGAAGGTCCGGACTCGGAAGGAACCCAGGGTGATCTCCGGAGGAAGGATCGCTTCTGCTCCGTACACCAGGAAGAAGGGTGTTTCTCCGGTTGCCCGACTTGGAGAAGTCCTGTTAGCCCATAGAGTGGGCGGAAGATCTTCGATCCAATTAGCTCCGTGCTTTTTCAAACGCTCATAAGTTCGCGTTTTTAGTCCTTTAAGGATCTCTGCGTTTGCTCTCTCGGCTTGCCCATTGCTAGCAGGATGAGCTACGGAGGCGTAGCAAACTTGTATGCCGAGGTCTTCGCAATATCCTTGAAATGCGGAGCTTGTGAACTGAGTCCCATTATCAGTGATGATCTTGTTTGGGACTCCAAATCTGCTCACGATAGATTGTAGAAAATTGATTGCAGATTGTTTGTTGATCGTCACAACAGGAGTAGCTTCCGGCCACTTGGTGAACTTGTCGATGGCGACATACAGGAACTTGTAACCTCCGACGGCTCTTGGGAAGGGTCCCAAGATGTCCATCCCCCACACAGCGAAAGGCCACGTAGGAGGTATCATTTGTAAGGGCTGAGCAGGTGTATGAATTTGCTTTGCATGAAATTGACATGCTTTGCATTTCTTCACTAGCTCAGTAGCATCCTGGAGCGCTGTAGGCCAGTAGAAGCCGTGCCGAACTGAGGCTCCTGCCGGTGGTTGCATGTTGGAGGGATTGCCTCCGACAGTGTGAGCAGCAGGTTGCCCGTTGGATGATCCAGCTGCAGAATTCACCATTCTTGAAGATCTCAGGCGCCCCTACCTGGCGCGCCAACTGTCGACTGTTGGAGTCGGCAGATCCCCTAACACTATGAAAGTGTTTGAAGGAGTTTGTGGTTCGGTCTGGGCGCGCGGAGATCTAAGAAAGGGAAATGTAATTTGGACACGAGTGACTCGGTGGTTTACGTGGTTCGGGCCGCCTGAGCGTAATACCCTACTCCACGGGTGTGTGTATGTTGTATTGACTTCTCCGCTTCAGAGTGTTCGAAGAATCTCCCCTTGTGTATCGTCGGTTTGTCCTTTTATAGTACAAGGACCAACCGTTACAAGTCAGCCTGGCCCGACATGTGGCCCTGGCGGTTATTAGTATTGATACACGAGATTAATTGTTGTTAATAACCCTGTAACGGCTCTGACAGTGCCGTTACAGGTGTTAAGGTTGTCCGATTAATTATCATTAACGTGGAATTAATGGTAATTAATCGGATCTTGAAGTCTGCGGCTGTCCTTTGGAGATCCGGAGCCGTTACAACGTCTCCCGGGGGCTTTAAGCGGCTAGCTCCGACGTGTGGACACGTGGCAGCTCCGGAGCTTGCTTGGGAGAAGCGGGAAGCTCCGGGGTGACCTGACACGTGTCATGTCCGGAGCTTCTCTCGGTCGGGGGCTACCTCCGGAGGTGCCGTTTCAGTACTTGGCCCGGAGCTTCACCCTTGCGGGTAATAACTCTGGGCCGACAGTACACGTGGCAACCTGGAGGTTAACCATGTTGGAGAAGCGGGTCCGGTCACGTCTGGCGAGTGGGCCCCCGAGGGTCTTCAATTTGAGTTGATGTCCTTCCCTTGAGATCTTTGTAACCTCAGGGGGTGTATGGTTTTTAGGGTACCGACAGAGTACATAACTGAAATAATAGCATACTGACACAGAAAAATAACACAGTTTCATAGATAATTAATACATCATTGAGCAATAAGTCACAAAGTATAATTGAGCATTCAGTATACAGTCACAATGCTCATATAAGAGTTACCACATCATTAAGCAAATAGTTTCACAAATCTAAGCAAACAAGTATTTCAGAGCAGAACTAAACCACCCTCAGTCCCAAAACTGAACTGAACCAGCCTCAAGTGTTTTGCAGCAAACAAGTTTCACATCATTCTTGCTTCTTTTGGACCCCCTCCATACAGATACAGGCACACATTCTCAGTTCACAACTTCACATTATTCCAGTTCCAGAACTGAACCAGCGCCAGCCTCATTCTTTTGACTGTACAACAAATATAGTTAAAGAATCAGAACTGAAATGGAATTGAAACTAAAATATTTAAATTGAACAAGAATTGGAAGTGACATACATTTAGAGCCACAGAATCAGATGCCTTGTTAGTATCTTTTCCAGCTTTGTGTGCTGAAATTAAATCTGAAATGGAAGAAAAAAACAAGTACAAATGCAAATTATTAATAAGACATGATGAAAACAAGTCAAAATGTAAATCATATGTTACATTCTTCTAATTTTGTTAGCTCCTCTGTATCTTCTTCAATATTAATAGGAGTTGATCGCCGTAGCCAATCTTGTGTACAAATAAGAGCTTGCACCATGAATGGAGTTAAAGAGCATCTAAAGTCATCTAAAATCCGCCCACCCGTACTAAATACAGACTCGGATGCAACCGTTGATATAGGAATTGCCAAAACATCACGAGCCAACCGTGCCAATATAGGAAATCTAGATTCATTCACTTTCCACCATGCAAGAATATCAAATTTATTGTTGTCCACTTCATTATCCTCACTAAGGTATTTCTCAATTTCAGATTTAGCTGTGCTCATAGAACAAGTGCCAATCCTCATTTTCTTAGCGATGCGTGACCTTACCTTCGTTGTTCCTTTTTTTCAGTTGGTTCTTCATCATTAACTTCAACTGATGAGGCACTTGGAGCATATATGTTCTTATACTCTTCAAACAATTCATGAAAGCATACATTTATGGCATCCCAAACTTTTTGTAATTTTTCCTCGTCAAACATTTCACCAATTGCATATTTAGTGTAACTAGATAGTTTATATCTTGGATCCAAAGCTGTAGCAATAAAAATGAGCAAGTTCAGATTCTCCTTTTCCCTCCCCCTCCCCCTCCCCCTTCCCTCATTGACATTCTCATTGTCATTGTCATGCCAATTGCCCCAATACTTATCATACTTATCCTTCATTCTTTTTGCCATTGCTTGGTGTAAAGGATCATCACTTTCAGCCCAATCTTGTAGCAATACATTGATTTCACCAATGTGTAGAAAAAATTCATTGGTTGTCACATTTAGTGTAGAGGAAACACGAAGAGTAATATCATAAAAATGACTAAGAAAATCAGCCATCTTTTTGGCATTGGCCCAATCAAACTCATCTGGGACACCAGGACCTTTTTCTCCACACAACTCAATTGTGTAAGTTGGATCTTCCTCCTCATACCTTACAAACACTTTCTCATAAGTAATGGCTGCCTTCAACATAAGATATGTAGAATTCCACCTAGTGCATACATCTAGTTTCAAGAATGCATTGCTGTCTAAATTCTCCTCCTCTGCAAGCTTCCTAAATTTTACTAACCTTGAGGGTCCATTCTTAATAAATCTAACAGCAGCACGAACATGTTTAACTGAATTATCCAACTCTTTTAAGCCATCAGACACAATTAAATTTATTATGTGAGCAGCACACCTCATGTGAAGATATTTGCCTAAAGCAATTGTAGTCTTTTGATTATTCAATTGTCTCCTGACATAATCTATGCCAAAATCATTGGAGCTAGCATTATCAACTGTGATTGACATGACTTTACTAACACCCCATTCATTCAAACATCTCATAATTGCTTTTCCAATATCATCCCCCTTATGACCCTTCACCAAGAAAAAACTAATAATCTTCTTATGCAATTTCCATTGAGAATCAATAAAGTGGGCGGTCATCGTCATATAACTATCTTGTTGTTGAGATGTCCAAGCATCAGTTGTAAGACAAACTCTTTCACATTGTTGTTTAAAAAAAGTAATGAGTTTTGCTTTCTCTTCAAAGTATATAGACACTGCATCCCTAGTTACTGTTCTTCGAGAAGGAATGTTCCAACGAGGAATAGCAATTGACATGAATTTTCTAAACCCGGCTTTTTCAGAACATGCAAAGGGTTGCTCATCTTCAATAACCATTTCTACAAATGCTCTCCTAATTGCCTCTGGATCAAACTTATATATTCCAATACCATCCCCTTGACTTAATTGCAAACAAGGTTGATTCTTATCTACGTTCTTATGAGAATTGCACTTGCAAATATTAAAATGAGAGCGTAGTGCAGAAGTACCGTTCACATTCGGGTCACACTTGATCTCGCGGCTGCAGTATTTACACTTCCCCTTCTCCAATTAACCATCGACGGTGATCTTGTTGAAGTGGTTCCACATTTCTGACCTAGGTTCCATCTGTTTTCTTTTCTTAACCCCCTCTTTGTTCTTCTCCTCATCTGTTTCTTTGCTCTGTTGAGTCTGCTCCACTTGTGTACCACTGTTAGGGACCTGCATACAAGAACACCATAGTACCATACCATCTTACCATACATCATGCATACAACTATACAAGAACACCATACATGATACTAAAAAAATGGATTACAATCAAAACTTACATTGTTAGACGATTGGTGCTCAGTTGGAGGTGCTGCCATCTCGACGTCGTCACTAGCCATCGCGGGGCTTGGGTGCAGCGAGCGGCGACTGGCCCTGGCGGCCTGGCCGGCTGTGAAGAGGGCGGCGGGGCAAGAGCGCTACGGCGCGCTGGCGCGGCGAGCCGGCGTCTGCAAGCGGGGCGCGACCGCGCAGGCGAGCCGGCGCGGGTCGATTGGAGAAGCGACGGAGACGGAGCCCGAGGGGACACAGCGGGCGAGGGCCGACGGGCAACGGAGGTCGAGTCGAGGGCGGAGGGCCGAGGGGCTACGGCGGCGCTGCGTCTGCGTGGGCGTCGGAGGCGGCGCGACCCGGGCTAGGGTTCGCGAGAGGCTGCGCGTATCGGGACAAAGTCGGGACGGGGATCGGGGAGAGTGTGGAACCTGAACGGGAAAGAAGAAGCACTTTGGTTGGGGCTGGGCGGCTGGGCCATAGCCCTAGTGGGCCGACCGAACACAACACATAGTGAATACTGTTGCATATACTTAATTCGGTTCACCCGGTTAACCGAGAAAAAGAAAACCGAAAACCGAAAAATAATTCGGTTTCTGCAGTACAGCAACCAAAATTTCATCCGGTTTAATCGGTTCTGGTGTATTCGGTTCCGGTTCCGGTTATTTCGGTTCGGCTATTCGGTTTCCGGTTTTTTTGCCCACCCCTACTCACCTGTAGCAAAATTGCCGATGCGATTTGACCATTTGGCGCAAGGCTCCAAAGTCCGAACCCCCGAGGCGATGAGTAGGCTTCGGTTCCGGGCCCCATGTTCTTTTTTTTCTTTGCGAAAACTCGGGCCCCCAGTTGGTCACCGCACACCAACGCAATGCTGCGCTGTGCCTGTGCAGTCTGCAGTGGTGGCCTGCCCCTCTCCAATTATTTTAGACGCCAGTATCCCGTTTCGTCAAAAAGGAACAAAACACACTCACATTTCCTTTGCTTCGTCTTTGATCATAGGTGACAAGGCCCCCCCCCCCCCCCTGCTTTCCGGGTTCACACGCGCACGGCGTGTCTAGAACATGGCAGCGAAAAGATAATGCGTCTTGTGTTACTGCTATATTGCACAGGGCACCCTCTTGGTTGTACCAAATTGTGTGCAAGGACGACTCATCTTCTTTCCAGTTTTAACATTAATGATACTGGTTCACGTCACCAACCTTGCGCGAAAGACGCATCGGGTTACGCGGCCGGAGAAGGATAATGGATAACCTGTTGCAACAAACTGCGCTCGAGAAATCAAAGCCAGGAACAAAGAGAAGTATCCAATCCAGTGGCCACTGCCGTCCTATAGCAGAAAAACAGAAGAAAAAGCTTTCATACTGACTCGAAGAAAAGTTTTTTTTCATTTAGATGTTGTATGGATGGTCAAACCCTGCATTCGCCGGTCCAAAAAGGGCAAACATGGAATATTGCCAGGAACCTTTGAAAACCATTTTGTCCGGCAGCCATCAGCGCCCCCCTCCCTCACCATCCCCATCCCCTGCAGCTGCATATCTATCCTATTCTCCACACCAACCTGCACTTCGTTACATATAGAGAATATACTCCCTCCGTCCTATGAACTTGTCGCTTTGTAGTTCATTTTTGAACTATAAAGCGACATGTTTACGGAGACAGAGTGAGTATGCCTTAATTCGTATATGAGCCAGCGGCACAACAGTAGGACTAACATATCTCCAAAGGCTAGGTACAAACACCTCTGCAACTGCAACAACCCAAGTATAGTAGCCAGCAGCAAAACAGGAGATACCCATATAAAGCAGAGCATTGCCGTTATTCTCCGGCCAGAGCTCCAACATGGACGGCCTGGGAGGACGTGTGGCTGGATCGCCGTACCGTCTTCGGCGTCGCCGGTTGATGGATACTGCATCAGCACCCGCAAGCAGTCCAGGTACATACATATATACACCCAGGTCTTGCTTGATTTTTTCAGATAGGTGACTAAATTGCTGATGGTGTTCTTGCTCGACCAGGGCATTCTGGCTCCAATGGGATGACCATAATGGTCGCGATTCTGGTGGTGGTCATCGTCTGCGCCCTCTTCTACTGCGTGTACTGCTGGAGGTGGAGGAAACGCAACGGTGAGCTTCTCTACTCTAGTCATGCTGCATTGATAATTCATTCACAGCTGTACTGGTTGGTATCATACTGTCATGTTAGTGCTAACGAGCCTGATTACGATGCTCTCATGGCTCCTGCAGCTGTCAGGAGAGCTCAGATAGAGAGGCTGAGGCCCCCGTCCAGCTCAGACCTACCCCTCATGGACCTGTCCTCCATCCATGCGGCCACCAATAAGCTCGGCGAGGGCGGGTTCGGACCTGTTTACAGGGTAATTAACATCACTGGATCGTAGCTTGTCAATTTTGTTACTCTACTACTCGTAGTAAACTGTTGTTTGCAATTTCGCATAAGCGCCAGGTATGACTGTTTATTGCATATGTTCTCGTTCAGGGCGCTCTGGGCGGTGGCGCGGAGATCGCCGTGAAGCGGCTGTCGGCGAGGTCGCGGCAGGGAGCGGCGGAGTTCCGGAACGAGGTGGAGCTCATCGCCAAGCTGCAGCACCGGAACCTGGTCAAGCTGCTGGGATGCTGCGTGGAGAAGGACGAGAGGATGCTCGTCTACGAGTACCTCCCCAACCGAAGCCTCGACGCGTTCCTCTTCGGTTAGTTTCCTATTCCTTTTTCCCAGCTTTTTTTTCTTCGGTTTAGGCGCGATATATTCTCGTATGAAATGATGTGTCCAGACCCTGGAGTCGTGGAACAGCAACACCGAATGACCGAAATGGTTTGGCTGGCTTGCATAATGTACTGGCTGTCTGATCTGATTAATGGTTAATGTGAAACTACAACTACGCGAATACATGGGAAATGCACATGGTTACACCTAATCTAATTTCAGTCCTTGGGTTGGGTCTTGGGTTCTGAAATCTGCGTAGATTACTGGTTTTATAAGTCTCGAAGGTCTAACCCAGCTATCGGATCAATGCATTAGGTCAATGAGAAGTTAAGTACACGGGTGTAGCATGAATAGTTGTGTTGCGTCCACGTGCTTCGTTCGTGGGTCTAATTAAGAATCTGAAATAGAAGCTGACGAAGCGAATATGAACTAATTGCGATCAAAATTTTGTTATCAGACAGCAGAAAGAGTTGCCAGTTGGACTGGAAGATGGGGCAGAGCATCATCCTGGGCATCGCTCGCGGCATGCTGTACCTCCACGAGGACTCGTGCCTCAAGGTCATCCACCGGGACCTCAAGGCCAGCAACGTGCTCCTCGACAACAAGATGAACCCTAAGATCTCCGACTTCGGCATGGCCAGGATCTTCGAGGAGGAGGGCGACGAGGTTGACACCGGACGCCTGGTCGGGACATAGTAAGCGCATACACTTTCTCATGGCTTATCGAGACAAAAGTCTGCGAGAGTATGTGCTAAACTAAAATCTTGGTGGGGTTAGCCGAAACAATACAGTGGATACATGGCGCCTGAATACGCGACGGAGGGCGTTTTCTCGGTGAAGTCAGACGTGTTCAGTTTCGGCGTTCTAGTGCTGGAAATCCTCAGCGGCCAGCGCAATGGTGCAATGTACCTCCAGGAGCACCAGCAAATGTTGATCCAAGATGTAACTTCTTTCCCCATTTTAATTAAAAAAATCGTTAGAAATCCAGAGTTTCATTTTCCTCCGACATTCGAAATTTATTTCACTGAACTGCTGTGGGTACAGGCCTGGAAGCTGTGGAACGAGGAGGACAGGGCAGCGGAGTTCATGGACGCGTCGCTGACGGGGGGATCGTACTCAAGGGACGAGGCGTGGCGGTGCTACCACGTCGGGCTGCTGTGCGTGCAGGAGAACCCTGAGCTCCGGCCGACCATGTCCAACGTGGTGCTCGTGCTCATCACCGGCGACCGGTCGCGGATGCCGGCGCCCGCCGCGCCGCCGCTGTTCGCGAGGCTGACGAAGACGGCGGCGTCCGTGTCCGAGTCCTCGCTGGCGATGAATAAGCAGACGGACACGACCAAGACGTAGTCCGTCAACGAGGTGTCCATCTCCATGGTCGAGCCACGATGAGGATCGTCTTTCCTACCTGGGAGCTCTTGCGCTGGATATTTTTTCGCCACGCTGACATGTACAGGATGAGAAAATGCTTTGAAGTTCTCTTCTTGGGGCGTTGGAAATTTTCTGAACCCTGGCTCACGCAGAATCAAAATGCTTCGAAAATTCGCTTCCTTGGGAGCAGGAAATTCTGGCTACCGTCATACACATCGAGAAAAATACTTCGAAATTACAAAAATAGAAGGATTTAGTATCACCCACGATCGATAAAAAGCTAAGTGGACACTGGAAATCAACACATGTCCTTTCCGCACTTGTGCTTGGAACCATGCATTTTGGTCGATGCTTTATACGACTATATATAAAAGGAAGTGACCGGTGCCGACTTGGCCTCGTTCTCTCGCTCGGTCAAAAGAAAACCCGCAAGCATCCAAGCACGCGCGCCACCGCGGCGCGGGCCATTCGGTGCTCTTCGTTGAGCTTACTCCACGTCACGTATAACGACCTCGTGACGCCGCCACGGTCGGCACCTGCTCCAACTAGCCGCGCGCCCGTCGATACGGTAGCAGAGCGCTGCGAAAAGCGCATCGTAATGCTTGTCACAGCTCACAGCCTCACAAGTCGCCGGTTCGTCGTCGGCACCCGTCTGTTTGGCGCATGCGGCTGACGGCGACCCGAGACATCAACAGCGCCTTCATCTGCTCGGACCTGCGTGCGAGGTCATTCCGACGTGTGTCGCGTCCGTGGACGCTTTCGCCTTGTGGCGTGCTGCTGATAGTCCGGCCGGATCGCGATGGCGAGAAAGGGACTTCGCGTGTGGGCTTCACCAGTGCCTCGCATAATTTCATAGAATTCTTTATTTCTTATGGAACGAGTTTCACGGGAATAATGACCCCCCTATCCCGATGAACGGGCTTGGACACCACGTACAGCACTTTTTTTTATTGGAAAAAAGTCTACTTAACCCCTCTAAACTTATGCCCTAGGACTAATTCACCCCCAAACTACAAAACCAGATTATTAACACCCTAAACTTCTTAATACCATTTGTTTTACCCCTTAGGTGGTTTACATGGGTAGTTTTGCTATGTTAGCTGCCTATTGAGTTAATATTTTAGATATGCTCGTGGTCGACTCTGGGAGGTCCGTGGAGTTGCTGTCGAGCGGCGCGCACTGCTTGCAGTCACAGGGCACCCAGAAGAGGTCGCTGCCGGTGTCCAGCGCCACCAGGAACGTCTTGTTCAGTGTGCCCAGGGACACCTCCGCGTAGTACAAGCTGCATGCAACGGGATCGATGCCGTCAGGTTAGGACCTTGACTGATTCTGTTGTTGTAATAAGTCTATCGATCGAGTTTACAGATGCTCACAATCCTAGGCTGTTGATTCGGTACGTGGCGTTGCCGGCGGCAAAGGAGAGAAGACCATCGGCGCCGGCAAGGCTGCGTCGGCTGAAGAGTGCGCCATCGGTTTATCTGTACTGCATTCCCCAATGACAGCAGGTCCCACCGTGGAAAACTGTCATATAGGCAGCTGACATGGCAAAACCGTCCATGTAAATCACTTAAGGGGATAAAATAAATGATATTAGAAAGTTTAGAGTGTTAATTACCCAGTTTTGTAGTTTAAAGGGTGAATTAGTCTATAGGGCATAGGTTAGGGGGTAAGTGGACTTTTTCCTTTTTTTGTTTGAAGTCTGGACACCCCGTACCTGGCATATCGAACCAGTTCAGGAGCAGCAGGGGGAAGCAGCACGAGCACAAACACAGACACGTGTAGGGCGAAGGGAACGTCGACGACGGTTCGTTCGGCCGTACACCTACCCAGCTCATTCTGTGCGATCGTGGTCGATCCGGTCGGCGGTCGATAAAAATACGCTTGTGTGCGCGGTCCTTGCCAGTGACAACTCACGCCATCTGCTTGTTTCTCGAGGGGCTTGGCAGAGCAGGCACATGATTGATGACCGCCGCGATTGACGGCCCACCCCACCACCTCTACCAACAGAAAGAGGAAAAGAGAAACAATTTTCCACCACGAGAACTTGGATGATTATTTGATTTGTTGCTAAGCACGTCTAATGATTATGAAACAAGTGTTTAATAATCAATTATTTAAAATACTTACATACTCTAGTTACTCTCTTCATCTCAAAATATTTGTCACTCTCTAAACCACCACCACCAGAGACATCTATTTCGTTTCCTCGATTATAATTCTACTCCCTCCTGATTCTTTTATTTGACGTTTCAGACAAGGTTTTAAACTAAAAATGAACTAGAATTTGTGTCTGAACGTCAATTAAAAGTATAATGAGGGAGTAAACGCTAACAAGGTCGCGACACGAAAAAGATATACCCGAGTCCCGATTTGCTCGCCTAAGTACGCCTGTAGTAGTTTCTGTTATGGGCCTAGTTTAGGTCGATACCAATGGGTGTGCTTGCCTGGGACGGGCTGAGCTTCGTGATTGAGGAGGGCGGGTGCTGAAGGAGCCGGGGCTAGACACACGCCTCAGGTTGGGTTCTATGGAACCGTAAATATGGGCCGTAGCAGACTGGGAAGGACCGTCTGATTGTGTTGGGCTTTCGGTTGACTCTCGGCCCGGCATATATCCACAAGCCACAATTCTCCCTCTGAAGAACGTGCATGTCGGTAACCAGCTAAAAATATTTTTTCCTCCAAAAAAGAGAAAGAAACTAAAAGAACTTTTTGTTGGACATTCTATATAACACTCGAGTGTTTCACCGAAATACTTCCTCCTGCTTGAGACAAACAGAAAAAACTAAAAATAAACTATGTAAAATGTTTTAACGACAAATATTTTGATAAGTAAAACAACGAAACAACAAGGCGCCAACTCCAACCGCGCCATCATTCTTTTCTTTAAGCAAAGGCAGACCCCGACACGCATGTTGCTGTTTCGGGAGCCGTGGTATCCAAGGAACAACCGCCCTAAACGTAGCCGTACTAGTAGTAGTATGATGCAAGCAAAGCCAGTCGAAGGAATCTGCAGAGATTTAATTAACAAAGGAGGAGCGCACGCACGCGGCAACAAAAACATCTGTTCCGTCCGTCTCGCTTGAACCGCCGGCGCCCGCGCCCGTGACCGACAGCCGCCGCAGGCGTCCACGCACGAAAACTTAATAAGCCGGGGGATGGGGCGACGTGGCCGTGTGCTGCTTTTAAGACGACCCCGCGTTGGTTTGCCTTGCCTGTCCCGCGGGTATGGGGCTTGGCCGGTCTCACGCGCGCTGGGTGAGAGGGATGAATTGGATCACACGGACGCTCGTTTTGCTCCGGCTCCAGGCGCGCGGTGAAAAAGGAGGAGAAAAAAACGGCCACTTGGTCCATGGCGTCTGCAGCGTGTCGCGCTTGCCGCACGGTTCTTCCTGTCTCTGGTGGTGGAAGTGGAACTGGAACGCATCCTTTGCCGATTAAGTGATGACACGCTCCGCGCGTGTTCCCTTCGTTACCTTCTCGCGCAAAGAGCTGTTTTCGCTTCATTATATTGGATCTCCTTCGAGAGCATGCATGCCCTCGGAAAAGGAAATCTGTTTACAAACATGTCTGTCGGACACACTTTGCAGAACAACAAACTAGTACTGTGCCTGAACTCATGATGGATGTCATTGCGCATCCATACGTTGGAGTGTTACAGATAACCAAATGAGAGGTGTTCCCCTTTTGTCTCCTTATGTATTTAGCCAACTACTACCAGTATGTCAATTCAAAAAAAAAATACCAGTATATGTAGATATGGACTTCTACTTCGTATATACAAATACTGAAGTCTCTTAAAACTGCCACGCGTTGATGTACCCTCCTTTTCTTTTATGCTATTTAGAATCATATCCTGTCGTATGTAGTCTGTCCCATGATAACCCGTGTCCACGTCGCCCAGGCCAGGCTGGTCGAAGAGTCACCTCATCAAGCACGGGAAGAAAACGTCGACTGACGGGGACTCAAGTGTGATGCAAAACAACAACTCATAAAAGCCAACGCACTGCTGTGCGCTGAATCAGAAGCAAGATACAGAATCAAGCTGCCGAATGACTAAACAGTGTATGACGGTCGATGGACGAAGAATGAAGTAAAAGTAAATTCCAGAACAGACCTTGAAACGGGAAGTTTTTTTTTTTTTTTGAAAAGCCTGCAGCTGGTTCGCCGTCAGGGAGGCCGTTATAAGAGCCGTGCCATCATCTCATGATGCATTTCTCTTCTCTGGCTCGGAAATAGCAGAAAGCGCACGGCATCCTCAGTCGCATCATACCGCGCATACAGGCCTCCCTTCTACCATCTTTGATCAGTGATCGCCATCCCATCGCACCCTCGACCGCTACGTAACTCGGTGGCTGCCGTTCTCTCTAAACAACCGGAACAAACTACCACGCGCGCGCTCGACGAGAGATGCATCCCCTTCGCCGCGCGCGGGTTCTCTTGCTCCTCCTCTACGTCTTGCTGTGCGCGCCGATCAACTGCGGCGCCGCGGCCACATTGCCGGAGCCGGCGCTGGTCTTCCCCTCGGCCACTCCGGCGCAGCGCACCGGAACCGGCGGCGCGGGCACGATCCCGGCGTTCCCGGAGCAGTCGGACACCGTGACCTCCGCCACGTGTCCGCTCGCCCCCGCGCCGACGCTCCTCCCGGCCGTGCGGTCCTCCTGCGACACCGACGACGACGGCGCGATGCTGCCCCCGCGGCTGCGCTGCTGCCCGGCGCTGGCCGCGTGGCTGTTCGCCGCCTACGCGCCCACCGCGCTCGCGGAGCGGCCCGCGAGGTCGGCGGCCGTCGTTGACATGCCCGTGCCGCCCGACGACTCGGAGGCGTGCGCGGGCGCCGCGGACCGCGCGCTGCGCGCCGAGGGCGCGGCGCTCCCGCGCCTGGCGCGCGGCAACGGGACGTGCGACGTCGCGTTCTGCTACTGCGGGGTGAAGCTGAGGCGGATGGCGTGCGGGCCGCCGGCGGCGCAGGGCGGGCTGTGGGCGCCGACCGACGAGGTGGCGAGGAGGCTGGAGAGCGACTGCGCGCGGCCCGGCGTCCCCGGCTGCTCCGAGTGTCTTCGTGCTCTTACTACGGTGAGATCCTAAAACTGGAACCTGAAAGCCATGCATCGTGCATGAACATAATTACATAACCCTTAAACTAGTTGGAAAACCGAGCATTGAACAATGCCTGCCGGCTTCCATTCCGCCACTGTTCTTTGATTGATTTCACTAGTTCCAGTTCCAGTCCAGACAGACGGTCAGTGTCCATGGATGGTTATCTTGCAATTGCAAGCTTGAGGACTAGTGGGTAGGGCACACGAGGCAAGCGTCTTCATTAGTTCATTGAACACAGCATGAAACCACCACACTGCGCATTCTCCATATTGTATTGCCGGCTTTCAGATGCTTTTGAGACATGGCGTCGAATGCAAGTCAAGGACGGACACTGCAACCACGGGGCTACAGTACCTAGTGTCTCCGTCTGCATGCTCGTTATTGCCTACTTGCAAGCTGCAACCATGATTGTGGCGTCACTGCGGTGCGAGTGAGTGGCCATCAGTAATCGAATGATGAGATCTTAAGTCCGGGCCTGTCGAGTAGGGCCTGGAGAATGATTTGTTGGAACACGCCTATAACCATTTTCATTGCCTGCAGAGCATTTTGGGCCCAAAGACGAACTGAAAAATCTCAGTGTCCTTAGAAGAAGGATCGTGCATCCACTTTAGTCATTTGTTAAAAGGCTTTGATTTGTTTATACGGAGTCATACTAATCATGACCACAAATTGGACTTGGTTCCCTAGAGGCATGTTGCAGCATGCACATGACGACTAGTACACTGTACTCCGCCGCTCCCGGCGGTGCTTGCTTGTCGCTACATGTTTGGCACGTGCGTGAGTCAACAGTACCGGGGTTTGTCATCTCTCTCTGTCTCTCTGCATCCAAAATGTAAATGGCATGTGTAACGCGATAACTTGTATGACTGGCTGACATGGTCAAAGTTACATTAACGTCGATGTAAATATGCATTTGTTGCGTCTGTATCATGCGTCTTATATGGGGTCTCAACATCGCAGATAAAGCCCCACCCCGGCGGTGGCGCGGCGGCACCCGCGGGGAAGAAGCAGGCCGGCCGGCCGAGCGAGAACGACCGCGACTGCCAGCTCATGGGGATCACGTGGCTGCTGCAGCGCAACGCCACGCGCTACGGCGCAGCGGCGACGGCCGTGATCCAGGCGCTGATGGCCGTGGACGAGGCGTCCGCCGCGGGCGTCGCGGCAGCAGCCGCGGCCGGGCCCTCGGCGGCGTGCTCGCTCCGCGTGGACGACATGCCCCTTCCGGCCGAGTACGCGCAGCTCAACGGGTCCGGCGCCGCGCGTGGCGTCTGCCACCAGCTGATCTTGTTGCTTGCCGTTCTGAGCTTCCGTGTCGTGTACTCGCTGTAGCACTTTACTCTGAGACTGAATTCAATTTCACCAAACGCGCAGTTTATGTTTATTTGTTATGAGTATATAACCAATTCCTTAACCGTGATACTACTGTAAATTTCTAAAAGGGTGAAGTATAACTCAGAACCTGATATGAAAACTAATAAATAAAGATGAGGCCACACACACTAGGAGTCCTTCACTGCACAAGGATCCAGCCGACCAGCCCGCTAGGAGTTGGGCCAATCTGCTCGCTCAGCCTGGTCCAATGTATCTGTTGATGGGCTGATCATTCAGACCCATCTCTCGTGATCCAGTAATATCTAGTTTCATCCCCACGCCTTCTCTCTCTCCTCTTCGCTCGGCCGCCATTGCTGGCTTGCTGCTCCTCTCCACTCCAAGGTATCGTCAGGCTCCTTGCGGTACGTCGTGGGCACAGCGCGCGCGTCTCCTTCGCAAGTGCCAGCAGTAGGGGGTAGTCAACGTCGAGCGTCTCCGCCGGGACTACACACGGCCTCCTCTGTTTATTGAAGGCGAAGCAGACGGGGCTGCGGGCTCCTCCCCGGTCCCGCGCCATCTCCGCCGCCTTCGTCGGTCTCTTCCGCCGCACTTGCGGTGTGGACCGAGCCCGCGCTAGCAGCGGGAAGGCCTTGGGCTGTAGTAGAAACTTAATGGTATTTCCGTCCGCGCTTCACGAATTGGGCGCCGCGGAGAATCGCGAAGCGTCTCTACTGGCTCCATGATCGCCTCCTCGTCCTCCTCTTCACTGCAGTCATGGTTTAAGGTAGTATTCTGCTTTGTCTCGCCTGTTAACTTGCTTAACCGGGCCCATATCTTATCTGACATGAGGTCGGTTCACAAAATCACACTTCAGGTTGGCAGTGATAATAATTTGGCGAGGGTGTTGTCCTTAGGGTTTCGGAGGGCCCCTCCTAGAAGGATCGGTTCCAAAATGAGGTATCCTTTTCTATTGAGACACTAGTATTTCCCCACTACTATGGCCTAGGAGCTGTGCCTGAAAGATGCTTGGTGAATAGGGACCGATGACAAATGAAATTTATTGAATGGGTTGGGCTGCAGGTTCAGGAACGCTCTCAGTTCTAAGCTCTTCCAGTGGTGTTCCCGTGAGAACCACACATCTGTGCGGAAGCTGCTGCTGGTGGATGGCATCTCAGAGAAATCAAAGCTTCTGAAGAAAGTATGTGGTTCATCAGCACCTGATTGCATGTAACATCCACTGTTATCGCCTTTATATGTCTTAACACCCCATTCCACGGGTGAAGCATGATGTGAACTCTACTCAACAATCTTCCTCACCCATGGAATGAGCTTATTGTTATTATTTTTCTGCAAACAATGAGCTTACTATAAAAATGCATACTTCTGCAGGTGTCTGTTTTGATGGGTTATAGTAATACACACGATTTAGTTGATCAACAAAGGGCCCGCAGAGAATCTGCTACAGAGTTGATCAAAGTCTTTAAAGAAATCGACTTCTCAGAAATATCTTCAAAGTTTCCAAGCATAAAAATTGGTGACGCGACACCTATTGAACTATATGATGGTTCAACTAGCATAAAGTGCAAAGAAACTGTACTTTCTGAAAACCTCACAAGTTTCATCCAGGACTCTGGTATAAATTTGGATTCAGCTTATGAATTTCCGAAGGAATCTTATCCACTGAGTCAGACCCTCACAAATGCAGATGATCAGTCAATAATTGAAGAGAGTTCTCTCACAATACAGCATAATTCTGAGGAACCTCAAACCCTAATAAATGTAGATGATCTTTCAACAAGTGAAGATAATTCTCTTTTGATGCAGCATACTTCTCAGGAGCCAGCAGTTGACAGGGAGGCTTGTCCTGGGTCATCATTATCTGATGCTATAACTCCTTGTTATAGTATTTTGGATAAAAGTATCAGGTGCTTGCCTGGAACAACTACCAGGCAATATCGCCTGCTAGAGGAGGGTGGTTTCCATACGGTATCAATATTCCAGCCACTCCATCTTTCTTATTTGGTAAAATCATAAATTTCTTTTTTATGTAATTTCTGTTTTCCTTTATAGGTCCGCAAACTATTGCAGCATTTTCCTCGAACCTATGCAGATCTGCAAAACCCGGAAGGTCCTATAGATGATGGGCAGTACATTATGCTTGTTGGTACTATTATGTCTTCCAGGTAATTGAGTCTTACACATATTTAGGTTTAGAGCTATACAATAAAATACATGCAGAAGGTGCAGGATTTTTTGTAAAAAAATGAGTAATTTTATTCATCAGATATCTCAGATGGTCAGACGTACAATAGACAAACTTAAATGAATTTCTAAAACTGTCAAAATAATCAGAATCAAGTTTATGCTATGAACTTGATTTCGAGGGTGGAAGGAAGAAGCTTTTCTGAAATAAACATGGAATCTTCTGAGATTCTAACATTGTACCCAACGTTTCATGGGTCTATTTTCCCTACAGATATGGCCTTGCCAAGGCAGTTGAATTCAGTTAGTCTTGCTGCCAACACCTGAACTTCCCATTCATGGAAGTTGGTCTCCGGATTCTCTTTCACTACTTACAAGTCAAATAATATTTCCTCGACAGCTCTTTGACTGCCTTGATAATATGCTGAATTTATGCTATGGGATAATTCATAAACGACATTTCCAAAAAAAGCACTAGTATTGTTCTTACTCAGGTGGAACTGTTGGAATCTCCACGAAAAAAGAAAAAGATAGAGCTGTCAAGTCTGCTTCAATACATTTTTTTGGAAGGGCTGAAATTTTTTAATTGTAACAAATTTGTTTGTTGCAGCTGTTAATTCATGTTTTGGTGTCCGCCTCTGTGGGTCAGATAAGATAGTTGTTTCCATTTGAATAGTATAATTCATTGGTGTTGCTGATTCATAAGAAAAATGTAGAACTATATACTTTTCTAAAAAGGTAAAAAGTTGATATATGATCCCGAATGATTACCAAATATGCAGTTCAAAAGTGGAATAACATTTCATCGTATTTTAAATCCCCTAGTCCCTATGTTCACATATGCTAAGTGATTACCTTTATATACTAATCGTATTAGTTGTATAATCTCTAATCCGGGTACCTTCATGGACAAAGCAGTATGTCATTATGATATTTCACTATTCCTTCTTGTAAATACTGTGTTTGTGTTCTCAGGGGAGTTAAGGTTAAATCTACTTTAGGTTTTCTCGAAGTGGTTGTTGGTTGTTCCTTAGTTGAGGCTGAGTTAAGCTCATCAGTCAAGAGTACTAACTCAGGACAAGAGCAGAATAAAATTCATTTGCACCTCAAGAAATTTTTCAGTGGCATACGCTTCTCCTCTCAATATTTTCTGAACTGTATGTCAGCAAAACACAGGGAAGGGGATCTTGTTTACGTCAGTGGTAAGGTTGGTGATAATATTACTGTTATTTGTTGTATGCTATTTTTTTTTGCCCATTTGCGCTGGTGCTCCTGAATCTTGATGTGTCCCTGCAAGATGGCCCTTTTGTTCTTCATTTCTGATATTTGTTCGGTAATAATATGATATAGAGAGTTGTACCAAAACTCATTTACTCTTTGTCCAAATACACCTGTAATAATTTAATAATACTGATATATTAGCTATATTGCAGTTTTTATTTCTTGTAAAGAATTAGTGTTTTGCCTTGTGGTAAAAGGATCTGAATTAAATAATAGATGAATAACCTTTGCACTGATTGTGTGTAGATCAAAAAGGCCCTTTCTAATGGGCATTATGAGTTAAAGGAGTACACTATCGACAGGCTTCAAGAAGAAGAGGAAAGAAGCACTATGCTTGACAGGAAACCACATCCCATATACCCATCAAAAGCGGGAATTAAACCAAATTTGCTGGGCCTCTCTATCTCCAGGTCAGTGTTTGCTGTGTGCATTTTTTTCCTTGACTTCCTTATTTTTTAGTGAATGTTGACCCTGTAAGATATTTCCTTTTAGGCAATCATTATTTGGATACAATATGTTCATAAAACTAGGTTAATGTTGTTGGCACCCGTTCTATTACTCTGCCTGAATTTAGATTGGCTGAAATGGAAAAGTGGATTACTGGTCATGATAAGTTGCTTCTTGATTAAACTGAGAAGGAGAAGTTCATTTTAGTTAGCATTAGCATAAGTTTAGAAAATATCAAATTTTCATCAAAGGTGGGTGAGTAAATTACATCATGTTAGCATTTTAAGTAATGACTGCAAAGTGCAACCCATAAGTGAACCACCCTTTTACCTTACGTATAGTTACAGATTCACACATTACATCAAGCTATGTAACAATTTGCAATTATGCACAGGGCCTTGGAGATGCTGACCCCAGATGTTGATCCTTTGCCTCCCGAGGTTCTCAGCAAATTTAACCTGCCCAATCTCTTTGACGTAAGTTATGCAATGAATGAATGGTACACTTGGTAACTGCTATTTTGGTGCACCCACAGGGCCACAACAGTATGAACATATATTGATAACTATTGGGATAGTAGGATCACCCTACTGGACATGTTTCATCAACTATTTTTACCAATACAAGAGATGTTCCGTTAAGCTCTAGTTTTGAGCATTTAGTAAAATCCCTGTCAAACTTTAGCTGTTATCGGAATGGCGGTCAAACTATTGTAATATTGACAGACAATTTAATGTAATAAATCAGACATATTAAAAGGATCAGTAAATGTGATTTTGTTTAGGCAGTCAAAAATGGCATGGCCACATGGCTTGCCATGTCTCTGCTCTCATAAATAATATATTCACTAATACATTTTGATCAATTTTAGGCCTACATGGGAATTCACAAACCTAAAACTCGAGATGAAGCTGATTTTGCTCGGAGAAGGCTTATATTTGATGATTTCTTTTACCTCCAGGTATCTTTGTTGCTACCAGCCTTTCTACTTCATCACATATGAAAATTATATTTAAATTTTTAATATAGTTGGTGGTATTTGTGCAACGGCTCTTTGTATGCATGTAGAAATTTCAGTAAAATGGCATGTCCACATTCCTTGCAACAATATGTGTTATTATTTCAGTTGGGAAGACTATTCCAAATGCTTGAAGCAGTTGGGACATGGGTTGAGAAGGAGGAATTGCTATTCAAGTGTAAAAATCATGAGCTGAATGCTGTTGGTGTAGATGATTGGTCTCCTCTGTCTAAGAAATTGTTGAAGGCTCTTCCTTATTCACTTACTCCTAGTCAATTAAATGCTGTTAGAGAGATTATATGGGATCTTAGAAGACCAGTTCCCATGAACAGACTGTTGCAGGTAATTGTTGTTTGCACCTTTCTTAGTTTGTTAACCAAACATTTCTCTTGTTTCTATACTTTTTATCATTTTTTGTTTCTGGTACTAAACCCTGATAACTTGTGGTCTTAAAATCATTGTCATTTGATCTATGTATCCTGTTCCAATCTTGTTTACTTTAAATAATTTGCTTAGAGTAGACAAATAGAAATGTTCTCTGCCATACTTTCCCATGTCACCTTTTATTTTGAAAATATGAAGTACAATTTTTGAATTTTTTGTTCCAGTTCCTCACCGACACCATTTCCATTTTTAGATATGATATTCTATGAGTTGAAAAGTGTTGTTTCCCATTTAACATCATGGAATTCAAGTAGAGCTACATCTTCCTAGAGATCTAAAGTTGACTTACCTCATATATTGCTTTCTACAGTTTACGAGATGTGATTGTTCATTGGTCATGATGGGTGGTTCAGTTATAAGGAATTTTAAAATAAGCTACTAAGAAACTGACTTTAATAAGGATTTAATGCCAGGTCATGTTCTTTTTAACCTCTCTGCATAAGTCGTAAAAAGAAAACAAAGAGAAGCGGTAGGGCTACTGTTGTACTATGCCTATATTTGGTATAGATTATATATAAACATGTTTTTTTTTACGCGAACATTTGTTGGGTCCCCCACCGGCGACAACATATTTACATCAAATAAAAGGTATTGTTAGCTTTGTACATGTATACTACAAAGTAAAGTGAAACAAAATAAAAGGGAGTCAAACTAAGCAAATGTTGACGGGAACATTTGTTGGGTCCTCTCGTCGATAGCTTATTCGTCGACTACTTTGTCGTCGATCTCGCTTGTACCCTCCTTCGTCCGTAGCGCACTCGTCGATCCTCACTGGCGTCGCGCCATGGAGGAGGAGTACGCGACCTTACTTGCCAACCAGACCTGAGACTTGGTGCCACGTCCTAGTTGTGACAACATTGTGACTTACAAGTGGGTGTTCTCACACACAAGAAGAAGACAAATGACTCTCTGTAGAGGTACAAGGCTCGATGAGTCCTTCGGGGTTTCACTCAACGCTCCGGAGTCGACTACGACGATACCTTCAGTCCGGTGTTGAAGTCGGCTACTGTTCACACTGTTTTGTCATCGGCTCTCTCACGGTCTTGACTTGTCTAACAATTGGATGTAATAACTTCTTCCTTCACGACACTCCGACAGAGACAATATACTGCAATCAACCGTCATAGTTTGTTGATTCAGCTCATCCGGACATGGTCTGCAAGCTGAACAAGTCCCCGATATTTTCTGAAGCGGACACACCAACCTTGCTATAGTTAGTTTGTCTCCTTGATCTCGCTAGGCTTTGCAGAGAGCCAGATGCCAAGTCGAGGTGTTCGCTCTTTGTCTATCAACGTGAGGATGACACTTTGTACCTCCTCCTGTGCGTCGATGACGTTGTCCTCACGACATACAGTCCGACTCTCCTACATCGTACCATCTCAACCTTGCAACAGGAGTTTGCTATGAAGGATTTGAGTTAGCTTCACCATTTCCTAGATATTGCGGGCACCAACCCGATAGCCTAAGCAGTGAAAATATTGTGTGGATATCCTTGAGCGGGCATACATGGTTGATTGCAAGCTGTTCTCTACTACCCATCCGGTACCTCACTTTCACCAGACCAAATATCTCCTACGTTGTTCAACAGGTATGCTTCCACATGCATGATCCTCGAGAGCCGCGCCTGAAAGTGCATCTAGGACTCCCTTGTGGGTTTTGGATGATTTATGACAAGCAATTGGGATCCTAATTCTTTTGTTGAGATGAATGCAGAAAAATGATGAAAGATGAGCAAAGTGCCAAAAAGAGGAAATTGAGAAGGAAAATGGATTTGAGCTCAAGGAGAAGAAACTAGTAGTTTAGTATGTGTGGAGTGTGTTAAGGAAACACACCCAAGAGCTCAATCTCATTTAATCACACACACACATGCACAAAGCTATACAGGACCGGACTAGTCCGATGTCCACCGGACTAGTCCGATATCACATTCTGCACAAGATCGGACAAGTCCGGTCATCACCGGACTAGTCCGATAATTCTTCTGTTCCACTTCGGACTAGTCCTCCCCAGTGCGGACTAGTCCTCAACACAATGCACAAGTCACTAGATCGGACAAGTCCGGTCTCCACCGGACTAGTCCGATATCCTTTCTGATCCACTTCGGACAAGTCCGGTGTTTACACGGACTAGTCCGATATACACACTGATCTAAATCGGACAAGTCCTCCAAGTGCGGACTTGTCATCCTAAACACTAAAGGTTTCACAGGTCCGGACCAGTCCGATGACAATCGGACTAGTCCGAAGTTTTCCAGCAGTGAAATCGGACAAGTCCGTTTTCAAACGGACTAGTCCGATATTCCTGGACACTTAGGGTTTGCTTCTCACAGCGCACCGGACTAGTCCGGTCACCACCACGGACTAGTCCGAATTTTCTGAACCCTAACGGTAACTTCCAGAAACCCCTTATAAATAGAGGTGCACGGCCCACTTTCAAATAACTCTCGAACCCTAGCGCCGTCACACCTCCCAAGAGCCTCAAAAACTACCTCTCTCCACAAAACCAAGTGCTAAATTGATCACTACATTGAAGATCACTTGTAGATCATTGGAGAGGGCACTTGATACGCGATTGAGCTCTTGGTTTGAATCTCTAACACACTCTTGCATCTCAGTTTGTATATTTTGAAGTGTGTTATTGGTGGTCTTGAATCTTGTAATCAAGGGAGCGCTCAACTTGTGAGATCGCCCCTTAAACTCGGTGATTTACCCCTGTGTGATTAGTGGAAGAGGATTGGCCTTCGTGGCGATCCGAACGAGGGAAGGGTTGGTGAAGACCCGGCCCTTTTGTGGGCTCCTCAACGTGGACGTAGGCTGCCTTCGTGGTAACCGAACCACGGGATAAATCTTGTGTCTTTCATTTGTGTTCTTTATTCTAGTTGATCAACATTATCTAGGGTTTGATTAGATTTGTTGAATACAAAGTTAATAGTTGAAATAAAGTCATATTCTTAATAGAATCTGTTACACAACTATTGAACTGATCACAAAGTTTATATTTCCGCTGCAAAAGTCAACAAACAATCAAATTGACCTAACTTGATCAACCTAGCCCGTAAAATCCGGACTAGTCCGCACTTTACCGGACTAGTCCGTTATATCTGTTTTTGATCTCGTTGTTGAAGTGTTACAGGAACCGATAAAATTCAAGAAGGCCTATTCACCCCCCCTCTAGGCCAACATTCAATTGGTATCAGAGCAAGGTTCTTCAAGAAAGAGTGCAACCGCTCGAAGAGATCATGTCGGACATGAAGGAAGTCCAAAAGATCAACAACCAGGAAGAGATGAACAATGACAAGCATCAAAAGCTTGAGAAGTATCTCGAAGCCATTCAAGACTTTGACGATGATGATGAGGAGACATTGGAGCTGAAAGCTCTCCTTAGAAAGAAAGCGCTTTCCAAAGGGAAAGCCAAAGTTGAAGAAAAGAAGAAGGGGAGTAGTCACACCGACTACTCTCGATATCCTTTTAATTATGACCGTTTAAATTCTAACAGCAATCACTATCTATCCATTCCCCTTGGAAAAGCCCCACACTTCGATGGGAGTGACTACTCTATGTGGAGGCAAAACATGAAGATGCACTTGATTTCCCTTAACCCAAGTTTATGGCATATTGTGTGCACAGGAATCAATATCCCAGATGACGACGAAGAGCTCACGCCAAGTCAAGAGCAAGCCATCCACAGGAATGCACAAGCCGCAGCCGTCATCACCTCATCTCTAAGTCGAGATGAATTCACAAAGGTGGACGGATTAGAAATTGCCAAAGAAATCTGGGATACCCTACAAACAGCGCATGAAGGTGACAGACATGTGAGGGAAGCCAAGATTGAAATGATTGAGGGCGAACTAGGAAGGTTCGCGATTGAGGAAGATGAGTCACCCCAGGACATGTACAACAGACTGAAGACTCTCGTGAACAAGGTTCGATCATATGGGAGCAGAAAGTGGAATGATCACGAGGTTGTAAAGCTCATCCTTAGAGCTTTCATGCCTCGCAATGTTACACTTTGCTCTATGATCCGAGAGAGTCCGGGGTACAAGAAAATGACTCCTGATGAACTGCTTGGCAAGATCATTAACTTTGAGATGATGGAGAAGCAAGCCAAGCACGTAAAAGAAATAGCCGACCTCACATCGGCCAAGAAGAAGGGAGTTGCCCTAAAGTCCTCACTCAAGCCTTTATCCAAAGAAGCAAGAGAAGCACAGCTTGAGGAGGACAGCGATGATGAAAGCAGCGAGCTAGATGAAGAAGATATGATTTTGTTCATGAAGAAGTTTAAGAGAATTATGAAGAAAAGACAAGGAACAAAATCAAATGAAGCAAAATACAAAGAAAGGACGAAGCCAAAGATGAGGCGGGCGTGCTATAACTGTGGTGAATACAACCACTTTATAGTCGACTGCCCGTATGAGGACAATAAGAAGAAGAACAAAGAGTCCAAGCCTCAAGCAAAGAAGTTCTTCAAGAAGAAGAAACAAGCTGAACAAGCACACATTGGAAAGGAATGGGACTCAAACGATGAGTCTTCATCGTCCGATGAAGAAGAATTGGCTAGCATAGCCATCGAGAGCGTGTCCAAGAAACCCACACTCTTTCCCACGCTCGGTGCAAAGAAGGCAAATGGGACTTGCCTCATGGCTAAGGAAGGTAAACGCAAGGTAAATATCAAAACTCCTTCCTTACATTCTTATTCAAGTGATGATGATTTAGATAGTGATGAAGATATGCTAGCTGGCTTAGATAGAAAAACTGCTGCAAAAATGAAATTCTTGCTTAACCAACTTGTTGAGAAGGAAGAGCTAATCGATCGTCAAGAAGACATGATTATCTCCCAAAAGGAGAAGCATGTGGAACTTGACAATCTTCTAGTTCATGAAAAGGAAAGAAGCCACTCACTAGAGCTTGAGCTAGCTTCAAGCAAGAAAACTTGCTTGGAGCTAACCAACTCAAATGTAGCAATCAAGGACCAACTTGATGACCTGATCGAGGTCAACAAGATCCTTGAAGTGCAAATTGAGTCACTCAAGCTTAGTGAACCCTCCTCCTCTTCAAGCCTACCTTCTCAATCCACTTCAAGTAATAATACTCATATCTGCAAATGTGAAAAGATAAACACCAGGTTGAAAGAAAAGTCCACCTCCACAAAGGACAAAAACCCTACCCAATGTGTAATATTTGACAAGAAAAGGATCAACTATGCACGTAGTGCATATTTGGTCCAAAGACCTCCAAATGTCAAGTATGGCATTGGTTATTCCTATGATGGAAAGCAAAGAGCTGGAAATCATAAGAATAACAAGGGAAAGATTACCTTTGTGAAAGGAGGACCCTCACAACCCGGCAGCACGAAAACTAAAAATCTGAACTCTCATGAAAAACGGACTAGTCCGGTTGTGGTCCGGACAAGTCCGGTCATCCGGACAAGTCCGGTCACACAGACTAGTCCGACCAATAATCAGCAACAACTCCTGTTTAAAACCTTCGATGCTTCATATGTATTAATGAGAAACAATATTGGTAAAGTGTATGCTTATTATGCTGGGCCACGCCATGGGAACACAAAATCCCATGTGTGGGTGCCCAAATGTATTGTCACTAACCTCCAAGGACCCAAGCTAGCTTGGGTACCTAAAACCAAGGCGTAACTTGTTTCTGCAGGCCTACTCCTCCGGTGGATCCAAATGGGTGCTAGACAGTGGATGCACAAACCACATGACCGGAGAAAGGAGGATGTTTGTGGAGTATGAAGTGAACGAGGACCCAAATGAAGGGATCTACTTTGGAGACAACAGTCAAGGGAGGGTCCTCGGTACCGGTAAAATAGCCATATCCTCTGAACATACTCTTTCACATGTTTTGCACGTTGAATCTTTAGATTATAACCTGCTGTCCATATCTCAATTGTGCGACAAGGGTTATAATTGCCTGTTTACTAACGAGGGTGTGATCGTCTCAAGAAGGAGTGATGGTTCTATTGCATTCAAGGGTATGTTGAAGGGAAAGCTTTACCTTGTTGACTTCAACAAGGATAAAGCCGAACTCGACACATGCTTGATTGCAAAGACCAACATGGGTTGGCTGTGGCATAGACGGCTGGCACATGTTGGTATGAGGAACCTTCAAAAACTCCTCAAGGGCGATCACATCCGAGGTTTGAAAGATGTTGTGTTTGAGAAAAACAGGCCATGTAGCGCGTGCCAAGCAGGGAAACAAGTCGGAGCACAGCATCCTGCGAAGAACATCATGACCACAACAAGACCGCTCGAACTACTTCATATGGACTTGTTTGGTCCAATTGCTTACATAAGCATCGGCGGTAACAAGTATGGTTTAGTTGTTGTTGATGATTTTTCCCGCTTCACTTGGGTGTTCTTTTTGCATGAAAAATCAGAAACACAAGGGACACTCAAGAAGTTCTTCAAGCGAGCACAAAACGAATTTTCATTACAAATCAAGAGTATTCGGAGTGACAATGGCACGGAGTTCAAAAACATACAAGTGGAGGAGTACCTTGATGAAGAAGGAATCAAGCACGAATTTTCAGCACCATACTCCCCACAACAAAATGGAGTTGCCGAAAGGAAGAACCGCACGCTCATAGAAATGGCAAGAACTATGCTCGATGAATACAAGACTTCGGACCGATTTTGGGCGGAAGCAATCAACACAGCTTGCCACGCCACAAATCGCCTCTATCTTCATCGACTACTAAAGAAGACCCCCTATGAGCTACTCACCGGTAACAAACCGAACATTTCATATTTTCGAGTTTTTGGTTCTCCTTGCTATATTTTAAACAAGAAGCCCAGGACTTCAAAGTTCGCTTCGAAGTCCGATGAAGGTTTCTTGCTTGGCTATGATTCGAACACTTACGCCTATCGTGTCTTCAACAAGTCCTCCGGACTTGTTGAAGTGGCACGTGACGTAGTGTTCGATGAAACTAATGGCTCCCAAAAGGAGCAAGTTGATCAATGTGAATTAGGTAAAGAAGAAGCCCCCTATCAAGCATTGAAGAGAATGGCTCTAGGCGAAGTACGACCACAAGAGTCAACGTCACAAATACAAGATGAAAGTGAACCACAAGATGAAATCAACCATCAAGGGGGAGCCTCAATACAAGATCAACCACAGGAGTACGAACGTAATGAACAAATCAACGAGGACAACAACTCAGGGGGAGAAGAAGATGATCACCAACACACGACTCCCCAAGTACCACACCCAAGAGTGCACCAATGCATTCAAAGGGATCACCCGATCAACAACATCATCGGCGACATCCAAAAGGGAGTAACCACTAGATCTCGCATAGCAAATTTTTGTGAACATTACTCGTTTGTCTCCTTTTTGGAACCCCGCAGGACTGAGGATGCATTGAAGGATCCGGACTGGGTAGTGGCGATGCAAGAAGAGTTGAACAATTTCAAGAGAAACGAAGTCTGGGAACTTGTGGCAAGACCCAATGCAAATGTTGTAGGCACCAAGTGGGTCTTCCGCAACAAGCAAGACGAACACGGTGTGGTAACAAGAAACAAGGCACGACTTGTGGCCAAAGGTTACTCACAAGTCGAAGGTTTGGATTTCGATGAAACTTTTGCTCCAGTAGCTAGGCTTGAATCAATTAGAATATTACTTGCATATGCTACTCACCATGATTTCAAGCTGTATCAAATGGACGTGAAAAGCGCCTTCCTCAACGGACCGATCAAGGAGGAGGTGTACGTGGAGCAACCACCCGGGTTTGAAGACGAAGAGTTCCCCCATCACGTGTATAAACTGCGTAAGGCTCTCTATGGCCTCAAACAAGCTCCTAGAGCTTGGTATGAGTGCCTTAGAGATTTTTTTAATAGATAATGGTTTTCAAATTGGCAAAGTGGACTATACGTTATTCACAAAAAATCTGGATAATGATCTTTTTATTTGCCAAATATATGTTGATGATATAATTTTTGGGTCAACTAACCAATCCTTCTGTGAAGAGTTTAGCAAAATCATGACAGAGAGATTCGAAATGTCGATGATGGGAGAATTGAAGTACTTCTTGGGATTCCAAGTGCGACAACAAAGGGAAGGAACTTTTATAAGCCAAACCAAGTACACGCAAGACATCCTCAAGAAGTTTGGCATGGACAAAGCAAAGCCGATAAAGACTCCCATGGCAACGAATGGGCACTTGGACCTCAATGAAGATGGAACGAGCGTCGACCAAAAGGTATATCGCTCCATGATTGGATCTTTACTATATTTATGTGCATCTAGGCCAGACATCATGTTGAGTGTTTGCTTGTGTGCAAGATTTCAAGCCAACCCCAAGGAATGTCATTTGACAGCCGTTAAGAGAATCTTAAGATATTTAGTTCATACACCCAACCTTGGTCTTTGGTACCCAAAAGGCTCAAAATTCAATCTCATTGGGTATTCCGATGCAGATTATGCCGGGTGCAAAGTAGATAGAAAAAGTACTTCCGGCACTTGCCAATTTCTAGGAAGATCCTTAGTTTCTTGGTCATCCAAGAAACAGAATTCCATTGCATTATCCACAGCCGAAGCGGAGTATGTTGCAGCCGGGAGTTGTTGTGCACAACTTCTTTGGATGCGACAAACTCTAAGGGATTATGGTTACAATATGAACCATATTCCTCTCCTTTGTGATAATGAGAGTGCCATTAAAATAGCACACAATCCAGTTGAGCACTCTAGAACAAAACATATAGACATAAGACACCACTTCTTGAGAGACCATTCCATGAAAGGAGACATATCCATCTCTCATGTCAACACCCAAAAACAATTAGCCGACATATTCACCAAGCCACTTGATGAAAAACGCTTTTGTGAACTCCGAAATGAGCTAAATGTTCTTGATTCTCGGAGTGTGGCTTGAAAAGTTGCATACCTGTATGTTTCTTCAAAATTTTGATTGAATTGTGAAAATCATCCCTCTTCACTTTTCTCTCGAAAACTATGTCAATTATTAGATCTTGATGAATTTTGATCATAGTATGATTGTTGTTTGCTTACTGGTCAAATTCATCAAGATTATTTGAATTGTTTTGTCTCTCTAATCTCTAATATTGAACCTTCAAATATATATGAATGGGCTATGCATTTCTCTCCTGGTGACCACGGACAAGTCCGTGGTTACCCGGACTAGTCCGCCCATTGCAGACTTGTCCGCAGAGTGCCGGTTAGGCCGGACTAGTCCGACAGACCACGGACTAGTCCGATATAAGTCTCTGGACGACTTCGGACTAGTCCGGTCATGTCCGGACTTGTCCGATTTTTCGTGTCCTTAACCCTAGCTGCCACCAAACCCTAATTCATTCACTCTCACACTCGCCCCAAGCATTCTCTCTCTTGCGCTCGAGCTCCCAAGGCAAATACTCGATTCCTCCGTCGAAAAGCCTCAAACTTGGGCGGAGATCAAGCTTGAAGACTCGGGGATTGAAGTTAGCGGACAAGTCCGGCCTCCAACCCCCAAAATCTCAAGCCTCCTTCGATTTCTTGGTAAATTTTCTTCAAACCCTAAGAAATCGCAAATTTCTCCATTGCTTATCGTTTGGCCTAGCATTCTTCACTAGTTACATGTCCAATAGGTGTACTAAGTGTATGCTAGACTATTTTTGGCTTAGGGATCAAATTTTACCCAATCTGTTAGGTTTTTGCGGATGAACACCGGACTAGTCCGGTCCAGGTACGGACAAGTCCGGTGCACCGGACTAGTCCGTGCCTGTGCACCGGACAAGTCCGTTGTTTCTGAACCAAAACCTAATTCCTTCATTCCCTAATGCCTTCCATTGCCATATTATCTCACCAATACCTTGTATAACCTGTATTTTACCTTGATCACTCATTCTCAGATCATGTCGAGCTCTGACTACGAAATGTCCGATTTTGAGTCCGAAGTGGCACCTCGGCCCTCGGCGGGTCTTGGCAAGAAACGCCAAGAGAAACCCTCCGAGCCAGCTCCCTCACCTCCCCAAGTCAGAAGGAAAGTGTGTGTGAAGAAAGCTGCATCGAAGGCCGGCACCTCCTCAAGTGGCCTTCGACAAACCAAAGGAAAGGGCAAAGGAGTTGCCACAGGGCCAGTTGGGCCCCTCAAGCTGCATGCCCCCAGAGAAGGGGCCCGGGACCCAAATGAAGAGAAGTTCACTGGCAAGGGCAGCGAGGTGGCTGCTAAGTTGAGAGGGGTAGACTGCTATGCAAGATCCAAGCAAGCAGCAGATGGCAGATTTTGGTCCAATTTCCACTCGGACTTCTACAAATTGGTCTATTTGCCTATGAAGACCCCAGTGGTGCGCAGTCAATGGATTGACTGGGCCCACCTGGAGAAGAAGAAGTGTGCAGCCTTTGATGAGGTTATTGCAGCTGCTGAGAAACACGGACTGAAGGATTTGTTTGCCTTCAGATATAACTGGAATGATGAAGTGATTGCACAGTTTTATGCAACATGCCACTTCTCCAGTGAAGACGAGGAAAGTGTGACTTGGATGACTCATGGATCCAAGTACTCAATTACTCAAGAAGAGTTTGCCAGTTTGCTGCACCTTGAGTATGGAGGACATGACCACCTCATTATCCACAACATAGGGGTCATTGAGAGGGACAGGATGAAGTTCCTGTATGAGCCCAACTCCAAGTATGTCCCTCCCTCTACCAAGAATATGAAGCCTTTCTTTGTTGTGCTCAATAGAGTCCTCCGGAAGACAATAGCCCCCAAGGATGGGGATGCAGGGAGTGTACAAGGCTACCTCCGGACCTTGATGAGGGTCATAAGCAAGGACAGAAAGTTTGATGTGGCTGAATATATCTGGAATGATATGGTCAATATCTCAAGCACCCCCAACCGATCCTGTGGCTATGCCCCCTACTTGATGTTTATGATCGAGAAGGTCACAGGGATCGAGTTCGTGAAGGATGTGGAGCACACTCCACTGAGGCCTCAGAAGCCTCAGCCAGTAATTGTCCAAGCTCCTCCATCGCCGGCCTCAAGCCCCGAGGCACCGGCAAGACAAGAAGAAGCTGCTAGGGCTCCTCCTCCCTCCAGGGAAGCCCCTACGAAAGGATCCGCCAGTGGGATCCTGAAATACTTGGTGTCTCTTCTCTCCTCCTGCAAGAAAACTGAAGTGAAGCTTCATAAGCTCAACCAGAAGAGGAAAGAAGACATGAGATACATAAAAGCAAATGTGAAGCAGCTGAGTGAGAAACTGGAGATCAACCCAATAGGGTCTCCAGTCATTTCTGAAGACTCTGATCTGGACGTCACTGAACTCAGCCCCTTGACTACATCCGAGCTTGCCTATTTTGGCATTGGGGGCTCGAGCAGCTCCGTTCCTCCTCCTCCCTCTCAACCTCGCCAAGAAGAAAGCGATGAAGATGATGAAGACGATGAGAGGACTGACAGCGAAGAGTGAAGCCCTAGGACCTCCCTCTCTCTCTTTTTGGTGTCTTGATGCCAAAGGGGGAGAGATTGAGGGGGAGCTTCTAGACTTAGCTTTAGTTGCATAGAATGCGAGGAGAGAGTCTCCATGTATTTTCTATTTGTGATTGTAATTGTTTAACGCTATTTTCATATCATGTTTGGTCCTATGTTAAATTGCTCAGTTAATTTGCAAGTGTGTGATGAAATCTGAATTTTTGCTCCTGAAATGCTATATTCACTTGATATTAGTTGATCAATGCAAATTCTGTCATTCTTAATGCATTCATGCTCTTAGTATGCATCCCACCATAAAGAATGCACATATGAATGATTCACTTGTTGCTTGATGCATTTTTGAGTCATATGTGCACACTTTATGAAAAATCTCATTTTATACCTCATTTTGTGAAATCTCAATTGGTTGTCATCAATCACCAAAAAGGGGGAGATTGAAAGTGCATCTAGGACTCCCTTGTGGGTTTTGGATGATTTATGACAAGCAATTGGGATCCTAATTCTTTTGTTGAGATGAATGCAGAAAAATGATGAAAGATGAGCAAAGTGCCAAAAAGAGGAAATTGAGAAGGAAAATGGATTTGAGCTCAAGGAGAAGAAACTAGTAGTTTAGTATGTGTGGAGTGTGTTAAGGAAACACACCCAAGAGCTCAATCTCATTTAATCACACACACACATGCACAAAGCTATACAGGACCGGACTAGTCCGATGTCCACCGGACTAGTCCGATATCACATTCTGCACAAGATCGGACAAGTCCGGTCATCACCGGACTAGTCCGATAATTCTTCTGTTCCACTTCGGACTAGTCCTCCCCAGTGCGGACTAGTCCTCAACACAATGCACAAGTCACTAGATCGGACAAGTCCGGTCTCCACCGGACTAGTCCGATATCCTTTCTGATCCACTTCGGACAAGTCCGGTGTTTACACGGACTAGTCCGATATACACACTGATCTAAATCGGACAAGTCCTCCAAGTGCGGACTTGTCATCCTAAACACTAAAGGTTTCACAGGTCCGGACCAGTCCGATGACAATCGGACTAGTCCGAAGTTTTCCAGCAGTGAAATCGGACAAGTCCGTTTTCAAACGGACTAGTCCGATATTCCTGGACACTTAGGGTTTGCTTCTCACAGCGCACCGGACTAGTCCGGTCACCACCACGGACTAGTCCGAATTTTCTGAACCCTAACGGTAACTTCCAGAAACCCCTTATAAATAGAGGTGCACGGCCCACTTTCAAATAACTCTCGAACCCTAGCGCCGTCACACCTCCCAAGAGCCTCAAAAACTACCTCTCTCCACAAAACCAAGTGCTAAATTGATCACTACATTGAAGATCACTTGTAGATCATTGGAGAGGGCACTTGATACGCGATTGAGCTCTTGGTTTGAATCTCTAACACACTCTTGCATCTCAGTTTGTATATTTTGAAGTGTGTTATTGGTGGTCTTGAATCTTGTAATCAAGGGAGCGCTCAACTTGTGAGATCGCCCCTTAAACTCGGTGATTTACCCCTGTGTGATTAGTGGAAGAGGATTGGCCTTCGTGGCGATCCGAACGAGGGAAGGGTTGGTGAAGACCCGGCCCTTTTGTGGGCTCCTCAACGTGGACGTAGGCTGCCTTCGTGGTAACCGAACCACGGGATAAATCTTGTGTCTTTCATTTGTGTTCTTTATTCTAGTTGATCAACATTATCTAGGGTTTGATTAGATTTGTTGAATACAAAGTTAATAGTTGAAATAAAGTCATATTCTTAATAGAATCTGTTACACAACTATTGAACTGATCACAAAGTTTATATTTCCGCTGCAAAAGTCAACAAACAATCAAATTGACCTAACTTGATCAACCTAGCCCGTAAAATCCGGACTAGTCCGCACTTTACCGGACTAGTCCGTTATATCTGTTTTTGATCTCGTTGTTGAAGTGTTACAGGAACCGATAAAATTCAAGAAGGCCTATTCACCCCCCCTCTAGGCCAACATTCAGCGCCTCACTGCTGTGTAGATCCTCCTAGACCTTCAGGGCACCCTCGACTACGACCTTCTTCTCCGACTGGACTCGGCGTTCGAGCTGGTCGTCTACACTGATGCTGACTTGACGAGTTGTTCGGATACGCATAGGTCCACCCCTGGCTATGCCGTGTTCCTGGGAAGCGACCTCATCTCTTGGTCATCGCGGTAGCATGTCGTCTCCTGCTCGAGTGCTGAGACCGAGTACCGTGCCGTGACCAATGGTGTGGCTGAGGCTTCCTGGTTGCAGCGGCTGCTCCAGGAGCTCCATAGTCCTCTCGTCTGGAGCATGCTGGTCTACGGCGACAATGTCAGCGTCGTCTACCTCTCCAGCAAGGCAGCAACCCCGTCCGACACCAGCGCACGAAGCATGTGGAGATTGACCTCCACTTCGTTCGTAAGCGGGTCACCCTTGGCGACGTTCGGGTTCTACATGTTCCGACGATGTAGCAGTTCATCGACATTTCACGAATGGCCTTCCTTCGTCGGTGTTCTTCGAGTTTGGGGGGTGTTTGGCTATGTATTGTGTGTGTGTGTGTGTGTTATTGGGCCTGTCCCATGTATCCACCCCTAGGGCTATATGTACCCCTATTACCTCATCAATTCAACTAATCCAGTCATTTGCTTCTAATAGTTTTAGCCATTCATGGATGTTAAGTTAGAGAGGGTCACACTTATAGCAAAATGAAAGGGGGTCACTCTGTGTAAGTGCAAAGAAATTTGCTCTTAAAATTTGTTGGGCCTGGTATCATTATTAGTATATTGTTGCAAGCTTACAAATGATTTTCTTTATTTATTTCAGGGGGATGTTGGCTGTGGCAAGACTGTTGTTGCTTTCCTGGCATGTATGGAGGTTGTTAACTCTGGCTTTCAGGTACTGATACAACTTGAGATTTATATTTTTTCCTTGTTTACTAATCAAAGAGTTTCATCAACGAAATCCAGCTTGCTGAGTCATATTGGATGATTGACACAAAGAGATGCTACACCAAAACAGACTACAAGTGTCCTTATGGTAGTCTATTTATACATGAGATTTAGTCTGATATATTCACCTTTTACTTTCTTCTAGGCTGCTTTCATGGTTCCAACAGAGGTACTTGCTGTCCAGCATTATCAACACCTAACTTCGTTGCTGGATAAGATTGATGGAGATGAATCCAAACCAAACATTGCCTTGCTAACTGGTTCAACCTCTACAAGGGAATCAAGAATAATTCGAAATGTAAGATGTTTTATTTAGTTCTCAGGCTAGTCCCAGTGATGTATTTCATCTTGTGGTTTCCAAGGTCTCACATAATCAAGGAATCATTCATTTGATGAATAAAATAGCAACTACAATGCAGTGTTTCATTTTTGTGGTTTGATTGTTTTACATGCAAGAGAAAAACTGTGTTGGAAACAGTGTACACATGGTTTCATCTAGATGAAACTCCTTCCATCTCTCTCCTCATTAATCCCTTGCCAAATCATAAAAAATGCTGATGGCACCCTATTTTTTTTGAGAATGAAACTCCCATCGATAGTACCTTACATTCTTTCAGTTTCTCATGCATTCGTATCCTTGTGTTATGCCATGACAGGGTCTCAAAGCAAGAGAGATAGCGATGGTCATTGGAACACACAGCTTAATAGCTGATAAAACAGAATTTTCAGCTTTACGTATCTCTGTTATAGATGAACAGCAACGATTTGGTGTTGTTCAAAGAGGCAGGTTTAATAGCAAGGTAAGTTACTGGGGATTTTCACAATAATATTAGTCGTGCATTTCCTTTCTCGATATTAATTTGTTCCAGTACCGGCACATAATCTATAAAAACTGTTGGTGGACGTAAGGAAATGTCCTGATTAAAGAGTAGGTTTATTGGGATTTTTTGTCATATTTATACCTGATTTACTGGATATAGTATGAGAGGATTGTCTGTTTACTTCCTGTTGCGCATTATTGTTAACACAGTAACCAACCCACACTGATGTAGCACCTATGTTGTCAACTTTACATATCCATTTCAAACAATGGTTCGGTGGAATCATCACATAATCATTCACATATTATTAATCTGTAGAGTTGTGTGGACTGTTGTTTATGTGCATGTGTGTTTAAGAGGCCCAAACAGGGCCACCTGTTGTATGTGTATATGTACTCCTGAGAGAGGAAGATTAATCTAGATAGATATGTACCAAAATTACTTCATGGTGTCAGAGCTAGATCGAGCAATGGATATGGTGACCACAGTCCCACCTCAAGTGTGAGTGCACCAGCAGCCAGCGTGATGCGAGAGCTCAGGGCAGCAAGGAGTGCGGACTCGGCATGGAGGCACGGCGTGCAGCAGCAGCATGCTCGAGATGCTCAGATCGATGGAGGTGGCTCCTGCTTGTGCTGATTGGGGGCGATAAGAGCGTGCAACAGCACCACTTTTAATGCTGGTGATTAAGATCAACACTGCTTGAATCGGAGACAGCTTCTCGTTGCACGGCGGGAGAGCAAGCTAGGAGGCATGCTTCTGTGATTTAGGTCATAGCAGCTGGATTCACGTTGGCTGAAGAAGGCTAGGAGCAAGGGGAGCCGTGTGCAGTATCAGGTTGCCCAAAGAGGAGGAGCTGAGGTGCCATACGGAGGCTCATTGGTGGAGGAGATCAGCTGGTGGTGCTGCTACTGTGAGAACAGAATTTGGGAGAGGAGCACACATGCAACTGTGCAGGAGCCAGGAAGTTGTGCGATTGTCCAATTGAGAAGCTATAGTTGTTGGAAATCCGGTGACCTCTTCGCCGGATTTGCTGCTGAACTTGCCGCAGAAACTGATCTGCTCTAGCAGATCAGCTTGCCTGATGCTTGTGTGTGAGTGTGTGGCAGAACAGAGGGGCGCAGGAGCTTCAGCGCAGAGGGAACAGATGAGCCCTGTGCTGCTACTGCTGCTTGCTGTGTGGAGGAGTTGATGGTGGCATGCGTACATGAGGTTGCTTTTGCTTGCATAGGAAGCAGATGCAATCTGCTGTAGGCTGTAGCTGATCACGTATTCACGTGCATAGGGGTCAAAATGTATGCTACAGCAAGAGAGACAGCTTGCGCAGGGAGAGAATGTGGAGAGGAAATACTGGAAGGGATGGTTCATTAATTGGGAACTGTTGGCTATTTATAGTCCAGTTTACAACCAAATTTGTCTCTAGATGGACCCCCTAATCCTTATACAAAACTGCTGCAGATAACTTTATCTCCATCTCTAGAACTTTTTTATTACGCCTTGCTGCCAGGCGCAAGCCCCTGGCCCAGGCTGAACCAGGCCGAACAGGCCCTGGGCTGTGCCCAATGGGAAAGAATCACCAAACACTAGCAAGGAAGTGCTGGAGAGGCAAAGAGTTTTGTCACTGCATGCTGCAGCTACTAGAAAGAGAGTGGAACAGAGGCAGCTCAAGTGATTTCTAAGTTTGAACTATCAACTATGGGTGAAAATCAGGGCATTGAGCAAGGGCTTGGTAAATTAGTGGAATTGCTTACTGCAAAAAAGGATGAAACCTCAACTTCGCATAAAGTCATATTTCTAACTGTATTTCAGTACTAGTACAGGACTAATCTTATTCTTTGGAAATTTTCCTTCAGAACTTAGCTTTGTGATAAGCTCCTGAGTCCATCCAAATACTGCTACTAAGCAAGAACAAAGATTGTGCTCAAAATCTTTACATTGGCATTTATGCATTCTTGTCTATTTCTTTGTTCCCGTGCTATGGTTATTGTTCTTGCCATGGAACATCATACTTGAATGGGCAACATGGCTGTCCTTGTGTCTTGTGAGCGTAAGAAAATTTCTCGTGCTGATTAGTTGCTTGTGATGTCCTTTTTTTATTTGTGCTTTTATCTTGTTTACTCGAATTTGACAGTATACTGTATTAAGCTAAATTTATTGCACTTTCTTGCAGTTATATACGCCATCCTTGAAGTTGAGTGATGAAAATACAAGTCATGACGAGGCTTCCGGTTCCCAAACATTTATGGCTCCCCATGTTCTTGCAATGTCTGCTACACCAATTCCAAGAACATTGGCCCTTGCTCTGTATGGTGATATGTCTCTTACCCAGGTATGGTACTGCAGATATGCTGGGTTCGCTAAGTTTTATTTTTTCTTGCTAAACATGAAAATCTAGTTCTTAAAATGATGTTGTTAGAACAATAATCCTAGTTTCAAATTGAACTAAAATGAGGGAGTGGGAAAGTAGATGTGATTATATGGAGTACACGGAACAAGGAAACCTCACTATGGAATGTTGTGTGAGCAGTAACCTCACAGTTACTTTTCTTTCTTCAATTGGAGGCTCAACGGTGTTTTTGTTCATCTCTAGTAGTACTATACGTTGACCGATTGCACTCAAAAGTTTAAGCTGATGGGAGAGGTTAGACGATTCATTGATACACTCCAACACTCCCCCTCATGTGAGGCTTACTTGGGCCTCAAACGTGAAAATAGGAGTGGGCATGCATCGCCAGTATTCGAACTCGAGACCTCTGACTCTGATACCATGTTAAACTATTATGTGCTGACTGGTCGTACTCAAAAGCTCATGTTAAACTACTATGCGCTGATCAGTTGCACCTAAAAACTTAAGTTGATGTGGAAAGGTAGGCAATTCACTTATACACTTAAACAAGTAGGACTAATTCGAATAACTGAGTAGCTCATCATGTCATAGTCCATATATCTAGGATCTGCCTCTTCATAGCTTCACAAATTGAATGTATAAGTACATATATACAAAAGTTAGTTTCTCACATCCAGTATTTTTCAGGTTTCACTTGTATCGAGAATCTTTACAACTGACACCTAATTTTCTTGTAGATCACAGACTTGCCTCCCGGAAGGCAACCCATAGAAACTCTTGCTCTTGAAGGAAATGATGCTGGGTTTGAAACTGTCTTCCAGGTGATTACAGTAACTTTATGCATTGTTTTCCTGTCAGATGTATATCATTTGTTTGTTTGCTGTTTTAGTTTGTATGTGGATACAGCTACATCGGCTTTTCTTATGTTCCATACAACTTGTAGATGATGAGAGATGAACTCATAGATGGGGGCAAGATCTACCTTGTGTATCCTATCATAGAAGAGTCAGAGCAACTTCCCCAACTTCATGCTGCAAAAGCTGATTTTGATACCATAAAACAAAAATTTGATGGTTACCCCTGTGGGTTGTTGCATGGTCGCATGAAGAGTGATGAGAAGGATAATGCTCTGGGTAGTTTTAGAAGTGGAGAAACACGTATTCTCCTCTCTACACAAGTGATTGAGATCGGAGTCGATGTTCCTGATGCTTCGATGATGGTAGTCATGAACTCAGAGAGATTTGGAATAGCCCAGCTGCACCAGCTGCGAGGGAGAGTAGGTCGTGGCCAAAGGAAATCCAGATGCATATTCCTGTCTTCCACTTCAAGCACCCTGCCGAGATTGAAAGTGCTTGAAAAGTCATCCGACGGATTTTACTTAGCTAACGCCGACCTGCTGCTCCGTGGCCCTGGCAATCTTCTTGGCAAGAAACAGTCCGGTCATCTTCCAGACTTTCCAATAGCTAGATTGGAGATTGATGGTGGTATCCTAGAAGAGGCGCATCTTGCTGCATTGGTTAGTTGGTTTGATGAACTTTTTACTTGCGTTGATCTGACTGTTGCTATTCTAGAATACAGAGTAACTATTTTTCTTTCCTTCGGTACCATGCAGAAAGTGTTGAGTACAAGCAAGGATCTAGCACTGTATCCACAGTTGAAGATGGAGCTCAGCATAAGGCAGCCATTGTCCATTCTTGGAGATTGACATGTACCTGTCACAGTGGAACCATGAAAACAGAAGTGGTTGAAACCTTATTTTTCCTCTAATATTGCAGTAGAGCTGCGTATGGGAAAAAGTGGTTGAAACTGGAAAGCCTTAACGTAGATATAGTAGTTCTCGCTTTGGGGCCGCAGCCGGCATGCCATCTGGTGAGCAAATCTGTTTTGGCGAAAGTTAGCTATCGCTAGTGACACATTAGTTACTGACATTGAATTTGTACTGATTACTTAAGTCCGAAACATCAAGCGTGCATCCCCCCCCCCCCCCGCCCCTCTCAAAAGAAAAAAGAAAAAAAAAAGCATCAAACATGCACATTCCAAGCGCCAGACTTGCAGACTGCAGTATAGTTCAACTGGAGTTTGCCTTTTGGCTATAGACACCATCTGACTATGAACGGAAGCTGAAAAATCTTGGCAATTATTTTCGATTTTAGGATGAAAGTTAAAAAACATCGTGAATTAGGAAAAACGATGTATATTGCATAGCTTTTCAGGCTCTTCCACGAAGGACTGTAGTATGTCGTATAAAAAAGAACTTATACATAGTTGACCGTTGACGTCTGTACTAGCGTAGAGTTGTCAGCTTGTCCTCTGTGTCTCTTAGAGCAAGGATAATGGAGTAGCCGGTTGCAGGCTGTAACTCAATGCCATGTCACTTTAGAGTCAACAGTTTAGCCTTCTTATATAATAGACTAGCTATTAGATTGACTGGAAAGTGATTGAAATAAATGCCCTGTTTTTCCTACCCCCAATCGCATGCAGCCACATCGGTAGAGTCACCTCGTAAGTGCTGCTGCGCTGGCTACTATTCTGTAGCCTGCAGTCCTCTCTCTCTTCTTTACTCCCTCATCCACGTAAGCAATATTCTGACGTGGATTCTTTTGAGCCAGCTGACTAGGCTCTATTATACCTGCTCTTAGCTTGAGTCGACGCATCCAAAGTCCAAGTAGTAGTGACTTCTCGCGCGTCCAACGCACCGAGATCACCATGGCATGCCACGTGGATCCGTTTCCACGTGGCCTGTTTTCATTGGAGTGGTGACTCGACTCGTAAGGTATCAAAGCTCGAACATAGGGAAACAATTTGGAACAGAGCACGCCCTCCCCGCCTCCCTCCCGTCATCGAGATCGTTCTCCATTCCGCGTGCTCCAGCCACTCCGCACACTAGATCTCCGAGCCCTAGCCCCTCCCACATGCCATTGCACTGAGCAGTAGCCAGCAGCCACACGCCATGGCGCTGCCTCGCACCTGTGGGATCCTAATTGCCGTCCTCCTCGCGACGGCCGTCGCCGTCCCGCCGGCAAGCGCGGCGGTGGCGAGCATCGACCTGGGCTCCGAGTGGCTCAAGGTCGCGGCCGTGCACCTCGCCCCGGGCCGCGTGCCGATCGCCGTCGCCATCAACGAGATGTCCAAGCGAAAGTCTCCAGCCCTCGCCGCGCTCGCTGACGGCAACCGCCTCGCGGGCGAGGAGGCGGCTGGGATCACCGCGCGCCACCCGTCCAAGGTCTTCGCCCGCGCGCGGGACCTCCTTGCCAAGCCCTTCCCCTACGCGCAGTCCGTCGCGCACTCGCTCTTCCTCCCCTACGACCTCGTCCCGGACGCGCGCGGCGCAGCCGCTGTCCGCGCCGACGACGGGCAGGTCTACTCGTTCGAGGAGATCGTCGCTATGGTGCTCCACTACGCCGCAGGCCTAGCCGACGCGCACGTCGGGGCGCCCGTGCGCGACGCGGTGGTCACCGTACCGCCGTACTTCGGTCAGGCCGAGCGCCGGGCGCTGACGCAAGCCGCGCAGCTCGCTGGAATCAACGTGCTCGCGCTTGTCAACGAGCACGCTGGGGCAGCGCTGCAGTACGGGATCGACAAGGATTTCTCCAACGAGTCGCGGCATGTCATCTTGTACGACATGGGCTCCGGAAGTACCTACGCGGCGCTAGTGTACTACTCTGCGTACAACACTAAAGAGTTCGGGAAGACAGTATCCGTTAACCAGTTTCAGGTAAAAATCCTCACATGGTATTTCTCGTTACTGATAAATTGCATTTTTGTTGTTGTAGATCTGAAGAAAACGTGATTCTGTTTTCGATTGGGGGATGCTGGCTTCAGAAGTTCAATAAGAATGTTAGATAGCTAAAGCTAAATGTTTGCAGGTTAAGGATGTTAGATGGAACTCTAAGCTTGGAGGTCTGGAAATGGAAATGCGTCTGGTCAATTATTTTGCTGATCAATTCAATAAGCAGCTCGGTGATGGAGTAGACATTCGTCAGTCTCCCAAGGCAATGGCTAAGCTGAAGAAACAAGTTAAGCGCACCAAAGAAATTCTGAGTGCAAATACTGCTGCTCCAATTTCAGTCGAATCCCTGTACAACGATGTCGATTTCAGGTGCACTTCTACTCTTATGTAGTTTAGATGCATGACATTTGTCCATGAAGTCCAAATGCAATATTAAAACTCATATAAATGAAATGGAAATATATCTAGAATTGTGAAACATTACTGTCAAACTAAGTCAATTTTGAAAAGAATGATATCATTATCTTTTTATTAGTTTAAAAGCTTCTCCACATTATGACCTGGAAGCTAACATGTTATGTCTACATTCGCAGCAGCATGTATACACGAATAGCTGTCAAATTCTTGGCATATGTTTTGAATCTTTTTTTCCTTCTGTAGTACATCGGTTCATTTTATTTGTATTTTTTTACTCTCGTCTTATTTTCTATTATTTTTTTTTTCAAAAATTGTTGGGTTTTCATCTCTAGCCGACCCCAACTTGTTTGGGACAAAGCTTGGTTGTTGTAGTACATCGGCTCATTTGCATCTAAATAAAGTTTTGTTTGGTTGCAAAGAAAGGCTGTTCATGGGTTTTGCATCACTTGGGTTCCTACTACACTGAAAGTTCTGCAGCCTCTGTTGAAGAATACTTGGACTAATGCGTTTATGTTACAGGAGCACCATCACACGTGAGAAATTCGAAGAGCTTTGTGAAGATCTATTGGAGCAAGCTCTAAATCCAGTTAAAGAAGTGCTCACACATTCTGGCATGAAGATTGACGATATCTATGCTGTAGAACTGATAGGGGGAGCTACTCGAGTTCCAAAATTGCAGGTTACTAAATTCAGCTATCATTTCACTTCTATTTGAGCTCAGTTTTACTGTAATCTGTTGGCTTTTATAACACTATTTTTCTTTCTATATCTCTGTGTCACATTTAGTGAGAAGCATGTTTTCAGGGTCACTACCAGCAAAATCTTACTGAAATTATAAGCATTTCTGTAACAGACTAGGTTCATTCTGTTGCCCACAAAACAATAACACTAAACTTTCATGACATTCAGCATGATTGTGCTATTGTATCTGTAGGGCATATTCTCCCTGAGACCCTTCTCCATAGAAATTAATCTAATACTATTGCGTAGGTACATGCATATGCATGTTACACAGCATCATTTTCTGCCTCTTTAACATTTTATTTTTTATTCAAGAATTATCATAAATCCTTTTAACTGTATTGTATATTGCATATCTCATATTTTTTCATGAGCTCAGTGGGTTTTGTAAACTGTTGTTGCTCACGCTAAGGGATTCATTTATGTGTTCTGCATTCGGGTTTCATGCATGTCTTATGGCCTTGAAATTATAAATTTGTATGGTTTTTAGTGCACTATATATATCTTCTGTCATTTCTAAATTTTGGGCCTGCACGGTTTTTAGTGCACCACATCTTCTTATGTCATATTCTGGCCTGCTAACCATATTATTTATTCTCCTACAGGCTAAGCTGCAGGAATTTTTGGGACGACGCGAGTTGGATAGGCATCTTGATGCTGATGAAGCAATCGTTCTCGGAGCGTCACTGCATGCTGCTAACCTGAGTGATGGAATTAAGTTGAACCGTAAGTTGGGAATGATTGATGGTTCAACTTATGCATTCATACTTGAAATAGATGGACCAGATTATGTCAAGGATGAAAGCATCGATCAAGTTCTAGTGCCAAGGATGAAGAAAATGCCAATAAAGGTTAGCAATTTTATCAAATTTTGCTCCAAACTGTAGGTGAAATCTCTGTCTTGTATCTGAAAAGATGTACATATAATATCTTGATATCTGTTTGTTATCTTCAGATGTTTAGGTCTATCAGACACACCAAGGATTTTGATGTCTCTCTCAACTATGATAAAGGTTTTGAGCTGCCTCCAGGTGTTTCATTGCATAGGTTTGCGGAGTATTCTGTAACAGGCCTGACAGATGCCAGTGAAAAGTTAGTGAGCATACTGCTTTTTTTCAGCTCCTGCTCATAAACAACTAAACAACCTAAATGTATCCTCCGTCCAAACATTGTAGGCATATTTCATTTCATTAGGCTTAGGCCAAGTCTCTGGCAAAAGAATATTAATGTCATTTTTGTGATACAAAATTGTATCTATAAGAGGAATTGTTGATCAAAGGCTTATCCTAAGGAAATGTAATACGACTATGATTTCTTAACAGAGGTAGTATATCCTTGTTTGCCATTCTATGGCTGAACTGATAAAAATGATTTAGGTGATTGCTCTAGTGTTCACAAATTAATTGTTATTGATTACGGTTACGGCGACACCATTTCTATCCTGTTACTCATACCCACTAAATCTTTAACTACACTGTACAAATTTAACCAAATTTCTTGTTTAATCAGGTATTTGAGTCGTAATTTATCGGCACCTATCAAAGCCAATCTGCATTTTTCTTTGAGTAGAAGTGGAATTATTTCTCTTGATAGAGCCGAAGCAGTGATTGAGATAACTGAATGGGTTGAAGTTCCAAAGAAAATTTTGACCCCAGAGAGTAACGTCACGAGTCAGAATTCATCTTCTGAAGCAGGGCCAACTAATAGCACAACAGATACTAAGGAGAATCTGAGCTCTGGTAATGATACTAATTCCAACACAACCATTGACGAGAGTAATGATCAAGAAACCATAACAGAGAAGGTTCTGAAGAAAAGAACATTTAGGGTTCCATTGAAGGTAAGCTATAGTTCTTCTGTAATTCAATATGCTACAATGCAGAACATATTTTAATCTACATGTTAATTATATAGGTTTTGGAGAAAATGACTGGTGCTGGAACGATCCTCTCAAAGGAATTGTATTCTGAAGCAAAAAATAGGTTGGAGGCACTAAATAAGAAGGATGCTGAACGTAGGAGAACTGCTGAACTAAAAAATAACCTAGAGTCTTTCATATACTCTATGAAGGAGAAGGTACCTTTCTTTTCAGCATCTTTTATTATTCTTTGCTGAAACTCATGAAAAGGGTTTGGTGATCCCTACACTGAAAATTGTGTCCTGCCAATCTGATATATACATAGAATCAGCAGTGCAACAAAGTTTCATGATGTGTCATTGTGATCACTCTTGTTACCATTCTTATTATTTATATAATTATATATTAACTGCATGTTTGCTCGAGTTTCATAACAGCTTGAAGAAAGTGCAGATATTTTGACTGTCTCAACAGAACAGGAGAGGGAGTCCTTTACAGAGAAACTTAGCGAGGTCGGTTTAAAAAATTGTCTACAAATTAGTCTCAGCTGTCTAGCATATTTCCTATTCTCAGGCCATTGTATGATAAGTGCAGGTGCAGGACTGGTTGTATATGGACGGGGAAGATGCTCAGGCAAATGAATTCCAAGAACGCCTTGATCAACTGAAGGCCATAGGTGACCCAATTCTTTTCAGGTAATTACTTGTTTATTCCCTTGCTTCGTATTAGTTCAATGACTCAAAATAATGTGTACTCCTATCCAGATTGAGTGAGTTGAAAGCTCGACCGGCAGCCTGCAAAAATGCTCGATTGTATCTTGCTGAGCTCAAAAAGGTATCTAAGCAGAGAAGCAAATAAAGTTTGACTACAGTAACATAGAAATTGATTGCTTGATTGTTTATCGTATACGTTGGAGCTGAAAAAACACCGAGTTCTAGAGCAGAATCAAACTGTTAATTTCAATTCCATTTTATCTGTGTTGTATAATTCCTCAGTTTATGAGCGAAAGTGCATTGGTTGGTTTGTTCTTAATTCTCAAAGTAATTTTGATCTTGCAGATTGTCAAGAATTGGGAGGCAAATAAACCGTGGCTTCCGAAAAAGAGAGTGGATGAGGTAAACCTAGAACTTGAATGAAGTTTCACTCATTTTGTTGATTATGTAATTCTCATTTCTTGGTTGCGTAATGCTATCTGGTCTAGGTTGTAAGTGAAGCAGAGAAAGTAAAAAGTTGGTTGGAGGAGAAGGAAACCCTGCAGAAAAGGTATGGGCACTTGGGCCAACTTTTTTTCTCGGATATTTGTCTTAGAAGTGGCTAACTCCTTTGAGCATATTGTAGTACCCCTGTCTACAGCCCACCTGCTTTCACATCTGACGAAGTATATCAAAAAGTTCTGGACCTACAAGATAAGGTCAGCAAATTCAAACATACCATAAACAGATGCACAACTGTTAGCAACTTCTCAATGCAGCAAATATAATGGATGCTTTTTTGCCATGCAGGTCTCGAGTGTCAATAGGATTCCAAAACCAAAACCCAAGATTGAAAAGAAACCTGCAAAAGAAGAGCCTGCTAGCAATGAGAGAACCACCTCTTCAGAATCTGCGTCCAATGAGACTGAATCCATTGAAACGTCTCAGGAATCTAAAGCTTCAGAAGAGGATCAGTCTGCATCCAAGACTAACAATTCAGAACCTGAATCTCATGACGAGTTGTGAGTAGCAGAATCTCTATGTTGGAACCTCGATAGAACAAGCTGGAGAGATGCATATACCACAAGAAGGCGGTGAGAGGATAAATTCCGGTTGCTCAATTTTCCCCCAATTTTATTTTGACGACCAAACTATGAGGCAGTGTAGGACTTCAAAGAACAGTAGATGTGATAGGGCTAAATAACTTGATCCATAGCTTCTGATCGCTGTATAGCAGCTCTGTGCATGATGTAAGTTAGCGCCTGATTTTCAGAATTGCATTGTTGTACCAAACTCGTTTATTTTTATATGAGAGGGGTTTGACATCAAAATTGCTCCCACGAGCAGACATCATAACATAGATGGATGCCCCTTGTCAGAAGGCTTCACCTGCAACCTCCGAGGTCTATCGCCTCTCAGAGATCACGAGACAGCCCCGAGAGAGCGTGCAGGATTTTCTTTTCTTTTTCCAGTGCGTACAGAGGTTGAACCCCGTCTCTGGTGCAACCGACCTTAGCAGATGTATCTGAATATTGAACATTCAGACAACGGAAGCGCTTTCAGCTCTTCAGCCGCCGGCGGCACTGTAAGTTGCATGTAAGATCACAATCGGCCGGAGCGGCCATGAAGTTGAGCTGCTCACGCGTAATGAAAATGTTTGCCACGGCGAGCGCATCGCAGCTCGCGGCGGGCGAGAAGAGATGCGATCACCCGCCTCTGCTGACCTTCAACCCAAAATTTCCCAGAAAAGATGCGTCAACTAACGTGCCGTGGAAGCCCAGACACGCTAAAGTCTCCTGCGTTCGGACCCACTGTCAGCAGAACGGAGTCAGCAATGGTAGTGCTCCTTCGTTCCCAAATACTTGTCTATCATTCTCTAGTTCAAATGAACTTATTTTGAGACACAAGAAATATTACGTACTTCAACTAGGTCTGGTAATAGGCTCGGCCCAAAAGACCCTTTCACAAACTATTTCCGTACTTATCAAAATGTAAATAAATAAAAAAAATAGTCCGATCCAAATCTGACCGGCCCTTTCACTTTTCGTTTATTTTTTGGGCTCTTTACCATCCCTAATTTCAACTGGTACGAAGCCTCATCACTGCAACGAAACAATTTTTCTTTACATCGTAACAGCTGCTCTTGCAGTCGGGAAAATCAGGTATTAGCCATCAACAGCTCAACCACTACTCTGTGGGTGTACATAGCCAAAATGTAACATACCCACGTGGACCCCTAGAAATACTGCAGAACAGAAATACACAGACTGCAAACTCTCCGATACATCAAAATCTAGAGGTCTCAACTGTCAGCATGTTGTGATGTTTCCCGCTTGGTTGCCCAGGGGCCGTGGCATTAAAACACAGCAAAACGCGCAGCCTTTCCTTCAGCTTTGCATGGTTCAAAATCATCATTGTGCCCCATGATGCGAGAAGTAGGTGCAAAGAATCACATTCTCCTCTTGTACTCGAACTTCTTTCCTGTCAAGGTAAGGCAGTTAACTTCTCAACTTCTATGTTACTTGGATTCAAGCCAAGCAAAATGTCAGGTCAGTGTAGCATGAACCAATTATAAACTTATTTAATCAAACCACAGACAAGATTAAGTTCAATATTTCCTACGCTAGGTCCTGATGTTTTTTTTTCAGGAGTATTCATTAAAGAATGTTGGTAAATCCGTTCCACAACACTGCTATTCTTCAACAATTTTGTAGTTCTACTTTTGTACTCAACCAATATCATTTTTTTATCCCTGCTAATTTTATTCATGATAATTATTGCTGTGAAGAAAAAACTTCGTTCTTCTGAGAAAATTACAATCTAGCATTGCTACCAAAAAAGCCCCTGTGGAACAGAAGAAACAGCTCACAAAATAGAAGCAGAAAAAGAAAATGCAGAAATGCATTAGAAGATGCATACCATGGTGGGAAAATGTGAACCATGTTTCCTACAAGAAGATCCGCAATGTCACAAATCTTTGGACTGAAGATAATGGTCCTCTTGGTTCTGTTTTCGTCCATGCCCTGGTCTGTTGAGGCATTGCTTGTCAGGGTCAACTGCCTCAAACACAAGAAACATGACTCACAAAATGTTGGAATACATTTATACTTAAACAAGATTCAGTGAACTGGAACTTTGCATCCAACAAATTTTATTCCCATGGCTTGACAATAAACTAAAAAACAACTTTAGATGCAACACAAAAACTGTGGTTTGTCCCATAAGTCATCTGGTAGACATTCCTTTGGAGTTTGGATAAAATGCATTTTCATGAAACAAGCAGCAGGAAAAGGGAAATGTTACCAAAATAAAGCAGATGAGATTTTTTTGAAAGATAAAACCACAGACATTATTCATTTCCTGGAACAAGCAGCGGCAGACTGCTAGCTTCCCTTCCAATGAACATGACATAATCTGAACAGTAATTCCCTTTGAACCACCTGCAAATAGAAAGTTTCATATCTCTGAAAAAGACACCGTATACGAAATCCAAAACATAAAAACATGCTAACTGCTCCTACTAGATGAAGTGATGAGTTCATAGTAGCTAATTAAGGGCCAAATAAAAACCTTGTTCTCTATTATACCGTCTCAAGAACACAGCATGCCTATCTTTCTCCATTTGCATAATCTTTTGCATCCTTCTGCAGTAACCTGCTCTACTGCAGAGTAATACAGTTGAATAAGCAGAACTCCAGAGACATTTACACGGATATTTTTAAAAATATTTATCAGGATTCAGATTGATATACCCAGTTGATCTCATTGGAAGCATGGTACCCTCCATGTCTGCTGGATCAAAAACATCTTGGAATAGGTCAGTCATAGTTTGCTGTTTCACATCTTTGTTCACCAAAGTTAGGCAGTCTTCAATAAACTCCTATTCCAGGATTAAAATACGATGATGAATAGCCCAACTGGACAAAGACTAATGAATTGGCTGTCTTAATAAACATACTTCCTCCTCACTGGATGTTCCATCCGTTACATGCTCCAAGGGGTCCTCACTATCATGACTCATCTCAACTAGAATATCCGGTGTTTTCTTCGCAAAAGTAGAGAGTTTTGGATTACTTTTAGTTCTGCTGTGCTGATGCAACTGCATTTAAATGTTTAGAGGTAAGCTAATGGTTGTCTAAGAACACTGAATAATGAACAACATCACAAGAAACCCACAGAAGATGCTACCCCCATAGAAGAGCCACTTCTACCCTGTAGGTCTTCTAGAAGTTCAGCAACAGAAATATTTGCTTTCTTGGTCGGAGGGACAGACTCTGGTGGGAGATGTTCAGTGTCTTCCTTGCTATTTCCCAACAGTTCAACCATCAGTGTTTGTGAAGCTTTAGTTCGTGGCACTCTAGATGAAATTTCTTGGTCCCTAGTTGTGGTATCTGGTGCGCATTGGTTCAACTGCATTAAATTATTTCAGAGATTGTGTTGTCTAAGAGATCCAAATAATGAAATGACATGATAGGATACAAACCAAAGCTGGTGTCCTGACAGAAGAGCCACTTCTACCCTGTAGGTCTTCTAGAAGTTCAGCAAGTGAGGTACCTGCTTTCTTGGTTGGACGAACAAATTCTGATGGGAGATCTTCAGTGTCTTCCTTGATATTTCCCAACAGTTCAGCCATCTCAGTTTGTGAAGCTTTAGTTGGTGGCACTTCAGATGAAACTTCTTGCTCCCTAACTGCAGTGTCCGGTGCATGGTGGTGCAGCTGCATTGAATTAGAGGCAAGGTTACTGCTGTCTAAGAAGTAAGAACTCCAAATAATGAAACAACATGAGAAGATACACACCGAAGCTGGTGGCCTGACAGAAGGGCCACTTCTACCCTGTAAATCTTCTAGAAGCTCCGAGACTGAGGTATTTGCTTTGTGGGTTGCAAAAGCGAATTGTGGCTGCAAATATTCAGTTTCTTCCTCGATATTTTCCAACCGTTCAGCCATCATGGTTTCAAAAGCTTTAGTAGTTGGCAGCCTAGATGTGCCTTCTTGCCCCCTAACACGCAAGTTTTCAGCTTCCACATCTAATGGAGGAAAAATATATCCACGCAATGAGAATGTAGGCTTCTTCTCAGTTTTGCTCCCTGCACCAGTGGAGAAAGAGAGGAGGTCGCTTATTAGGATATTGACCCGGGATAATTTAACATGTAAAAATATTCTGTTCGTTAGAAAGATCGGAAACCTAGATTAATTATCCGTATAACAGGAGACGAAGTACTGAACTTGAGGCAGGGGTGCAGGTTCATACTTTTGCTTGTTCCAGATGAAAGGAACGGGGCACCAAGATGGTCTTTACGCACACAGGCCAACTCGTCAGCTTCTTCCATAACTTCATCCCATCCATCTGTTTTATCGTGGTCCACCATTCTGCCACTCTGCTCCCTTTGTTCTGAAGCTGCAAACGCAAAAAAAAAAGGGTTAAGCACCAGTGTGAAAATCGATGATCTCGCGCGCTGAAATGGAAAATAACCTAATCGAACGATGGCGTGGAGATTAGGGATGAGGTGCAGGCACGAAGCAGCATACACGACCACTACTGAGAGATAGGGAGGGAGGGAGAGGGGGGGGGGGGGGGGGGGATTTGATTGAGGGAGTAAGGAATTCATCCAAGCTAGCCAGGGTTACTTACCGAGTCAGGAAGAAACTGGCCCTCGGCTGGAGCGGCGCTGCCGCGGCCTGAGAAGCGGCCCCGGTGGGAGGCTTCGGTGGTGAGCACGGCTGCGCTGGAGGGAGACTGGTGGCGCGCGCGGGTTTAGTTTAGGTCAGTCTGCTAGTCTGACGAGCCGCTGAACCCAAAGCAAAATGTTTGTTTCTTTAAATATGTCCGACCCTTTTTAAAATTCTACCCAAAAAATCAATCCTACACTTAGTAACTTTTAGGTGTTGAGCTTTGATTATTTTCTAATTTCTGTTGCGTCGTGTCTCTTTTAATAATATGACGTATCTATACTCAGAAATCAAAAAATCCTAATTCTAAGTATATCTCCACGCATTTTTTCCTTATTAAAGGATCTTAACAACTTTTCTTAAAATCTGCAATAAAGCTCATCCTACACATTAGCCCTTTAATGATTTGACCAAAGGCATATGAAATTGGAAATGAAACTTCTTAGCCCTATTTATCATTAATGATTCAAAACACACATGAAGATCTAGATGCATTTTTTTAACACACAAGTAACGTCCGGATACTTCAAAAGAGTTGAGACATACAACATCTGGGAGGATCAAACCCAGGTAGATTGGCACCACAGTCCGAGACTCCGAGGTGCTAGCCATCCGACCTTTGATAGGTTCTCAGTTCTAAATGCACTTTCACTCTATGTACCAGTTACGTGTATCTAGGCCTACTAATGGGCCGGGGCCCAACCCAAATCCTAATCTAGTCTAATGTTTGTTGTCATGGATCCTATCCTATCCGGTCCGATTCCAGCCTGTTAAGCCCAATTCAATCCAGCCTTTATAAGATGTAAACCCAATTCTATCATGACCCTTTACCAAAATTCGGGTCGGCCCTAAGAATTCAGCCCATGGACCTTTTTTTATTCCTTGGTGAGTTGAACCGCCTCCTCCTCGGCCGTCTACTTCAGCACCTGCGAGCTCGCCAAGTCGCTACTCCGCCCCCACCTCCTGCCCTTCCTCATGGCCCCGCTCGCCGGCGCCAGCGGCAACTTATCCTCAGCCATCATGGTCCCCAAGGAGCTCATTACCCAGCGCCTCTAGTCCGGCGCCGCCAAAAGCAGGTCCTTGCATGTGCTCCTCCAGATCCTCCACTCCGACGGCTTCTTGGGCCTCTACGCGGGCTAACGCCGCCACCCTGCTCCGCAACCTCCCCGCGGGAGTGCTCAGCTACTCCTCCTTCGAGTACCTCAAGGCCTTCGCTCTCAACAAGAGCAGCAACAAGGAGACCCTCACCCCTGGGGAGAGCGTGCTATACGGCGCTCTGGCGAGAGGGCCATATCGGCGGCGCTCACCACCATATCGGCACGTCGAACAAAGTCATTCAAAGCACCATTGCACATTGGCAGAATCAAAGCTGATGGCGCGCACCATTTCGTCGAACACCTCGCGAGTAACTCGCGTGTTGGCGGCAGCCCTCAAGGGGGATGGCGTAGGAATCGGCATCCGGACAACTGCCCACCTCGACGACGCCCGAGGCGATTGGCGCGACAGAGCGCAGAGATGAGCGAGTTGAGTGCGGGGGTGTCGCGTTCCATGCCGTAGCGCGGCATGTCCACGACCACGAACGCCTTGAGTGGGGAGCTGCCAGGAGCGGCCGCCAGGGAGGAGAACACGGAGGCGAAGGTGGCAAGGGATAGCAGGCGCTGAGACCGCATGGAGGAGACGGTGTCCCACATGGGGTCGAAGAGGCGGTTTTTACCGATGATGTCCACGAGAAGGCTCCACGCGTAGGGGGGGGGGGGGGTGCTCGATCTCGTGGCCCAGGTGCCGGTGCCCCGCCCAGCGGAAGAAGGCGACGGCGGCGCGCGCGTGTGTGCATATAGGAGAAGCGGATCACCTGCTCGATGTCGTCGTCGGCGGTAGTGACGCGGACATCGGCGTCGTCGAGCGCCGCCTTCACGTCGGGAGCGGCGGAGGCCAGGATCTCGCAGAGGAGCCGGATCTTCGGCGGAAGATCGTGGGAGTCCTAATTCTAAGTATATCTCCACGCATTTTTTTCTTTTTTTCCTTATTAAAGGATCTTAACAACTTTTCTTGAAATCTGCAATAAAGGTCATCCTACACATTAGCCCTTTAATGATTTGACCAAAGGCATATGAAATTGAAAATGAAACTTCTAAGTCTTATTTATCATTAACTATTCAAAACACACATGAAGATCTAGATGCATTTTTTTAACACACAAGTAACGTCCGAATACTTTAGGTGAGACATCCAGTGTTTGGGAGAATCGAATCCAAGTAGATTGCCCTCGCAATGCGAGACTTCAAGGTGCTAGCCATCCGACCTCTGATCAGTTCTCAGATCTAGATGCACTTTCACCCTATGTACCAGTTACGTGTATCTAGGCGTGCTAATGGACCGGAGCCCAACCCAAATTCTAATCCAGTCCAATGTTTCTTTGTCATGGACCCTATCCTATTCGGCCCGATTCCAGCCTGCTAACACGATCCAATCCAGGCTTTATAAGAAATAAACCCAACTCTATCATAGCTCTCTACGAAAATTCGGGCCGGTCCTACGGATTCAACCCATGTACCTTTTTTTTTTCATGGTGAGTTGAACCGCCTCCTCCTCGGCTGCCTACTTCAGCACATGCGAGCTCGCCAAGTCGCTACTCTGGCCCCACCTCCTGCTATGGATGAAAACAGATTGGATATTTTCCGATCCGCTCGGGTGTCGGATCCGAAAATATCTGATCCATATCCGTTTTGATCGGACTTTATTCGGATTCAGATCGGATATACGTATTCGAATATCGGATTGGAAACGGTGCGACCAAATGTCCGTTCGAATAGTTAGATATACGTCCGAATAATCAGATAAACGGTCTGAATAGTCGGATAACGGCTGTCGGTGGTTTTGATCCGGTAGATCTCCCGACACTACTAAAAGTGTTTGCGGAGGGCGCACGGAGATTCAAAAACGTGAAATATAAAATGACACATTAGACACAAAGATTTACGTTGTTCGGGCTGCCTGAGCGTAATACCCTACTCCACGGGGTGTGTTGGTGTTGTATTGGATGTATGAACTCAACTGAGGTGACGTGAGTTGAGAGCGCGTGTGAGCCGATCTGACCAGATCATCTCTATGTATCGTCGGCCTGTCCTTTCATAGTACAACGATAGGCCGTTACAAGTTGATCTGGGCCGACATGTGGCCCCGGCGGCTACTAATATTGATACACATTTAATGCGTTTAATTACCCTTAATGGCCGAGTTACGGGTTTTGACAGCGCTGTTACTGGTAATAAGGATCGTCCGATCGTGTGTTATAATATAGTATTAATGACACTTAATCGGGTCTTGAAGTCCTTAATTCCCCTTTGAACATCCGGAGTGGAGTCTATCGGAGGTTTGAGGCTGAAGATTTGACGGTTGGACACGTGACAGCTCCGGAGCATACTGAGGAGAACAGATGGGTCTAGTGCCAGCAGACACGTGTCAGTTCCGGAGCTTCTCTAGGTCTGGGGTTAGGTCCGGAGGTGCCGTTATGGTACATAGCCTGGAGCTTCCCTTTTGTGGGTGGTAGCTCCGGTTTGATGGTACACGTGGCGACCCTGGGACTAACCATGTTGGGGAAGCGGATCCAGTTATGTCTGATATGTGAGCCTCCGAAAGTCTTCAAATCAAGTAGATGACATTTCCTTGAGATCTTTACAATCTCAAGGGGTATACGGTACTCAGGTACTAAGACCATCCGCAGTGGTATGCTGTAAAGCATACTGAATACACTGTTTCACAATGTAATTTAGAGTACGTACTGTAAAAGTTGAAGGAGAATAGTGTATAGAGTATGTTTTAGAGTATGCTGGTGCGGATGGTCTAACAACGGAGACGGAGCATGCGAAGCTTTGGCCGGTGAGAGCGGGTACCTGCGGATATCAATCGATCTGGGGAGGCGGGTGGAGGACGACAGTGGTTGTTGCGTCGAGAGTGCGAAAAATATCAGGACATGACTTGCGGTAGAAGAGAGGCTTCAGCGGCGGTGTTTTGTGCGGATGTCAGATGGGCCCAAGGGATTTGTTATTTTTCCGATTTCTCAAAAATACAAGCTTTTGCTAATTCCAAAATAAATAGCAAGAGGTATCTAAAAATAGTGAAAAAATTACATGATGGTTTTGCCCAACATAAACTTTATTTTAATAATGTCGGATTTGAATTTAGCATAAAATTAAAATTAATTATAATTTTCTTGTTTCATCAACGGTTTCAATTAAATAAACACAATCAATGATATTACTATATTCCAATTATTTTATTTCATCTATTGTTTCAATTAAATAAACAATCAATGCTATTACTATATTCCAATTATTTTAGCCACTGCCTTACTTCTGGTCTACCGTCAGTCAATAATGTGATATGTAAATGTTTTTTCCGAAATAAATATCCAAATCTGTTCGATATTTATAAATTTCGATTCGATAAATCTGTTTTCAATATATCCAAAATATTCGATATCAAATCTATTTACATCAACATCCGATCTAAATCCATTTTCAACACCGGCGCCAGAGGCAACTTCTAGTCGGCAATAATGGTCCCCAAGGAGCTTATTACCCAGCGCCTCTAGTCCGGCACCGCCAAAGGCATGTCCTTGCATGTGCTCCTCCAGATCCTCCACTCCGACGGCTTCTTGGGCCTCTACGCGGGCTAACGCCGCCACCCTGCTCCGCAACCTCCCCGCGGGAGTGCTCAGCTACTCCTCCTTCGAGTACCTCTCAAGGCCTTCGCTCTCAACAAGAGCAGCAACAAGCAGTGGCGAAGCTAGAGTGTAAAATATCCTGGTGCACAATCTCAAACTATATAAAAAAATATATAATTTTCAGACAATACTCTACTAGTTAACTTTGGATGTGGATTTGGACCCTGGTGCCAGTGCACCAGGGTAAGTGAACCTGGCTTCGCCAGTGGCAACAAGGAGACCCTCACCCCTGGGGAGAGCGTGCTATGCGGCGCTCTGGCGAGAGGGCCATATCGGCGGCGCTTCACCACCATATCGGCACGTCGAACAAAGTCATTCAAAGCACCATTGCACATTAGCAGGATCAAAGCCGATGGCGCGCGCCATTTCGTCGAACATCTCGCGCGTAACTCGCGGGTTGGCGGCAGCCCTCAAGGGGGATGGCGTAGGAATCGGCATCCGGACAACTGCCCACCTCGACGACGCCCGAGGCGATTGGCGCGACAGAGCGCAGAGATGAGCGAGTTGAGTGCGGGGGTGTCGCATTCCATGCCGTACCGCGGCATATCCACGAACGCCTTGCGCGGGGAGCTGCCGGGGGCGGCCGCTAGGGAGGAGAACACGGAGGCGAAGGTGGCAAGGGATAGCAGGCGCTGAGACCGCATGGAGGAGACGGTGTCCCACATGGGGTCGAAGAGGCTGTTCTTACCGTGGATGTCCACGAGAAGGCTCCACGCGTAGGGGAGGTGCTCGATCTTGTGGTCCAGGTGCTGGTGCCCCGCGACGGCGGCGCGTGCGTGCGCGTAGGAGAATCGGAGCATCTGCTCGACGTCGTCGTCGGCGGTAGTGACGCGGATATCGGCGTCGTCGAGCGCCGCCTCCACGTCGGGGGCGGCGGAGGCCAGGATCTCGCAGAGGAGCCGGATCTTCGGGGAAGATCGTGGGCGTCCTTATACAGTTGTACGTGGGAAACAAAGGCGGGACGGGTCGCGGGCGCGCTTCGCTGCCGGGGAGGCAGCGGCGGCGTTGGACAGCCGCGTTGGCCGGTGATCGGGCATCGCCGCGGCGAGGACTGGGTTGTTGTGATCGGAGATAGAAGTCGGGCAACGCCGAGGTTTTTGCTGTGTTTGTACCTGACCACAATAGTATGTCCAATCCGTTTAGGAGCACTCTGCTTCTACATTCTGGATCCCAGTAGGATCAAACATGATTGTTGATGATCGCTGATCGGAGGAGACGAAGCCGGGGTACGCGATTGAACGGTGGTTGGTGAGCAGTGAACGATGTTCTTCAATTGCTTTCCATCTCCGGCACTGTCCTCTGACGTCTCGTCTGCCGGCTGCAGCCAAAGTAGCCCCAGGCGGGCAAGGTTTGAGCGGCAGGCCGCCGTACTGGGCGAGCGGCGTGACAGTGAGACGGTTGGCGATGACGCCATGCAAGATCCTTCATCTCTGGGTGGGTGGCGCCATCGTTTTCCGACGAATTGTTGGCTCCTTAGGCCATTTCCCTGCTGCCAAAGGGGCTGTATGAAATGGCGACTGTTCACTGGTCAATGCGCCCTATCGATCGAGCTTACCTGTAATCTCAACGCCTACTCCAGTAAGTATACCAGTAGGACACAAGCACAATCAGTGTCCGCATCTATCATTGTTCAAGATAGAGCGTAATGCGTTTCGTATGGATAACAGTGTCTGTTAGCATATAGAAATTGTGTTATTATTGACTTGGATACAAATAATTACAGACTTCGCCGTTTGCTCTGACGAAACTATAATTGAAGCTGAAGCATGTCGGGTAAATGTCATGACAGCGAGAACTGCATCGTTAACTTGTGGGGAGAACAAGCTATATGATTCGGTAAATTTTACATGGTGTTACTCGCTACACAAGCCAAAGAGATAGACAGAGACCAAGAGCTAAATTCATTATTTTTGAAAGGCCAATGGCATTTAAATTATAAGTATGAGTAAAATGGAGTGCAAGAAGTTACCCCAGCAGTGGTGCAGGGGAGAACAGAAAAGAAGGCCAGAAAAACAAAAATACAGCAAGAGACTAATTACAAACTGATGGAGTTGGTAGCCCCCCCCCCCCAGCAAGGAGGAGATATGTCTAGCACCTGTCAGGTGCCAATTTCCAATTTCCTCATGGATTTCGGTCACAATACCTTCAACTGAATTCTCCTTTTCTTGAAAAACTATCCGGTTCCTTTCCCGCCATAAACCCCAGATAACTGCTATGATGATCGAGTTTAGACCTTTTCTATGGCTCGAAGTCGGCAATTGCAGCTGTCTACTGTTGGAGTCGGCAGATCTCCTGACACTATGAAAGTGTTGGAGGAGTTTGTAGTTCGGTGTGGGCGCGCGGAGACTCAAGAAGGTGAATCACGATTGGACTCGAGTGACACAGTGGTTTACGTGGTTCGGGCCGCCTGAGCGTAATACCCTACTCCACGGGTGTGTGTGTTGTATTAACTTGTGAGCTTGAGTGTGTTCCAGAGTTTTTCCCCGTGTATCGTCGGTTTGTCCTTTTATAGTACAAGGACAAACCGTCACGAGTCAGCCTGACCCGACATGTGGCCCTAGCGGTTACTAGTATTGATACACGAGATTAATTGTTGTTAATAACCCTGTAATGGCTCCGACAGTGCCGTTACAGGTGTTAAGATCGTCCGATTAAGTGTCATTAACGTGGAATTAATGATAGTTAATCGGGTCTTGAAGTCTGCGGCTGTCCTTTGGAGATCCGGAGCTGTTACAATGTCTCCCGGGGGTTTGAAGCGGCCAGCTCCGACGTATGGACACGTGGCAGCTTCGGAGCTTGCTTGTGGGAAGCGGGAAGCTCCGGGGTGGCCTGGCACGTGTCAGGTCCGGAGCTTCTCTCGGTCAGGGGTTTAATCCGGAGGTGCCGTTTCGGTACCTAGCCCGGAGCTTCCCCCTTGTGGGTAGTAGCTCCGGTCTGGCGGTACACGTGGCAACCTAGGGGTTAACCATGTTGGAGAAGCAGGTCCGGTTATGTCTGACAAGTGGGCCCCCGAGGGTCTTCAATTTGAGTAGATGTCCTTCCCTTGAGATCTTTGTAACCTCAGGGGGTGTACGGTTTTTAGGGTACCGACAGTGGCCCCCTGGACCTACCTCCGGGGAAGGCCAACGGGGTGAAGTCATTCCGCCGGAGGTGGGTCCACACTTGCGACTCTTGAACTGGGTCTTCAAGGGTCTTCGGAGGTGCCTTTGGCGGGGCTTTACGGTTAAATCCCGACGCGTGGCGCACCTCAGGCGGCAGATAAGATCTTTGACGTGCGGATCTCTCGCAATTTGAAGGTCGCCGGTTCCCGATACGAAAACCGTATCGGTTCCGCGCGCCTTGTCAGTCCGCCGCCTTTGGGTTTCCCGCCTCATGATGACAACTGTTCGTCTGGGCCCTCAACAGCGTGATGGACGAGGACCGGGTTGAGACCGGGTTGAAGTCCAGCATGGTGGGGAAGACCTTGGAGTTTCACCTCAAGAAATTCCAGCACGGCATCGATGTTGACGGAGATTACTTGACTCCGCCGCCGGCTTTCCTTCCCCTGAATGTGGAAGTTGAGTTCAGCAGGGAGCTCCGACGGAAGATGCCCGCGCTTGACGACCTTGGCGTCGTCGAGAGAAGGTCAACTGCCCGGCTGGCGATCCCCGGGTTGTCCGAAGGCGGCTCCGCCCCTGTCTCTCAGCCAAGAGCTGAGGTCATCGGCAAGGGCAAGGAGCTGGCGGAGGAGCCGGAGAGCCGGAAGAGAAAGCTGCGACATGCTGACGGAAGGTCCGTCGGGCTTGCTACCTCCCCCCAGTTCCCTGTCCTCAGGAAGGAAGATCCTCCGCCGCCGTGGCGGCTGTCCCCGTGGTGGGGTCTTTCCGGAGCGCTACTGTTCCGGCGGTGGGATCCTCCCGGAGTGCGACTGTTCCCGTGGTAGATCCCTCCGGAGGTGCCAGCTCCGGGCACGCGACCCCGGCACCAGAAGCGGTGTGGGCCTCCAGATCCAGGAGTTCCTCTTGATCAAGGAGAGCTCCGACCCGGGAAACGCCCGTGGCTACGGCAAGTCCTGGGAGTCCTCCCGGAGCTCCTACGCCGACCGTGGCCAGCCCGGAACGTCCGGGAAAGAGGTTCCGCGCAAGCTGGTGCGTGAGCCTCCCAAGGTAATTTTTCTTGCTTACCTCGATTAACTTTTAATTGTAGCATCTGTTTGCTCAATTTCTTCGTTCTTTATCTGCAGCGTTCCTAAGAAGGGGAGTGAAGCTCCGCCCTCAGCTACAGTGTCTGAGGCTGCGAGGGCTTCTGCTCCAGCCCCGGTGCCGCCCCAAGCGGAGGCTGCGACAGCTCCGGCGCCGGCTGTCGTGGTCATGGACCTCGACTCGTCTCCAGAAGTTCCCGTGGTAGCGCCGGACCACGTGATTGAAGATGCGCCAGCGACACCCGTTCCGGAGGTTGAAGCTCCAGGTCCTGGTGCTGCAGAAGTAGAAGCTCCGGCTGTTGAGTCGGAGGAAGTAGCGGTCCTGGCTTCGGAGCCGGAAAGTGCTGAAGCCCCGGCGGTTGAGCCGGAGGTAGCTGAAGCCCCGGCATGCGAGCCAGAAGTTGACGGTAGTTGAGCCGGTTACTTCCGAAACTCCAGTCGCAGAGCCGGTAATTATTGGAGCGCCGGCTGCAGAGCCGGTGATTGTTGGAGCGCCGGCCGCAGAGCCGGTGATTGTTGGAGCGCCGGCTGCAGAGCCGGTGGCTGAAGAGGCGAGGGAGCTTGAGCCTCCCTCAGAAGAAGTGTCCCGGCCGGAGCCAGTGGAGGCGACGACGTCGATGGTACCCGTGGCGGAGCCAGAGTGCCTGAACGAAGTCGCCGGCCCCCAGCCTGAGGGGGCAAATGAAGACTTGGTGGCGGGACCTTCTTCTGAGGCGATTGAGGCCATCCCGGAGGAGTGCCCTAGTGCTTTGGAAGCTCGGGGTTCCACTCTTGTAGAGTGGGACCCAATTTTTGTAAGTGAAGACCCGCTGGAACCAGCGGAAGAGACCCCGGCAGGTCTGGAGCCCATCTCTCTGTCGATGTCCATTGACAACGCCTGCTCCAGTCTACGTCAGGTCCAACTGGCCTTCTTCCACGACAGCAAAGCTCTTGAAGAGGAGCGCCAAACCCTTAGGAGGTGGCGTAATCGGCTCCACTTTGAGACTAAGCTGGCGCAGTCGAGGATTGCGGATGATAAGGAATGGATCAGGCGGGAGAAGGTCCGCCTGGAGCTCTGGGGTGAGCTGCTGGACGAGAGGGAGAGCATGACTCACGCCCTCGACGCTCAATCCCGGGAGTTCCATGACCAAGCTAAGGCTGCTAACGACGCGGCCAACGCTCGGTTCGATCAACTCGAGGCCATCAGCACCGCACTCATCAAGCGCCGAGAGGCACTTGAAGGAAGGGAAAGGCGGCTCGAGGATGAGGAGCAAAAACTCCTGGAGCTACGGGATGACGTCTTGCGACGGGAGGAAGAGCTCGCCGAGAAAACAGCTCTGGCGGACAAGGGCCTCGAGGAGCGCACTAAAAAATTGGAAGAGCGCTGCCTCGAGGAGGAGGAGAAAACCTGGGTGCGGGGGCAGGAACTCTACGAGTACGAGTGTGCCCTTGTCGCCCGGGAGAAGAAAATAGAGGCTAGGGAGAAGGACCTGGTCGACCGCCGGAACAAGATCCACCTCCGGGAGGAGGAGCTCGGAAGACTTGAGAAGCGGGTTGCTGCGAAGATTCAGCAAAACGCCAAAGAAGTTGAGCGCCTCTCCCGCGAGAATTCGGAGCTAACGGCGGCCCGGAGATCCCTGGAAGAGATGAAGGGCCTGAGGAAGACGGACTCCCTGCAAATTTGGGAGTTCCTGAGCAAGGCCGACGATGCGCTGGCGCCGATGGGTTTCAGCCCCGTGCTCCCGGATGATCCGGAGCCGGAGCCGGACCTTGCGTTGCAAGCGTTGAGCGCCGCGGGCAGCAAGCTCTCCAAGGTGGGCGACGTCATCGCGGACCAGCTGGAGGTCGAGGGGCAATCCCTGGCTAGGAACGTCACAGAGTATGTGTTGACGTGCTACACTAGCCGGAACCCTCGATTCCCTCTGGACCCGGTGCTTGAAGGCCCCGTCGAAGGAGAAGGCGAAGTTACCCGAGCCAGCGTGTCGGAGGTCGCCCAGAAGGTCGCCGAGTTCTTCCATAGGGTCTAGGACTGTCTCTCTTAGCCTTTACTTGTATCTTCTCTTCTTCCTCAATTTTGTAATCCCTTGTCTCCAGATGTAATCTCCGGTCTTCAAATGAAATGAAATCCTCACTTTTTTGCGAATTTCATTTTTTTGTCTTCAACATCTTTATCTTCACTTGGCCCCCTGGTAGATGTGCACAATTTGATTGTGGACATGTACCAAAAGGATGTTGAGTTTTGTTGAAGACAAATTTGCTTCAAACTCGTATAATTTAGGTCCGAAGTTTTCGATAGTGAAGGTCCCTTGAAGTCGTCGGAGCTTAGAAGCTCCGGCACTGTCCATCGCCGGAGCTTAGTAGCTCCGGCAATAGCCTCTACCAACACGTTGAGCGTCGATAGTTAATACTCCAAGGTGTCGGAGCTTAGTAGCTCCGGCAATGACCCTTGCCACGCTTGGTTTGTTGGCAACAGACTCTAGTGATAGGGTCTTCTCACCATCTTTAAGTCAACGCCGACGGTTGACACCCTGGTGGGAGTCGGAGCTTGGTTAGCTCCGGTTTTTCTCTATCAACATAGGGTTCATTTTTCCTGCACACTTAAGCCAAGAAAAATAGTAAAATTCGTTCCTTGTCTATAACTTCGTCGCGGCTTATGGTTCTCAAGAAAATTTTAAGTTGAACACGATTTTTAATACGACTGAATGAATTGTCTTTTCTTTTGGATCTAACTGTCCATGGACCCACCTTACTTTGGCCTGCCGGGATGTAGGTAGAGTGGCGTACTTAGGGTGCTTGACCAGGCTAAGTCGATAGCGCACTCCGGCCCTAGAATGGCTCGGCGGCTTTCAGGCGAGTTGGCCACAGACGACATTTAAATCCAAAAAATCCGACAATTCAACTCAAATCGTACGTAAACCGGTTAAACTAGAACTTCTTAAGAATTGCACGTTTCTGTTATAGACAAGAAAGAGAAAAATAAAAATGTCGAGCCTATGCAAAAATGAATGCACGTGGAGTCTATTTCACATGAAGATGTCTTTCATTATAGGTCCGGGGTACACGGGAAACAAGTACACTCTTAGGGTACGGAACCAGGCTAAGTGTGTTTGGTTTCTCGTTTGACCCAGGGTAGTTAGCCACACTTCTAGTCCGGAGACTGTATTAAGTGTTGCATGAGCTCTTCAAACCTTTCGGGAAAGGTCCGGCTGCTCTCCCGGAGGAACTACCCGACTCTGTACAATGACTCTATAACATACATTTCAAGTTACTTAAGACTCACCTCCGTGAAATTAAGTGTAGAACTTACGGAGGTGCTCGATGTTCCAAGGATTTGGGAGAGGTGTCCCATCCTCGGTAGCCAAGCGAACGCTTCCGGGACGGGATACTTTGATCACTCGAAAGGGCCCTTCCCAGCCGGGGGAGAGTTTGTTTTGCCCTTCTCTGGATAGTATTCTCCGTAGCACCAGATCGCCTTCCTCGAGCTGTCGGTTGTGTACATGCCGCTGGTGATAGCGCCGTAGAGCTTGGCGGTATCGGGCGTTCCGAACAGCTGCTTGGCACCTTCCCTCCTCAAGGAGGTCTAGGTCTTCGCGCCGGAGCTGGTCCTGCGCGGCTTCGTCGAAGGTCCGGACCCGGAGGGAACCCAAGGTGATTTCCGGAGGAAGGATCGCTTCTGCTTCGTACACCAGGAAGAAGGGTGTTTCTCCGGTTGCTCGACTTGGAGAAGTCCTGTTGGCCCATAGAGTGGGCGGAAGCTCTTCGATCCAGTTGGCTCCGTGCTTTTTCAAACGCTCATAAGTGCGTGTTTTGAGTCCTTTAAGGATCTCTGCGTTTGCTCTCTCGGCTTGTCCATTGCTGGCAGGATGAGCTACGGAAGTGTAGCAAACTTGTATGCCGAGGTCTTCGCAATATCCTTGAAATGCGGAGCTTGTGAATTGAGTCCCATTATCAGTGATGATCTTATTTGGGACTCCGAATCTGCTCACGATAGATTGTAGAAAATTGATTGCAGATTGTTTGTTGATCGTCACAACAGGAGTAGCTTCCGGCCACTTGGTGAACTTGTCGATGGCGACGTACAGGAACTTGTAACCTCCGACGGCTCTTGGGAAGGGTCCCAAGATGTCCATCCCCCACACAACGAAAGGCCATGTAGGAGGTATCATTTGTAAGGACTGAGCAGGTGTATGAATTTGCTTTGCATGAAATTGGCATGCTTTGCATTTCTTCACTAGCTCAGTTGAAAGCATCTAGGCCCCATGAGGTACGGTTTCGGTGATTAATGACAACCATTCGATATTACTAATGAATTTGTGAATGCAAGATCTCAATGACACTCAATCAAATGAAATCAAAATTACATTGGAGACCCATATAAAATCAATGAATGAGATCAAATCAAATCATATGAAGACAAAAAGTGAAGGCTCTAACTTTATATCACTCAATGACTTGAAGACAATCAAAACAACACTTCAAACAAATGTCAAGGAGGTCACAAGTTCAAAATTCCAAAAGAACAACTCAAAACAACTCGAAGTCAACAAGTTGAACACACCGGATCAACCGACGTTCTATGAGTTGACTACATCGGTCAAGTTGGTTCTATTGAAGAAGAAGACCTCAGACAAATGCACTCACCGGATCATCCGATGTGAGTGGCTCAGTGACATCGGTCCATCATCACAGATTGCCATACCATTGGACCGAGTGAAGCACCGGATCATCCGATGTGCAGACTTACACACATCGGTCGATCACTCCAGTGAGCCTCAAGATCAAGCAAAATTCTGGAGGAAGAGCCACAGGATCATCCGATGAGAAGACAGATCAACATCGGTCTAACAACGGTCATATCTGACACAGTGACATCAGCTAATTTGGCTTTGACCGATGTTAACAGAAGGGGAGACATCGGATCATCCGGTGTTCGCAGACAAGTGATGTCAGCCTACTTTTCCAACGGCTATCTCGTGGAGGCTGGCTATTTATACCCCTTCAACCTGTCAAATCGATAAGACTTGAAGCCCAGACATACTCTACACATCCTAGAGCATTCAAGCAAGAGAGCTACCACTTTCACATCATTTACTCATCATTTGTACACCAAGAGATAGGCTAGAACTAGCTAGAGATAGTGCTTGGGTGCCTCCACTCTAGGTGATTGGAGTCTCTAGCATAGTGAGAGCCACAAGGGAGTGTCCCTTGGTGTGTGCAACTTCCGGAGCTTGCCAAGAGGATTGTGGAAGCCCGGAGGATCCCAAAAGTGTACAAGGCTTGAGCTCCACCTTGCCAAGGTTGGCGAACGGAGAAGAATAGTGAAGAAGCCCCTAGTCTCGGTGACTTGGGAGTGACAAAACCCTTCGGTGGGTGTCACAACGTGGACGTAGGAAGATCCTTGTGATCTTACCGAACCACGGGATAAACTCCGTGTCCCTTGAGCGTTTGCATCCCTCTCCCTTTTTACTCTTATGCAATCTTCATTCCGCAACTTTAAATTATATTGATTGCATAGTTTAATTGCATAGGGAATTGGGCTTTAAGTTGTTAAGTGTTTAATTGTCTTAAAATTTGAAAGAAAGCCCAATTCACCCCCCCTCTTGGGCGTTTCGATCCTTACAATTGGTATCAGAGCCTTGTTGCTCATTGGATCATTCTAGCTTCACCGCTAGAGAGCTTAAATGGCCAAGAATGGGGGTTCGGTTCCTATCTTCGAGGGCAAGAACTTTGCCTATTGGAAAGCACGCATGCGTGCCTACCTAGAGGCCATTGCTCCCGAAGTTTGGGAAGCGACCCATGCGGGATTTGGAGATAATGCCTATATTGGTGATCAAATTAAATGGGATGCTAGAGCTAGAAATGCCATTTATGAATGCATTAGTCAAGATGTATTTGCAAGAATAGCTAGTAAAGAAAAAGCTTGTGAAATTTGGGCATGCTTAATTGAAATTCATGAGGGTTCCTCTCGTGTTAAAGAACTTAAATATCACATGCTTAAAGCAAAATACGATGAATTTAAAATGCTTCCTCATGAAAATGTTAATGAAATGTTTTCACGCTTAAATGTTCTTATTGAGGAGATTAATGCTCTTGACATTGCATCTCTTGGCAAGGGACTTATCAACCGAAAGATCCTCATGCTCCTTCCCAAGCCTAAGTACAACATCATCAACTCCATGCTCCAAAAGGAATCACTTGACAACATTGAAGTTTCGGAGCTCATTGGAGAAATACACGCTCATGAGATGAGTGTACTTGGGTTGATGGAGAGTTCATCCTCTACAAGGACAATTGCTCTCAAGGCTTTCAAGAAAACGAAGAAAATAATCAAGCCTAGTTCAAGCAAAGAAGAGCACACATCAAGTGAAGATGATGATGATGAGCTTGCATCAATGATGAGAAAATTCTCCCGCTTGAACTCCAAGATTGCCAAAAAGGGATACACTTTTGATCCCAACAAAAGAGCCTTCCTCCCCAAGAAAGAAAGTAGCAAAACTTGCTATAATTGTGGTGAACAAGGCCACATCTCCTACGATTGTCCAAAACCGGACAAGAGAAGGGAGAACCACACGAGCAAGTATCACAAGCTTGAAGATAGCGAGGATGAAGAAGAAGAGGTCAAGCCCAAGGCAAGAACGTTTGGAAAGAAGAAATTTGACAAAGGCAAAAAGTCGAAATTCTTTCCAAAGAAAAGACAAGGACCTCAAAAAGTGTTCATGTGTGAGGGGAATGAATGGATCACCGACGAAGAGTCAAGTGAAGAAGAGAGTGAAGAAGAAGAAGAAAACTTGGCCGGACTTGCTATTGCCAACAAAGATGATTCACCTCTTCCTCCACCTCCCATGTGTCTCATGGCGAAAGGTAACTTTGAGGTATGTGACGACTCTAGTGATGATGAACTTTCCCCCGATGAATTAACTTCATTGATAAATGAATATCACACCATCATTAAAAGGGAAAAGAACAAAGTCAAGGCGCTAGAACAAGCTCATGCTAAACTTGAAAATGCTAATCTTGATTTGCTTGGCAAGTATGAAAGCATACTTAAAGAGCATGACACGCTCAAAATCTATGTCAAGCAAATTGAGGAAGATAAGGCTAAAATTGAGCTAGACAATCATAAGCTTGGCTTAGTTCATCAAACACTCTCGGATAAGCACAATGAGTTAGTTCAAGAGCATCATGCACTTAATCTCTCTTATGAAGCCATTGAACTACAATTTAAAAATAAGGAGAAAGAAACTATTGATGGCAAGGTACCCACTATTTCAAATGCTACTAATGCTTTCAATGAGTCTTTGCTTTTGAAAGAGAATGCAAGGGAGAAGGAGTTGATGGAGGAGATTGAAAGTCTCCGCACAAGCTTAGCAAAACTATCTAAGGGAGAAGACAAACATAAAGAAATCCTCTTCCATCAAGCAAAGGGCTTCAACAAGAAAGGACTTGGATCCTTCCCGGTGCCCAACAAAGGAAAAGTGCCCTCACCGGAGCTCAAAACAAGCTTCATCAAGGAAGTTGGCTCCTATTGCCAACATTGCAAGGTCACCGGTCACCATACAAGGGAGTGCCCTCTACCTAACCGACCTTCTCCAAAATTGCCGACTAATTATACATCTACCTTTGAGAATCACTATTATTTGTTGAGCAAAGTAGGTGCTAAGGTGAAGGCAAAGTTCATTGGCATGAACGTAAAGGGGATGAAAGGGAAGCTCCCCAAGCAACTTTGGGTCCCAAAAGCACTTGTATCACATATACAAGGACCAAAGCTAGCTTGGGTGCCTAAAGTCAAGAACACGTGACCGTCCACGAGGTGACTTCAAGAGGGGACCTCCACCATCAAAGAAAATCTACCAAGGACCTCTTGAAGAAAGTTGAGAATTGGAGCCCAACGCGGATATGGACGGTAACCCTATTGTCAAATCAAATTACCATTCCATAAATAGTCTATTGCTATATCTTTCCGCATCTAGACCCCATGTCATGCCAAAATGAATGCTTATGTGCCTCTCCTTTGTGACAATGCAAGTGCGGTTAGATTTGCTAAAAACCCCACTCCCGCACTTGACGAGAAAACCTTTTCTAAACTTGGAAATGAATTAAATGTACTAAATGCATCTAACGTCATGTAAGTTGCCATGTTCATGTAAGGATGCATATCATAATAGGTCTTGTCTAACTCCCAAAGGATAGGGGCAAGCTAGAAGTAGTTTTCCCTGAGGAAGCCTTTGGAAGGTTCAAACTTGGCAAGATAGATTTATTTTATGCCTTGCATGATCCCTGCCATATAAAGTTGCACTCATTCAATATCTTGCAATATAATTTGTTTGGCATTGCATAACGGTAGATTGTCACAAAGGGGAACCCACCTCATGAGAAGGAGACTTGTTTGAAATGCAATATCTCAACTCATATAAGGTGGAAAGAACAAAATGTTAGGTACGTTAATGCCTAGAGGAACATGCTTCATTGAGATAGTAGTCTTCACACTCTACCTCACAAATCATGGGCCTTACATTTTATTTGGATATTTTTCCTCCATTTTTCTTGGTGTTCCGTTTGTGTTAAGGTCTAGCCAAGCTATTGGCATATTAGCTTCTTGAGGGGTAAGGGGTTGCCCAAAAAGTCCTAAGACATGTGTTTCTCTTTGATTGGCTGTTTGGTCAAAGGACATATATGGGATGTTTTCGTTCTGTTGTCATCGGATTATCCGATGCCTATGTCATTCCCTCATCGGTCAAATAGGTGTTCAATCCTCAAAGCCCAACTCTGTCAGAACCTAAAATGATCCGACGCGTTCATCTTGGAAAACATCGGTCCATCCGATGTTCACTCTTCTGAAGCTATGATTTATTCAACCGATGTCTACCTCCCTCTAACGTCGGATCATCCGGTGTCAATATCACTCGGTTGAACATCCTTACTGTGCTATTCGACCGATGTTCAAAACCCTAATCATCGGTTCATCCGATGTCAACAGCAATTCTTGAATATCCTTACTGTTGCAATTGACCGATGTTCACTGCATCTATCATCGGTCCATCCGGTGTTTAAAAAACGGCTAGGGTTTGGGCCCCACTATTTAAACACCCGCGCCGCCGCCGTTCGCTCTCTCTCCCCGATCCTTCTCTCTCGCCGCCGTCGCTCGCCCTACTCGCCGCCACCTCCGCCGCCGCACCCAAGCACCGCCTCCCTAGGTGCCGCCGCCGCCGTCCCCGGCCGCCGCCGCCCACAGCGCCGCCGCCCAGCACCGCCACCATTCGCAGCGCCGCCGCCGCACGCCCGCGCCGCCTCCTCCACCCTCGCGCCCCAACATCACCGCCGCCACTCACCACCGCGCTCAAGCCTCGCCGCCGCCCTTCTCCACCACCATCGTGCGCCATCTCCGGGCCATCTCCTCCTCGCTAGGGTTTCTCGGCCCGGTTGATCATCGTCGCTAAGGTGAGCTTCGTGCCGCGCGACGTCTTTCGTTGCTTCTTTCGCCGTTCTTCCTTCATCGTCGCCTAACCCTAGCTCTCCGTCGTCTAGATGGGTCGCGACAGGAAGAACAAGGGCAAGGCCATCGCGGAGCCCGCCGCGAAGAAGCGAAAATTATCGAAGGATGAGAAGAAGGCCTTGATGGCCGCTCGCGCCGCCGAGGAGCGTGAGCGCGGCCGTGGGGGTTCGTTGAGGATTCGCGAGGCCCGTCCAAGGCCGCCTCCCGTGGTCGACGACTCCGACGCTGAAGAGGAGCCAGTCGAGCCTCTCGTCCGCCGGCGCTCAGCCCAGACTCGAGGAGGTCACACCGAGGCTGCTCCTCGTCCGAGACTGACGGCCGCCGACCGTCGTGAGGACAGGGAGGCTGAGAGGGACATCCATGAGATGGACACGGCCGTCCGGGTCGGTGAAGGAGTCCGTCTTGTGGACTACCGGAAGATGAAGGCGAAGCAACTCCGGAAGCTCAGATGGAGTGTTCTTCTTGAGGAGTGGTTCCCACAGCCCCGAGAGCTTCTTGTTGACAGTCGCTTCTGGACTGTCACCCAGGCGTCTCTCTATGAGACCTACAAGCGCCGGGGGCACAAGCTCTTTCAACACAACCACTTGGACTGGAGGCAGCTTGCAGTGGCAGCGGAGACTGAGATCCGCCCCTTCTTTGAGAGGTACAGAGGCTTGGTGGAGCTACTGGACTATGAGAGGAGTGCCTATGTGGAAGAATGGGTCCGTGTCTTCTACGCGACCCTGTACATCTCAGAGGGCAGAAGATCCATTGCCTTCATGTTCAATGGTCAGCACTACCATCTCACGAGGCAGACTTTGGGGCACATTCTTGGCTTGGACCTGCACGACACTAGCATACACGAGAAGGTCTATGGGCAGGCAGATCCACCGAGGAGGCCACTTACTGGAGGGGTAGCACCACAGCTAAATGTTTGCAGGTTAAGGATGTTAGATGGAACTCTAAGCTTGGAGGTCTGGAAATGGAAATGCGTCTGGTCAATTATTTTGCTGATCAATTCAATAAGCAGCTCGGTGATGGAGTAGACATTCGTCAGTCTCCCAAGGCAATGGCTAAGCTGAAGAAACAAGTTAAGCGCACCAAAGAAATTCTGAGTGCAAATACTGCTGCTCCAATTTCAGTCGAATCCCTGTACAACGATGTCGATTTCAGGTGCACTTCTACTCTTATGTAGTTTAGATGCATGACATTTGTCCATGAAGTCCAAATGCAATATTAAAACTCATATAAATGAAATGGAAATATATCTAGAATTGTGAAACATTACTGTCAAACTAAGTCAATTTTGAAAAGAATGATATCATTATCTTTTTATTAGTTTAAAAGCTTCTCCACATTATGACCTGGAAGCTAACATGTTATGTCTACATTCGCAGCAGCATGTATACACGAATAGCTGTCAAATTCTTGGCATATGTTTTGAATCTTTTTTTCCTTCTGTAGTACATCGGTTCATTTTATTTGTATTTTTTTACTCTCGTCTTATTTTCTATTATTTTTTTTTTCAAAAATTGTTGGGTTTTCATCTCTAGCCGACCCCAACTTGTTTGGGACAAAGCTTGGTTGTTGTAGTACATCGGCTCATTTGCATCTAAATAAAGTTTTGTTTGGTTGCAAAGAAAGGCTGTTCATGGGTTTTGCATCACTTGGGTTCCTACTACACTGAAAGTTCTGCAGCCTCTGTTGAAGAATACTTGGACTAATGCGTTTATGTTACAGGAGCACCATCACACGTGAGAAATTCGAAGAGCTTTGTGAAGATCTATTGGAGCAAGCTCTAAATCCAGTTAAAGAAGTGCTCACACATTCTGGCATGAAGATTGACGATATCTATGCTGTAGAACTGATAGGGGGAGCTACTCGAGTTCCAAAATTGCAGGTTACTAAATTCAGCTATCATTTCACTTCTATTTGAGCTCAGTTTTACTGTAATCTGTTGGCTTTTATAACACTATTTTTCTTTCTATATCTCTGTGTCACATTTAGTGAGAAGCATGTTTTCAGGGTCACTACCAGCAAAATCTTACTGAAATTATAAGCATTTCTGTAACAGACTAGGTTCATTCTGTTGCCCACAAAACAATAACACTAAACTTTCATGACATTCAGCATGATTGTGCTATTGTATCTGTAGGGCATATTCTCCCTGAGACCCTTCTCCATAGAAATTAATCTAATACTATTGCGTAGGTACATGCATATGCATGTTACACAGCATCATTTTCTGCCTCTCGTCCGCCGGCGCTCAGCCCAGACTCGAGGAGGTCACACCGAGGCTGCTCCTCGTCCGAGACTGACGGCCGCCGACCGTCGTGAGGACAGGGAGGCTGAGAGGGACATCCATGAGATGGACACGGCCGTCCGGGTCGGTGAAGGAGTCCGTCTTGTGGACTACCGGAAGATGAAGGCGAAGCAACTCCGGAAGCTCAGATGGAGTGTTCTTCTTGAGGAGTGGTTCCCACAGCCCCGAGAGCTTCTTGTTGACAGTCGCTTCTGGACTGTCACCCAGGCGTCTCTCTATGAGACCTACAAGCGCCGGGGGCACAAGCTCTTTCAACACAACCACTTGGACTGGAGGCAGCTTGCAGTGGCAGCGGAGACTGAGATCCGCCCCTTCTTTGAGAGGTACAGAGGCTTGGTGGAGCTACTGGACTATGAGAGGAGTGCCTATGTGGAAGAATGGGTCCGTGTCTTCTACGCGACCCTGTACATCTCAGAGGGCAGAAGATCCATTGCCTTCATGTTCAATGGTCAGCACTACCATCTCACGAGGCAGACTTTGGGGCACATTCTTGGCTTGGACCTGCACGACACTAGCATACACGAGAAGGTCTATGGGCAGGCAGATCCACCGAGGAGGCCACTTACTGGAGGGGTAGCACCACAGCTGGACGAGATTCGCTCCTTGTTTGGCCCCTCGTTCTCACCAGACCAGCCTAGAGTTCCAGCCCTCCTGACCCCAGCTGCGCGTATTGTGCACCTCGCCTTACGCCGCACGCTCCTGCCGAGGTCAGGATACTTGGAGGGGTTCACGAGTCTCCAGCAGACCCTCCTGTTCTACATAATGAACGGGATGGATTTTGATATCATAGACATACTTCTCTGCGAGATGGAGGACGTAATCACAGATGGAGTGGGCATGATGAGGCAGCTAGCATACGGGCACTGGATCAGTTATATTTGCTCTATGGTGGTGCCAGAGGGACATACAGCACAGGCCCGACTCGCTGACGAGAGCGTGACCCGCTTCGGTCACTACCGTGCGTCCGCTCCTGGAGACCGCCGCCTTGGCCGTCCAGTTGAGCGCCAGGTCAGGGCCCGCTTGACTGAGGAAGATTGGTCTGACCTCGAGAAGGAAGATGAGCGTCTGGCTGAGGCAGAAGCTCAAGGTGGAGACTTGCAGCACGTCTGGTCCGAGAGCGACACAGACGAGAGTGTTGAGGAGTACTTCCCTCCACCTCCACCCTCACCGAGACAGCACGACGCCGAGGCAGGAGGATCAGCTGCTCCGCCACCGACACCACCTCCTGTGTCCGAGGCGCAGGTGTCACAGCCGTCGGAGCTGTCCTCACTTCTTCAGCAGATGATCGAGCAGCAGCGTCAGGACAGGCTCGCTGCTGAGCAGGCCAGGGCAGAGCAGGCTGCTCACCTGGCACAGCTGCAGCGGCAGCAGCAGGAGCTCCAGCTGGAGATCGCCCGTCAGAGGCGAGAGGATACGGACCGGTTCACCAACCTGGTCGATCAGATGCACCGCCGTACCCTCGACCAGCAGCAGCAGACCCAGCAGGCCATGATGGGGATCCTAGGGTTGATCACCAACCTTTACACTCAGACCGGGATCGCCCTTCCTTCACAGCAGCCTGGACTGGGACTGGCTCCAGGTGTTGCTCAGGTGCCCACTACTCCTATCCCTTCCATCAGCATGTCACCACTTCTGGCATCTAGCGCACCGATTCACTCACCACTGCCGGCGACGACCTTGTTCCAGCAGACACCGGCGTCCGTGGTGAGCGCTCCACTTCCTCCAGCTCCTCCAGCACCTTCAGTACCTGCTTCCTCTCCTCCAGCACCGGCAGCGGACCCTCCAGTTCCCACCGCTCCGGCAGCTCCTTCGACCGGCGACTCCAGCTCCGACGACTGCGACGGTGCTCAGTTCGTCCTCGCGCCTAGCTCTCAGGGTTTGTAGGCGTTCTAATCCCTTTTTGGTGTCTTGATGCCAAAGGGGGAGAAGATGTAGAAGAGTCAGGGGGAGTGGTAGTAGCAGTCTCAGGGGGAGCGTGTGTGTAGGGGGAGTGTGAGTGTGTGTGCTTATCCTTTTGTATTCATGCTTGAGTACTCTTTTGTAATTTTAATTAAGCACTCTTTCGCTTGTCTCATTTACTTATGATTTTAATCGATTGAGCTTTTTGCACCATAATTTTCATTTCCTTTTTACAAGATTAATGTGTCTGATATTGTATTCATTGCATATCTACTTGAGTATTTTTCATCAAATTCATTACTATTGCGCTTTAAATTATTGTGTTGTCATCAATCACCAAAAAGGGGGAGATTGAAAGCATCTAGGCCCCATGAGGTACGGTTTCGGTGATTAATGACAACCATTCGATATTACTAATGAATTTGTGAATGCAAGATCTCAATGACACTCAATCAAATGAAATCAAAATTACATTGGAGACCCATATAAAATCAATGAATGAGATCAAATCAAATCATATGAAGACAAAAAGTGAAGGCTCTAACTTTATATCACTCAATGACTTGAAGACAATCAAAACAACACTTCAAACAAATGTCAAGGAGGTCACAAGTTCAAAATTCCAAAAGAACAACTCAAAACAACTCGAAGTCAACAAGTTGAACACACCGGATCAACCGACGTTCTATGAGTTGACTACATCGGTCAAGTTGGTTCTATTGAAGAAGAAGACCTCAGACAAATGCACTCACCGGATCATCCGATGTGAGTGGCTCAGTGACATCGGTCCATCATCACAGATTGCCATACCATTGGACCGAGTGAAGCACCGGATCATCCGATGTGCAGACTTACACACATCGGTCGATCACTCCAGTGAGCCTCAAGATCAAGCAAAATTCTGGAGGAAGAGCCACAGGATCATCCGATGAGAAGACAGATCAACATCGGTCTAACAACGGTCATATCTGACACAGTGACATCAGCTAATTTGGCTTTGACCGATGTTAACAGAAGGGGAGACATCGGATCATCCGGTGTTCGCAGACAAGTGATGTCAGCCTACTTTTCCAACGGCTATCTCGTGGAGGCTGGCTATTTATACCCCTTCAACCTGTCAAATCGATAAGACTTGAAGCCCAGACATACTCTACACATCCTAGAGCATTCAAGCAAGAGAGCTACCACTTTCACATCATTTACTCATCATTTGTACACCAAGAGATAGGCTAGAACTAGCTAGAGATAGTGCTTGGGTGCCTCCACTCTAGGTGATTGGAGTCTATAGCATAGTGAGAGCCACAAGGGAGTGTCCCTTGGTGTGTGCAACTTCCGGAGCTTGCCAAGAGGATTGTGGAAGCCCGGAGGATCCCAAAAGTGTACAAGGCTTGAGCTCCACCTTGCCAAGGTTGGCGAACGGAGAAGAATAGTGAAGAAGCCCCTAGTCTCGGTGACTTGGGAGTGACAAAACCCTTCGGTGGGTGTCACAACGTGGACGTAGGAAGATCCTTGTGATCTTACCGAACCACGGGATAAACTCCGTGTCCCTTGAGCGTTTGCATCCCCCTCCCTTTTTACTCTTATGCAATCTTCATTCCGCAACTTTAAATTATATTGATTGCATAGTTTAATTGCATAGGGAATTGGGCTTTAAGTTGTTAAGTGTTTAATTGTCTTAAAATTTGAAAGAAAGCCCAATTCACCCCCCCTCTTGGGCGTTTCGATCCTTACATCAGTGGCATCCTGGAGCGCTGTAGGCCAGTAGAAGCCGTGCCGAAAGGCTTTTCCGACCAGCGTGCGGGAAGATGCGTGGTTCCCACACTCGCCTCCATGAATTTCTGCGAGGAGCTCGCAGCCTTCTTCCCTTGTGATGCACCGCATTAGGATGCCGTTGGCACCGCGCCGGTAGAGATCCCCTTCTACCAACGTGTATCTTTTAGCCAATCTGACTACCCGGTCAGCGGATACATCATCGTCAGAAAGGATGTTGTCTTTCAAGTAGTTCCGGATCTCCGAGATCCATGCATCGGAACTGACTTGAGCATTTGAGTCTTGCGTGCTGGGTTGCTCGGAGCTTCCGGCAGCACCTACGACCCTTGATGGCTGCCATGGTAACAGGGCCATCGGGACCGTCAGCTTCGGTATGCTGATCTCGCCCCCTTCGTTCAGTTCGGCAGGCTGAACTGTGGGTTTTGACGACCTCCGGACAAAGGTTCCGTCAGGAGCCGGAGCTCCGGTTGACGCCTTGGTCGAGAGTTTGTCAGCTTCAGCGTTGTGAGCACGCTGAACATGGTGAAGGTCTAGGACTTCGAAGTCCTTCTGAAGCCTCTGGACTTCAAGGAGGTAAGCAGCCAGCTGGAGATTATTGCAGGAGCATTCACCCTTCACCTGCTTGATGACGAGTTGTGAATCTCCTTTGACCAGCAATTGCTTGACACCATATGAAAGTGCCACCTTTAATCCATAGATGAGTGCTTCGTACTCCGCCATGTTGTTGGTTGCCTTGAAGTCAAGGTGTACCATGTATTTCACCTTCTCCCCGGTTGGTGCGAGGAGAAGGATTCCAGCTCTGGCTCCCTGCTTCTGCATGGAGCCGTCGAAGTAAAGGGTCCAATGAGGCTTAGTGAAGGTTGGAACTTGAGGTTCCGTCTTCTGCTCGCTGGGGCCCCCAGGTTTTAATGGAGAGGGAGTCCATTCTGCCACGAAATCTGCCAACACTTGACTCTTGATTGCTTGTCTCGGAATGAATTCAAGATCGAATTCAGCCAATTCCGCTGCCCACTTTGCAATATTCCCAGTTGAATTGGGATTATGCAGGATCGCTCGAAGTGGATATGAAGTCACCACCGAGACTTTGTGAGCTTGGAAATAGTGTCGAAGCTTCCTTGAGGCAATAAGAACTGCATAGAGCAGTTTATGCACCTCTAGGTATCGAGTCTTGGCATCATGTAACACTTCACTGATGAAGTATACCGGGCGTTGAATGGTCCGGACCCTCCCGGAGGGGTCCGGGGCTTCCTCTTCATTGATCCGGACCCTCTCGGAGGGGTCCAGACTCTCTTCGGGGACCTCCGGGTTCTGGGTGGAGGAACCCGGAGCTTCTTCAGGAATGACCTGGATCCTCTCGGAGGGATCCGGGTCCTCTGAAGTGGCTTCTTGTGGGTTCAAGTCTGGGAGCTGGGACCTAGACCCGCTTTCAGGAACCTCCGGACCCTCCCGAAGGGGTCTGGATTCCTGAGTATTAGGTAGTTCCGGTCTCTCTGCAACCAGAACCATACTAACGACTTCGTCAGTAGCTGAAATGTAAAGCAATAAAGGCTCACCAGGGTTCGGAGCTACCAAGACTGGTAGGGTGGTGAGGAACTGTTTCAGCTCCTGGAATGCCTTCTCTGCTTCTTCAGACCATTGGAATGGTCCGGACTTCCTCAGTAACTTGAAGAAGGAAAGTGCCCTTTCCGCCAGTCTTGAAATGAACCGGCTGAGGGCTGCTAGACATCCAGTTAACTTTTGGACGTCTTTGATGCGGGTTGGTGGCCGCATGTCTTCAATGGCTTTTATCTTCGTCGGATTGGCCTCTATGCCCCGGTGACTTACCAGGAAACCAAGAAGCTTTCCGGAACTAACCCCGAATACGCACTTTGTCGAAGACAGCCTGCAAGGTGTCCAAGAGGGACTCCTTGTTCTTGACTTTGACCACGATGTCATCGACGTACACTTCCACTATGTCTCTGATGAGTTCTTCGAAAGTTTTGTACATAGCTCGTACAAAAGTTGAAGCTGCATTCTTGAGACCAAAAGGCATGGCTGTGTAACAATACAATCCATCCACTGTGATGAATGAAGTATGTTCTTCATCTTCCCTAGACATCCTAATTTGATGATATCCAGAATATGCGTCTAGAAAACACAGTAACTCACACCCGGAGGTGGAATCCACTATCTGATCTATTCTAGGTAGTGGGAATGGATCTTTTGGACATGCCTTATTCAGTGTGGTGTAGTCGATGCACATCCGAAGTTTCCCGCCGGCCTTAGGCACAACGACTGGGTTTGCCAGCCATTTTGGATGGTAAACTTCTCGGATGAATCCGGCTTCGAGCAACTTCTTCACTTCTTGTCGGATGAAGTTCTGTCGCTCCACAGATTGCTTCCGAGGTTTCTGATGCACAGGCCGAGCGTCGGGGTAAATCTTCAGATTGTGCTCAATCACTTCCCTGGGGATCCCAGGCATTTGTGACGGTTGCCAAGCAAACACGTCAATGTTAGCCCGGAGGAAAGTGATGAGCGCGAGTTCCTATTTGTCGTTCAAACCTCCTGATATACGGGTGGTTTGAGCGGCATCGGAACCAATTTAGACGACTTTGACGGGAATGTCGGTGTCTCCGCTTGGCTGCACACGGGATGCAGAGGTCGAGCCTCGTTGCCGAATGCTCGGAGGTTGTGGAGCTTGCTTCTGTCTGGAGTCCTCCTCTTGCGTTGTGGTGAGTGCGTGGAGTTCCTCCAGAGCAGTTACTCCGGCAGTGCGATCTCCGCGGATCCGGAGAACGCCTACTGGTGTTGGCATTTTCAACACCAGGTATCCATAATGAGCAGCTGCCATGAATTTGTACAGGGCAGGTCTACCCAAGATGGCGTTGAATGGTAAGTTGATCTGAGCGACGTCGAAGACCAACTTCTCGGTGCGATACTTCTCCCGGGTCCCGAAGGTAACGGGGAGGGTAATAGCTCCGATTGGAGTAATGGCCCCCGGACCTACTCCGGAGAAAGGTCGAGAGGGCTGGAGGTCCGAAGGTCGGAGCTGAAGCTTAGTGAAAGCTTCAAAGCTGATGAGGTTAAGCCCCGAACCTCCGTCTACCATGACATGATGGAGCTGGATGTTGTTGATGGTGGGAGATACCATCAAGGGTAATTGGCCAGCTCCGACCATGCTTTGAGGACAGTCCGAAGCATCAAAAGTGATGGGTGTGTCCATCCACTTTCGATGTGGCTCCGGTATAGCTGTAGGAGCTACAGCAGCCATATCCCGTCGCATAGTCTTGATGACACGACGAGAAGTGATGTCCCATGATCCACCAAAGATGGTGTTCATGGTTTTCCGACGCTCGTTGTCGGAGACGTCGGAGTCATCGTTGACGGAGGTGTAGACGGCTTTCAGGACCTTTTTGGGGTCCTGAAACCCTAACTCCTCTTCAGCCGGAGCTTCGTCAACCTTCTGTTTCCCCTCCCTCTGTCGGAAAGGAGACCCTTCCCGGCGCTTGTTGTAGCGCTCAGCAAGGTTTTGGACCTCCCGGCAGTCCTGCAGTCTGTGGCTGCCCGTTTTGTGAATGGGGCACCACATCTTGGATTTGTCGCCGTCTTCAGAAGACGGTCGAGGTCGCTTCTCGGGGCGTGGCCCCCGGCCACCAGGAGTTGCAGTGGCTGCGACGTTGGATGTGCCGACCGACGGCTTCTTCTTGCCGTTGGTCTTCTTTTTCTTCTTGCCACTCCCGGAGGTAGCGGCTTCTTCTTTGGAGGATTTTTTATGATCCTCCAAGGCTGGTTTGGAGTGCATTTCACGGCCCTCCGCAGCTCTGGCACATTTGTCAGCCAGGCTGAAGAGCTCCGTGACGCTGGTGATCTCTTTGATCGCCAGCTTCTCCAACATCTTCTTGTCTCGTACACCCTGTCTGAATGCCACAATGACAGAAGCGCTTGAGATAGAAGGAATTGTGTTACGTACCTGAAAGAACCTCTGGATGAATGACCGCAAAGATTCTCCTCCTTTTTGCACGACCGCAAAAAGGTCTAGTTCAGTGCCCGGTCGGGTGTATGAACTCCCGAAATTGGCAGTGAACTGACGGCACAGCTCCTTCCAACTGTCGATAGAGTTGGGTGGAAGGCTCATAAACCAGGACCTGGCGGTCCCAGTTAAGGCCACTGGAAAATAGTTGGCCATTACGGCCTCGTTTCCTCCAGCTGCTAAGATTGCAGTGGAGTATATCTGCAGAAATTCTACGGGGTTGACAGTTGTGTCGAATTTTTCCGGCAAATGTGGCCGGAACTTCTGTGGCCATCTAACCATGCGTAGGTGCATGGCTAGGGTGGAACAGCCTCCTCCTACTCCTTCCAGAGTAGAAAGGTCTTGAGCATCTCGTCTTTCTCGAGCTCGCTCGATGTGGACACGGCCATCCTGTTGGCGGTATCGGCGATCAAGCTCCGCCCGGAGGTCGTGTGTTGAAAGCCGAGATGCGGTATGGGTGCGTCGTGCCCCAGAGGGAAACGACGTTACTTGTTGTGACGCAGCTCGTCTTCGGTTGTTGGAGACATGCGGACCAAGTCTTCCAGACAACGTCCGTCGCTGCGACGGGGCCCGCCCTGAAGGAGGTGGACCCTGGTTGTTGAGGCGTTCGGCCGCTGCTGCGACTAAATGCTCAACATCAGCCCTCCATTGCTCCATGGCACCTTGAGATGCATCCGGAGGTGGTGGTCGCTGGAGAAGAGCACGCGCTGCATGGAGCGCGTGTTCTGGATTGTCATGACTTGCCGGCGCAGTATGTGACGCCGGTGCACCATCATGTTGCCCGGCACGTCTTGCCGGAGAAGATGGTGGTGGTGGGAGTATGACTCCTGCTGGTGCTGAGGCTCCTGCCGGTGGCTGCATGTTGGAGGGATTGCCTCCGACAGCCTGAGCAGCAGGTTGCCCGTTGGATGATCCAGCCGCAGAATTCACCATTCTTGAAGATCTCAGGCACCCCCCTACCCGGCGCGCCAACTGTCGACTGTTGGAGTCGGCAGATCTCCTGACACTATGAAAGTGTTGGAGGAGTTTGTAGTTCGGTGTGGGGGCGCGAAGACTCAAGAAGGTGAATCACGATTGGACTCGAGTGACACAGTGGTTTACGTGGTTCGGGCCGCCTGAGCGTAATACCCTACTCCACGGGTGTGCGTGTGTTGTATTAACTTGTGAGCTTGAGTGTGTTCCAGAGTTTTTCCCCGTGTATCGTCGGTTTGTCCTTTTATAGTACAAGGACAAACCGTCACGAGTCAGCCTGACCCGACATGTGGCCCTGGCGGTTACTAGTATTGATACACGAGATTAATTGTTGTTAATAACCCTGTAACGGCTCCGACAGTGCCGTTATAGGTGTTAAGATCGTCCGATTAAGTGTCATTAACGTGGAATTAATGATAGTTAATCGAGTCTTGAAGTCCGCGGCTGTCCTTTGGAGATTCGGAGCTGTTACAATGTCTCCCGGGGGTTTGAAGCGGCCAGCTCCGACGTATGGACACGTGGCAGCTCCGGAGCTTGCTTGTGGGAAGCGGGAAGCTCCGGGGTGGCCTGGCACGTGTCAGGTCCGGAGCTTCTCTCGGTCAGGGGTTTAATCCGGAGGTACCGTTTCGGTACCTAGCCCGGAGCTTCCCCCTTGTGGGTAGTAGCTCCGGTCTGGCGGTACACGTGGCAACCTAGGGGTTAACCATGTTGGAGAAGCAGGTCCGGTTATGTCTGACAAGTGGGCCCCCGAGGGTCTTCAATTTGAGTAGATGTCCTTCCCTTGAGATCTTTGTAACCTCAGGGGGTGTACGGTTTTTAGGGTACCGACAGCAGCAGTTGCTGGAAGGAGGAGCACAGAGACCCAGTTGCAGATGCCTGTACTAACGAAGAGAGTTGGCTCAGTACAGGGAGAAGTCTGCTCCACACTTAAGCGGAAATAGGACATTCAAATAAGAGATGATAGGCTGTTTCCAGGGAGCGCATGCACAAGGGGCAGAAATAACTATTTGGCCACCCTCTTTAGAGCAATCTATCCGCTGTCCAAATCCGATTTTGCATAATTAACTAGAGGAAAATCTTGCATTTGGACGGAGCCCAAACTCGCCAGACCTGCTCTGGAAAGGAGGAGACAGTGCTCCCTTCGAATTGGAGCATGTAGGCAGAGTGTGCGGTGTATTTGCCTGAAGCAGCACTGGTCCAGGTAATTTGGTCCCGTTCAGAAGCAGATAGTTGTAGCTGCAACCCATCAATCAATTCCCAAAGCTGCACATATTCGGCGAGGGTGTGAACAGAAATTGCGTGTAACAAATCACAAGCCCAGACATGATTTAGAAGGGCCCTGGCCACTGGTTTTTTCTTCCCTCTGGTAATCTTAAACAAGCTCGGAAACAATTGTGCTGGAGATTCATTATTACTATCAAGTAGAAGAAACAGGGCAGCAGCAAGAAAACCATGTACTATTACGCTAGTAGTAGCGAGACAGAGGGTCGTTCCGTAGCTAGTACCCTCCGGCGGCGTTGGCCGCGAGCTTGACGGATGCCGGCAGCGGGCTGCGCAGCGGCGAGCGCGGCGGTGGGGGCTGCGCCAGCCGGCGTCCCTCGGCGTCGTAGTAGATGACCCCGGAGAAGTCCAGCGGCTGGCACCGCTCCCCCATCATTATCTCCTTCTTCCATACCCCGTCATCTTCCTCAGTCTCCGCCGCGGCCTTCCTCCTACTCCTCCTCTTCGACTTGGAGGACGACGACGACGACGACGAGAGCGCCTTCTTCCCGCCGCCGCCGCCGCTGGCGCTGCCGAGGAACGGCACGATGGCGCGCGCCGAGAAGGACGCGGCGATCCCCTGCTGGCGCGGGCGCAGGTGGTGGTGCAGCCGCCGCGCCGCCCGGGACAGCCGCTGCGCGCACGTGCCCATCAGCGCCGCCACGGCGTGCGCGAGGCTCGTCCCCATCGTCTCGTCTCCCGTCCGTCCGTCCGTCCCTCCCTGTCTCCTTCCTTCCTTTGCTTGCTCTGTTCTCGCTCGCGGAAGAAGACAGGCACTCTTCTCCTCTCGCGCGCTTCCCTGCTCCGCCTCCGTTTCGCGGGGTATTTGTAGTAGCGAACCCAACAAGTGGACGTGTCCGACGCGCCGGTCGGGTTAGTTAACCGTATAATCGCGCCATTACGACCGTCCCCATTAGGTGCGGCGCACGCGCCTTGTGCCGTGCGTGCTTGGCTATGGCGACCACGGATGCCATGCCATCATGCATGGTGGACGCTTGCACAGGTGGCACGACGGCAAGCTCACCGGTTTCGCAACGGAAAATAGCGCCTGCGAGACACGTTTCCGCGAACGACGGCGACGGGTTGCATGCTACGCTCCCTTCCTTGTGGCTTCGATGGATGGATGGACGGAGAATAACGACGTGCCATACCTGGCCGATATGGTAGATGCGTGCCTCGCCGTTGGCAGTTGGGCTGATCGCGAGCGAGCGAGCGACCGATTACGTGCCCCTGAGCCGTGTTCATCGTTACTGGTTGAAATCGAAAAAGCTCGGCCGGGGACGGTCGGAAGGAACGTGTGGAGTGGTGATCGAGTTGATTTATTGCTGGACGTTCCAATAACGATGGATGGCGGTGCATGCATTGAAAGAGGCGGGTTTAGTTGAGATCGTGCCGTTTGAGGCTACAAAAGATTTGCCTTCTGAAAACGGCGAGGGTAGAGAGTAACGTGACGAAACTGGATACGTGTCAGGTCACGTTTATGGCACTGTGTGTAGCAATATCAGCCGACTGATTCTTCCGCCGACGACTAACTCGAGTGTGTCCAGTCAATTCCATACAAAAAATAGTCGTCAATATTTGATTCAACTTAAGCATGTCATGTAGTACGTTGGAGCTGGTCAAGTAGAAGCGCCGGAGGACCAATATATACAATTCACGGCCAGTTGGAACTTGGAACAAGAAAACAAAGGGCGGCGCGGGCGGTCAAGTAGCCGCTCACCACTCGGAATTCCTGGTACCGTGTTCGCATGCAGGCCAAAGTTGATCGGGCACACTCCAGTCTTATCGCTATAGTAAACGAGAGAGTCGTCTATCACAAGAACAAGCCACCAGTCAATCGTCAATCGACCGATATATTCTCATGTCATGCAGACGCTGATCGATCGTCGGATGCACCGGTGGCCATCTCTTTCCGCGCGCACAAGCAGCTTCACGAGAATCGCCTCGGATCAATCAACCCTAACACAGGATCCTGCGTCCTGTGCGACCCAGGAAGTGAGGAATTCACTTATCACTTGTTTTTTCAGTATCAGTTCAGCGAAACCTGTTGGTAGTGTTGGGAATACACTGGAATTATAATTTGCCGTTCTTTTCAACTCTGGAAGAAGCAAGGGATCATTGGGACCGTCCGAGCTTCATAGAAATATTCGTCACTGCAGCTTGAGAAATTTGGCTCCAAAGGAATGGGAAGATATTTCGGGGCAGTGCACCCGCCGTATCAGCTTGGAAACAGGGGTTCCGCAGTTCAATTACCAAGCAGAGTTGTAGGTTTGGATCGCCTTGTAAAGACTTTCTTGAAAACTAGATTACCACGTTGAAAATACCCAATTGAGCTCTTTCCATCTCGGGAAGGATTCAATGGGTAACTTGTAAATTCATGACGATTAATGCAATATAAATTACAGGAGGGGACTCCCCTGCTGTAGTCTTGGTCAAAAAACCCTAACACAGGATCCGCTAACCAACGCAGATTTTTTTTTTGTTTTAGCGCCGTCAATGGTCTCGAGAAACTGGACATGAGCATGAGCTCATCAGGCTAGTGCGCCGAGCGCGGTGGCCACTACTAGTCCGCCGGCGGGACATGTGTGTCGCGAGCGAATGTGAACTCGTGCCCGTGCTTGGCGGATGCGGTGGTGGTGGTGGACGACGAACGTGCACGATAGAGGGCTAGTGCGCGCGTACGTCAGATCTAGCTGCGATGCCCCGCGCCACCGCGAGTGCGCGCGGAGCGCCACATAACATAGCACCCGGCCGGCCGAGGCGGGCGGCGCAAATGCTCGGCGCTCGCTGTCCACTCGGAATTCCCAAAATCTGCCGGCGCTGGTGGTGGAGGCGTGATCATCTAGTCCACTAGTACTCTAGCCAGTCGCGCACTACTCGCGCTTATCTTCGCATCTCCACACCACTTTTCTCGACATCCTTCGATCGGGGGTCGGCCGACTGAGGACCATCATATTGTTTCGGCTCAGGCCTGAACGGACGATCTGCTCGGTTTTAGATATGCTAGTGCGCGACTGGCGCATGAGTACTCCCTCCGTCTCCATGAACTTGTCGCTTTGTAGTTCATTTTTGAACTGGCTTCGCCTAGTCATCCGATCCGCGCATAAGCCAGTACGCCACCGGACGCGAATGCGCTAGCAGCTCCTACTTGCGTGCATTATTCAGGCCTGAGACAGATGAAGTGGCGGTTCGTGAGTGAGTGAGTTGTGACTGGTGACAGCACCGTTCTGGCCCTCCATCGCTAACTGCACTTGCAGTGTGCCGTTTATCCTTCCTTGCACTTGCACCGCTTTGGACCGGGAAGAAGGCAAGGAGCGCAGAAGATATTTTAGGCTCAATTTGCCACTGTGCCGCATCGAGATGTGAGGTATGCTGTATCACTTGTTACTGATTTGATTAATCAGTTAGCACATTGTACACACGATCCAAACGTTTGTGCTATATGAATTATTTTAGGATTGATGATGCATGCACTCCAGGAAAGGTACTACGTACGAACGTAACGTACCATCTTGCATGCATCAGAGGAATCAGTGAGCTGGTGAACTATCAGTATCCCGAACTTAAAGCCGTCTTAACATCGACGTGTTTTCTAAATTGACGTGCAACTGTCCACTCTCCTACACCTATAGACATCCTCTCCCACCTACAGACACCATCATTAGCTACGAGCTTAAGCTTGATGGGCCGTCGTACTGACCATCGTACTTGAGCATCTATTTGAAAACGTGCAAGTCGTTCGTGTTAGAGACAACCAGAACTGTTGTCAATTGATTGTTCGGTTGGAACGTGCGGTTCGAGCCAGTATATAGTCTCAAAGCTGCTGTTGGGAGATTCTTAGTCGACGCTGTCGCCATCACTTTTCGTCGTGTAGCAGCTTTTAGTTCGTGTGTAATGGGGCAAGCTAGCTAGTCCGCCGCTGCAAGTTTGCTTTGCTTTGTACTAGTACATTTTATTTTAGTTTTAGTCCAAGTCATTGTTTACGTGAAACTCGCTGGCGTCGGCGACCCAGCAGTAAGCCACATCTGCTCGCTGTGATCCAATGCAAACATTGCGACAATCTCCTCTCTCCCCCGGGCTCCGGCGACTGTTCTGGTTCTGGAGCCCCACTCCCACGGCAAGCGAATGGGTTTCCGGCGTGCGGCAGGCCACGGAAAGCAGGCAGGCAGGCAAAAGTTAGTCAGGGACTGGCGTTTTGTGAAGACCTGAGACCGGGGACGTTTACACTAGAGTACGTTATTACTGTATGTCGGGTATGGCGAATGATGAGCCTGCCTGCCTGCGTTGACTCGACGCCCGGCTAGTGGCGAGGAACGACTTGGCAGGCTGACTGCTTTTGACAAGAGTCGAGTCGCGATCGAGTTGGCAGTTCGGCACTGGCAGGCTTGTCTGTCCTGTACTGTACTCGTTAACGTTGATGTTCATGGTTTGGCCATATGCATGGGGGTACTACAAGACCGGTTGTTTCTGTTCAAAAGAAAAAAAACTACAAGACCGGTTGAATTGAAATTTCTCAGATATCGTATTATTAGGCCGGTCCGTTCGTCCGTGGTCGCGCGACTGCGCAACGAGACAGCGGAGACGTAACCGGCCTTGGGTTGAATTGAAAGTAAAGGAATGGCCTGTGGGAATTAATAGGCCTTTTGGTCAATACGGCCCCGGCCCAGGTTGCACGGCCGAAGATTTTTTTCCTGTCGTCGTGTGTGTCAATGTATAACGGGTAGAACAAGATGGTTGTTCGTGTTTGATTGGCTGAAAAAATAGATTTATGTGGATCCGCTCACGGTATTTTTTTTTCGTTTCGTCTAATAAATTCTCCGGCGACGAAGCACGATCAAATTCGAGTTCTTCGACGCAGGGAACGGCTACTGATATAGTACTGATAAACACCGCCATATGATTTGGCTGGGGAGGAAACTGCCTAGCCTATCCGTTGGCATAAATCAGTGAACGCCTATCGAACTCCGCGACGAGGTCATGATCGTATTCGCTTCTACTAACACATCTGGAAATGGACTGGTAGTACATGCTAATCGTACATTGCCAGTATTTCTCCGAGGTATATATCAGCAAAAAGGGATGCATTTTTGTGAAATGTGGTGATCATTATTTGAACAAAAGAAGAGGAAAATGTGTAAGGAATCGATACTCATCCTTGCCACTTTGCTAGCATTTCTAAAAGGAGATGGGAAAGACGAGACTGATGATTGAGACGTCTTCTTTTCAACGCATTCTCACTCGCAAACACCGAAATGCGCCTAACGATTCTTCCTCCCTCTCTATTTATTATAGTGGTACACTAATTCTGACTAATTATCTACTTTTTCAAGCGAAAAATATGAATATCTAAACTGAGTATCAAACGCAAACGGACGTTATAAGAAGGGGAAAATCAAACGGTAAACCTTTCCTCCAAAAAAAAAAAAAAAACAAACGGTAAACGGCTAAGACATTTCGAGGCAACCAGTGTGCATGTTTCTTTCATCTCATTATCTGCTCTCCTTAATTATCTACAACACCACCTACAAAGACGAACCGGATTCTTGCTGTACGTGTGATCAACAAAGAACACAACAAAAGACAGAAGGAATGCAATAACGTTTATTCCTCGATTGCCGCCGCGCCAGCAGCTAGCGCACTCAGACGATGGCGCAGGCGTTGGGATTCTCCTCGCTGAAGATGGTGGTGAGCCTGTTGGCGTCAGTGGCGATCCTGTAGATGCCCTCGCGCACCGGCGTCGGGTAGTAGCTCCTGTACTCCCCGGAGAAGTACTCGTGCCGCCGCGGCGTCGCCTCCCACCTCGGCAGCGGCGACGGCGTGTACCGGGACAGGTACGGCGCCGGCACCGGACCATCTTGGGGCCCGTGGCGACCGTGCTGATGGCCCTCCTGATGACCCGCCGGCGCGTTGCCGGTGAACGGCGCGTGCTGCTGTTCTTGCGGCGTCGGCTCGGGGCCGAACCGGACGCGGCCGCCGCCCGGCTTCTTGTTCTTGCCTCGTCTCGGAGCTTTCGGCGGCTTCGGCTCGGCCGGTGGCGCTGGGTCCGGTGCTTTCTCTTGCTCGGGCTCGGGTTGGGGTTGCGGTGCGGTGTCGTGGTGATCGGGCTCGTGTTGCGGTGGTGTTTGCGGTTGTTGAGGCGGCTTTGGTGTGCTCTGCTTCTGCTCCTGCTGCTGCGGTGGCGGCGGCGCCTTTTGCGGTGGGATGACGTAGACGTCGTTGTTGCCGGCGAAGGTCACCGTGCGCGGCACCGGGCGCATGTAGCGAGTCTCCATGGGCGGGCCAGGTGGGTACGCCATCGCGTAGTCCAGCCTCTCTTCCCTCCATCTCTCGCGCCCTGCATGTTAATAAAGTCATAATACACAAGGGTGTGTCACTTGGTTTGAGACATAGAGGAACCCAATTATTTCATCATTTAGCATGCACTTGTGTCGGAACCTATCAAAATGAACGCGAGAGCCAACTGCTTGCTGCTATGATTTAATAACAGCGAGCCATGCAAACCCTGGGTCTACTACGACAATTCTCAACAACAAGAAGTCCAGCAAAATTTCCTTACGCACCGTTGCATTTCCTGATCGCCTTGGACACGAACTTGACCAGCGGAGGATAGCAGCCCATTTCTTGTGTCCGTCCCTATCTCGCGAGGTGGTGGTGCCGTTGGCGTGCGCGTTCGCTTGCGGGGCGATACATGCTTATGCTAAAGCTCCGCAGCTCGTCCACTTCGCGGTGGCGAAATGGGAAGGAGCGGGCGTTATAAAGGAGGGACACCTGTTCGGCTGGGCTGGTGCTGCCGCCGCTGCTAGCGAGAAGGAATCCAACAACAATGATCTCCTACCTAAGCACGCTTCTTTCCTCCCAAGTCGCAAGGCATCTCAACCGAAATGGCACGAACGTATAAAGGAACGGTCCTCATTTTCGTGGATACAAGATTGGGCGAACAAGTGGTGGCGGAATATATTCCGTCGAAGAAAACGCCGGGCCTTCAGAGAAAAGAGGGGACTGCATGGTGCACATGTGTCATGCTCACCAGAAAATGTCGAGGTGAGGTTGCAGCTGAGATAATACTTCAGCTCGCACTCGACTAACTGGTTTACCGCACAAGCGTATTACCGGGCTTCCAATGAATACCTAGCTTGAGCTGTGCTATACAAGGACAGCTTGATGAAACATGCCAATTATGAAACTATTTGAACAAATGCTGAAAAACCGTGTTCCACCGACTGATAAAGACCAAGCTGACCACAGTGACAGTATAACTAAGAACACAAGGGCGTAGACCCTAGACCGGTCCCAGAATTGAAGATCCGGAAACATTTTGGGTGCTAAGCCGAAGCGAAACTGTGCTATAAAGCTAAAAATTTATTATTTCTACCAAAATACAGCAATAGGTGATTACAAGAGCAACATCTCATGGTCCAATTAGCCACGACCAATGAACCCATATATTTGTATGAATTACTATATTCGCCCGGCACCCTCTCTATCCTAATGTCCGCCACTAATCCTTCTTCATAAGGCGGGATTTTATATCACCAAAACAGCAGCATGAATCTCTAATTTCTAAGCTTCATGCTTAACCTTCCCTTGAGAAGGCCCACTGAAAGCATAAAAAGCTCGCAACAAAGAACTGATCATGTAGTAGCTGGTTGCAACGCTTTTATTGTTCTTCTACGCCATGTAGCAGTTTCTGGTTCAAAGCTAAGCTCCCAGGTCGGCCAGTAGTGAAGATCCTGCTTCAGAGTAAGCACACGAGGTTTTCCATTCAAATGGACGGTCCTCACCCTTACAAATTCACCATCTTCCAGTCCCTAAGAAAAAAGGGACAGCCATATTAATTTTAATCAACAGTGTACAGACATAGTAAAGCGATAGCAATCATCAGTATACATACATACAGTGATAATAAGAATGTGACATTTGCCGCTTCATACATATATTACGTACCTTGACCACCTGTATAAAGGTTTCCAGATCTGGAGTTGGTTTCCCATTAACTTCAATGATCCACTGGAGAGCATAGAGACCATATCTATGTACCGGACTTCCATGACACCATCTGCAGAAACTCATTGCTGCTTAGTACTCACTCCCAGTCTCCTAAATATGCTCTCGCTAACATCTACAAAAATGTGTAACTACAAGATTCTGTGCATGCAATCTCATCAATCATAGATGAAGGATGCCAAATATTTAGTACTCAACTTCTAGACAAATATTTTTCCCTCGAAAAGAGAACAACTAAACAAATAGGAAACGTTAGGTTTCAGCCGCCCCCTAGAAGAAAAAAACGGCTCCCTTCACCCTTTCCCCCATCCAAAGTAGCTAAACTTTAGCACAGTAGCTTCATGACAGCAATTTACAAGCTTCCTAATTTCCTTTTTTTTTTCCTTCAGTCTCTACTTGGTATTAGCACGTAACAAAACTGCATCACCACTCCACGAGCACTCAATAAAAAACAATTCATAATATCGTATACAGACAGTGACCAGAACAGCGTAGCCGTAAATTCATTACAACTGGCGAAAACAAAACTAGCTAGTGTCTCCAAATATTAAGCTGAAGTGGAGCGTATCAAGGAGACATATCTAGTGTAAAAGGGGATTACGGTGCTACACATTTGTGGTCATCCTATCACCAATGGCTAACATTAGACGAGGTGGAGGTGCAATCCAGTCAAAATAAATGTTCTTGAAAAGAGATATCTGTATTTATGTCTTTCTTGCACCCCACCTCTCCTAATCTTAGGCGCTGGTTATAGATCGGATATTTACAAATGTGTATTAGCATGTTAGCATCGTAAGCCCCATTTACACTAGATGTGTCCCCGCTTATTAATGATACATCAGGTCTGTAAGGGAATCTCACCTGGCAACATAAACTCCATGTCCTTCTTCCGGCAAAAAGCCAAGTGCGCGTACTGCTGAATGAGAATCTTGGATAATGCATCCACACCAATTGACCATACGTGTTGTACCATTGCCATCCCTTACATCAGTTCCAACAATAAGGTCAATTTCTTTTCCCTGTTGAAATGTTGATAAACAATATTGCTGATTTAATTTTTGTTCATTTCTAGTTAAGAACAAAGTTCAGTATTTACATCCTCCTGACCTGACGGAATATTGTCATATTAAGCACTCCATCTGATCCAACAGATTTGTCCAACTCTTGGCAAGCCTTCTCGATATCAAGGAAGCATGTAATTGGCTCTTTGTTGATAGCAAGTATCATATCCCCCTGTTCTAGAAGATTTTCAGCTTTCGATCCTGCCAAACAACCTTTTACCCTCAAGACTTGTCTACGCACTGGATCCTTCTTTGCAAGAGACTGGAAGCATAACCACATTGAAATATTATATAATTATGTAGGCCACTTTTCTATACAGGACAAGAATGATCATATGCTGAATTTGACAATTACTTGAGGTGACAGATAAGTAGAGAACAGTTAGTTAGAAAGAAAAGATATCTAGAATTAAAATTTCTGGGATAATATTTGGCATTGGAGACAATATAACCATCTTTGAAGATCTGACAGAATAATTGTGGTTTATTAAAGGAAGATCTGATTACCTGCACCCAGCTATCGCTTAATCCATAACTTCTCGCCTTGGAGAGCAAAGTTGGATAAAGTTCCACCTCTAAGAGTCTGATAAACGGCATTGGCCTCTTCACTCCATTGATAAGTCGAAAAGGTCCTTGAGTACCAGAGATAATCTTCTCAAGGACTTGGCTTATTGCATATATTGGTATACCTCTAACAAACTGATGGTCCTCTGAGCTGCAGCCATATTTGAGCTGGATAACACAATTGTGAATTACACACTGGTCAGCACTTAACACATGTAACATTAACAATGAGTGTAAATTACTAACTACGGCAACACTATTTTAAACACTCAAGCATTAGATGCATATGCTACTCCCTCTGATTTGCTATATTTGTTCAAGGCTTCGGGGGTATCTGTTTCACTTTCACAGTACTTGCCAACAAAATGATCACTCTCCTAGTTTCACGAAACTTTAATGCAAAATGTAGCTTTCAAAGGGGATAAACCAATGCATGTACAGCAAGTAAATTTGCATGTTCCAAGGTGGCGGGTCCATAGGTACATAATTCCAGTGGGTTATGGCTATCTTTGACACTTAAATTCCATGTCATTGGTCTGTGCGCAATTGTGGGCCTGGACAAATCTTACAAAATAGAGGTAGTAGTAATTACTGAAAATAGTAAGTCAATTTATTAACCAAAGTGGATGGTGTGTCAACAAATTTCATCTGATTGAAGATAAAAGTGTAACTAATGTATTGTTAACTGGTACCTCTTCAGTATTTTTCTTGATGTCCCCGAGTAGTACAAATTTATATAACCAGCGAACTTAATAAAAATATGGATGTAGCAGTAAATATATTTTTCTCTTTATTGTCAATTTAATTGATTTTAGAGATATCTCACAGCTAACCTTGCGTTTATGTCGCCGTTTTGTTTGTTTCTGTTTTCTTTTATGTTCCTGGGAACATGCCAGCATCATTACTTAGGAAACAGACCGAAGCAAATAACTCATGCAAACTAACCTGGGTGGAAAAGCTAGCCCATAATGCTTGAACTCTTCCTTGCTCATCAGTCAATAAACCCGAAAATGTGCTACCAAAATCTAGAATAAAAAAATTGAAATGAAAGTTGCCTGGAAATTTGAAACATCATCACAAGTAGTGAATTTCCAAAGGAAATACCAGTATCGAGCTCAATGACCTCCATATTTATTGCACGGTATCTTGGGCAGTCAGCTGACCCAATATTAACAGCTGTGCAAGGATTTGTTACGATTGATTTCCTTGATGTTGCCTGTAAGCTTCTACTTAGTCCAATTAGATACACAGAATCTCCTCGACGCAAAGCAGGATCTACATATACAGAAAGCAGGATCTTCAAAACTGTAAATGGATCACTTGAAAAAGTTCATTGGTTGTTTACTTTTCTTGTCGAACGAGATTAATTCAAGTATTCAACAAATTATAGTAAAATAAGTCATGTTATCCTCAATATTAATACAATATAGCGAATGGCATATGAACAAGCTTCTTCAGACTTGGAATACAAAGAAACCCTCCAAAAACAAACCTGGAAGAAGCTTAGCAGCCTGAACAACAGATGCTCCAGCACCTAGTGCAGAAGGATCATACGCCACCAACGCAAAGTTGTGAACAGGGTGCAGGAAAACAACCTGAAAGCAGTATATAGATAAATATTTGATTCAAATTTCTTCATAAGCCTCGGCTTTTATAATTGAGAACAGAACAAAATTGTACTTCTCCTGGTATTTCAATAGGGTATGCAGCAAAAGAAAGCATTATATCTGAAATATATACAGCAACTGTATTCCTATCAACAGCAACAAGACCAAGACGATCAGAATGATAGACTATAACACCGGTTCCAAAGAAATGTTGAGAGTGGACTCCATCAAGCATGCAAACTGGTGGCACGTGAACCTGAAAAGTAGGGATGAGACAAGGATTAGCAGAAGTACAAAATTCACAGCTTCAGAAGCTCAAGGACTGGAGAAACAGTGAAACAGGGGAAAGAAATACAGAACACGAGAGCACGGCCCAGCTGTCAGCATCAAGAAACAGCAGCTTATTTAGTTGTTCATCTGTCATATAGGCTTGCATGAATCAGATGCTATATCCTTATTTGTGGTGTTTTTGGAACAGACAAAATACAGAGAGCTACTTTGAAATAAGAATATAAGATAATAGTCCAATATTTAGAAACATACTGGCAATATTAAAACACATTAGTCATATAGGATCGTGGTCATTTTGAAGCATCATAACAGATGTGTTTTTTATGGCCCTGCTCCATGCTTACATGGATTTTTTTTCTGCTTGCAAGCAAGGAGATGCTGATGTGGCATTTGGCTGGGGCAAGGGGTCTTTCCTACCTCAGTAGTGCAAAAAGAGGGTTAAATGTCTTAAAGGTTAAGTTGAGGTCATTTGTAAACTTAGTCATGGGCAAGAATGTAATCTATCTATCTAAGAACCTTCTATCCGTGGGTGCATCTTTTCTAGCTTTTATTACAGTGACTATTAGGATTTCAAAAGGTCAAACTTTGAAAGTCTTGGTCATCAACTAATCAAATTATGTGCATTTAGAGTATAAAAGCTATGTCGATAGATTTATACTGAAGATCCTTTGACAAGATATCGATTTTGTAGTGCATTGATAGTACTGTGCCTATTTTCAGGGTATATCTCCTAACTTCCTCAGTACAAACTTATCAGAAAATATTTGAGAAAATCAAAACCGCTCACTACAAACAGAAGATTTAGACCTAAACCTTCCCTAACTATCTGGATTAAGCTCCAAAACACTATGAACGATTCAATATACGAAGCAGGAAGCACATTTTACCATTTACCACACAGCTTTCACAGCATAACTGACAAGAATGCTCGTGAATTTTCTAGCCTGTATATATGGTAGGATTGCAGCAATACAAGTCCAGTACCGAATACCGCTTAGATCTGAAAATGTTAGATGGCAGACCATGACTAAAATATTACTCACCTCAAACATTACAAGAGCAGGTTCAATTACTTGTTCTGCCAATGATGCATTACTTGATACAGTTTGAGCAAGCTCAGAGCCTTCTATATTGGAAGAGTGCCTCAATGCACTGCCTTTTACATTCCCTAGATCTTCATAGGATGGCAAAGCTTCATCTGCAGCAACCTCCTCGTCAACACGACGCCTTTTTTTTTCAATAATAGAATCTTCACTGGAGTGAGGTCCGTAAACAGCAGTTTCATCATCAGTTTGCATTTTGATGCATCCATCTGCCAAATTCTCAGAATCACACTGGCACTTGAGATCCATTGGACAAGATTCAGATAAAGATGTAACAGAGTTTGAGTTTGTATCCACATGACTAGCACGGCAAGCTGAAGCTACAAATAGAGAGTCCACCGGTATAGCTGATTTTGCAGTCCACAATCCAGTTTCATCGTTTCGAGTATATAACTGAGGGGGTGCATACCATTCGTGCTGGTCGATTGTCACCAGAACAGACTGGCCAGATAAATAGAAATAATTAGTTTAATGTGAAAAAATAATCTCAGTTTTTACCATGAACAGAAGATACGCCATCATTTGTCATGTCAGAGCAGTTATTGGATCTAATACCTTGTTCCGGTGACGATCAGTGTACATCACATATTCTAGAGGCACTCGTGCTCCCCTAGACAATTTTGCAAGAACTGCAATAAGATCATCTAAATGTGCAATATCCTCTCCTGCAAGCTTTTTAATGATGGAATGGCGTGGAACAGATGCCCGAGAGAGCATGTACCTGCATCGCATGGTGTTAAATGCATTGAAATAGAAAGTTTACCTTGATACCAATCATATAATTTAGATAAAGTCAATTAACAGGCAGAAGGTGAAAATTTAAGTGGCAATAGGGTCAGAGATAATGTGGGCAAAAAATAGTTAAGACCATCATTTAGTGCAGCTAAATCTCATTAGGAAGATTATGATCAATCTAAATGAAAGGGCAGTTAATCAATTTCTTCTTTCTTTCTTTTTACCCAGTGCTGAACGCTCCCACACAATGTGGGATCTGGGGAAAGGAATTTCTAAGCAACTTTTCCCTTGCTTAATTTGCAAGGAGGCTGATTTGAACCCAGGACCTCCAGGACATAAGTGGAGATACTCTACCATTGAGCCAGGCCCACCCTTCAGGGAAGTGAATCAATATTTAACAGAAAAGTCAACAAGGCAATCCTACAATATATTCTTCAAAATATTTATTAGTTATGACTACCAAGGCAGTTCCAGAATCCCACTTCCAAAGCATTTGTTGAAATACTATGAATGAAGAGGCCGACGAGACCACAAGAATGACAACCATAAACCGTCAACCTTTCAGAAAACAGAACATTCTAAGTAACAATTGGATTCCTTACCCAGCTTCAGCAACATATACAAGACCACATTTGAATCGGAAGTTTCTTGCCTGAAACAAGATGTACAGATTATTGGTAAAGATATGAAGCTCAATGAGTATTGTAGCTATATACATTTGTGCTGTCAAAAGTTTAAACATGAGGAAAGCAGAAGCACTGATGCAAAGCATCAAGTGATTTTATTTCAATATTTTAGCATGAGAAAAGTGGCAAGAGCTGTTTCAAGCAAGGCATTCAATACTAGTTCAGTCAACAGAAGTAATATTACAAGAGACTAACAGATGCAAGGGGGAGAGACTGAGAGAGAGCTCATGATTTATGTAACCAAAGCACAGCCCGCGTACAAAAGAAATCTCCAACGAAAGGTGCACTTGTGTGGGTTCCCAGAGCAATGGCATGACTATTTGTATTTCAGAATGAGGGTGTTGTCCTTGTCTAGACTTTAAGTTTCTTTAACTGTGTACAGCATAACGTACAAAGCAAATGCATGCTCCTTGCTTGATAAGGAGCAGAAGGGCTCTGAAATGAACTAGACAATGGGTATGAAAGTTCAGAAGAATTAAACGTTACCTGCTGGTATGAAAGTGGATGGATGACAGCACCACTAACTTCCAAGAAATGATTTGGAGTTATGGAGTGCAAATCCTCGACCTGCAGGGTCAAAATGTAAAGCTTAATGGTTGAATGAAAAACTTAGGCATGCAACTTACAAAAAGGTATAGTGCAGGTGCAATATAATGCAATAGGAGTAAAACAAATATTATTGATCCCTACTAAAAAAATGACACATGAAACCAAATTTGAGAATACCTCCAGCTTTACTGTTAAAGAATTTCCACCTCTTTCAATCTCCAAATCTATCTCCCTGCCAACACTATCATCAAGTAAAGTCTCCATTTTAAGAAACTGTGTTACAACCTGTAATTCGTTTAGATGTTAGAACATCCTTCAGTCAAAAATACGTGTGCTATGATAAGTTAAATTAGGCACAGAAACCTACTTAGCAGTAAGCACACAGCAATAATTAAAGGACATTCTTGTACAAAATAAGCAAGAGATGTTTCTATATATTCACAGCTGACAGTTCCAACAATCCAACATCACATCTACACTTGTTTTATGAGCAAAGTAACTTTGAAAGGATATAACAAAACATTCATAAAACCTTTTTATAACAATGGTAGTAGTGATTATGTAAATTATTACATCTGTCATATAATGTAAGCATTTCTGGCTATGAATCTGGACAGACACTTGTCCATATTCATGGCAAGGAATACTTATATTTTGGGACAAAGGTAATACAGTAGTAAAATTAAGAGTGCAGTACATGGTCGGTCCCTAAACTTGACTGGGGGTGTGAGGGTGTCATCTAGGTCACTGAACTCTTAATTTGCACATTCAAGTTCCTGAACATGTTAATTAGTCCACTCGTGGTTCAAATCATCCTAATTAGTGTTTAACTGTTGATCAACCTACTTGGTGTCTCTGTTGTGGCCATGTTACTCAAGTGCATGAAGTCATCATTTGTATTATTATCAAGTCCTAAAAAATCATGTCAAAATAGAAAACCTGAACATAAATTTAGGAAGCATAAAGAGTCTGTTTGATTTGCCTTTTTTAATTTTCACATGAGACAAATAGTAATAAACATAAAACTGATGAGGTTGTTTTATTGCATACAATGGACAAAACAGAAACACTAGCTAGGAGAATCAATGTTAATTAGAGAGATTTGAACCACAAAATAAACTGCTTAGAACGTTGAGGGACCCAAATGTGCAAATTAAGAGTTCAGGGCCTAGATGACACCCCCAACCAAGTTTGCAGACCGGCCCAAACTTTACTCTAGAACTAATTTAGTCACGGGACACAGCAAATGGCATCCTTGACATTGGTTATGCCGTTATGGTGAAGCCAGGATACTGTTTCAAAATGTTTATAACGGCCAGGTCACGGCACTTCAACAACTAGAGTCAGCATAACTTGATAGCCCAATGTCCCTAACAAATAACATTTTCTTATTTTTTTTTTCAGAATATTTCTAGGCCTGCTACAACACAACAGAACTTGTGCCCTGGTCAATGTTTAGTCGAAACTAAACAGAATGGTTGGCACGTTGATGAAAAGTGAAAGCCTTTCTCTTTCTACATCAAAACTAACCATTCTTCAATATAACACTGCCACTAAAATGACATAGCACATATAGCGGTAGCAAATAGTGGTTGATAGTCTATATAACTCTTCATTTACTTGTGTTTTTTTTTAAGAAAGCAATGTATCACCATGCATGATTCAGTTGTTCTAACAAGGTGTTAAGAAACGAGTTCAATATATCAATGCAAATAGAGTATTAACAGGCAGCACCAGTGTTTTAAATCCTCGCCTGGACGCCTAGGCGCCCGCCGGCCGCCGGGACGCCTAGGCGAGCACCAGGGGAGGAGAGGATTTCAGCATGTAGGTCTCCGGAGAAGCGCCGCAAGGAGGTACAGAGGTCGCCGACCGCGCAGGAAGGGGGAGGGGGAAGGGAAGGGAGGGGAGGGGGAAGGGAGATCGGGACATGGAGATCCGGCGGAGTCAGACACGGGAGCGTCGGGCGGCGGCACTGGAAAGAAGAAGAGGCAGGGATGGAAGAAGAAGAGGCAGCTGTGGGACATATATTTGAGGCCCATCCGGCCCAATAAAAGCCATCCATCTATTTTTCATCTAACGGTGCAACCGTTGCCCACTCTGTAACCCTAAAATTTGTTGCCTGCCCCAGTTCCACCGCCGCCTGCTGGCTGCTGCGCCTCCGTCTCTCCTTCACCTCTTCACGGGTCAGCTGCTCCTCCCCGTCTCCTCTTCTTCTACCTGCCTCCCCGATCTAGAATTCCAAAGTGCAGTCTTCATCTCCAAGCGCTGACCCTGCCCCGTCCGTTCCAGCCGCCTCTGCACCGGCCCGCCCGACGCGGTTGTCGTCCCGGGCGTCCGCCTGGGCACGACGCCCAGACGCAACGGCGACGCCTCACCGTCCCAGGCGGGCGCCATGCTTGGTCCAGGCGAGGCGGGCACTCATGGCGTCCGTAGAGGACCGACTGGACGCCTAGGCGCCGCCTAGGCGACGCCTCAAAAACGTTGGGCAGCACAGTTGGTTGTCGAATACACAAATGTCAAAGCAGTATACTCACCTCCCCATTTATGCGAACTAGAACATCACCAGGTTCCAAATGCTTGTGTGCAGGGCCTTCAGGCACCTGCAAGAACAAAGCTTTCCAGTTTCAGCAGTTGCAAGATATAGAATGACCCAATACAACTAGAATGTGATACGATATAAAATAAGCTTAAAACAGTAAGAAGTGTAATTTACCACAGAATCAACAACTAGCATTCCAGTCTCTCCTGGGGGAGAAACTGCGCGCACGACCTGTAGGGAAAAAACAAGTTGCAGAGCTTAAGCTATCATACCATACAGAAACAAAAGCTTACGGCTGTTGGATGTACACTAAAAAGATCATCAACTATCGAGTACAATAGTCAGCCAATGATGATGCAAGAACATACCTGCTCTGTTTCACTTCGGAGACCAAGTCGGCGAGTTTCCTCAAATCCTTTGTGATGATAAGTCACCTTTTAAAGAAGCAGAAAAAGAAACAGCCATGTGAGGTCCAAGCACTACAGTGAAAGAAAAGCAACAGTAACAGCAACGAAAGGAAATGACATGTCAAAACTAATTTGAGGTACTTCACAGTCAAACGCATGAAGCTTTGAGAAAAATCAAAAGTTTATGATGAACCTTAAAGGAACTATGCACAATAAGAGAAAATGATGAAAAAGAAAAATGATCTAATGATACAGTGGATAAATAGATTGTTTGCTCACCTGAAGTGTGCCCCGGGGAATGTAAACAGATTCTGGCTTACTACCGAATGCGTCCCAACAATCACGTATCAAATTCAGTGCTCTAACAACCTGGAAACAGTTTATACAAATTATTATAGCAAATATAACAACAACGCATACAATGAAAGATCATCAATAGCAATTGCACATAATGTAACATTCTTGATATCCGTTCCAACTCCGTTTTCCAATTTTTTTTGTGGGTGTGGCGGGTTAATGTAGTTATCACTAAAGACAAGATGCCTTTATGATCTCAGGATATCAAGCTTTCAGTTGATGACTAGTCTAATTGAGGATAGTAGCCTAGTAGGCAACTGATCTATTGGAGAATAGTCCATGTATGGATGCTTTTGTAATGCCAATCGTTTAAGCGGGCAGGGTTGTTTTCCTTTTTTATTATTTACTTACCATCAATGTATCATGAAATCTCGAAGTTTCAGGTAAAACTCAAATGTTTGTATACTATAACATCCATTTTTTTGGCGGTTTTACTGGACTCATCAATTTGGAACATCTTATATAAAATGGAGTGGCAATGTACTAATGCTCATTGATAAACAACTTACACGTTCTAACGGAAGGAAAAAAGCAGAAGCACTGGAAGATTTACTTCCAGCATTCAGGGCAACAGCCCTTCCTTGGCAATCAACGACTGGGGAACCACTAGAGCCACCTTTAGTTCCAGATGCAGCCTAAAACAACAAATAGACTCATTAATTAACAAGAACTTCCAAAAAATCAACAACCTAATTATCAAGCAGGTACAGATCAAACTCATTATCAGTAGATCAATATGAACTAGCTATAGAAGCATGGAGTATCAAGGCGATAAAGAAAATTACCTGTATATAAAATGTATTGAAATCATTGTACCCGTCCCTGGCAAGAAATTATAAAAAATAGAGCATCAGAAAAAATAGATAGCAATACAAGCTCCTTGCAGCTAGCTGCACTAATTGGAAGGGGGCACAAATTAACAAAACTTCTCCGTCCATTTTGATTGATTGAAGGATGGTGGTAACATAAAACCAGAGTGGGGTTATAGGAAGAGGGGGGGGGGGGGGGATTAACACCGTGATTCCCTATCTATTTATATTTTGTTGCCTCTAATATTTGGTAACCAGAAAAAAATGGAGTTAGTTCACCTACTGATTATCCTTTTTTACGTATAGTAGACTAGTAGTGTAATAGGATGTCATGAGAAAACAAATATTCTTTACAAGGAGTGGCCGCGTAAAAAACAAAAAATAAAGAAGCTGTACTTCTTGTAGTAAGGTGCTTCTCTATCAAGTCGAGCAAGTGTTCCTGCCAAGATTGAAACCTGCATCAAGTTACAGTAAATCAGAAAACAATGCAATAAGCAACACAATTTATCAGACAGATTTCAGCAGTTTACAGTAAAGAGTAAAATATGTAGGTTCACCCTTTTTTTCTCTGAGAAAGGGCAAAGAAATGCTTAAAATATTTTTTGTTTACCGCGAACATGTGAACAATTATTTCATTGCAATTTAGAAGTGTAGCATTAAAGATTTTACCAAATAGGTTTCAATGAACTGTAGGATCTATTCCACTGTTTCTTTGTAAAAGATTCTTTCACATTGAATAAATAGGAAACTAAGGCAGTAAAGGCCTGATCAAATGCAACAAAAAATGCCTTCATCACGAATTAATAGTTGCTGTGACCAGTGGATGCCAATTGCGATCACTGTATATTTAATGCTCACAACAGAAGCATGGTGGAGTAGCTTTTGGGAAAACCTTTTCACCGCTGTCATTGCCAACAACCCGGATTTCTAGCCCGACAGATGCTGCTTCAGGTGCTAGCGGAATCTCATCATACTTGAGGAACTTGATGGCTCCAGGATCGTAGCGAAAAAACCCAAAATCATGCACCTGTGTTGCGAGAAGAGGAGAAAATTCGGACTAACATCGTTGGGAAAGCAAACGGAAAGAACAGAATCGAATCAAGCAGAATATACACTTACAGGATCTCGGTAAAGGGGGTACACAGGAATCTCTTCTCTGTTCACAAACAGCGCCTCCGCAACCACAGGCCCTACAACCGAACCACCATCAAATCACACACACGAAAAAAAAAATCACGAAAATACACGACGTGGAGGCGCCAGGGCCAGCGGGAAGGGCGTGCGCGCCGACCTGACTTGACGACGTGGCGGTTGGTGAGGATGATGCCGCGGGACCTGTCGACGACGAACCCCGTGGCGTAGCTGGCGCCGGCGAGCTCGGTGTCGAAGGCGCGCGGCGCGGTGGTGCGGAGGACGACGACGGATGGCACGACGCGGGAGAGCGCGCGGCGCCAGTCCTCCGCGGTGACGCTGGACTCGATCTCCATCGCCAGCTCGCCGCCGGCCTCCTCCTTGGGCGGGCTCTCCATCGCTCGCCGGGCCCGATCTGGTCCCCTATAAACTCCGGCGGGCGCTAGGGTTCTGGGGCTGCTCAGATTTTCGCGATCACGCAGGCGACGTGGTGAGTGTGGGGTGAGATCAGCGGGGGGTTGGGAGTGGAGCTGGTGAAATGCGGCTGCAATGGGGACGAGATTTCGCAAGGGGGACCAGAGTCACGTTCGTTCGTTCCCAGTGGGGGTGACGAAGCAGATATTTCTTCCTCGGGAACTCGCGGGATTAGGACCGATTTAATTAAGCACTCCGTGGGCCGAGGGGCCTTATTGATTTAGCGGGCTGATTTGGGAGATTTAAGCGAGCGGACTGGGCTGCATCTTGTGTTTTTTTACAATTAAGTTCCTAAGGAGCTGTATAATCATATAGTGGAGCACTGTTACATCCTATCTTGTTTCTGCCCGGTTTTGGCCTGTCTTGTTTTAGTATTGATGTTAGTTCGTAGGGTCCCGTATCTTCCATTTCCCCCCTTTTGATCAGCCCTATCTTCCAATCCTAGTTCTGCCTTCCTAGGCGTTGGCTACAGCTTGGCTTCATTTGCCGGTGAATGACGTTTTTTCACGTAAGAGTACTTGTGTTGTACCAGTCTGATGCAACAAATGGCACAGGGGCAGACTGCTTCAAAATCGAACACAGCAGCGATACCAGTGCGGGCAACAAAGCCAACGTGCGAGCACATGGCGCGGCCCAGCACCAGCAGTCACGCGGTATAATTTTGGACGGTTCTTCATGCTCTCTCATCGGTCATCAGCGTATCGCACTCCATCTCATCTCGGAGGCCATCCTCCCACCTCCCGTGGTAATTGGAAAACGCTGGAAACGTCCCCAGTCCCCACTGCCCAAGCCCATCTCGGAAAGTCGGCACGCACGATAATGACTTCGATGCACGCCGTCGCGACTCTGCTTGATGGTGAACTGATCCAATGGTTTCCTCCTAACAGCTAACAGCTAGTACAGTATCAAATGGCAAACGCCTAACAGCTAGTACAGTATCACGGAAGAGTCGAGTTCAACATGAACCAGGCGACCATATAGAATGCCAAATGTACATGTACCACCAGCTTTCAGCTGCCATCTTTGTTATGTAAGAACCGATCCAATGGTTTCCTCCTCAAACCGCCTGGTCTCTCCCGCCAGTCGCTTCAAGTTGTCGTCGTATACATATTGGTTCCCTTTGACCGTTATTTTGCTTCCATTAACAGGCATCGGGACCAACTCACGGCAAAGCTCTCCCATGACGCTGATGGTGCCATGATAATGGTAGTATCTGATCAGGTCATCGGTCCTGTGAGTAGTCCTCCCTTTGACATTCTGCGACATGTGCACGCCGGCTGAATATGTGTTCCGGGCCTGGACGGCGTACTTGCGCTCCCGCCCTACTCTGGCCATACAGTTACGGAAGACGAGCTTCTCAAATCCCCATTCTCTGCATATCGGTAAACGAATCAACAATAGTTCATCCAAATACAATAGGACATCTACCGTAAAACTACCCAGACCCAGTCAAAGATTTTTTTTTCATAATGATTGATTTGTGTCAAGACACTCGATAGTTCAAATTCTTCTTGTATGTTCTTTACAACTTTTCATAGTCAGTGATAGTATAGCATTTTCCAACCTGCGTTATTTATTGAAGGAAAATGACACTTTGTATGGCCAGCTTGCTAGAATCATTGTGCCCTATAGTCATTTGAAATCAAACAACATCACTAAGATTTCTGGTTCAGTGGTGAGATTTGCAGAACAAAAAGGACCCATTTACATGTGACCTGTGAGGAGTAAGGACACCGTTGGACTAATAAGAGAATCTAACCATGCCCATGTGAGCATTGCAAGGTCCACAGCCAACAATACATTACTGAATTAGTCAACAAGTCCCATAAACAAGTGACTACCGACTTACTTTTGTAACCAATTCGAGAATGTCTGTTTGATTAATCAAATCGGGAATGTCTGTTTGATTAGGATCAACTTAATCAACTGGGGCAATTTTCAATCGAAATTGGTACTAGGTCTGCACGAATCAACACAGAAGCAAGCACGTATGGAGAACACGTACAGCGAGACAAACCTGGAGTAATCCTCGCTCGGATCCTGTACGCAGAGCTTGCTGGACATTGGATTCTGCTTGATGGTGAACTGAGAGTACCCCTCGAGCTTGCCGAGCACCTCCTCGAGCGTCTGCCCATTGGGTAGGTAGATGTATTCGTCGATGTCGAAGAAGAAGGTCCAATTGGCGGCGTGGCGGTACCGGTGCAGGCAGTCGTTCACCACCAAGAACTGGTTGTAGTAGTATCCGTCGTACTCCGCCTGCGCGCGGATGTCCTGGACGGTGACCCGACCAGCCCTGACCCACGGATCTAGCACAGCCTCCACCTCCGGACTGATGCCGCCGGCGTCGTGGAGCACGAAGTGCGATCTGGGCCCGAAGAAGCGGGCATGGTAAGCCACCCACTCGCGCATCCGGCTGGCGCTGATGTTCCCGAACAGCGACGAGCCGCAGTAGAGGTAGTCGTACCGGAACGGCGGGCTGTAGCGGGCCTCGTCGTAGGATCCCGGCGCCTCCTCGAGCGCGACGAAGCGCTCGTACCGGCGGGAGGAGGTGGAGTAGTAGGCGTGGACGAGCAGCTTGCCGCCGGCGTTCCCGGCGTTGGGGTTGGAAGGGAACGTGCAGTTGACGACGACGACGGTGTAGACGCGGCCGTATCCCCAGTCGGGGAGCATCTTGTACGCCTTGGTCCGGACGGGGCGAGGCGAGGGGTCGTCGGCGGTGGGGTTGGGCACCCACTCGCACTTGAAGTAGGGGGTGCCGAACACGTGGGTGGGCTTGGACGCCAGCCCCACGACGGCGAACGTCCGCGGCCCGCCCCGGTACGCCCCGAACAGCACGAACAGCGCCGCCGCGCTGCCGTACGGCTGGAGCACCCGCTTGTTCGGGTCCTCCGGCCGCGCCAGCCTTTCCACGGAATGGGCGGCGGCGGCGGCTGTAGTTGTGGCACCAACGGTCGCGGCCGTCCGATGCGAGTTCGTGGCCGTTCCAGCGCTGGAGTTGGAAGACGGGAGGTTGGCGGTTGTGGCGAGGAGGGAGCAGGCCGGGGAGGCGGAGGTGCGGCCCGCGGTGAACATGGAGCCGTAGGGCTGGAGCTGCCAGAACGCCACGAACAACGTGAGGAAGGCGAGCGAGGCCATGAACGACTTGATGTCCACGCACCGGACGGCAGACGACGACCCCCCGCCGCCGCCGGCGTCCTTCCTTGTGCTACGCTTCATGGCGCAGCTACAGAGATCCCACCTCCTCGAATCCTCCCTTGCTGCTGCGCGCAGGTGAAACGGCCGCGCCGCCGCACTGCTTTTGGATGCGTCTATCTTTCTCGGGAAGAAAACGGGAGAGGATGCGACGAATGTGAGCGATGAGGCAGGCCGGCCGGCGGTGCGGGAGTCGGCCGGGCCCGGCCGGCGGTGCGGGGATGGGGGAGGGAGAGATGCTTCTGGTTTCTAGAGTCTTGACGCGCGGCGAGTGAGGGATGGATCGGGGACGCGCCGCGACGAGAAAGGGGCAAGCAGAGCAGTCAAGGCCGGTTTGATGGCTGGCCTCCGTCCCCGGTGGCGTCTGGCATGGCCTGGGACAGCCGTAATTATACCTCTGGGCTGCATAACGGCCGCTTCGGGCGTACGGAACGTGGCTTAATGCGACGCGTCCTGACGACCCAACCGAACGATCCACGACAGTCGTTGCCCGTATCTTTTCCCACTGCTATAAATTGCCAGTTCCCAATTAATTTACTACCATCTTTTTGCTCCTCGTACCAAATAATTCAAACTTGCTAAAATATTAGTGACCCTATTTATTTAACGTGTTGAGAACTACTAATAAATGGGACGGAAGGAGTATATCGATTACGAAGCCGAGGTGCGAGTTGTGACACAGGAAGTCGGTACTGAAAACCTTCTACGGCCCCCCGAGCGTGGAGACCAACGGGTTCATGGGTCGCGCTCGCGGGGTGGAGTCGCGTATACGTGCTGCACTGCCGCATTGCCAGTCGCGCATGAGAGGAGCGACGCGCTCGTCTACGTGTGCTGGAACAGAACTCAGACGTGTCGGTCGAGCGCACGCACGACCGCTTCAGTCTTCACGCCACCAGGGCATACAACCCGACGCCATCGCATCCTTCCTGTCTTCCCTCGCTCCGGCGTCCCTACACCAGTACCGTGCGCCGGCACACAGGTGACCCCCATCAACGCCGCACCGTTGCATCCGAGGGTCCCCACTCCACACCAGACTCGCTTTCACTTTCTTTCTTTTCTTTTCAGTAGCAGCGGAATCATCTCTCCTTTTCTTATTCTCATCATCACGTACCAGCAGAAATTAAATCGTCTCTCCTTTTCTCAACTCCGCGTAGTTTATGAAAACGTAAATGATTCGATCTGACCTCTGCTTCTGGGCGCAGTGCAGGCCGTATCAGCACCCGTGGCCCAGATGAATTTGCTCCGGATCGGATAATGACGGCGGTCACCATGCTTTTTGCGTTCTGCGATAGGGTACGGATTCCTATTTCCGACAGGCCCTGTTCTCAAACCCTTTGATGATGTCCCTGTCCTCTCCTTTCTCGTCGTTCTTCGGAACGTCCAACTATTCCAGGCAAAAAAAAAAGTCAGGTTTTGGGGATGCTGAATACCGTGGTCTAGGAGTGGATCCAGCAAGTGATACGGTGGTTTCGACGTCCGTGACGACAGTGACATATGGATGGTGACGCCCAAAACACAAAGGAAGAAACCGTTCAAGGAATTAGGACGTCATGTCCCGATGTTGGTCATGAAAAGCCAGGAGGAGGGGGAGGGGGGCTTTTCAAGCAAGGATTGCTAGCTGATTTGGGTTCTGAAGCAACAACACATGGGACGCCACTTCGTGCCCTTTCCTGTTACTTTCCTCTTCGATTTGGTCCTTGCTGTTTGCCAGAAATAGGGGCCATCTGATGCTCGGGCTATTCTAAACGAAGTTCATGGCTTGGTAAGGAGATTACTGAGGATGCCAGAAGTGAAGACACATCACTGATCTAGAACAACGAACTAGAACTACTGCCGCTGCAGTAGTCTGTCTCTGTTGTAACTATAAAGCCATCGAACTATCTTCGGAAAAGCTTGTCAAAACAAGTGGAATCAGCCTGACCCGCGGTTCGCAAACTGTGATGCAGCATGACACGGGAAAGGGCTCGTCTGCGAGATGGTACTCCCGCTACGTGGAACCAGCCTGACGCGCGGATCGCAACGCGGTCGGTCAAGCACGGACTGGCAGGCTTTTCCGGCCGGCCACGGTCATGCACGGATGGATTCAGAACACACCGCACCGCACCGTACCGCGATGGCGAACTGGCGACGCCTCTGCGCTCTGGTCCCTGCAGCGGCCAGCGGGCCGGGCGCTCGTACAGAGGCGGGCGCGCACGTGAATCAGGGAAGGTGCCATCCGGGGCTCTAGTGCTCGGCCTGGCCAGCAGACCCAGCAGCTACGACTGGCGGCGGTTGGCGTTTCGCGACACGTGACGACGAGATCCCGGTCCCTGTAAACCATGGGCGATGGGTCCGGTCTCGCATAGGGTTCGGTGCGGCTGAATAGCTGATGCAGACTTGCGATTGATGAGATGACCACGTGGCAACGATCCAGACGGGTATGCATATGCGCGAGTTTACATCCGGTATACGTTGGGCTCACGTCGCATTGACCACGTGTCGGAATACTCTTGCACCAAAGAAAAAGAGGCTTCATGCTTGGGCCTGTTGAGAATCAGCCCAAGAAGGCCCAATGAGCAAAATGTTCACCGCTCACGATAAATCCTCCTCATTTACCCGGTTTACGTAGAATAGAAGATATCCTCATTTCTCTGGTCCCGATAAGTCGGAAGCACAATTTTGCAAGTTTTCAGTTTAGAAGCACACGTCCCCCATCCTCATGGAATCGAAAACACAGGACATCTAGTATACAGCTCAACCGATTACCGACTAAAATTTCACGTCATTGGTAAGTTGTTATGCCCAACTCTTCAAAAGAACGTGGGTTGGAGACTCGGGAGGACCAAAATTAAGCGAGATTTCTACAGTTCGATGGGAATGAGGAAAACCGAAAACGCATCACGTTAGACCTATGAAGAAACTCCACATGAGATAGCTGCTGCAAAGTTGGAATTTGCCAGTGTTAAAAGCACAACCACAACCAATTGCAACCCTCCCAACCGAAAGAAAAATACACATTCGAACAAAGATGTCGCTTACTTCCAGTAGAGATCTATATACAAAAAAGCTGTCTGGATGCGAACATCCAATTTGCTGTCACACAATGTCATTGCACAAAGAATCGCTTTTGCTCAAGTGTGTTTACATGCACAAGTGGCTGCTTAACACTTCCGAGATATGCTCTCATATCTCCAACACGAGCAAGACAACAAATCACAAAATATTAAAAAAAACATCACTGCACAGTACAAGTCGCTGGATTACACGGCTCATTCTTCCGAGCCCTACCTCATTCAAACCGCGGACACGTCCTTCTCCGTGGTGTAAACATGGTCCTCCCTGCTCACCTGGTAGTTCTGGGTCCAGCCCGACGACGATGCGTAGTACGACGAGGACGAGGTCACCACCGTGCTGTGAGTCGACGCCTCGCCGTCCTCCTCTACGGCGCACGGCACGGGCCACATGAACACGGGTTTGGACGCGGGCACGGCAGGCGGCGGCACGGACCGCATCAGGTTCTGCATGATGGTCTGCGCCTTGGGCCGCTCCCCGGGGTTGGGGTGGCTGCACGCCAGCCCCAGCAGCAGCAGCCGCTCGGCGTCCTCCTCGTCGAACTCGCCGGCCGCCAGCCTCGGGTCCACGGCCTCCAGTAGGCGGCCGGCGCCGTGGAGCCGCCACAGCCACTCCAGCAGCTGGCTGCACCCGGCCGGGTTGCTGCACGAGATGCGGCGGCCGCAGACGATCTCCAGGACCACGGCGCCGAACCCGAACACGTCCGACTCCCGCGTCGCCCGCCCGGTGTGGAAGCACTCCGGCGCGATGTACCCCAGGGTCCCGGGGACGCCGATCATGTCGGTATAGGAGGTCTTGTCCGACTCGAGCGCGCGCGCGAGCCCGAAGTCGCCGAGCCGGGCGTTGAAGGCGGAGTCCAGCATGATGTTGGACGGCTTGATGTCGCGGTGGATCACCGTCTGGTCGAACTCGTGGTGGAGGTAGTTCAGGGCCGACGCGACCCCGGCGACGACGTGGTATCGCTGCTTCCAGTCCAGCGTCGGCGCGTCCTTGCCGCCGAAGAGGTGCCGGTCCAGGCTGCCGTTGGGCATGTAGTCGTACACCAGGAGGAGCACGCCGTTCTGATGGCACCAGCCTGCAAAAACGTATCATTCGAATCAGTTTTTTTTATTAACCACCGACTGATCAATCGTTTTGAAACGTGATTAACGAGGAATGGATGGAATCAGATTAGTTTTTGTCCACTGGCTCGGGCTGATCATTATTCATTAGTTCAAGTCTCACCGACTGCCCTGGCATACCGTGCCACAACTACTACCAATTAGTTTTATCCTAATACCAGTGGCAAGCCAGGTCAAATTTTGCGTTGTCAAATGTTATCTCATATTGTATTATATCCATCCAATGTTCACGGTCCAATCGTGGTCACATATTCCAAACTAACATAGTATTAATAAACAAGCAAAACGTATCTTCACCAGAAAGTAGTCCTAGTTTACTTTTGAACGGTAAGGTGACAACTAGCGCCATGTGATCCTGCAGTATTGTTTACTCTCACTTCCTACGTGTGTAATTATCTTGACGTTTTACAGTATACTGCTTTGAAGGAATGTGCGATTTTGAAATATTCGCTCCGTTCATCGTTATCCTAAGCACTGTTGAGTACGAAAAATGTCAAAATGTTTGACCATTTCGACAGCCTGGAATTATTTTCGCTTTCACGCAACTATCCAAGGATATCGCTATTGAATGAAGTGTTGTTGCAATTTACATACAGGTTCCTGTGCCTGTTACAATTACTACCAGTTCAGCTAAGCATATCCATGTAGCCGACCAGAACGAGGAACGAAAGCTACACCAAGCCCCGTGATATCGTGGTTTGTATTGATGTGTTTGATGGCATGTGGTAATTCAGTTCAACAAGTTTTAGTAAGATCAGCTCGACGGACTAGACAGAGAAAGTATCTTGGAGTAACATTTAAAAGGAACAAGACGATGTAATGAACAGAGCAAGAAGAAACAACACTTACCAACGAGCTTGACGAGATACCGGTGGCGGAGGCGGTTGATGATGCTGAGCTCGGCGAGGAAGTCCTCCTGCCCCTTGGTGTTGGCCCCGGAGAACTGCTTCACGGCAACCTCCATGCTCTGGCCGTTCTCCCCGGCCACGGTGGCGCGGTACACGACGCCGTACCCGCCCTGCCCCAGCTTCATCTTCTCGTCAAAGTTGCCGGTCCCTTTCTTGAGCTCCTTGTAGTCGAACTCCTTGGGCACCCCGGGGATGCTCCTCAGGTTAAAGGCAGTGTTGGACACCGAGCTAGGTTCGGCCCCGATCTTCTTCCTCTTCTTCATGATGTACAGGCCGGCGAGAAGGCCGAGCGCCAGGGCGGCAGCGACGCACGGTGCGGCGATGGCCACACCAAGTTTCCAGCCGGACATCGTTTTCTCGGTGGCGCTGCCGTCGTTGAGCTTCTCCACCGTCATGTTCCACATGAGGACGCAGTTGAGCTGGTACGTCACGCCGGTGGACGCCGAGAAGCCGAAGTAGGCCTTGTTGCCGAGGAGGACCTGGGAGAGGTCCAGCGACGCGTTGAGCACCGCGTCCGCCGGCTTGCTGTCGCCCTCGGACATGTACACCCGGACGTGCCGCGCCGTGCCGTTGTAGTCGATCCAGACCATGTAGTTGCCATGGCTGGTGTTGTCGACGGGCGCGAGCTGGATGCCGTGGGCGGCGAGCGGGGCGGCCACGACGTGGCGGACGCCGTTGACGTCGAGCCCGACGTGGTTGTCGTCGGGGTCGTAGGGCTGCTTCACCGTGTCCAGCTCCACGGCCGCGAACCCGTTGGTGGCGATGCCGTCGGTGGTGGCGTTGGTGAGGCCGAGGTAGCCGCCGTCGCTGCCGGGCGGCGGCTCGTCGTCGCCCGACGCGACGAGGAACGATAACCCTTCCCCCTTGACGCTCGAGTTCACGCGGTAGAGGTTGACCTTGAACACCGTGGAGAAGGACGCGACGTGCCGGCCGTCGGTGGCGGTGGAGTCGGCGGCGGACCAGAGCACGAACGGGGTGGCGTAGAAGACGCGGCCGGTCTGGTTGACGAAGAATCTGTCGGCGCTGTTGCTGGTGTCCGGGGTGACCTGGAGCGCGTTCTGGCCGACGGTGGCGTTGCTGGAAAAGGTCAGGTTGTCCGGGCTCTGCAGCAGGTTCCTTTCGAACTTGGGGAAGGAGAAGGTGGTGAACTCCCTGCCGCCGACGGTGCTGGTGGAGGTCGTGGCCTGGGAGCGCACGGCGGGGAGGGCGCCGCAGACGGACAGCAGCAGGAGGAGCACGTGACTGGCCGTGGCGCGGTGGCCACGGCGTGAAGGTCTCATCTGCGCTGAGTTTGCAGGGGCGAAGAGGCAGGGGAGGAGGGGATGGTTGAAGAAAGAGAGGCAGTTGGGCAAAGAGGGCTCGCGATTTACTCCCTCCATCCCATTTTAATTGTCGTTTCCGACCGGATCGGAGAAATTAAGGAAACGGTAAAATTACTGTTCTGCCCTCCCGCACATCGCGATCCAACTCGCGCCGTGCACCTCTGTCGCCCCCGCCGACGGTGCCCTCCAGATGCTGACGTCCCGTTATCCCCGCCGCCGTCCCGGCACGGATGGCCGACAGCACCGCCGCCGTTCCGACGCCGACGTCCCCGCCATTCCTGATGCGGTCTCGCCATCCTTGCCGTCGTCCCATCCATCCCCGGCGCCGTCCTAGATCTGCTCCTCTCGTTTGCCAAAATCTGCTGTTGGGACTTCAAGGGCACGGCAGGTTGACGACAGAGAGAACAAAAGCAAGGGAGCGGCCGGCGGGTGACGGACAGTTGAGGGCGACGGCGGTGGGCCGGCGGGCGACGGAGAGCTGGCGAGCGACGGCGGCTGGCCGACGGGTTGACGGGCGATGGAGAGCAGGCGGGCGACGGCGGCATACCGGTGAGCAAGAAAGAGCCGAGGACGTTGAAGAGTCGGCTGGGGACGGAAGCCGGAAGCTAGCGTGTCTGGTGCGGGAGGCTTCGCGAGGAAATAAGACCGTGCGCCGCGGATATTTGTTAGGGGTAAAAAGGGAAATGAAAATCGTTCGTGAACTGCAGCGACAATTAAAAGGACTCGTTTCGATTTGAACTAGAGCGACAAATAAAATGGGAAGGAGGGAGTATAAATGGATCCATTTCCAGTTCGAACTGTATCGTTGTGCTATCTTGTTCTGTCAATTGGTTCTCTATTCTATCTGTGTAACTCGATGGCCCTCCCGGCGGTGCCGATGTGCACCGGTAATTAATCTGAACAATTCCACATCTTACATCATATAGTAACAAACAAATGTGAAATGTCCCATGAATCTGATGTGGATTGTTTCACCTCTTACAGTGCGTCAGGGGCAGATCGCAACAACCTCGTGACGGTGACTTTCGCAGAAGAACCATTAGCAGGCCCGGTTTGTCACTTCCCTTTCACTGTATCGCTGTCCTGGCTCATGGGCACGAAAGGGAAAATGGAACAGTAGCAGAACACTCGTTTCATAGTTATAAAATCCAGATTCAGAAGTAGTACATCGGTTGATCGCACAGAGAACATAAGGCGAGGCGCGCCAAAGCATGGAGGGAATTTGATTGATTTTTGTACTACAGTCTACATAGCGGAGTTTCAACGCCGGTCGGAAAACAAGAACAAGCTTGTCGCGAAAAAAAAAAGCTTGCAAGAGAAAAGAGGCAACCCAAACGCTCTTATTTGTTCCATTCACATTATTAATTTCCCTCGCAATATTAAATTAAGGATGCAGATGAGGCTTTAGCGATGTTTTGTTTCCATGCGGAAGAAATGGGCAAATGGTACCTTATTACTCCCTCCAGCTCGAAATGATTGACGTTTCCGACAATCCAATGAACTAAAAGTATACTACGCTCGGCTGTCCGAGCGACATTCATTTCGAGCGGGAGGTAGTATATATAATCCCGCGGTCAATCGTTGAATTTCGATTGGTCCCTAGCACCTGTCGTGCCTTGCTCCTTCGTCCTTCCTCTGTCTTTGGTTCCGGTCAAACCACCCTCTCCGGTCGCCGACAATGTTTCGGGAACTCCAAAGAATAGGTGTATTCTTATCCTATACGCACATGATATGCGAGTACATGCCTTGTGTTCGTTATGATTATATCGTCGCTCTCGTGAATGAAAATGCTTCTGATGTTACGAGTTGCCTGAAACCAGTCTGCACGAGGAAAATTGTTGGCATATGGTCCGAACACCGTAAACGAGAGAGCAGGGGCAACTCAAGGATCGATTCCTGACGGCACTGGCGCAAACCGTATGCACTAGCCATCAGGGCCGCAGCCCGTCCCACGAAAATTCGTTGGCATGACCCTTCAAAGAAGCTGCTGCACTGGCACCTTCCTTCGAGGTTACTCTTACCCGGAGCAGGAGGTTCTTTTCCATGTGTGGTTCTGGGCGACGAGACCTATACGACAGGAAACTGCAGAAGAATTCGCAAACCCGACGTCCACCGTGACGGCTGGCTGCTTATCCGTTTCTCTACGCAAGTTGAGTGCATCCTCAGATCGAATGGTTCTTGTCTATAGCGGCCAGCGTTACATTTGAGGTGTGCCGACCTTCACTCAGGATCAAGCGATGACCGCTGCATCTCCGGCACTTTTGGTCGCAAGATCCAAGAATATGGCAGTTGGCTTGGCATTCAGCTTCCGAATTGTAGCACACTCGCCTTGCCGGTTTCTGGCAGCAAAAGCACGCCGGTTTTGTGATACCAAGCGGGCAAGCGATCCTGGTGCAAAATATTATGAGTATTTCTTCCGTTTTTAAATATTTGCCTTCTTTTAGTAAAAAAGTAAAAAGACAACAAGTACTCCCTCCTTTCTCAAAAGATTGTCACCTTTAGTTCATTTTTTGAACTAAAGGTGACAATCTTTTGAGAAAGGAGGGAGTATTTGCAGACGGAAGAAGTAATTTTTCTCATCTGAGGTAGAGTTTGTGGGAGCAGCAATATTACTTTCGGACGAGCAGATGAGTACGAACGACCTGGACCTTGACGCTAGACAAGGAAAACTCCTTGGGAGTATACTTCGAAGAAGCCTGCTGCGTACCGGCGGCATCTTTCCTGCGAGCATGTCATTGGTTTGGGGCGGCAAGTCCTACGTCAGCATAAATCGTAAGAAATTGCAAACCTGACGTCTAGAAAATGACGGTCGCTTATCCAGTTCTCTAAGCCTTTGATAGCTCGTCCGTTGACGAAGGTTGCAGCAATAGTACGTCAGGTCCCTACTTTTACGCTACCAATATGTTCTGATGAACTCACTTATTACTATCAAATTTATTACCTAGAACATCCATTTTAGTGTTGACACGGGAATTTATCCATAAATGAATGTTTGGCGGCGTACAGCGTACTATTCTTCTCTGCAAAACTACTACTTTAGTAGGATCACTGATTTTTTGTCAATGCCTGAACCTATAACATATTGCCATCTACTTCTGAATGTAATGTTCTTATCCGTGGTGAAACTTGCTTCCGTCTGCAAAGCATAGTCAAAATACAATTGGTTGGTTAGGTGAAGTAAGCATTACCCCTGTCAACTTATCATACTTGGGGCTATCTATGCATCTTGAGAGCATCAGCCGGAATTTCATAATGCTTCTCGTTCTCTAGCTAACGCGGTTTATTTATGTCAAGACAGCAAAAGCAGCAATTTAGTAGTCGATAGACTGTACCGTGACAAGTCATGGCCAACTCAGACACGCGTCCGCTACTGTAAATTAGTGTACCTGAGAAAATCTCCAACAAGCACGCCTTTAAATTTATCAGGATTCAGAGTATTGTTTGCTTCAAGAGGATCTGATGTCTGATTAGGTAGGAAACACTATTTGCTTATCAGACACATTCATTTTCCTTTATTAACATTTTTAACGATTCTAAATTTATGTTCACAGATCTGATGAAGTATGGTACGCTTTGTACGTTTGGTAATTGGCAATATATGAGTGATGACCAGATATCTTTCAGAATATGAAATAGAATCGTGTATCTTTTCAACAACAAGAATGAATGGCAATAGTTGTGATAGAAAAAAAAAGAGCATGTATTTTGCCAGCAGTTTACATCACACAGTACTAGAAGCACGTAATATACAAAGATGGAGACCCAAGGAAAATGAACGCAAGAATGCACATTCAGACTCCAAATGAGTTGAAAAAAAAATCGTTGAGAACCATTAGCCTAAAAGCCATATTTCAAAGATGGTAGCTAATTCCTTGAATGATCAACTACCATTTCAATCATTTGCTAATATAAGGAAAATTTTGTTTTTTCTTTCTCTAAGTAGGAAAATAATTTTGCACCATAACCCAGCTTGCTGCCTCAGTATACTTACTACTAGAATGGTAAGCATCTTTCCTTGTGAAGACAGTACTATATATTTCTGCGTTATTTTCCTTAACTTAAAATTTCAATTATAAGCAACACTACATATATTAGGGTCAGATGATTCGGCTCAACGCATAATGAGACCGATTGAAGGAAAATTTAACCATGAGTACAACTTAAGTTCAGCTGCCGATAAGTGGTCAGTGGCATGAACTTATTAACTGGGAGAGCCACTTGAACAACTGGGTCGATTTAATTGAGTAGTTTAGTAATGATGAAATATTTTAACGATAAGTGGCTCCTAATGAGTAAGTTTCGTCTCAGTCATGAACACCATTGAAGTGGAAAAGTACGAGTCAATGGCAAGCGTGCAGTCAACGTTCAAAGTGACCAGTGGAACAGACACGACACACATGCATGATGTAAGAGCAGCAATCGTAAGAAATCATGTCGGTGGCATGCATGTGTTATTCTACCACGGAAAGCTAAGATTCATATCTGCATCGTCCAATAGGTTCGAGCGAGTGCATTACATAATGTATCAGTAGTACTCCTTCCGTCTTAAAAATCTTGTCGCTTTGTAGTTCATTTTTAAACTACAAAGCGATAAACTTTTCGGAACGGAGGGAGTATATACAGCCAAGGCGGTCATCGTCCATTCCTACTCGACACATCAAGTGGCTATTGCACTGTACGTCACCATTCATAAGAAAAATAACAATTACAGAGCAGTTGGTTCTATGGAGTCATCTAATAATATAAAAGCCCTTTTTACAATGAATTTACAAAAGCTGGTGTGTCATTTTGTAGTTTAACGGGGTCCAGGTTTGAAGGGATCAAAGATGCTTGACGTAAGACAACGCGTGACCAACTTCAATACCTCCATCACCTGTGCTCTGCTTCCAGTGAACTTCCCACGCGCCGCCGTCGGTGCGAACCTGCGAGCCGCCGCAGGCGATGGCCGTCGGAGATGTGGGAGAGATGCACGGATATCCGGTTCGCGTGCCGGCCCAATTATGGAACGGCCCATTCTACGAACGACATCAAAGTATGGGCTCAGTTAATCGCTAGCGCGATATTCAGTCCGCCTGCCGGCCCAACTAAAGAATGACCAAAATTCATAGGTTCGGCTGAGCCCATGAACACAAGAGTGTCGAAGGCCCGTACTATACGCGTAAAGCGACTCAGCGATCAGAACGTCAGGGTCCATCCTTACCAAGCTGCAAGCATGGACTTTCGCGCCACTGTACCCGTTCCGTTTACTACTCGTCGTTGAAGCCTGGAACTGGAACAGCAAAGTTCCCTCTCAGGTCCTGAAAAACGGTGTACTCATTTGACTGACTCTGATCAAATCGTTCAGAAACGCAAAGCTCAACAACTACTCCCTCCTTTCTATATTATTTGTCGTTTAGGACAAGAATTTTAGTTCAAAATGAACTAGAATTCTTATCTTAAACAACAAATATTATAGGAAAGAGAGAGTACTACTACTAATAGTTCAACCAGGTCCATCTGTCGTTATTAAATCACGGACCATGCACATGCCCCTTAAAAACACGTGGTGCTTTGTTGGCATTAACAATATATCGTGGCGCCACCACAACAAGGCGGCAACAACCTAACCCAAAACGAACGGCAAAACGTACGTGGCGCCACCACGGCACCAAGCGCGTCGCTTCGCATCTCCCTGCTTTTCCTCGCCCCTGAAAGAGTAAGAAAGAGCCGTGTCCCCTTCACACGGGGGCTCCTCCTGCACTGCACGCGCGGTGCCGTAGGTGAGCGGCCAGTAGCACGCGACGTCGGGACGCGCGTGGTCGTGCCGAGGCCCGCGAGATTCCGGCGCGGCGCCTGGGAAGCCGCGCGATATCGCTCGCGCGCGCGTCGTCGTCATCTCATCTTGGTCGTCTCGGGTTAATAAGAAAACCACGGGCGGGCTCGCTCGCACCAGTGTGTGGGTTCACGCTACCGCGCCGGGCGCCATGTGTTCCCGTCGCGCCGGCCGGCGCTGCACCTAACCCCACCGTTCTGGTTGCATGAGCGACACAGCGAGCGGCCACGGTGGCACGGACGGCGCGCGTGGCGTGTTCGTCATGGCCTTGAGATTAGCAGTTTGACTAATGTTTACTTTAGCGGTGGATTGCGCTTGAAAATTCTAGATTGAGGCGTCCGAACGTCAATTAGGGAGATTTGAGTGTGACACGTGTGCGTTGTTGTTTGGTGTAAAATTTGTTGAGCAGAATATGGTATGACACAGTGAGGGCAATACTGCAGGCGCCGATCACATCAAACGTTTGCGGTTCACTAGCCACGACCCACCACGAGTCAGGTGCTGAGAGACATGGAATCATTTTTGTCTGCAACAGGTTCGCTGCACGCGCTCGCGGCAGGGTACGAGCAAGCACGCTCCGTTTTCTCAGCAAAAAAAAAAAAAACACGCTGTCGTCCGTGACAAAATCCCCAATGCTCAGTACGGAGTACAGTACTCCCTCCTTTCTCAAAAGATTGTCACCTTTAGTTCATTTTTTGAACTAAAAGTGACAATCTTTTGAGAAAGGAGGGAGTACTTGTTAAATCCTGCGTAACTTGGTCAGCCAAACATACTCCTGCCACTCTGGCAGGCATACACATAATTAGTGAACGAACGAATCGCAGCAGTATTCAAAATGCACGAAGTGATTACGTACAGTGTTGGCTTGCCGCTTGCCGGTACATACAGGCTACGCACTGCTGACTGTTCGGCCGGCCGCACGCATAGACATACTATAGTACTCCCTCCTTTCTTGAAAGTTTGTCGCTTTCTAGTTCAATTTTGAACTAAAAAGCGACAAACTTTCGAGAAAGGAGGGAGTACATGTTTCTGCTGCCCACTGTTTGGCCGATCGGACCGACCAATTACGCGGAAGGAAGGAGATAACGGCGCGTTGGCATATCAGTGGCCGCAGTGCTGTCGCCCGCCCGTTTCACATTTTACACGGCCAGGTCACTGTCGCAGGCTTTTGCTTGTCCGTAATGCGCTCGCCCCGGCACACAAATCGCGTTAGCGCCTTAAGCTAATCCTGCCATGTCGCGCGCGGGATCCACCGTCACTTTCAGAAAAAGGCCCGATTCAAACCTACCTTTCCTGCCGTGTTCCCTTGGCTTGGCCCCGGGCCCGCTCGCTCTCTATATATGCGCGCACCTGCACCCCGCCACCACTTGAGTGCTTGGCCAGCAGCAGCACCATTATAAACCACTAGCCGCACGAACGCACAGCGCCAGGCAAGCCAGGAGAAGAGGACAGAAGCGCACGCACGCCGCCACGTGCTGCCGGTCAGCAGGCACACACGCGGGCGCAGCTGCTGGTGTACCCTGCGACTGAGGTGAGGTGAGGCGAGGAAGAGTCGCCGAGCTAATACGGAGGGAGGGATGGGTACTTCTCTGAACAACATGCAGGAGAGCTACGCGAGGCTGGCCAGCAGCCGGCGATGGCGGCGTGGGGCGAGGGGGTTCCGGCTGTGCCCGAGGAACAGGTTCTCGGTGCGGCGGCTGCGTGCGCAGCTGCTCACGTTCCTGGGCCTCGTCGGCCGGTACGTGCGCCTGCTCGCCAGCTGGAAGCTCTCGTCAAAACGCAGCAGCGGTTGCGGCGGCGCGCGCGGCGGACGGAGCGGCAGCAGAAGGGTTCTCGTCGGGGCCGGGAACGTCGACGCGGCGTCGTTCATGCGGACCAACTCGTTCTACTCGCAGGCCATCGCCGACTGCCTCGAGTTCATCAAGCGGAATTCCGTGCCCGTCGAGGACGACAACGGAAGCGTCAGCGCCGCCGGGAGATAGCACTGACTCGAGAGGGCTCCGTCTAATTCTGAACACAAGGAATTGTTCATTGCCACACAAATCATGTACTTACCATTACGTGTCCCAGATGGAGAGCTTGATACGAGTGACATATATACGAGTCCACACGGATGAAACGCGGCGTGTGGAATTCAAGCTGCATCTGTTGAATTGTGCACCGCAAAACGTTTGAAGTTTTTGACATGTTACTCTGTGCACCATACGTGCGTTGGTCCCACGTGTTGGAGTACGCGTGTGTTTTTCAGCTAACTGTTGGATTCCATTAAGTATAGGCCGGACAAGAATAGTAGATGGATACTCCAACAAGTTTTGCTCTAAACGGCGAGATACGGTAGATAGTTATACGTTCTTGCCCTCCAGATCGTGTGGTCAAACAGTGCCAAGAGATAGGGGAACCCTACGCAGTTTATGAGCTCGCCATCTGGCAAGTGAACAAAGCACACGACAGCGTGACGTTTGCAAGTTCCAGTGAATTAATGTTAAGCACATTTCTGCTTGAGAGCACTTTAGATTCCGACCAATAGAAAAAAAATCTCTATTTCCTGAAAAAATCTCTAGTTTTTTTTTTCCTTTCTGCTGAAGGCAACAATTGATGATGTCGTGACTGAGCTTGACGAAGATATCATCCCTGTTTCTGCAACCAATGAGGTGTTTTTCTGGTTTGTGCAGCCAATGAGGTGGTTTCCTACCAATTCTAGAAACAAATAACAAGTCTGGCCTAACGAATCTTCGCGTCGTAGGACTAGGACCCTCTTTACTACTCCGTTTTCTTATCAGTTTTCTTGAATAACAAAATAGTCAGTTCCTGAAGTTGCGGATAATACTGATTTTTGTCATAATGTCATTGGTCTTAGCTACTCACTCTCTATTGGGCAACAGGGCATCATGCGGCGCGATTTATTTGGCAATTTGGCATGACTTTGTGATGAGGTGCCATCGTACCATCATTCCAGAAACGGTAGATGGGAGTTCTAGGAAGCTGTGTAAATTGCTAAAAACACGTTAAATTATGCAAACAAATCCACTCCTGATCCTTGAATCCTTATAAAAAGGAGGCGCACGTCGGTTGGGTGATGCCTCCAGGCCCGCAGGTAACAGAAAACAGCCCATTCGTTGCAACTGGTGGGGTGGTGGATTAGCTAGGGGAAATCCACAACGGGGCAGGGGATCTTCTTATTAAAATCTTGGTCCATTTCAAGATAACGCTACATCCCTGAACCTTCGCTGCGAACAGAAAGAGGAACGCAAAATCTTTGCACCACAAGCCATGCAAACTGGAGAGTGACCGCGTGTTCCGACACGTGTGCCTGTGTTTCTTCTCCTCCAATCCGAAGAGAGAAAAATGGCTCACGTGCTACTCTTCTGTTTAAATAAGTGGCAGGGTATCATTAGGTCTAACACGAACGCGCTGCACGCGCATCCATTATCATAATAAACCGCAGCAATGGAGATCACAAGAACAACGAGGAGTATCGCACTTTGAGTCATGTACTCCCTCCCGGTCAATTTAATTGACGTCCGGACATTATCCTGCAGTTCATTTCTAGTTTATTCCATTGTCTGAAACGTCAACTAAAATGCACCAGGAGGGAGTACTTCGAAGCTTCTGATTGTTGACTTGCCGGATTTCCATGTGAATATTCGAATTAAAGTTCCACAAAATGTGGCTTTCAAGAAAAAAGGGAAACCGAAAGCAGCAAAAGCACCACGCAACTAGCGAGCAACGCTGCACGGTATCAAAGCGAACCGAGGATATCGCGGCAGTTCAAAGAAAATCGTTAATTTTCAGTGTTTTATTTGATGCTTGCATGCGCGTGAACAAAATTATGTGGACTGTCAGTGACTCACCGTGGCCACTGATTGGCTAATCGATTTCCTGAAGTTAGTACAGTAGCAATTTCGTTCTGAGCAGCGACCGGCGAGGTGCGAAGTGTTCCTTCACCGTAAACCTCCTAGTCGTCTCCAAGCGCCCCTTGACCGCCGCCGCCGCAGCCGAGCCGAGCAGCCATGGACGGATCCGCCGCCGCGCCGCTGCGCACGCGCGTCTGCATCATCGGGAGCGGCCCGGCCGCGCACACGGCGGCGGTCTACGCCGCGCGCGCGGAGCTCAAGCCGGTCCTCTTCGAGGGATGGATGGCCAACGACATTGCCGCGGGCGGGCAGCTCACCACCACCACCGACGTCGAGAACTTCCCGGGCTTCCCCGACGGCATCATGGGGTTCGACCTCATGGACCGCTGCCGCGCGCAGTCGCTCCGTTTCGGCACCAACATCCTCTCCGAGACCGTCACCGCCGTCGACTTCTCCGCCCGACCCTTCCGCGTCGCCTCCGACGCCACCACCGTCCTCGCCGACGCCGTCGTCGTCGCCACGGGCGCCGTCGCGCGCCGCCTCCACTTCCCTGGGTCCGACGCGTACTGGAACCGCGGCATCTCCGCCTGTGCCGTCTGCGACGGCGCCGCCCCCATCTTCCGGAACAAGCCCATTGCCGTCATAGGCGGCGGGGATTCCGCCATGGAGGAATCCAACTTCCTCACCAAGTACGGGTCGCGCGTGTACATCATCCACCGGCGTAACACCTTCCGGGCCTCTAAGATCATGCAGGCTAGGGCGCTATCCAATCCCAAAATCCAGGTCGTCTGGGACTCTGCGGTCGTAGAGGCCTACGGTGGACCAGACGGCGGCCCGTTGGCTGGCGTCAAGGTCAAGAACGTTGTCACTGGTGAGATCACGGATCTTCAGGTGGCCGGCCTATTCTTTGCCATTGGGCACGAGCCGGCGACCAAATTCCTTGGTGGGCAGCTCGAACTCGATTCTGACGGATATGTGGCCACCAAGCCGGGTTCCACACACACCAGTGTCGACGGAGTCTTTGCCGCTGGGGATGTGCAGGACAAGAAGTATCGTCAGGCCATTACTGCCGCCGGATCAGGTATGGTTATACATCTAATCTATACCATTTCGGGATAGTATTGATGTATATATTTATAAACTACAGTAGAAGCATGAATGGCCAATGGCTTAGTTTTGGGCTTAGCAGTAGTGTTTTCATGAAAGAGAACATGCGTTCTGGCGAACGTCAGATGTATTTTTGTAGGATTGGGGCGGTTCATTTTTTGTATATATGATGCAAAAGTATATTGGAAACTAGCTAACTAAATTTAACAACAGCACCACTGGCAACAAAGACAATTTCTGGATGAAAGATGATTGTGTAGGTTGCTTAAGGTGTTATCGAACTTTTCTTGTAGAAGCAAAAGAATTGGTGCTCTCTGTTTAGGACACATGAATGAATCTGTCCATTCTTTTCCTGACATTATCGACTTCTCAAAGTTCAAGATGTGACTCCGATTATCATTTCTGTAATTTAAATGAGAAATACAGTGATATCATTTCCATCTGTCCAATGTCGATCGGCATACACTTTTTCTTAGAACATAAAACAGAAAAGAAAGGTACTAGTACTTTTCAGCACTATGCTCAATAAAGTTATTCCTGAATTTAGAGCAACTGAGCATGAGTGTTTAGGTGATCTCAGTTCTTAAGGCAGTGCTACGTTGGTTGACTCAGATTGTTTTAGGATGGATCATGGATGATATATTTTAAGTTGAGTTTTGAGGGAGGCCTTGTTGCATCTCCTGTTTGTTTACTGGGGCAGCCATTTGAAATTATCCGAGAGAATGGAGTCAGGGCTTAGTACATACAAGGATGAGGTTAACAGACTAGGACTTTTGCTGAACAAGGGTATGCACATTCTTGGTTGGGAAATACTCTAAACCATTTAGCTAACAAATGCCTCAAGTTGAGATATGCTTGACATTGAATCGTTTAAATGAAAAAGGGCTGAAGTTACAGTAAAATCTGTTGGACTGTATACGTGAATTGTCTACCGTTCTCCATCAGGTTAAGCTTTTGAGTGTAACCGCTCAGCGCATAGTAGCTTAACAAAATCTACTTGACAAAGTGCTCCATTGATCTTGCTCGCTTCATGAACTGTACATATGATTATATCCATATGATGCTAGATTGATTTATCAAAGTCAGGAATAAGAACAGTACATTCCTGTTTCGTCCAAGAAAAAAAGGCTCTGCATTTAAGGTGCTCATATATTTCAAAATTTAAACTTACTCCCTCCATCTCATATTATTTGTCGTTTAGGACAAGAATTTTAATTCATTTTGAACTAAAATTCTTGTTCCAAACGACAAATAATATAGGATGGAGGGAGTAGAAAACTTAGACTAACAATTAGGCTACCAATGTACGGGTTAGTGATACAAAATTAACACCATTAGCTTTGTATTTCAATGCACATTCATATGGATATTGTTGGACTGTGTTGAATTATGTGTTTGGGCCTAGCCTGTATACCGGCCCATCTATGTATCTATAAATATGTACCTAGACCTATGGTTAATCAAGCATTCATTCTAGCCTTCTATCATGGTATCATTAGCCAAACCCTAATCCCCCCCCTAACCCTAGCCGCCGACCCCCCCCCCCCCCCCCGCCGCCGCCGCCGACACCCCCCTCCTGGCTGCCGCCGGGGCCGCCCCTGGCCGCCGCCGCCGGCACCCCCCTCCTGGCTGCCGCCGGGGCTGCCCCTGGCCGCCGCCGCCGGCACCTCCCTCCTGGCCGCCGCCGGGGCCGCCCCTCCCCTGGCTGCCGGCGCCCTCCCCCTGGCCGCCGCCGCCGGCACCCCCCCTCCTGGCCGCCGGCACGCCCCTGACCCAGCCGCCGCCGGCCGCCTCCCTCCCTGGCGCCGGCGCGCCCCTGGCCCGGCCGCCGCCGGCCGCCTCCTTCCCTGGCGCCGGCGCGCCCCTGGCGCAGCCGCCGCCAGCCGCCTCCCCTCCCTGCGCCGGCGCGCCCCTGACCAAGCCGCCGCCGGCCGCCTCCTTCCCCTGGGCCGGCGCGCCCCTGGCCCAGCCGCCGCCGGTTGCTCCTCCCTCCCTGGTTGGCGCGCCTCTGACTGGCGCATCTCTGGCCGGCGCAGCATCCTCCCTGGCCGCCGCTCCTCTCGCCGGCGCCGCTCCATCCCTGGCCGGCTCCCTCCCCTGCACCGGTGCGCCTGCCACTGGTCCCGCAGCGGGCGCGCCCCTCATCGACATGACCCGGCCTGCGTACGGCGCTGCGACTGGTCCCGCCGCCGGCGGCCCACTTGCCGGCCCCACTGCCGTCGCCTTCATGACGGGCTCCGGATCTGCTGTTGGCACTGCTACTGCTCCTCGTGCGGCCACTGATCCTCTCTACGGCGTCGCCAGCACCACCACGACGGCCGCGGACACCTCCGGTGTCTTCGCGGCTCTGGCCGCCTCTCGCGATCGCGAGCGGGCAGTCGCTCTTGCCTTAGAGCAGGAGCGCGCCTCGGCGGCTGCTCTCTCGCACCAGATCCAGGAGAGCGCTCACCGACCGTCGGGCGCGACGTACGAGCCCACCTTGGACACCAGTGTGCACTCCGCATACTCGGCGTCGCTCACCGCCGCCTACACGCCCAGGCGGCTGGAGTTCAGAACATTCGGACACTAGTGCCGACTGTTCTGAGTTGTACCTCCACCACCTACGCCCGCTGGCGTAACGAGTTCCTCCTCACGTTACGGCGGTACCAGCTTGCGGACCACGTCCAGCAGGACGACGCCCCATAGGATGACTCTTGGATCAGCATGGACAGTCTGGTCCTTGCCTGGATCCTTGGCACTCTCGCCGATGATCTGTACAAGCTTGTCGGACAGCGCGGTGGGGGGACCGCACGCCGGGCTTGGCAGATACTGGAGCACCACTTCTTGGGGAACCGTGCGACTCGGGCTCTTCACATTAACGCACAGTTCCAGACTACAGTGCAGGGTGACCGCTCCATCTCTGCCTACTGTGGAGAGATGAAGGGCATGGCCGACTCCTTGCGCGACCTTGGCGAGCCGGTCGCTGACAGCACTCTAGTACTTCGGGTCCTTCACGACCTGAACGAGCGCTTCAGCCATCTTCGCTTCTGGCTTCTCCGTATGGAGCCGCCACCGACCTTCGAGAAGGTCTGGTCTGATCTCGAGCTTGAGGAGATCACGACTGGTGGATCTGCTACCTCTGGGTCTGCCACAGCCTTCTATGGATCTGGGCAGCCCTCACGCCCACCGTCTTCTGGGGGACCACTACCGCGACCACCTACTCCACCTACCGCCCCGGGTGCCTCTGCTGGCTCTGGGGGTGGTACTCGTCGACGTCGCGGCGGAAGGCGCACAGGACGAGGTGCTGGCGGCACTCATACGTCCACTGCTCCTACTGGTAGTGGTACTGGTGGCACTGGCCAGGGAGGTGCGCCCTGGCCCACACCGTACAACCCGTAGACTGCCCAGATCTCTATATGGCCTGGACCGTCTCCGGGTCTTCTTGGAGCGCCACCGACTTCCTCCACTCCACGCCAGCCACGTCCTCAGGCGGCGTACGTAGCCCATCCAGGCTATGGTGGACCTGGTCGCCCTGCGGCTGGATCGCCAACTCCAGCCTACGGCGGTGCTTCCTACCCCGTTGGGTACTCGGAGCCACCAGCACCTCTCCAAGAGCCGCCCATGGGGTGGGACCGTCAGGACTTGGCGTCTTCCTTCAGCACCATGCACCTTACACCGCCGCCTACTGATTGGGTGACTGATTCTGGCGCCTCCTATCACATCACCCCAGACGCTGATATTCTCTCTTCTACCCACCCACCTCATCCCTCGTTTCCTTCATCGATCGTTGTTGGCAATGGATCCGTTCTTCCAGTCACCTCAGTAGGTGACTCAGTTTCTCCGGGTTCATTCCATCTTAATAATGTTCTCGTTGCTCCAGGCATTATTCAAAATTTGCTTTCCATTCGTCGTTTCACCACTGATAATAATATTTTTGTTGAGTTTGATCCTTTTGGTTTGTCTGTGAAGGATCTTTCCACTCGGCGTCTTCTTCTTCGATGTGATAGTTCGGGGCCCCTGTACACTCTTCGACTTCCTTCTTCCGCTGCGTCTCCGTCTTTTGCTCTGGCTACGACAGCTTCGTCCGCTACTTGGCACCGTCGGCTTGGTCACCCTGGCGCTGATGCTATGTTGAAGTTCTCTAGTAGTTCAGTTATATCGTGTACTAGGGGCACACATGAGTCATTGTGTCACGCTTGTCAGCTTGGTCGCCATGTTCGGCTTCCCTTTCCCACTTCTGTGTCTCATGTGCAACATATTTTTGATCTTATCCATTGTGATTTGTGGACATCTCCTGTTATCAGTGTCTCGGGTTTTAAATATTATTTGGTGGTACTTGATGATTTCTCACATTTCTCTTGGACTTTTCCCTTACGTCTGAAATCTGAGACATTTGATACTCTCTCTCACTTCTTCACTTGCGTTTCCACACAGTTTGGGCGTACTGTTCGTGCTCTCCAGTGTGACAACGGACGAGAGTTTGACAACTCGCGACTCCGTGACTTTCTTCTTACACATGGCACACAGCTACGCATGTCTTGCCCATACACATCCCTTCAGAATGGCAAGGCTGAGCGCATGCTTCACACCACTAATGATGTCATGCGTTCCTTGATGTTTCAGGCATCTATCCCCGCTCGATACTGGGTAGAGGCACTTCACACTACCACCTTCCTCCTTAATCGCCTTCCTACCAAGGCGATTTGAGCACCAACTCCTTTCTTTGCCCTGTATGGCACTACCCCTCTCTACGACCACCTCCGTGTCTTCGGGTGCGCCTGCTACCCTAATCTTTCCGCCACTGCTCCACATAAGCTTGTGCCCCGCTCTACTAGGTGTGTCTTTCTTGGGTACTCCCTTGAGCATAAGGGATACCGGTGCCTCGACCTCTCTACCCACCGCATCTTGATCTCTCGGCACGTCGTCTTCGACGAGTCATCCTTCCCCTTTTCTTCCTCCACCTCTGGTTCAGCTGCAGAGCTGGACTCTTTTTTCTACTGACACCGAGGCTGTTCCACCACAGCTGCCTTGGCCCTTTTTTGCAGGTACATCACCCACCAGCTCCCAGGTGGCTCCCACGACGTCGCCAGCTGCACCTTATGCATCACCGACACCTGTGGTGACTCCGGCTGTGCCTCCTACAGCCACGACACGGCGGTTCACTGACCCTGCTCTCGTCTACCAGTGACGAGTGTGGGTTGGTGCCCAGGCTCCGTCGACCCTGGGGACGAGTGCCGCACCACGCGTGACACCGATGTCTCCTGCTGCGCCACGCGCGGCCCCGGCGTCTCCGACCTCGCCGCCTGCACCACACGAGGCCCCGACGCCTCCTACAGCTGCGCCACGCGCGGCAACGGTGTCTCCGACCTCGACTCCTGCGCCACACGAGGTCCCGACGTCTCCTACGGCTGCGCCACGCGCGGCCCCAGCGTCTCCAGCCTCGATTTCTGCGCCACACGAGGCCCCGGCGACCCCTACAGCTACGCCACGCGCGGCCTCGGCGTCTCCGGCCTCGACTCTCGCGCCGTGCGGGGACCTGACGACTACTCCGGCTCCCGCGTCCCCCGTTGCGCCACGCGCGGCCCCTGTTCCACGGTTCGCCGACCCTGCTCTTGTCTACCAGCGACGAGGCCCCTGTTCCACGGTTCGCCGACCCTGCTCTTGTCTACCAGCGACGAGAGCGGGTTGGTGCCTCTACGCCTACGCCTCCAGAGCCCTCGGTGTACCACCCACCGTTGCTCCACCGGGACCCAGGACACGTTCACCCGATGGTGACTAGACGTGCCGCTGGGGTTCTCCGGCCTCTTGAGAGGTTCTCCGGAGTGGTACTCTCTTCGACGACACCGACACCATCCACTTCCTCTTCGGTATCACCTATACCGACCTCCGTCCGTAGCGCCCTCGCTGACCCTCACTGGCGCCGCGCTATGGAGGAGGAGTATGCGGCCCTACTTGCCAACCGGACATGGGACCTTGTTCCCCGTCCTTCCCGTGGCAACGTTGTCACAGGCAAGTGGGTTTTCACGCATAAGAGGAAGGCGGATGGCTCCCTGGAGAGATATAAGGCTCGTTGGGTACTTCGGGGCTTCACTCAGCGCCCTGGAGTGGACTACGACGAGACCTTCAGTCCGGTGGTTAAGCCAACGACAGTACGGTACTGTTCTGTCGTTGGCTCTCTCGCGTTCTTGGCCTGTCCACCAGCTGGACGTCAAGAACGCCTTCCTTCACGGGACGCTGACAGAGACGGTGTACTGCAGTCAGCCGACAGGGTTCGTTGATTCAGCCCGTCCAGACTTGGTCTGTCGGCTGAACAAGTCTCTATACGGGCTGAAGCAGGCGCCTCGGGCTTGGTACAGCCGGTTCGCCTCCTTCCTGGCCTTGCTTGGCTTCGTCGAGGCCAAGTCGGACACCTCGCTCTTCGTTTACAGGCATGAGGGTGACACTGTCTACCTCCTCCTGTACGTGGACGATATTGTCCTCACGGCGTCCAGCCCGACTCTTCTTCAGCGCACGATCTCCGCCCTGCAGCGCGAGTTCGCGATGAAGGACACCACTTCCTGGGCGTTGCGGTCGAGCACCGTCCGGACGCTCTGTTCCTCCACCAGCGCCAGTATTGCTTGGATATCCTCGAGCGAGCGGGCATGGCTGATTGCAAGCCGTGCTCCACTCCCGTGGACACCCAGGCGAAGCTGGCTTCGGCCGACGGCGCCTCGGTCGCCGACCCCACCTCTTACAGGAGTCTTGCAGGTGCCCTGCAGTATCTCACCTTCACCAGGCCGAACATCTCATACGCGGTTCAGCAGGTGTGTCTCCACATGCATGATCCGTGGGAGACGCATCTCACGGCGATGAAGCGGATTCTTCGGTACCTGCGCGGCTCCCTCGACTACGGCCTTCTACTTCGACTTGACTCGCCTTCTGAGTTAGTGGTCTACACTGACGCTGACTGGGCGGGGTGCCCTGATACCCGCTCTTCCACCTCTGGCTGCGCCGTCTTCCTGGGGGGAATCTTGTCTCCTGGTCCTCAAAGCGGCAGCCCATGGTTTCTCGCTCCAGTGCTGAGGCGGAGTACCGCGCCGTGGCTAACGGCGTAGCAGAGGCGTCTTGGCTCCAGCAGTTACTTCAGGAGCTCCACTCCTCTGTCGCCCGGAGCACGTTGGTCTACTGTGATAATGTCAGCGCCGTTTACCTCTCCACCAACCCCGTCCAGCACCAGCGCACGAAACATGTGGAGATTGATCTTCACTTTGTTCGTGAGCGGGTTGCACGCGGTGAGGTTCGAGTTCTCCACGTGCCGACGACGTCACAGTTTGATATCTTCACGAAGGGATTCCTGTCGACTTTGTTTTCTGAGTTTCGGTCCAGTCTCAACATCTGTTATGGCTAGATGTTGGGACTGCGGGGGGGTGTTGGACTGTGTTGAGTTATGTGTTTGGGCCTAGCCTGTATACCGGCCCATCTATGTATCTATAAATATGTACCTAGACCTATAGTTAATCAAGCATTCATTCTAGCCTTCTATCAGATATGATCTTGTAAATATTATTGATGTATTAAGACGAAATTGTGGTCAAGCACTTAGAAGACCGCGCCATGTGAAACCATACCTTGTAAAATACTAAGAAGGTATTATCATATCCATATTACTTAGAAATGATTTCTTGACTTATTACTCGACATTCCATGTTTCTTGATCTATGTTTTAGGTGGCAGTATGAGTTTTTCCACACATTTTTCTTGAGAAATTCATGGTGGTAGTTTCAGAAGAGTGGTTCAATGCTCTGAACCCTGATTATATTGTTAATCGTCTGTCTAAATGGGATCATGTCTCATTGTCCCTTGACAAGATCGTTCTAGAAATTGCCCTTTGCTGGTTTTAGCTGATCTCATGCAATGTTTGTGATGAGTACCTAATTCTGCATTTAACTGTGGATGTTGTAGGGTGCATGGCCGCTTTGGATGCTGAGCACTACCTGCAGGAGGTCTGTGCACAAGAGGGCAAGTCTGATTGACTACATTTGGGTGTAGCAACCAGCAGCTTATCAAAGAGTTCGCCGATGCTGAAAGCTACGCTCTGAAGAGCATTATGCAATGGGATTGCCAGGGTTGAAAAACTGACATTTCTGCTGCTTATTTGTAGCACACTATTATTCTAATTAGTAATCAGAAACCTGGACTCGTAGCTTCGTTTTTAGAGCGGACTCTGAGCTTCTATTGATTTACTGGAAATTGATTCGATTTACGTTGATCTTGTATTGTTTGATATCTTCTCTAGCTCAACTACGTATCACTGTGTTATCCGTGTTGCTAGTTGCTACATTGACAGCACTGATCGTTTACGTTGAACACAACTCCACTGGCAAAATACTTGCTCAGTTTGCTGCACTCAAAACAAATGATGACAGCCTTGTTCAGTTAATCCCAGATAAAGCTGTGCCAGTCCGACAATAGCCATTATAAAACGATGTAGTCTAGAAAAGGTTCTAAAGTTAACGGCAAGCACAGTCGCCATACAATCCTCAACCCTCTTCCAGGGTTGCAGCCAAATAACTAGCCCGTATGTTGGAGATGAGTCTTGACCGGCTAAAGTGCAAACCTGAAGCAGCAATCCAAGTGGCAAAGAACAAGGGCAACTGCTACGTACACGCAGGATCTACTGTATTGTTTCCCTTTTCACAAAAAGTAAAGTTTGTACACTCTAGCGACAACAAAAAAGAATCATGTTCAAAGGGCTCCTAGGTGTAATTCCATACCATGAAACCTATCCAGTCAAAGCAAATCCAAAATAGATGAATATCTTTTTGAAAGGAAAACAGTAGAGTAAACCCCTACTGTCACAAAACAGACAAATATTATCCATGGTCAAGCATGCTGTCCATACTCTCTCTGGTATCAAATTATTTGTCGTTAGGACATCACTTGCTAGTTCTTTTGGTTGGTCTGAAACGACAACTAAAAAAGAACGGAGGTAGTAGAAAGTTTATTTCCTGAGTTTCAACAGTATGCCTTCCATTTAGAGGTTGAAACATCACAGAACAGCAAGCCATAATATTCATCTAGAATTCTGCAATAACATTCACTTTTACAAAAAATCCCAAGGTCATAAGAGATTCTTTTGGGCGAGTAATACCCCCACAGCTGTGCATAGAACGACGGAGAATAGACCATCCCTTGATCTCAAGCGTTCCTTCCATGTTAAGGGTTCAGAGACTTTTCTTAACACTTCCTGGAACTGTTCTTTGGTGTCGTCCAGTGAGCCTGAATTGTTAATTACTATGTCTGCTTCTGACTTTTTCCACTCCAGTGCAAGCTGTGCGTTGATCCTATTCTGAGCTTGCTCCTCAGAGCACCCATCTCTTGACATGAGCCTCTCAATCTGTATTTGTGGATCAACCCATACAACAATGACTGGATGTGTCCATCGATCCATCTTTGCCTCAAACAATAGAGGAATGTCAAGGATGATAACCTTGGATCCTTTCATCCAAAATTTTGCTATCTCCCAGAATATGGCAGAAGATATATGAGGTGCCAGAAGGCTGAAGGTAAAAGATACAATGCATTATTAGCATGCTGTCACTAAAGTAGCAACTATTGATAAACAGAAAATAAATTTTTTAACGGAAACCAGAAAATAAATTACTTGGATATAAAAACAACAATCTATATGTTGGCAACAGAATAAGCATACAAGGAAACACTAGTAAAAGGAACTATTACAACATCAAGAACAAGACATGAAAAATTATATACGAGAAGAAAAGAGGGCATACCAGTATTCCAAATTTCCAATTAATTAGAACATCTAAATATAGTTACTATCACATTCTCGAGCACTATAGTATTGCTAAGGAAGTCTTTTCATACGTACCGATTAGCATATCACGCAAGCTCAGCATAATCCAGCACATTCTATGGAACAATGTCATTTCTTAATACAAATGAAATGATAGTGGGGACATGAGACATTCAATATTGTTTTCCAGTTTAGTGATTAGTGTGCAGTAATAATTTTATGAGGATACTTGACTAGTAAAATTGCATTTGTGGACAATTGAGATCAATGGAAAGACAGGATGATATTTGAAATTTAGTAAGTTGTACCGGTTTAAAAGCTGACGTTTCTCTGGGTCAGAAAACACAATTTGTCCCAAGCGAGCTCTATCAATTTCTCCACTTTCCAGCAAGATGTCATTCCCAAAGGCTTTTATAATCTTCTTCCAACCTCCGGTGCCTTTCCGCACAACATCCTGTGAATACAAGGCTCAATAATCAGTCCAAATCTTATAAATAACCAACAAATTTTCAGAACTTCAAAAATATTATTAATAGCCGTGCTATGCAGTGAGTCACATATCTAAGTGTGTACTTTTAGCAACTGATACTTTAGTTTCTGAGCACTGTTCAGTGGCTCTTAAACATTCTTCTGACAAGCTCAATTTGCTTACCCCATGAACTATTTTATCCATAATAGAGTATTTTACATATTACGAACCGCTTTTCTCTCAACATTTTCTTTAAATTGGTGCCTTTGATATTGCTGATTTACTGATTTTTTTCTGTCAATTTGGCCCTCTCTTGTGTTATGTTTTCACGCTTTGACACTGTTATTGTGTCTGTCTGGCTGTACACAAAATGGCAGCATAGCATTGCTTCTTGTATCATAGTAGCATTGTTTCTTGGTGCCAGTTAATATTGAGGCTACTGTCGGATACTTAGAAAAGAACAGAATGAAAAACTATCAGGCTATAAAACCTTCCATCGTCACAAAACAGAGTAGAACATGTTGTCAATGCCTGTTCAGATATTATGTTTGGTACAAGCTTTGGTTCCAAGAGGTCTCAGAGGTAACAACCAATGATTATGGCTGGATAACCACGATTTCACTTTGATAATTAACCATGACTTCTTTTCTAAAATAGTTTGGAACTGCACGTATTAAATGCTTAGCAGAACAAGGCCTAGGCTATACCGTATTTGATTTGCCCAGCAACACTTTCTGCAATTGATCTAGAGTTACTACGAGAGGCTATGAGTAATAAGAATGTCACAAGATTGAATACGAAAGCCAATCTACACGATTAAATTTGATATCCCATCCAAAAGCAGCCTTTCTCTTCTTAACCTGAGATGCTGTACCAAAGCTAACGCTGTATCAAGCCAGCAACAGTATTAAGCTTTGCGCTAGAAACTTACAAATCTTCGGATAAGTGTAGAAAGTAGAAACGAGCCGCTTGCTTACCCGAGCAACGACGTCGGCGTCGACGACGGGGAAGCCGGCGTCCTTGAAGAGGTTGGACACAGTGCTCTTCCCCGACGCGATTCCGCCGGTCAGACCAACCAGCCTCATCGAGCAGTAGGACGAGAGGAAGAGGAGATCCAAATTGCCAGAGCGCAGCTTCGATGCTGCGCCGGCAGTGTTGGATCGGGAGGCGGCCGGTGGAGAGCAGGAGAGGACACGGCGGTGCAGGCTGTCACGTGGTGGGGTCGTCAGGAACCACGGATCGGTGAGGAGTATCGGGCCCAATCCATGGAGCGAAACTGCGATAGCCCATTAGGCCACAGCCTCAAAGATGGGCCCCCGTGCTCGAGGCCAGGTCCGGCCCGGCCCCGACCGTGCGCCGCGGCCTTTTCTGGCCATCTCTCTCAGCGCGCCGCCACTATCTCAGACTTCCTGAGCACCAACACGGGAAGGCGAGTTGCGCCGCACCGCACGCCGGTGATCTGCCGGCGCCGGCGCCGGCGCCGGCGCCGACGCACCACTAGTACGCTACAGAAGCTAACAGCCCATCATCTTCGACCCTTAGCGCACCTCCCAATAGCCCGGCGTACGTGCGGTGCGCCGACCGGCGACCGGGAAGTAGGTTCGTCGTAAGTTTGCTTGCTACCTCTCCTACTTCAGTTAAGAAGACATGCTTCTTCTACGTCGTATTGAGGCGTCCATTTCAGTCCCGGGATTAATAGTTGGTACCGATCACACATGTTCGCCTATCCCTGTATGGTAGCGCAATTGACTGATTCAACTTCCACGAGTCGTCTTTTTGAGGATACTGCATCGCGCATTAATTATATTGCACACATGATCCGAGACTCTATACAGGTGTTTTCCAAAATCTGAAGAATTAGACAGAAACATGTGTATATATAGCTAGCTAGGCTCACTTCCTATATGTAGAAATACTACTTGCATTCGAGCCTAAAGGAATATGAAGAACAATGCTTTTGTAGAAGTATGTTCGGCGGCCGATTGACCATATGTGCATGTGTTAGCTATGAAGAAAATAGCAATGTTGATCGACATTGTACTTGCACGATATACACTCTCTGCCCGTGATTTGGATAGAAAAATGAAAAATACAAACGGTATTGCCATACGTATTTTGTTTAGAATAAAACAGCACTCTGGCTAGTTCAGCTTTAGAAACACTCGCAGCTACCCATCGGGACATCACGCAGTCACTCCAATCATAATGGCTGCCCAGCCACTTTCTCAAATTTCACTGCTGGGCGATCTCGCTGATCAACGGGCAACGAATTACGTAACTGCCTAAACACAAATTAAATAAGGCCAATACGCACACATTATACACACACACCAGCGTGTTGCTCGTGCATAATTCTGTTGATGCCGCTCGCCGATATTCTTTTTTTTTTATCAAAATAAGTGAACAGTCATATATAGCTCATGGTACCGGTCGGAGTTCGATCGATTCTGGGCTTAGGTGATCGAGTAAACTTCTTTTCAAAATTCGAATCTAGGAGCGAACCGCATGATATGAAGATTTCACTTGATATTTTATGCTACTTTTAATCATGAACTACTCCCTCCTGATTCTTTTATTTGACGTTTCAGACAAGGTTTTAAACTAAAAATGAACTAGGATTTGTGTCTGAACGTCAATTAAAAAGATAATGAGGGAGTATATATTAGCAGCAAGATGAGTCCCTATATTGCCAATTACATTTATTTTATTATTAATTTTACTGATAACCTTAAATGAAGATATATCATAACAAGCAACAGCAATATTTTTGGGAGCCTCTTAAGACTTTCTCATGTGTTTTCCTTTCAGATAACCTGCTTTCAATCTGAATATATGCAATTTCAAGATTGCTTTATTATTTATTCTCAAATCTTATTCTTCACAGATAAAAGCATCTTAAAAGATGGATGCTGCTGATAAAATAGATCATTATATTGCATGTTAACAATTGCATCGAAGACCATATTTTGGATATTGTTATTAGTTTGTATAATTATATTAAGACTTGCTATCAGCAAAGTTAAAGATTACAAATTTGTATATCAAACTTGTTATATTTAAATATTATGATTTTTATTTTTTATACAGGAAATATCCAGAGGTATATGTTAAATGTCACGCAATGCTCGAAAACTTAAAAACTACTCCTTTCAAATCTTAAATCTTTTTATTTGTTACTGATTAGTTCAAAAATGAGTTAGTTGATGACAAATAAAAAATCCGAGTGCAGTAAACACAGTAGGCGTACGAAAGTATACTCATCTCGTATGTCGCACCACACACCTCTTTTGAAGTGCAGGTGCACATGCACGGCGAAACACAGCTGAAGGAGAGAAAGAACGCCTTGACCATAGCAATGTTGGAATGGCGTCTCCAAGGAGGCAAGGACAAAGTTGCAAAGCCATGAGCAAGTTCCAATGCTGAAGGCGTTCATTATCTCTCCCCACAAATTACTATGCAAAAGCAAAAGCTTCTCTAGCTACCTCCTTTTTTCCATTAAGGGGCTGGTGCAAAACAGGCCCCCCTTTCCAGAATTGTGCATGTGTACTTGGAGGAAGCAAGATGCTGCGCGCATAGTACGCCGCAGATGGTGAGAATCCTGCAGCGTCAATTCTGGCCTGCTTGGCATCTCATGCTCAGTGTCCCCCCTCCCCACTGCCCCCCTGCAGGTTTATGATACAGTGGTGTACTGTAGCAGCATCACTGAGTCGCTGCCATTTCTTTTCGTCCATAGCTTCTGGCTCTACATATATATAATCACACACACGACTCCAGAAAGCCATTAAAACACTGCAGCAGAAAGAAATGGAGAGAGAGAGGGACAGAAGGCTTTTCGGTACTCTCCTGCAAACCAAGTACAAACACCAGTCTTCATACTATGGCTCTCCGTAGGAACGAGGATCTAAATGATTCAGACAAGACTATAGTTCTTGAGAACGGCGCCATTACCCTATAACACATGCTGTCATGCTCAAGGTCGTAGCTCTATGCTAGACCCAGTAAGGGCTTGAAACTTTGTCCAACATTTCAAAGTTTGACAGGAAATTTTGCCAGGAAATTGTAAATCTAAAATGGAGAAGTATAAGGATTTTGGGAAGAGAGGAATAGTTGATAAGAAACATCATCATTCTACGGCAAGGTACAATCAGAATATAATAAGAGAACATTACAGATCAAACGAAGGAAAAAACAATTGCTGGAAACACAAAACATCGGATCTCACTCACCTTTCCTTAATTTATTGTGGAACTAGCTCTTGCATGAATCATCTCTAGCTTCTTCTGGTCCTTTGATTCATCACCAACACCTTTAAAACACCGGACGACTTCTAATGAATCCTCATGTGTAGGACATGCATTATATTATGCATATGCATGTCACACCCAGATGAAAAAGGTCTCTCTGCAATGAACAATCCTGCCAACATGTATTTGCATCTCTCAGTATTGGATGGCAAGAGCGTGCTGCACCATTAAATCTTTTCTAGTCGCCTTCGTCATGTAGATGTGAAGTTGATTGGCAAGGCATGGATCAGAATGGTGGTCGAACTCCACCTCCACCCCCGCCCCCGCTCCAGCCTCCGAAGTTATCTCCCGGGAGCTGGTAGCCCCCTACATTACCGGCGAGATTGTAGAGCGACATGCCTCCGCCGCCGGCATCACCTCCGGTCACTCCAGACGACTGAGACGCCGTCGGATGCTGCCCTTGGGGTCCGGCTGACTGCGCAACCTGATCTTGTGGTTCACCTCCCGCGGCAGCTGGGGCCGCCGTCTCCTCTTCCTCCCCCTCCAGCGGCAGCCGCTCGTACACAGCGTTGGCGAACGAAGCGGCCATCAGGACGACAGGCCCTGCGGCTACCAGCGGGCCCACCACGCTCCCGCCGATCACCTGCCCCTGCCCACCGGAGAGGAACACGCTGAGGCCGCTGGCGCCGGGTGGAGCTGGAGGCGGCAGCACCGTGCCGGTGAGGGACAGGATCTCGAACCGGCCCCGCAGCGTCGCCACCATGCTCCCCGGGGGAGACGCGCCGGGCTGCCTGACCGCCACGTTGACGACGGCGCCGCCGCCGCTGAGCACGCACACGCCGCGGCCGCGGCGGCGCGCGTACTCGGCGACGCAGTCTACGACGTCGGCGCCGGCGGCGACCTCGAGCACGTGCGAGTGCAGCGCGTTGGGGCTGTCGCGCGTCACGATGATGGGGGGCTTGGGCTTGTTCTTGGACCCCGGCGGGCGCCCACGCGGCCGACGCATAGGCCCGACCGAGCCGCCACTGCCGCCCTCGGCCGGGACCATGGCGGACGAGGAAGGCTGGTCGCCACCGGCACCACCGCCGCTCCCGCTTCCGCCCGCCTCGCCCTCGACGGCAGGGCTCTTGTCGGGCGACGACATCTTGTGGTGCTCCATCTTGACGTGGGAAGTCGGCGACGACAGCGGGGAGGGCTGCTGCGGCCGGAGGAGCTGGTGGAAGTAGCGCGAGCTGCCCCCACCGCCGGGGTCCATTCCGGCCATGGCCGAGTCATCTGGCCGCTCCCACCACTTGCTGGCCGCCAGCTTCTCGGTCGATCGGTGGTACTCCTCCTCGCGGGTGGTTCAGCTTCGTTCTCCCCAGTTACCACCGCGGCCGCCGCCGCTAGACCAGCTGCCTGTAGATGGACACAAACATTTGCCCTTGTAAAAAGAGAGCTGCTAAATTTTTGCATGCCACAGTGCAGCTAGTAGATGTGATAACTTTTTTTATGCATCTCCAGTCTCCACGGCACAGCGTCTTCAACCTGACGACTTATCTATATACACAGCACGCTAGCTAGCTAGTGATGATGCAGCCGCGGATGGTGGCAAAGACAGCTCTAGCTAGCTTTGCTTGTTCCTTACAGTACCTCCAGCAGAAGCGAAGCTTCTCCTCGAAGACGCAGCGCTGGCTGCAGAAGATAAGCTTGCGCAGGAACGAAGCTAGCTAGGCCGGCGGGATCTAGGAGGAGGGGGAGAAGGGGCCAGCTAGACGTGGCGGCGCGCGGCGGGTGCGGGTATAGGGCCGCGCGCGGCGGGCTGGTACTGAGGGGAGAGGGTCAGAGGCACCGTACCGGCGGGGACGACAGGAGATGGAAGCGCCGAATTAAAGGCAGCCAGGGCGAGAAGGGAGGGGGGGCGGCGAGGGATGGGGAGTGGCGCTCTCCTGCTGCGCGGCTGCTGATAAGGTCTCTCTCTCCCTTTCCCTGCTGCCTCGCTCGGTCTATCTAGCCGCCGATCCAACCCGTCTCGCTCACCCACCAACTCCTCCCGTTTTTACTCGGAGTCTCGGCGGCCGGGCGCGTACATGTAGGGAAGGCGGTGCGCGGTGGCGGGCCACCCGGGAAGAGAGCAGGAGCAGCAAACCGCCCCCCCCCGCGCCCAAAGCAACACACCGTGCGGCGTAGTGGGTTCATTTGTCGCGTTAGTTGAACGGAAAAGCCACGCACGGCCGGTCACCTCGCCGCGCGCGCCCGGCCACCGGGACAAGACGGCCGGCGGCGGGCCGTTGTCCCTGCTGATGCTGGACCAGTACCGCGTGGAATCCGCACGGATGCGTTACCAGAGCGTACTCTCGTTCTTGCGTCACGTCAGTCGGTCAGTGGACGGACAGCAGCGCGGGCAAGGTGCGACTGCGAGGGGCGATCAATGATAGCATGCCCGGTTCACTGTCCTGCCGGTACGTTCACCCCGCGCCGGTGGACGCGTAACGACGAGTCCACGGGGAACCGTGGCGCTTAAAATATGCTTTCCGCATCAGATGGCCGCCTTTCGTGCTCCACGACGACCCTCGCATACACGTATATACGCGTCTATAATTGATTTCACGCCTGCAAATGATATATGGCGTAGTCAAGTAGTTTGCGGTTGGACGAGGTACGCCAACAACTCGGTTACGCATTGAGACAGTATGGTGGTATCGTATCTAATGCTAGCTTCAGATATAAACCCCTGATGCTTTTACCTGCTTCAATTTTGAAGGAGGATTACTACACTACTCAACAACGGCAACAATAAAAAAATTGAGCCAGGCGTTTAATACAGTGCCGTGGCATCGTCGTTTGTGATCTTGCTAAAGCTCAACATTCGTGGCTCGATCAGGGCTGGGGGGTCCCATTTCAGCCGATACATGATAATCATCAAACGAGGAAAACTGGAGATATCGATCTGCGATTTGTGATCGGAGTTTTCTCGGCCGATGACTTGGCTGACCTCGATTGGCACATTGCGTCCTCAACCTGACTATAATTTATTCTCATATATTGTGATTATGGTGATCCTGTCATTATCATGTGACCCACAGAGAAGAAAAAAAAAACAAATTTGAATGACTAGGACCCTGATTGGTTGGATCTCGAGACACGGCTGTATAGATGCTGATTTAATATATAATGCGGCGATTGCGAATGATAACGGGAGAGATGGCGACAAATGAGCGTGATGAGTTGTGCCTGGCTGGAGTAGAGTCTGGGAGTACTAGTTCACATGAGTAGTACTACTAGTACGCGAGAAGCCGAGCCCGAAAGGGACTGGTTCCTCTTTTCCAGATTTTACCTTCTTCTTCCACGTGCTCTTGCTCATTTGTTCAAAAGAAAGTCACAGCAGTGATAAATTTACCTGCATCTTCTGTCGTGCTCATCAGCATATAATTTATTTGTCTCTTCGCACAAAAATGTTTTGCTCAGCAATTGACCCACTGGTGTACCATGGGTTAATAGTTACTACTAAGTTCTGGACTGTCATAGTTGGATTTTTGTGGTCTGTACTTGCAGCCGTACGTCGTGCAGCGATATTGCAAACTTATCCGACCGGACTCTTGTCCTATGCGGTTCGAAGCAATTACAGTTCGCAGAGCAACAGTGCCGACAGCGGAATTACTGAATGGTCGTACAACCCCGTCGTACGATAGCATCTGTTACCTGCAGTACTAAAATGGGTAAAGAGGGTAGTAATAACCAAATGTGGAAAGACCGAGCTTGTCTAAAAAGAGACCGGTCGTTCGATGGCACCCAACTGCAAGTCCTTGTCGATCCGACGGCTGGGGAAACGCTAGACGCTGCCTGCGGTAGGCTCTGTCGCCTGTCTGCCCGCGCGTATTATCACGAGTGGACGGGAGCACCACCGTGTCGTGTCCATCGAAAGCAGCGTCACGTGCGGTCAAACGGGTTTCGTTACGATGGTCAAAGCGGGAGCGGGCCGGGGTGCCACGCCGTACAGCTGTCAGACACGTGGTGGTTGCGCCGGGCGCGTGGAGGGAGTACCGCAGCTCGCGGCCCGGGGCTGGGGATCTGATCGATCGCGCGAATAAGACCATCCGCACCAGCGTACTCTAAAGCATACTCTATACACTATTCTTCTTCAGCTTTTACAGTACGTACTCTAAATTACACTGCAAAACAGTGTATCCAGTATGCTTTACAGTATGCCACTGCGGATGGTCTAATAATTCACGCGCGCATCAACATGAATGAGCACAGCTAGCTGCAGCCTGCAGTCAAGCCCATGCCATGCATGCACCTCCACATCGGCACCATCATCGATCAGACGAGCGCCGCGCGCGCGATCTGATCGAGACCTGCTTGAAGGGACGTGAGGTCAGTGGTCAAACGAGAACCTGGTCGATCGCCTCTCTCTCCTCGTCTTCCTCCCTCCTCCCCCACCGCGCTGACGCAGTGCGTCGCCTTTCTCCAGTACTCCTTATCCCTGCGTGCGGGGTGCGTGCTCCCATTCCTCGTATGGTCTTGCAAGCGCAGGTGTAAGGCGCCCAAGCTGCAAGAGGTGGTCTTCTCAATTGCACTTAACTCATGCATGCACGGATGCCTGACGGACTGGATTGGATTGGATCCCGTCCCATGCCGGCGTGCCCCCGGCCCCTCCAATTATCACCGCCGCGTGCATCCGGCCCCTGTTTGCAGCAACAACGCGACGCGCGCATCACATCATATCATCGATCAAGAACCGGCCTCAGGCCGGATGGCTAGCGCCTCCGTCGTGAGCGCAGCTCACCCGGGTTCGATCCCTCCCGGACGCTGGGTGTCTTACCTCTCTCTTAAAGTATCCGGGCGCTACCCCGTGTGTCCAAAAAAAAAAAAAAAAAAAAAAAAAAACATCATATCATCGATCTCAATGGCGGCGTCGCCACCTTTGATGCTACGCCACTGAGCCTCGCGGTCTCGTACTACATGAAGTGGATTTTTTTTTAGTGCCCCTTCAATTCTTCAGTGTGTTGCCGTAGCCGTAGACCTACGAATCTGTAGATTATGTGTAGATCTTGTACACGCCTATATGAATTTTATAGAATTGCAAAATTAATGTATGCGTGTAGGGGCTTTGGTAGAAGCATTTATGCGTACATGCTCGTGTTTGTCAGTATTTTATTCCTCCTCTGGGCTCTCTGCGGCAGGAACACGTATGCACACTGAATAAACAATTAGCAGAAATAAACAACGGTAGCTGCTGCGTCGCACGTCGACGACGACGATCTGTACATGTACGCGTCGGCAGCGTCTGCTAAATGCAGCGCCCGGCCAGAAAGCCTGCTTGCTTCGGCGACGATGGCGGCATGGCGCTGCGCGTAGCAGCCTGCGCGCGGCACGAGTGCGCGCGCGCGCGCGGAAAGTTATTGCACGGCGCGAATATAGCACCGCCGAGGTTGCTGCACATGCAGGAAAAAAAGTCAAAACGAGAACAGCGATGGGTAAGGTGGCTTCGTCTGCTGGGAAGCGGAGCGGCGGCAGCGGTGGAGACTGAGAGGCGTGCGGTGGAAGGACGAGCGAGGCAGGGCGGCGGAACTGGTTGGGGATGGGGATAAGGTTTCGTTGTCTGTTGAAGGGCCAGGCCGGGAAAAGCGTTTTCCTCGTGGGCTTTTGTCATTCCCTGTCAACAAAATTCCTGGGTTCATAGTCACTCACAGGAATAAAACGGTTTCTGGTACTGCTTGCATGCAGCGGCGATTGTTGATTTGTCCATCAACTACTGATGCATGATCTCACGATCGATCGGCTTTGTTTGGTCGATCAGCTACTCTCTCTGCCTTCTTCTACCACAGGTATTAATTAAACTACTAGAAATGTATCTATCGACATGCGACCGTGTAGCTAATTCAATCGTTTGAATAATATCCGTGGTAGGGCACCACGTAACCAGATAGCAGCAACTCAAGAAAAGACGAAGGCTGGCTAGAGGGAAAAAAAACGAGAGAGAGCGAGAGAGAGAGAGAGAGAGAGAGGAAGAAGTGGTTTGAAAAATGCAGGGGTGTGTGCGTGGTGGGAACGATATTATTCCAGTAGGCTGCCTGGCAGTAAAATAATATCGGCGGTTTCTGCAGAAGCATTAGGATACTGACGACGGTGTTGGTTTCCTCAACTAAGCCCTGTTCGAACCCTATGATTAAGTTATCTGGTGGACTAAATAATTGGGGACCGGTCGTTGAGCTAGATGCCGGGCCAGCTTGGCTACACCTGTGGTGTACTAGTAGCGTATGTGGCGACAAATTATGGCTAGCTTCCATGCCGCGACCTAATAACTCTCCGGCTCTACTGTACGTTGGTGCTGTGTTTGTGTTTCATGCTTTCAGGGCTTAAGTATCCCTTCGTCGTTTCATAGGTCAAGAAGAAGTAAACAACGCAACTGCAAGCGGAATCCGTACCTGCGCACGAGAGAGAGAGAGAGAGAACGATTAAAACTTTCCGATTGGCAAAGAAATAAGGAGACGAACAGACAGCCGGTGTCAGGATTCGAATTTATCTGATGAGTATTCATTCGTTACAGGTCAACTACTTATTAACAACTGTCAGATGGTATATTGCGCGCTATGCGTCGCCCCACACTTTCATGGGGAATCATATAATTCCTCCCAAATTTCTAATTGGAAAGCGACGTCATCAGTTCAAAAATATTCAACAGCTATGTACCCGTCGCTCAATGCGATTTATAACAGATCATCTGTATGTAGTTCAAATTCAATGATAAGCAAGCAATTATAAGCAAACACTACTACTAATCACACAGAAAGTAGGCTAGAGTCTGCAACTTAGTTCTGTTATCTGAACTTGCCTGCTGGCATCTCTAATAATACTCATGCATTAGTAGTCCTAATTTTGTTTGAATATACATGTTATATATATATTTACTGGATTGCTCGATTATGTGTCCCCATCGATCGGGGCCACGTCCATATCGGTCATAGCGAAAATCATGAAAGGCACATGAAGAGCTAACCAGATGCTGTCATGCGAGGTGAACACCATCAAGCTAGCATGTGGCGACGAAGGGCCCTTTATAATCGTGCCTGATGCAGTTCTGCAGCTAACTATACTGATTCAACATCTTAATTCTATGAAATACTTTCAGACGCCCTCGATCTAGCCAGCTGTTTGAAAAGGGTTCGTTTTCTTTCTTCCGCCAAATGATTGATTAGTCTTGCTTCGTCAAGATTACGATCCGCGCAGGTTAATTACACCCATTCTCCACAGATTGTCAGCTGGCGCACCGCTCGATCTGAAAGCATATAGCCGCGCGCAGCTAATAAAACTCTCCTGTCCAAGCTGCATGCATGCTTCCCGCTTTTAATTAGTACACCGGCGCCGATTACTCAATTGAACAGATCAAGAAAGCTTGTCGTCATGATGCCTCCCTCCGGTTTAGCCAGCGCGGAAAGCCGATAGATGGCGGAGTTGAGCTGCTTGTGGCAGAACACTAATCCCTGGAAAGGCGATACTTGTAGGTCTCTTTCATCTTTTTCGTCGACGACATCCGATGCCTTCCGTACTTGCATGCGTGCGTTCTCAAGCAGAGCTTTTAATTTGGGGGCGCAAAGCGTACACACAACACGAGAGGCGCATTTGGGATTTGATTCTTTAAATTAGGGACGTCACAAACATATTCTGGATCGCAAAATTGCCGGCTTTCATCGGAACGAATCGGAATTTGGCAAAGAGTATCGCGTGCAATTAGCTCGGAGCGACGACGTCAAACCAACAAGCGATTAGTGTCCTAGCTAGCTGTGTAAAGCATCTATCCGATGGCCGGCCGGCTAATTGAAAATCAGGCAGGTCCGGCTAAAGACGACGACGGGTTAAAGCAGCAGCTAGCGTGCATGCAAGTGGAGAGAAGCGATTAGATTAGATTAGATCAGGGTCGATCGGGATTAATAAGATAAATCCCCGAGCGGCGCGCTGTCTCGTCGCGGGGCATGTGCTTCGCCCCCGTGCTTGTCGCGTTGCATGACATCTCTCCTCCTTCACTCGGCCGACAGAGACCGACCGACCCCTCGATCGGCAGCTGCAGCTCGATCGATCAGCTCCGTCCATGGCGCCGCGCCGCCCTACAGCTCGACAGCGACGCTAATCTTTTTCATTCATTTGGGCGCGCGCGCGACGTCTGACTTTGGTGATTAATTATTATTGTTAATGACGCACCAGCTAGGCCGCCCGCCCTTAAGCCGCCTTTCGCCGTCGCTTTATCGGATGGGACTCCGTGGTGGAAATGATGCCGGCCGGCCAGTTGGTTGCTGCCGCCGAGCGACCGGTCTTAATCTGCGGTGACCTATTCGGGGCTAGATGCATGCAACCAAATAAGGCCACGATTGCAACTTGCTGTTAGTGATGCGTGTAGCCGCTATCCGCCCATTTGCACAGCTTTTAATTCCAGGGTCGTTGCATAGCATTTTTTTCCATACATGTATGCGATGTCAATTAATGTTAACGAGCTGTAGCACCATGCCGTTGGTGCTGCTTGTACATATGATTATTGCCTGTTCAGGAGTTGTATATATTCCTTCAATTCCTTGTAATTTTATATGCTCATACTCTCTCAATTGTTGTTCCTTAGTTAGTTATAAACTAAGCTAACTGATGATAAAGCAGGCTCAATAGTCAATAATGAACATGCAATGATGCGCCACGCTGTTACTGGGAAGCCTCGAGACACGTGTCGACCGACGGAGGAGCCGTCGGTTGCACTTATTACAATACAAACATGTGATCACTTGTTGCCGATAACCGCCACCACGGTTTCACACCATAACCGTCGCGCCTCTCCACCGAGCGGTCGCGTCTCCCTGTCACAGTGTCTCCTCGACATGTATAAAAGCATAAGAATGGAATGAATGAGAATAGAGTTGAATCATTGTGTTCTTGTCTTAATTTTGAGTTTAACACGTCATCAGCACTTTGCTCCAAGAACAGAGAGAAAAAACAACAACGGTAAGATGGAAAACCTTACCGATACAATCTTTGTCATATTTTTCATTGGGGAAGATGGATCTCGCCGCCTGCGCCCACGTCCGAACCATCACCATGGTGTTCGTCGTCGCCATGGTCACCGTGGAGGCCGCCGCCGTCGTCCTCAACCAGTGGCACCACAACCGAATCCGCGCCGACCAAACCGCCGCGTTGAGGATCGGTCTCCGACCCCTTATCCCCGCCAACCCTCGGACCTAGACGCCCATCAATCGGGTCATCAAGGGGGATCGGCCGCCGTCCTTGGTCGGGAAACCCCGGACCCGGTTGCGCCAATCCGAGGTCCCTCGTCATCGAGTGGACAGGGGGAGGAAGGAAGGAGAGAAGGTGAACTTACCCACGAGATGACGCCGGTATTAAGGCCGGCCATACGACGGACGGCAAGGATCCGGGTAGGTCCAAGGGGACTTCCCCGAGGACCGTTAGCCCCGAGGACAACGTCCTCTTTGCTGGATCCGGCGACCACACCCGAGGAAGATCCGACAACGGCACCGGCGACCACTCAAGATGAAGCCGGCCCGTCAACCTCCGGATCCCAAACGACACTCATGAGCCCAAGCGGCAACCGGATACTTCGCCGGTTTGCTCACCTCGCTACCCCGACCGGACCATCCCGGAGGTCCGGATCTTGGGCCTCAACCGCCGGTTCTAACTGAGCGGTGGGAGTGGGGAAAGGGGGGGAGGGGGGGTTGAAGGGGAGCGGCATCGGAGGAGGAAGCAGCAAGGCGGCCGGTGACGGAACCGAAGCAGCGAGGCGGCCGGCGACGGAACCGAAGCAGCAAGGCGGCGGGCGGTGGAACCAAAGCGGCAGGAGGGACCCGAGGAGTCACGGACGGCTGCGGTTTGACCCAGCCCCGAACCTTCTCGGCTCCCCCCTCCTTCTTTTATTCACCGCCGCCGTGGGCTCCGCCACCGTGGGCTGCGCGCGCCTGGCTGGGCTGCGCGCCGATGGGCCGCGCGCCGCTGGGCTGTGCGCTTGCCTGGGCCGCAAGCTTGGCCAGGCCGCACGCCCACGGTTGGGCCCCTTTTAAGCCCAAATAACTTAATTATTTTACTATTTTCAATTACAGTTTAAATTTAAAGTTCAAGAGTACTTTAAATTCAGCAAGTGTGTATGTGTAAATATATTGTAATATTTTGTGTAATGTAAATATTTATTATGACAATGTATATATTGCATTTAAATGGTATTTATTTGCAATAAATTCAATATTTGGCTAATTTTCAAATTTTGGCCATATTGATAAAATTAAAACTTACATTGTCCAAAATTCAAATTTTAAGCCAATTCCAGAATTTGGCTTCAATCTTGAATTTTGTTTACTACATTCACAAATTTTACAAATTTTCATCATTTAAAGCTAATTTTCAAATTTTGGCTTATGATGGAAATAAAACTACACATAAAATATAAAGTAAATTGACTCATTTTGATTAAGCCATTTTTCTATAATTTGGCTTAATGCATTATGAATCATACCTTAATACAATAAAATGTATAATTCATTTTAAATTTGGCTATTTCTTTAATTGGCCATTTTAAACATGAAATATACATACATTAGTTCTTTTTGTCAAGCCATTTTCCTATATTTGGCTAGATAAGAAAGAATAAATTTAATGTGTTTTTTATGATTAACACACATTACAACACCACCATGATGATTTTATTAATAAAATCTCTGGTTTCCTATATGTAGGAATCAATGTCTCGCGAGTTTGAAGAACTTGCACTTGATGGTCATAATTACCCCACATGGGCTCTTGACATCAAGATAAGTTTGGCTTTCAGAGGACTCATGGCTGCTCTTACTCCTCCTGAAGAAAGACCTGCAGCATTTCTGGATACATTTAAGTACCAAGCACTATACATCATCCGTAATCATCTCCATCCTGACTTGAAATCAGAATATGTGATGGAAGAAGAACCACATACCCTTTGGATGGCATTAAAAAGCCGTTATGAACAGCAAAAGGCAATTCTATTGCCTGAGGCCAATCATGAATGGACTCAACTTCGTCTTCAAGATTTTAAGTCTATAGAAGACTATAATCATGCTGTTCATAAGGTATGTGCTAAATTAAGGTTTTGTGAGAAAGAACCATCAGAAGAGGACAAAATAGAGAAGACTCTTCAAACTATGCTCCCTTCTGATAGGGTCTTACAACATCAATACCGGGCTCGCAACTACCAACATTATGCTGACCTCATTAGAGATTTACTTCAGGCAGAGAAGCATGATGAACTTACTATTAAGAATCATCACCAACGTCGTGTTGGGGCTGCTCCCCTACCTGAAATTCATCATAATGAGAAGAAAGCAAATGCTTCTAAGAATTTATATTCTAAGAAAAATGGTAGATCTGCTAGACGCCGCCGTAATAGGCAAAAGAATAAGAAATTCTCAAAGAAAATGAGAAAGGATGGTGTTCCCTTTAAAGGGAAAAATGTGCAGTGTAACGCATGTGGCACTTATAAGCATACTGCTGATAAATGTCGCACGCCTAAACACCTTGTGGCTTTATACCAGAAATCTTTAAAGGATAAGAAACCTAAAAATGAGTATGAAACTCATTTGAGTATTCAAACAAAGCCAACATTTGAAGTCGGTTGTTCAAGCAAGGATATTGAAGATCCTGGAAACAACGATTCAACATTGAATGATGATGACCACATGGATTTGGACAATGCTATGGTGGAATACAATTCGAACGATGTATTCGATGATCTTTTATAGATCTTCTACCATAGAAATTTACATATGTTTAAGTTTATGTAAATTTAAGTGTGTTGTAATATAATATTAACTATATTGTATTAGGGTTGTTCAGCACTCTAATATTGTATATACATATTTGTATTCCAATGCAACTTATTATTATTTTTGTTTGATAGATTTTACGGGAAACTCCCGATGGAAGAAGAAATGTGCCTTGTGGATAGTTGCACCACAAACTCTATACTTAGGGATACAAAATATTTTCAGACCCTAACTAGAAGGTCGGGAAATGTTTTGACCATCGCAGGACGCGATGCGACAATAGTTGGCTCTGGACAAGCCACTATTACTCTCCCTAATGGGACACAAGTGATGATTGAGGATGCTTTATTGTATCCCGATTCTACACGCACTCTCATAAGTTTTAGAGATATTCGGAAAAATGGGTTACATATACATACTCATGAAGAAAATAAAGAAGAATTTCTTCTTATTTCCAAATCTTCCGAATATGGCCAAGAAGTTCTAGAAAGAATTCCTTCTACTCCATCTGGACTGTACTTCACGTACATAAAACCCGTACCTCATGTTGCATACAAGGTGATTTTCCAGAATGTTGATACATTTAAGACCTGGCATTCACGTCTAGGCCACCCCGGAATAGGGATGATGCGGAAAATTATTGGAAATTGCACCGGCCATGATTTAAAGAATAGTAAATTCCCAAAATCTAATGATTTTATGTGTACTTCATGTGCTATGGGCAAATTGATCTTGCGGCCTTCACCGCTTAAGATCCATGCTGAACCTCTAAAATTCCTTGAAAGAATTCAAGGAGATATATGTGGACCCATACAACCAATGTGTGGTCCATTTAGATACTTCATGGTTCTAATAGACGCATCTACTAGATGGTCACACGTGTGTTTATTATCTACACGTAACCATGCTTTTGCAAAATTTATGATACAAGTCATAAGGTTGAAAGCAAATTATCCTGAATATAGGATTAAAAGTATCCGTATGGACAATGCTGCTGAATTCTCATCTCGAGCCTTTAATGATTATTGTATGGCTCAAGGAATTGAAGTACAGCATTCTGTTCCATATGTTCATACACAAAATGGTTTAGCAGAATCTTTAATAAAGAGGGTTAAACTCATAGTTAGGCCATTATTACAAGGATGCAATTTACCAACATCTTGTTGGGGTCATGCAGTTTTACATGCTGCTGATCTTCTACAATTAAGACCAACTGCATATCATACCACCTCCCCTTTACAACTTGTACGTGGAGATCAACCTAATATCTCCCATCTGCGGAAATTTGGTTGTGCGGTATACACACCAATTTCACCACCTAAGCGAACTTCTATGGGCTCTCACAGAAAATTAGGAATATACGTGGGATATCAATCCCCGTCTATTATTAAATATCTGGAGCCTTTAACAGGAGATTTATTCACGGCCCGGTTCGCTGATTGTATTTTTAATGAGGATCATTTCCCGGCTTTAGGGGGAGATAATAAATTTATCAATGACCGCCGAGAAATAAATTGGGATGACAAGTCCATCCCAAATATTGATCCACGTACAAAAGAAACTGAACTTCAAGTTCAGAAAATTATAGAGTTACAGCAACTTGCTAGTAACCTGCCAGATGCATTTACTGACTATAATAATGTCATAAAGTCTTTGAATCCTGCAATACATGCACCTTGCCGAGTGGAGGTACCATCTAAAACCACTCAACCTCCGAAAAGGGGGAGAGCAAGTAAGGAAAAAGATGCTTCAAGCAAGCGTCCAAAGACTAGACCATCCTCGAGGAAAGTAAATGCGAGTCAACAACACGTTGACTTAAATCAAAGGAATATTTTAAATCCTTTATCTAGCCCTCATGTGCGCACTATAGAGCAGGCTAGACAATCGGAAAACCCTGATTCTTCTATGTTGGGAAGTCATGAAGAATTACAGGGGATAAAAGAAATTTCCATCAATTATACTAGTTCTGGAGAATTACTTGACCGTAATACAACGGTTGTCAACTCATGCTTTTCAACCATGATAGCTGATCTTCTCCAAGATCCTGATCCTAAGACCATGGCAGAGTGTAAACAACGCTCGGACTGGATCAAATGGAAAGAAGCAATCAAGGCAGAACTTGACTCACTTAAAAAGAGAGAGGTATTCGGAAATGTAATACCTACTCCCCCTCGAACCTATCCTGTTGGGTTCAAATGGGTTTTCGTTCGAAAACGAAATGAAAACAACGAGGTTGTGAGATACAAGGCAAGACTAGTTGCACAAGGGTTCACGCAGAGACCCGACATTGATTTTAATGAAACATATTCTCCTGTTATGAATGGAATAACTTTCCGATATTTGATATCTCTGGCAACACAAAAGCATCTATTTTTGCAGTTGATGGATGTCGTGACTGCATATTTATATGGGTCACTAGATTCGGATATTTATATGAAGGTTCCTGATGGGATACCTATACCGAATGAAAAAGTAGGTCGCAACATGTTTTGTGTTAAATTAAACAAGTCTTTATATGGCTTGAAGCAGTCTGGAAGGATGTGGTATAACCGACTGAAGGAGTTCCTTTTAAACAAAGGCTACTCAACTAATGATGATTGCCCTTGTGTCTTCATTCGAAGATCCTCAACTGGTTTTTGTATAATTTCAGTGTATGTTGATGATTTAAATATCATTGGCACTGAGAATGACATTAAAGAGGCACAAAATCATCTTAAAAGGGAGTTCGAGATGAAGGACTTAGGTAAAACTAAGTTTTGCTTGGGTTTACAACTTGAGCACCTTCAAACGGGCATTCTCGTACACCAATCTGCTTATGTTCAAAAAGTATTGGAGAAATTCAATATGAACAAAGCATATCCATCAAAAACTCCTATGGTAGTAAGAGGCTTAGAAAGGGATACAGATCCATTTCGGCCATGCCAAGAAGGAGAAGAGGTGTTGGGTTCTGAATATCCATACCTTAGTGCCATTGGTGCACTTATGTATCTTGCAAATAACACAAGACCCGATATTGCTTTCGCAGTTAATTTATTAGCAAGATATAGTAATGCTCCTACCATACGACATTGGAATGGGGTAAAGAATGTATTAAGATACCTTCAGGGTACACAAGATCTTGGTCTTTTCTTTCCAAAGAAACAAGATCTAAACCTCATCGGCTATGCCGATGCAGGTTATTTAAGTGATCCTCATAATGGTAGATCACAAACCGGTTTCATATTTTTACACGGAAATACGGCAATTTCTTGGAAGTCTTCTAAGCAGACTCTAATTGCTACGTCTTCTAATCACTCCGAAATCATAGCTTTATATGAAGCTGCACGTGAATGTGCTTGGCTCCGCAGAGTGATTAATCATATACAAGTCTCGAGTGGAATTGGACCCATTGAGACACCTACCATTATCTATGAAGATAATGCAGCTTGCATTGCTCAGATGCAATCAGGTTATGTGAAGACTAACGTCACTAAACACATAGCTCCTAAACTATTCTATCCACATGAACTTCAAGTAAATGGAGAAATAGATCTCCAACAAACTAAGTCATGTGATAATTTAGCAGATTTATTTACTAAGTCTCTACCATACTCCACATTTTCTAAATGTGTTAAAAGTATTGGTATGCGTAGACTTAGAGATTTACAAGGTTTAGGGGGAGCTTCATCGAAAGCCACCTGATAATTACGCATCAAGTTGTACTCTTTTTCTTATGTGAGTTTTACTCTTAGAAGTTTTATCACAATAAGTTTTAATGAGGCAATGAGAATGCAAGAAATGTCTGTTTTCAAATTTTCCCTACCGGGGTTTTTATTTGAAAACAATAGACATATTATGTTGTGTTTTCTCCTGTTCTATAAAAGTTTAAGGAGTTTTTACACAACATTGACTATGTAAATATTTTACTCTTCGATTTTTTTCCCACTGGGTTTTTCGAAGACTAGATAATTCATCGAGGAGTACAAGTGCTCAAGGGGGAGTATTACAATACAAACATGTGATCACTTGTTGCCGATAACCGCCACCACGGTTTCACACCATAACCGTCGCGCCTCTCCACCGAGCGGTCGCGTCTCCCTGTCACAGTGTCTCCTCGACATGTATAAAAGCATAAGAATGGAATGAATGAGAATAGAGTTGAATCATTGTGTTCTTGTCTTAATTTTGAGTTTAACAGCACTAGCGATGCAGGGCGGGGCCGGGGGCGGCCACGTTGGAAAGGGAGCGGCCCGTGCGGAGGGGCCGCGGCCACACGTAGGAGCCGGCCCCCGCAAACCGCAACACCCAGCGGGGACTGGGGACTTGGGGAGGGAAGAAAAGACGTCACGTCCTTTTGATGATACTGTACTGCTTACTGCGATGGCCCGTGGGCCAGCCCGGCGGCGAGGCGTGACGAGGCGGGCCACGCGGCCACGTGAGCGTGCCGGCGACCCCGCGGGCGCAGTCACCTGCGTGCGCCCTGTCGCGTCAACTGTAGCTGCTGCTTTGTTGACGCATGGGCTCCCGCGGCCTGATGACTTTTGATGAAGCCTGATCCGTCTCTGTTTGTGTGCTGAACGTTCGGCAGGATGAACAGATGGTGTGTGCAAAACGGGTAGGACTCCTGACGTCGCCGGCGTCGGTGATGCGTCGCGCGTTAACGTGCACCGGGCACCGGCTGGATCACACTGCTCTAATGTCTGAACTTTTTAGCCGGCATTGTCCAACTTGGCAACATGGTATGGTCTTTTATGGGCTTGATCCACGCCGTAAGTTGGAGAACAGGGCTTTGCGTGTTGCGGGAGTGAGAGAACAGGACCGAGCTTCGGTGTGAGTGGAACAAAGTTACAAAGCCTGAAAGCCCAGCGAATCCACGTTAGGCCCTTGCGTGATTCGAAGGATGATGAACGGTTGCGCCTGGAACGACGTGGAGATTCTTGCTCGTAGAGACTAGAGAGAGATCTGGTTGAGCCTGATTGGCCTTTCAGAACTTGCAGTGTGGACCGAGGGTGGGGGAGTATATTCGTTGACGTCGACCGCAAGTGGGCGCCGTCTCAGCTAGATAAGAATTTCTCGTGTATTCTCTGAGCCGAAAGAGCAGCAGCAGAATTTACTTTTCTGGAACTCGTGTTCTGGAGGTACCCAAGCATATTGGATTTGTCACGGAAAGCAAATGTGCCCAGGATTCTGTAAACAAGAAGGCATTTCTGATTCTAATTCTAACTACTCTACGCCCACATCGAGATGTACAAAATGCCACCGGAAGGTTCAGGATGGACTTGAAAAGTGCAAACGTTAAGCACCAAATGAAAATCTATACTCATCTCTTCATGATGTAAACAATATGAATTCCTGTACCCAATTCCTCAAATATTAGAAAGAAAACATAAATATATGAACGGCGATACAAACAAAAGTTACAGTCCGGAGCTACATGATGACAGGTGCTTTCTTCTATGCAATCTGTCTCTACTAACCTCAGTTGTCTGTCGACAATCTCATTTGAGCAGCTGCTGTTACTAGACGGATCCAACGGACTGTTCTGTTCAAGAGGCTGCGCTACTTGCAACATCTTTACTTGATCGGTTGTACTTCATGTGGTTCTTGACAAGTTGGCCAGCAGCAAGGGCGGCAAGGAGAGAGAGCTCAGCAGGACGGCAGCGAGAACGCTGCCACCCACAATAGTAGCCATAAGCTTAGCATTTGCAATGGGTGACTCATGATTTGGACCCTTCACGCCAAGCAGGTTCAAACAAGCGGCCTGAGAGGCAAGACAAGTACCGTCACCAATAGTGCCCACCTGAGAGCAAATAACAAGCATGTATATTACTAAGACACCCTATCAACAAAAATACTGCATCGCCCATAATCAAACCATGGAATCTAAAAGCATAATAAAACATCAAATTTGGGTCATTGGTATAGGGATTTTACAATTACGAGTTTTCAACGAAACTATGGAAGATATAATCCGCTCTAATCTAGCAGTGCAATGAGAGTAGAAAACAGTATGCAAGAGAAATGGAGTGCAAAAAGAAAAACACCTCTGATGGAAGGCATAGTCACAGAGATGTGAAGATTGTGTTCCTCATTCACTGCCTCCAACATGGTGATACATTGTGAGCTTTCAACATTTTGAGCAGAATCCTGTCCTGTCGCAATGAACAGGGCAGTTACGATGTTGCTTGCATGAGCATTGAAACCTCCAAGTGCTCCGGCTACAGCTGATCCAACAATAGCTCAACCAGTTTCTGTACAGTAGTCTTCAGAATACTTACAACCCCTCCTTTAATTGTAGCCTCACAAACAACAGATTTCCCACAACCTTCCATCCAGTTTACAGCGGTAGGCTTCTTGTCTGAACAATAGTTACCTGGAATAAAAAATGTCAGGGAAAAATTGGTTACAATACTTAAAGATGTTAAAACAAGAATGGATTATATGTCACACACACACGCACATGCGTTGGTACATATACACACGCGCGCGGGGTCGCGCACACATGCGTGGGTACACATACACATGCACACAATTACGAGTTTTCAACGCAAACTATGGAATATATAATCCGCTCTAATCTAGCAGTGCAATGGGAGTAAAAAATGCAAGAGAAGTGGAGTGCAAAAAGAAAAACACTCACCACTAATGGAAGGCATAGTCACAGAGATGTGAAGATTGTGTTCCTCATTCACTGCCTCCAACATGGTGATACATTGTGAGCTTTCAACATTTTGATCAGGATCTTGTCCTGTCGCAATGAACAGGGCAGTTACAATGTTGCTTGCATGAGCGTTGAAACCTCCAAGTGCTCCGGCTACATCTGATCCAGCAATAGCTCAACCAGTTTTTGTACAGTAGTCTTCAGAACACTTACAATCCCTCCTTTAATTGTAGCCTCACAAACAACAGATTTCCCACAACCTCTCATCTAGTTTACAGCAGTAAGCATCTTGTCTGAACAATAGTTACCTGGAACAAAAAAAGTCAAGGAAAAATTGGTTACAATACCTAAAGATGTTAAAACAAGAATGGACTATATGTCGCACACACGCGTACATGCGTGGGTACACATACACATGCACACAATTACGAGTTTTCAACGAAACTATGAAATATATAATCCGCTCTAATCTAGCAGTGCAATGGAAGTAAAAAAAGCAAGAGAAGTGGAGTGCAAAAAGAAAAACACTCACCACTAATGGAAGCGGTGTTATCCTAATCGGTTTAAACGGTCTATTTAAACGCGTTTAAACGCTAAATAGAAGGCAACTGCAATCCTAAACGGTGGATTAAACGGTTGACCCATTTAATGGTCAATGCCCGTTTAAACGGGCTAAACGAAACAAAATTTAAACGTGTTTAGAACCGTTTAGACAAAGTGAACTTATAACTCTAAGACAAATGCAAGTTTAAAATTAATATCACCAAATTGATTAAAATCGATATATTTTCTAAGCTTTGCTTAAACACTTAAACACATCAGAAGTAATACTACTCGTGTTTAAAAAATATAATAAAACAACCATTAGCAGCAAAAGTTTAAAATATTTGTTTAGGTCACTACATGTACTTTTTTTAGTCTCGATATTATTATTAGTGGTGTGATATTGCGATTGTCTCTTTAATTTTATATGATGCCGACGTTAAATTGATCACAAATATGAGTTTGAACTTGATTTGAACATCTACCGTAGAGCGGGACAGTAAAAATACTTTTTCTTACTGATGTAGTACACACTGTTTAATCTGTTTAAACACCGTTTAAACCTTCTAAACGGTAAACAGAGCTCTACCAACTGTCTACCGTTTACCGTTTAGGATAACACTGAATGGAAGGCAGTCACAGAGATGTGAAGATCGTGTTCCTCATTCACTGCCTCCAACGTGGTGATACATTGTGAGCTTTCAACATTTCAAACAGGATCTTGTCCCGTCGCAATGAACAGGGCAGTTACGATGTTGCTTGCATGAGCGTTGAAACCTCCAAGTGCTCCGGCTACATCTGATCCAGTAATAGCTCAACCAGTTTTTGTACAGTAGTCTTCAGAACACTTACAATCCCTCCTATAGTTGTAGCCTCACAAACAACAGATTTCCCACAACCTTCCATCCAGTTTACAGCGGTAGGCATCTTGTGTGAACAATAGTTACCTGGAACAAAAAAAGTCAAGGAAAAATTGGTCACAATACCTAAAGATGTTAAAACAAGAATGGACTATATGTCACACACACGCACATGCGTTGGTACATATACACACACGCGCGCGGTCGCGCGCACATGCGTGGGTACAAATACACACAATTATGAGTTTTCAACGAAACTATGGAATATATAATCCGCTCTAATCTAGCAGTGCAATGGGAGTAAAAAATGCAAGAGAAGTGGAGTGCAAAAAAGAAAAACACTCACCACTAATAGAAGGCATAGTCACAGAGATGTGAAGATCGCGTTCCTCATTCACTGCCTCCAACATGGTGATACATTGTGAGCTTTCAACATTTTGAACAGGATCTTGTCCTGTCGCAATGAACAGGGCAGTTACGATGTTGCTTGCATGAGCGTTGAAACCTCCAAGTGCTCCGGCTACATCTGATCCAGCAATAGCTCAATCAGTTTTTGTACAGTAGTCTTCAGAACACTTACAATTCCTCCTTTAATTGTAGCCTCACAAACAACAGATTTCCCACAACCTTCCATCCAGTTTACTGCGGTAGGCATCTTGTCTGAACAATAGTTACCTGGAACAAAAAAAAGTCAGGGAAAAATTGGTTACAATACCTAAAGATGTTAAAACAAGAATGGACTATATGTCACACACACGCACATGCGTTGGTACATATACACACGCGCGCGCGGTCGTGCGCACATGCGTGGGTACACATACACATGCACACAATTACAAGTTTTCAACGAAACTATGGAATATATAATCCGCTCTAATCTAGCAGTGCAATGGGAGTAAAAAATGCAAGAGAAGTGGAGTGCAAAAAAGAAAAACACTCACCACTAATGGAAGGCATAGTCATAGAGATGTGAAGTTCGTGTTCCTCATTCAGTGCCTCCAACATAGTGATACATTGTGAGCTTTCAACATTTTGAACAGGATCTTGTCCCGTCGCAATGAACAGGGCACTTACGATGTTGCTTGCATGAGCGTTGAAACCTCCAAGTGCTCCGGCTACATCTGATCCAGTAATAGCTCAACCAGTTTTTGTACAGTAGTCTTCAGAACACTTACAATCCCTCCTATAGTTGTAGCCTCACAAACAACAGATTTCCCACAACCTTCCATCAAGTTTACAGCAGTAGGCATCTTGTCTGAACAATAGTCACCTGGAACAAAAAAGTCAGGGAAAAATTGGTTACAATACCTAAAGATGTTAAAACAAGAATGGACTATATGTCACACACACGCACATGCGTTGGTACATATACACACGCGCGCGCGGTCGCGCGCACATGCGTGGGTACAAATACACACAATTATGAGTTTTCAACGAAACTATGGAATATATAATCCGCTCTAATCTAGCAGTGCAATGGGAGTAAAAAATGCAAGAGAAGTGGAGTGCAAAAAAGAAAAACACTCACCACTAATAGAAGGCATAGTCACAGAGATGTGAAGATCGCGTTCCTCATTCACTGCCTCCAACATGGTGATACATTGTGAGCTTTCAACATTTTGAACAGGATCTTGTCCTGTCGCAATGAACAGGGCAGTTACGATGTTGCTTGCATGAGCGTTGAAACCTCCAAGTGCTCCGGCTACATCTGATCCAGCAATAGCTCAATCAGTTTTTGTACAGTAGTCTTCAGAACACTTACAATTCCTCCTTTAATTGTAGCCTCACAAACAACAGATTTCCCACAACCTTCCATCCAGTTTACTGCGGTAGGCATCTTGTCTGAACAATAGTTACCTGGAACAAAAAAAAAGTCAGGGAAAAATTGGTTACAATACCTAAAGATGTTAAAACAAGAATGGACTATATGTCACACACACGCACATGCGTTGGTACATATACACACGCGCGCGCGGTCGTGCGCACATGCGTGGGTACACATACACATGCACACAATTACAAGTTTTCAACGAAACTATGGAATATATAATCCGCTCTAATCTAGCAGTGCAATGGGAGTAAAAAATGCAAGAGAAGTGGAGTGCAAAAAAGAAAAACACTCACCACTAATGGAAGGCATAGTCATAGAGATGTGAAGTTCGTGTTCCTCATTCAGTGCCTCCAACATAGTGATACATTGTGAGCTTTCAACATTTTGAACAGGATCTTGTCCCGTCGCAATGAACAGGGCACTTATGATGTTGCTTGCATGAGCGTTGAAACCTCCAAGTGCTCCGGCTACATCTAATCCAGCAATAGCTCAACCAGTTTTTGTACAGTAGTCTTCAGAACACTTACAATCTCTCCTTTAATTGTAGCCTCACAAACAACAGATTTCCCACAACCTTCCATCCAGTTTACAGCGGTAGGCATCTTGTGTGAACAATAGTTACCTGGAACAAAAAAAGTCAAGGAAAAATTGGTCACAATACCTAAAGATGTTAAAACAAGAATGGACTATATGTCACACACACGCACATGCGTTGGTACATATACACACACGCGCGCGGTCGTGCGCACATGCGTGGGTACACATACACATGTACACAACTACGAGTTTTCAATGAAACTATGGAATATATAATCCGCTCTAATCTAGCAGTGCAATGGGAGTAAAAAATGCAAGAGAAGTAGAGTGCAAAAAAGAAAAACACTCACTACTAATGGAAGGCATAGTCATAGAGATGTGAAGTTCGTGTTCCTCATTCAGTGTCTCCAACATAGTGATACATTGTGAGCTTTCAACATTTTGAACAGGATCTTGTCCCGTCGCAATGAACATGGCACTTATGATGTTGCTTGCATGAGCGTTGAAACCTCCAAGTGCTCCGGCTACATCTGATCCAGCAATAGCTCAACCAGTTTTTGTACAATAGTCTTCAGAACACTTACAATCCCTCCTTTAATTGTAGCCTCACAAACAACAGATTTCCCACAACCTTCCATCCAGTTTACAGCGGTGGGCATCTTGTCTGAACAATAGTTACCTGGAACAAAAAAAGTCACGGAAAAATTGGTTACAATACCTAAAGATGTTAAAACAAGAATAGACTATATGTCAGACACACGCACATGCGCTGGTACATATACACACGCGCGCGCGGTCGCGCGCACATGCGTGGGTACACATACACATGCACACAATTACGAGTTTTCAACGAAACTATGGAATATATAATCCACTCTAATCTAGCAGTGCAATGGGAGTAAAAAATGCAAGAGAAGTGGAGTGCAAAAAAGAAAAACACTCACCACTAATGGAAGGCATAGTCACAGAGATGTGAAGTTCGTGTTCCTCATTCACTGCCTCCAACATGGTGATACATTGTGAGCTTTCAACATTTTGAACAGGATCTTGTCCTGTCACAATGAACAGGGCAGTTATGATGTTGCTTGCATGAGCGTTGAAACCTCCAAGTGCTGCGGCTACATCTGATCCAGCAATAGCTCAACCAGTTTTTGTACAGTAGTCTTCAAAACACTTACAATCCCTCCTTTAATTGTAGCCTCACAAACAACAGATTTCCCACAACCTTCTATCCAGTTTACAGTGGTAGGCATCTTGTCTGAACAATAGTTACCTGGAACAAAAAAAGTCAGGAAAAATTGGTTACAATACCTAAAGATGTTAAAACAAGAATGGCCTATACACATACACAAACACACAAGCGCACCCCCCACAGTCCCCCCCACACACACCCCTACCCACCCACACACGCGCTCGCACAGAAAGGGAGAGAGACAGGGAAATCGAAAACAGAAGCATTTTGCACAAGATGATCAAATATTTTCTTTGATAATTCAAGCCTAAAACAAGTGAAAACAATGGAATGAAATGTTTTCGTTATCTGAAAGATTAAATGCAAAATTTGGTAAAAAAATATAAGCAAAATTAACCATTAGTTGCCATAACAAAAGGGAAGAGGCCAAACCAGATAGGCTGATGAGATCAATGTCAGGGAAATCATTCCGCAGGTAGCCCAACTGCCCAAGACGTTCTCAACACCTTCAGACCACATAATCACTCCCATGGCATCTCCAGTACCACAACTGAAGATTCCTGCCAGCTAATGCACAATGAATGCCCTGTAGCCTGCCAAATCTGCTAGATATGTGGACATCACACAATCTGGAAGTCAGTTCCAACTAATAAAAAAGATGACACGTCACACAAAGTGTATTGATTCCATTCGAAAGCAAAGCACTGGGATTATAAATACTAAGAACATGAAAAGAATGAACGATGAACAAGTAGATTATATCCATATATTTTTTTACACACAATGGCACAGATATAGCATGAGAATAACGCCTGTAACAAATTCATAAATGTATCCTAGAAAGGATAAAAAAATGTGACCCTCCCATGCATCATCTCTGTACATGCTTCAAAGAGTGCAAAAGTGTGCAACCCACTAGACCAACACACAGATGGCAGACACACAATTTTGGACGTGCGGACAGATATATCCTTCTTAGTCTTAGGGAAATTCTTTAAACTCAATACATTTCAAAATGAAAATAATTATACAGTATACAATATGGAGAAAAACATGAGCTAGACCTCAGATCAGAGGAACTATACATCAGTTGGCTTCACTTCGGCTGCAGATGGAAAAGGGTTGATGGAAAGTGGAGCAGGGCAATGAATGGTTCACAGCAGCAAACTCGTATAGTTGTATTTTGGTATAAAACTATGAAACAAAAAAAGAAAGGAACATAACAGGATGTAACTATTCAAATACTATAACACGACCTTCTGAAGAATTTAACATCAATACTAGAATACTACTCTACGCTTATCATAACAAAAATACCAATGATGAGAAGTGTGGATATGCCCACATGATCGTGGCTTTGAAACAACAGAGAATGGTTAACTATGCCCTGAATTATACGACCAAGTAAATCATAAAGAATCTAAAGATTTCTAGTTTACAAAACAACGTAATCAGAAGCTTATAGTAGTTTCCCTAAAAAAATATAGTAACATGAATCAACAACCATACAAAGTTTTTAAACAAGCAATGAAAAGATGTGCAAAGCATTTTAATGAATGTGAGGCTAAAGCTTAGCTTGTTAATAAACTGCAGAAACTGACAGTAATTAAAATATTCTAAGAACACGTGTTGACGGTCACTATGAAGAGAAGAAAATTCCATATAAGACTAATCTGCAACTTCAACACTACCTAACTCACAGTACATATCAGTGCACATCTACTGATAATATATACCCATTGAAGGCTGACTATGCACTATCATGGTGAGTCCATGTTCTGTGAATTTGAACAACACAACCTACTACTAATGGTAACGATTGGCGATTGGCACCCTGTGGTTTGGATAGAATCAACAAAGTATAAACTGGCATCATTCACAAATGTCCTTGTCGAATGGTGAACACAAGGGTTTACGTGGTTCAAGCCGCCGGAGCGTAACACCCTACGTCCATGGGAGAATGTGTTGTATTGTGCTTGCTTGTGTGAGAATGGAGTTGAGTGCGTGTGAGATCAGATTGGACTGTCCTAAGTTGATGGTTGTCCGGTCCTTTTATAGTCCTGTCCAAGGTCGGACAATTACAGAATGGACCCGGGGTCCGACAGGTGGCCCCGAGGAGATCTTAATCCTGTACAAAATCCAAGACATTATGTCTACCTGCTGCTTCCTTTGGCAGTGGTTTGAAGACTCTCCGTCCTGTCGCGCCGAACCCCAGAGGCTAATCATAGATGTTGATGATGGCAGAGAATGTCTCATCCGTCGCGTCGCCGCAACCTACCCCGTCAGCAGCGTGGGGTAGCTCTGTTGTGCCTTCACTGTGATTTGATTGGGCATAGTATCACCTGACAGGGGCATGCGCTGCATCCCCGCGTGCTTGGGGAAGGCACGAGTCTTGAATGCGCGACTGGACAAGGCACGACGCTCTTTACTCCTGCGAACTACCGCCCAGAGCGGGCCGCAGGGCACGTGGCAGCACCGGAGCCCGCCTCTACGGAGAGGTCGGGTCTGAAGCTGCAAGCCACGTGGAGGTGTCGGACCCCGTCTCCGAGGAGAGGCAGGATCCAGACCCGCTGGACACGTGGCAGCACCGGAGTCCGCCTCCGCGGGGAGGCCAGATCTGGAGTTGCAGGCCTCGTGACGACGCCGGAGTCCACCTCTGCGGGAAGGCCAGGTCCAGAGCCGTATGACACGTGGCGGTGGCGTGGCGGAGTCCACCTCTGAGGAGAGGCAGGGTCCGGAGCCGCTTGAAATGTGGCAGCATTAGAACCCACCTCTGCATGAAGGCAGGGTCCTTGGGCGCTTTTAGCCTGTGCGCAGGGTACCGACAGTCCTTCAATTCAGATGAACTCACCGTTTCAAAAGGCGTTCGCCTAGGCATGCTTAGGCGCTCTGCGCGGGTGGACCGCCTCGCCTTGGGGGGTAGGCGGCCGCAAGGCTGCGGGGGAGGGGGTGGATTGGTAGGTGAGCCACGGAAGAGGGGCGGCGGGGCTGCCAGATCCGGAGGTGAGCCACAGAGGAGAAACGGGGTGCCGAATCAGGTGGATCCGCGAGGATGAAGGGGCAAAGAAAGCAGGAGTGTGTCCTGCGTGGAAGGAAATAGGCAGCAGTTGGGTTGGGTTGTTTGTTGGAACTGTGGAAGTTAAAGCTCCATGACTAAAGTGTGTTGCGAAAAATCAGCCCACATAGCAAAAATATGAATATTTAGTAGTATTTTAAAACAAATAAGAATTTATTACTGCTACAGTGCACACCGCCTTGAAACGCCTAGACGGCGCCTAGTCACGCCTAGGCTCTAGGTGGATGGTCACCGCCCGCCTAGCGCCTAACGCTTTTTGGAACCTTGGATGAACTATACGACAATTCAATGACAACACTTTAGAAAGTAAAAAATTGGCATCATTCGCAAATAGCCTGCAGATTGAATGATCACGACACGACAATTGAAGGACGATACTTCAGAAAGTAAAAAACTGGCATCATCCGCAGATAGCCTGCGGATTGGATGAATGCAACATGACAATTCAAGGAAAACACTTCAGAAAGTAAAAAACTGGTATCATTCACAGATAGCCAGTGGATTGGAAAATGCAAAAGACAGAGGCCTACAAACGGGAAGCAATTCAGGAATTCCCCGTCTGAAAATGGGAAACCGCTAAAAGGGGCAGGAAAGCCCTAAACAGTTTCTGATCCTGTTTCCTTTTTAATCCTGTTTCTGTCCGTTCCTGAGTAAACGGCGTAGCCGAGGGCTCCCACACCGGCATCTTGTGGACCGAGCGAAACAAGAGGGTTTTTGACGATGTCGCGACGGATACCTCGCAGCTCATTTTAAGGATGAAAGAAACTGCACAACTGTGGATGCAGGCTGGAGCACCCCTATCACATAACGAAGCCAGCACCTGAAAATGAAGCTTGGCTATCGGGAGATTATCACTAGTGTTCCTAAACATGTTTTTTCCTTTGCTTCGCTTTTTCTTTAGCTGACCGCGGTCTCGGCGGTTTGTAAAACACCCACATATGTAATTTTTCTCTCTATGATATATCGAAAACCGACGCTGATCGAGCATTTCAGAAAAAAAAAGCTCCCACACGTTATGGAAAATGCAACAAAAAAAGGCTTACAAACACATTATGCGATTGGGGCGACGAGCAGGCTGAGGAGGTACACAACGGAGGCGAGCTGGCAGAGCACCGTGGCGACCTCGCGGCCGCCGAGCGGGAACCGGATCGGAGCGGGCGTTCACGGTCGCTGCAGAGTCGGAGCAGGTCGCAGGAGGAGACCACCAGCGAGATCGTCGCTAGGCCGTTGGTGATCCAAACGGGGAGGGTGAGCGGCATCGAGCGTGCCGCGGCCAGCGCCATCCGCGCTGCCGGGCGCTGCCGCGACGCGCCCCACCACTTGCGCGCTTCCATGCTCAACTCGAGGAGGGCCGGCCGGCGGCGGTCGGATGAAGGGAGTCGCGAGCGCGGGAGAGGGGACAGTCTCGGTGCGGTCGTGCGGGTGATGGAGGGGATCGGACGGTGTGCACGAAACGCGAAGGAACGAGCGGGCACGGGGCCCGCGCCGCCGCCGACCCCGGCCGGTTCTGCCTTTCCTTTCGTTCTTTGCAAGCGGGAGGCGTGGAGGTTTAGTCAGAGATATGAGGTGGACGACTCGGTAGTCGTCGATTCGATCGCGGCCGGCCGGCCGCGGTGGATCCAGTGGCCAGAGGCTAATGAGTCAGAATGCACGAAACATGTACATAGCCTGGTCGTGGTCCGAATTTTTTTTTATAGATACGTATGCATATTTAAAGTTGTGCATACTCTTTCAGATTTGTGATACGTGTCCACATGAACGGAAAGATGAAGCAGTTGCATAAGTCTATTTTTTTTCTTCAGTGAAGTGCTTTGAGATTAGTAAAATATGACGTGGCGTCAATCTAAAAGGATATGCACCAGTCTTTTGGTGCATACCGTATGCAGAAAATTTGGTTTGGTCGCGGTCGGGATATGAAGCGCCAGACGCATGAATTTTCCTGATAAAGAAGCGTGCTGACTATTTCGGGAGCACCTTCCCTCCGTCCTTTGTAGATTGTCAATATTTTTTAATACTCCTGTTTTGATGTTGATTAGTTTAAACATGAATTAATCAGCGTAAAATAAAAATGAATGGAGGAAGTAATATTCATGATCTAATTTTTATAACGTTTGAAACACATACATCTACCAGGAAGACAAAATCTTATGAAACACGCTATACAATTTTATGATGAGAAATTATTAATAGCAAATTCTAACACTAATTTTCCATCTATGGTGTGAGAAGATCCGTGTCCCCATTTCTTCTTAGACCTCGGCATGTAATGGTAATTATTTTCTTATATTATTTTTTCTTCAGTAAATACGTCAGAAGCGGAACCAAGGAATGTTCTCTGCACAGCTTAAAAAACTCTGCACGTATGTTTTCATAGAAGATTTCTCGAAAACGATGTCATTCTTGCTTAGCCAGGCAGTCTAGCACAAAGATGATGCACCCCGTGTCTTCTAATCTTTTTTGGTGGTTGTAAGCAAAGTATGAATTGAATATTATCAACATAAATTTAGTATAAATATCAACGGATAAAATACGTTCTCTGGCATATCACGGAGAATAACACCAGCCACAGGTTGTGATATAAGGCTGACTCCAACAACAACACGTAAAACGAAGGACGCGTACTCGTGTTTGAGTAACCTCACAGGACGATGGCTCACTCCGACAACTTGCGGTCACCAACCGAGGACTCAAAAGCCCGCGCGCTCGGGTGCAGGCCAAGTTTTTATGCTGCCGTTGCGCACCAAGGTTTTCCCCGCGCTGAATCGGCTGCACTGGCCTGTGTATGCAGAATTTTCACGCGCTGAATTGTTTCACGCCAAAGTTTTCCGGTCCCGCTACCCCCCCCCCCCCCCCCCCCCCAACCCTCCCCCACGTCCACACAAAACAGTGATTGGTGGCCTCAAGAGGAGACACATATTTGCATCGTGCTCGAGCGCTCTTTCCCTAAATGTGTGTCTACTTGCTTATTTGGTATGAGACTAATTTTGCAGTTATAATAGCGATGGAAGACACATTTCAAATATGCATGCCGGTTTGTCTGCGCCGTTGAACTCAGTCTAAACGAAAATAATGGTTTCACCATATTAATCATATTACCATCCGTATCTGAAACCATCAAAGTCTAATTGCTTGAATAAATAATATAATGATGGTGTTTCAGAATAGTGTTTAGATAAAGACTAATTCATTTTATTTTCACCTCTTATGTAAGGACACTTATATAAAAATAAGGAATGCTTAATGAAACTAGAAAGAATTATATAAAATATTTAACGATGTATCAATACTCTCTCTTTCTTTAAATACAAGTAATTCTGCAGAAGCACTTTGCACTGCTGCACATAGCCTCACTGCATATGCACACAGTTTGGATACGCAGTTAAATTCAAATTCAAGTTGTGAAACATTGGAACCACGACTGCGCTCGAATTTGCCATCACCGCACTTTCCGTTTGAAAAATCGCAGCAGTTGCGCAGAAAAATAATGGCGCCCCTGGTCCCGGCAGCGAAAATGCGCTGGGTTCCCGTAGCACAGCTGCACAGGCACGGCAGCGCGCGCCAGCGGGACGCGAAAAAACCCCGGGCCCCAGTCACAATTCCCTTTCCCCTCGCCCCGTAGACCTCGCCCTCGCCGTCGCCTCCGCCCACCTTTTCCTGCCCCGCTTCCGCCTCCGATTCACTCCGCTCGCGCCCCTCTCCTCATTCCTCAACCACCTCGTGCTCGAGGGAGGCGGCGGCGAGCGAAGATCCCCATACGATCCCGTGCCGAACCCCGACAATTTTGTTCCCGAGCGCTTGCTTACCAGATGGCTCTGCAGCAGCAGCAGCAGCAGCAGCAGCCGGGGTCGGCGTGCGGGTCGGCGTCGGCGTCGAGCTCAAGCTCGGGGCTGCACCTGCTCGCCTCCTCGCCCGCGCCGTTAGGGGACACCACCCTCACCAAGGTCTTCGTGGGGGGCCTCGCCTGGGAGACCAACAGCGAAAAGCTCCGCCGCTTCTACGAGCTGTTCGGGGATATTCTCGAGGCCGTCGTCATCACCGACCGCCACTCCGGCCGCTCCAAGGGATACGGATTCGTCAGTGCCTCTATTCCTTCCTCGATTTTTGCTTCTGAGTCTCCATTTTTTGTTGTATTGGTCGTGAAGACTTTTGTGTTGGTTGACGTGTTGCTTGCTCCTCCCCAGGTGACGTTCCGCGATCCCGAGTCCGCGAGGAAGGCCTGCGAGGACCCAACACCCGTGATCGATGGCAGGCGAGCCAACTGTAACCTGGCTTCTCTTGGTCGCGCACAGCATCCCGTGGCCCTCGGTATTCTTCGGCTTTAATACCGTTTTGCTCTTGCTTAGAAGCACGTTATGGAATTACTGTCTCAAAACTTGGAAGTATTGCATGCTGACAAGTTAATACACTGTATTCCCACTGATTCGGTTGTTATATTGCAAACTGAACCAATCAGTTGTACCATGATGCTTACTGTGGAATTCAGCTACGCATTAAGCAAGTTATCGTGGTAGGGAAAGAGCTAAGTCTTCTCAACTAGATTACACAATGACATCAGACATCACATAGAAAACAATAACCAGAAACATTGAAGTTGATAGACTTATATGTGCATTGCCATTTACCAGTGGACTGTGGTGTTCACGTATTTACACCATAGTTACAATGTTTATTACATGCTTATTCTCAGACGTGTCTGAGCAGAACTATTTCCTTGTGATAGCGCTCCTAACTGATTCACACTCTTCTGGAGATGACCAATGACAGTTGCAGCGTTTGTAATGACAGTATGCATTTTATTGTTTTATCAGGGCGACCAAGATCAGCTGGACCCTACTTTGGTCTTCCAGCTCCAAGGGGATTCTATGTAGGTGGTTATGGTCAGCACAGACCACTACCACTTGGGTACTACCAAGGACTTTCAGTTCCCCAGTACAGGTAAGAATGTCGTATGACTCTAACTCATTTCCTTTCTGATGCAACATTTTAAAAAGAATTTCAGATGGATTGAACTTTTTCGAGACTATATGATTGTACGGCGTTATCTGCTTTGCTTATCTTAACTGGTGCATGTTTCTCCTCTTTGAAATCATGAATTAATCTCATCCGTCTTTGCTCATGGAACATGATATATCTGTTTGAAGCCAATAGAATTGCATTCAGTTGTTCATTTTCTTTCTTTTGCAGTTACACTTCATATGGGACCGAATACATCTATCCACAGGTTGAAGTGTGAAAAGATTATCACCTTCTGTTGTTCTTGTGCAGCATAAGGGAGTTCTACGAACCATTGGTCTATTCTGACAACTTTTGTCTTTGTAGGGTACACTAAACCCATATGTAGGTCAGCAGTATCTTCCAATTTACGGAGTCTCACCAGGAGCAAATGCAGCTAACCAACCATTTGGCCAGTGGAGCCCATCCCTTTCAGGAGGGGCCAACGGTCATTTGTCGGTTCAAGGTTACAACATGTCTGGAAATCAATTTGTGCAGCTCAGTGGATCTACTTTCAGCAATGCATCAGTAACAGCTCGGCCTTCTATTCATACTCCATTTCTAATAGGTATCATACTCTTCTCCATGCCACTTGATTTGGTATTTTATAGGATTTGTGTCTTCTAAGTCCTAAAGAAAACATGATACTTGGTGTGGCGTTCAAAATTCTGGGAAATGTTTGAGGCTTGTGCTGTCTGTTAACCTTTTAGTCTATATCAAATGTTCATAAGTTTTATTCATGCAATGTCATATACTCATGTTAGCCATTATAAGTTAAGAAACCTTAAGTATCCTTGTTAACTTAAGACTAAGCTGTACCTGTAAGTAGTGCCAGTTATTTAATTGAGTTGTTGACATGTCTTTAACTGTATACATGCAGTAAGCAAAATATCAATTCAGTATTTACACTGAAGTCGTCATGCTTCCATGTATGTAGCTGTGTTTTTGTCTTTGCCTTTCCCCATGTCTGGATAATCCTGCATACTTGACATTTTCAGCAGCTCCTGTTCCTGCGCAACACCTAGTCATTCAAGCCCACTCACCTCAGTTTACACAAGCTGGTGGTTCAGACCACAGAGCAACCTGAACGTGCACCCAAACATTTGTACTTTGAGGTTTGCTTTGTATGCATTGTGATAATCTCTTTCTGTGAGCCAGAAACTGACAGTGGTGTGTTAATTCCTGGTAGGTACCCTTAGATTGCAGCAGGACTAAAAAGAGCAGTGTTGCTGTACCTGCAGCATTTGTTCTTGCCTGGCAAGAAATCATCCTTGCATTCATAAGGTACCAATTATTTTTCTGGTTTCTCCTTAAAGCCACGTTAGTCTATGGAGGTTTATTGAAATGCTGCACTGAGTCTTGTTAAGGATATGTTTTGTTTTTCCCATTTTCGATGATAGGTGAGGTGAGGTTTCCCTAATAAGAAAGAAACATGAAGTTAGAAAAGTGTCACTTGAAAGAAAATAACAATGATAATGCTTACCCAAAATCAAACAATTACTGGTAACTATATTTATGAATTTTGCCATCACTCCAAATGTAGCCTGCAGTGCTAGCTGAATTTAATAAATCCATTCATTTATGTGAATCTGCTGCCACAAGAATGAAAATTTTCTGTGTCAGAACTCAGTGTAGATTTAAGATAATAATGTTTGTCTTTATTTCTGTCCTTTGTTCCCAAGCTTTTGTTATTTCTAATAATTTGACAATTACTGATGGATTATGCTTTGTGATGAAAAAAAATGTGCAGGTTGTTGTTTTCATGGTCAACAGATGTACCCTGGCAATCGTGGAATTCTCCCGATGGGTAGGGCAAATGACTCAAGAGCAACGGGTGCTCTTTCAGTTTGCTTGGTTTAAGTTCTGTATCCGATGTCTGTGATTATTATCATAGACGGAGCATGAAGCGATGGATGCAGCCTTGATCCTTTATCTGGCGGCTCATGGAGTTATACTGGATGCTGGAATGGAGTCCAGTATCTGTAAGATGGATTAGTCCAAGGGGGATTAAGCCATCATTGCATCAAGATGATTGTTCATCTGAAACACCATCGAGTTGGTGTGTGGTCTGTGTGTCCGGAAATGGTCTCACATTGGCCGGAAATGTTGTCCGTCTCCCAGTCCTCTTATCAGTAGGCAGTCATCATCGTGTTGTCTGCTTGTAATACTCATTTCACCAGCCTTCGGAGTTAATGGTGTGAGACTTTTTCTTTTTCTTATTTGAAACCATAGTGTGAGACTTCATCTGTCTATTTATCCAACTTCTTGTAGTCAGGTAAAGTACTTTGTTTTACAACAGGTTATCTCAGTTTCTCTCGTCTTTACCCACAGTTAAATCAGATCAAGAGGTATTCTTGTATGTATGTTCTGGAAGTTCTGGTTTAGCTATGTTCAGGTCCGTGCCGTGTAGCTCCTATATCCTCTTTGTGCTCCCAAAATAAAACCATCTGCAGACGGGCCACAGTAACCGACACTAGCTTAAATCTCCACCCTCCAGTGCTAGCTCACTGTCAGATTGTCGTCGCATCCTCCAGTTCCGCTTTGATCGAACCCAGTGCGGACAGGAGCTTGGCACTTGTTTTCTTCATTACGTGTTCCGTTTCAGGTGCAACCGAGAAACAATCATACATGTCATCAAGGGATGCGTAAACCAATTATCCCCGACACTGAGGGTCCCTTACGGCCTTGCCCGAGGGAAAAGGCTTGTTTCCTTCTCTGGCTGAGTAACTTTCTTAACATCAGTACTGGGGAAAGCGGGCAGGTGCCCACCAAACCACCTTTTTACGTCACATAAACAACCCTGGATGGAGGATTTACTATATCTCATCCCAGAAAAGCACAGAAATATGAACGCGGTCGCAAAATATATGTCATCACAATGACTGTTTGAACAATTATTCCGGTTCAAATCCACTAACAACAAATTATAAAACTACCGGAGTCAAAACTGATAGAACTCTCGAGAAACTACAAAATACTCGTCGTAGCAAGGCCACTGTTTCTAACACCAACAGTCGCAGTAAAAGGCAACCAAGGGAACATGTCTATGATCTCAAAACCATAAAACGAACCGGTTTGAACCATATTACTCAGAATGGTGCCTGGCCAGCAGAAGAAGACGACATGATGGTCAGTGTCTCCGTCACAGAGGACATGGCACAAAGCGCCGCTTTAAGGATGCCCTGCGAACATCCAGGCTTCACAATGCTTTTCACCTGCACAACATTGTGCAAACACTGCAAGTTAAAAGACTAGGACCAAAACGGAACTACTTGTCAATGAGGCATTATATCAGCTCGAGAAAAAACAACAGGTATAAGAAACTACCTTCTCCAAGTATTCCTGCAATTTCTTAATCCGGCCCATGTAGTCCTGATCCTCAACGGACAATGAAATTGGCTTTGAATCAGCACTTGGTCCTTCAAATTGGAGGGGGCCAGGGTTCCTATATATGTCTTCCAACAAAAAGCTGGAAGAATTCTGCCTCAATAGCCTGTAAAATTTAAGATCATAGGTCATCCAACAAAAAGCTGGAAGAATTCTACCTTAATAGCCTGTAAGCATCTACCGCAGGTGCCCAAAAGACCAGAGGAGAAAGCAGCTTAATAATGACATGGTGTACTAACATGGTCCATTTCGTCAAATGACATAAATGCAACATAATCATTCTATAACTTACTCATATGCTTTTCCTTTCAAATCGACACTAGCCACGTGAACAGCAGGCTTCCCAATTTGAGTGGCTGAAGGGCGATGTGACCATTGCTTCACAGTCATCATAGACTGCAGGGAAACAGGCATGGGGTTAGGTACTTCATACTTATCCTATACTGGACAGGTTCACATATACACAACTAAGCCTTTCTAGGTATACGGTAATCATAATCTTACCGAAATAGGAGCAGCACCACATCGCCACTTGTTCACTGGACTTTTAAGATTTGTCACTGTAGCCATGTAACCGTTCAAACCAGCAGCTATAATATGGTAGCACACGTGCCCCAAAACCTGAAACCAACAACCTACATGATAAATCAACAGAAAGCAATATGCTTCATCAAAATTAAGCTGAGCTGGGACTTACATAGGCATAATCGCAGTCAAACTTTGAAGGCAGTGCACCCCTAGCTTGGTAGCCGAAAAAGTGACAGATTGCATTGAACTTCTTCCCTTTGTAAGTGCCTTCCTTCTGCAAAAAGGCCAAGAACATTATGAATTCAAACACTGATAGTTATTGATTGGCGTACAAGTAGACATCCATATATGTCCCTGGTTAGAAATGATAATTACAAGATTGTCCGTAGGAAGCATACCAAGCGTCTGCTCATTTCAGTCTCAACTAATTGGGCTAGAAGCTTTTCAGTCTCAATCTGCACAGAGAAATCAAGTTAAGGTTAATCAGAAGGAATAAATCAAGATAGATAGACAGTGATTGATGTGCTACTGTACCTGAGAAAGTTGAGCCGAGTCATCAGACTCAGGATGGAGAAGTAACTGCATGAGAAACAAATATGTTAGCAACTGAAATCTGCTATGGACAATAGATATCCTAGAGTCAACAAATGAAACAATACTGACCTGCTTCCTAATGAATGGGGGCAAAAACTCAAATAGTGCAGATGCCCAAGGTGAAAGCTGAGAAGAGATATTTTCAATGGAAACACCTTTACCGTGCAGGACATGAATTTCCTATAATCAAGTAGAACCAGTTAGTACAACTGTAAGTGAACATCTCAAGACAATGTGCAAACTTACCTGAAGCAGAGCATATAGCTCAGGAATACTCTCCACAAGGCCCTCAGGAATGAGCACAACACCATGATTCTTGTCTGTATACAAATATGATGGGAACATCGATAAATTGACATATAAGAGAAAGCTCATAGACATTGGACAAGGAGGAATACCTTTTTCAGCCCTAGCTTGAACTGCATCACATATCTGCTTTGTAATATCGAAAATTGTAAGTTTTGATGCAGCCACCTCCTCACCTAGGATAACCTGAGCATAAATTTCAAATTTCAAAAGAATGTAAGTGAACTTTGTAACATAGATCAAGAGGCAGGTAGAGGCAGAAAGCGTGAAGCACAAACCATGTTTGGATGTGACTGAAGAGCACACTCCAACGCCACATGAGAAGCCTTCCGTCCCATCAGACGAATGAAGTAGTAATACTGGCATTTTCAACACAGCCACAAGGCAAATAAGAAACTTATGCATTGCATCTTACAGGAACTACACCAAGCTTGTGCGTTACCCTAGGTGACATGCCAGCTGAAACAAAGGTTCGGTTGCCTAATCTATCCTACATTAGATCATTCTCAAATATTTAAGAGATTGATTCAGAATGACATTTGTCCCCTTTTCATTTGAACATGACGTTACAAACTAATTTAAACATATCAATTGTCTCAAAGGAAAAGTAGAAAATGGAAGAAGGAATGTGTTAGGTAAATTGATAATGCAATAAATATAGTAAAACAAAATGAACCAGGTGTATGACAGGAGCCGTCATGCTATCTTGTGTTACAATTACCTTCTCAGCAGACAGGGCATCAGTGCAGACATTGCTTATAAGTTGTGAGTTCACCTGTGGGAAAAAGGAATGCGATAAGGAACAGCTACAAATTACAGGAAAGAAAATAGTAACTACAATACAGCATGAACAATAGCATAGACCAAAAGCTAAACTTGGAGGATATGCAAACTCGATATTTTAACTAAACTATGTACATCATGTGAACGTGCACTAGAGATAGTGGAAGCGGGCTGAAGGCGTAAATTAAATGCATGGTAAGGGAAGTCCAAGCTATTATGTGAATTCAGCACTCTTTACCTTGCATATGGTGTCAAATCCAACAGTAGTCTCAACAAACTGGTTCTTAAGGTCACCATTCAAAGTTACAGGGACACCAACAACCTGTTTAACAGTAGATTATGAAAGCTCATAAACAAGGAAAATTCGTCACTTGCACTGAACAGAAGGGATCCAGGAACATGCTGATATCTATGTACAAATGTCGTTCAATTCAATGTACCTTTGTTGGACACTTCGCCTCAGCAAAAGTTTCAGCAAGTTGAGCGGCATCAGTATTTGATGTGACACCTTCATAAGTTGAAAATTGATGCTGAGATAAATGCAGTGTGCTGAAAAAAAGAGTTGATTAAGAAGCATAACATACCTCCAATGATCACCAGAGCGTCCAACTTCAGAGCCTGGCAACTAGCCATGGCACCGTTTACCTGCTCTGTTGTTCTAATCTGATCCTTTGTACGGCCAAGCATGTCATAACCACCTTGGTTTTTGTATGAAGAAAGAACTTCATCAGTGATCTCCATGGTTTTCTGTGCAAGCAGGCCATCAGATCCACCTGTTTCATCAGCAAACAAATTAGTTCAAAGAAACATTTAATGAATTTCAGTATGAGATAGGCATGCCTTTAAATGACAGCTCTTACATGCAAGAAAAAAAATTAAGGGAAAGGCAAGAAACACTAGGCTCTAAGGAACTCAGTGTCACTGACCTGGGCACAGGGTATCGTCCACAAGTTTGTTGTATATTTTACATCAGCAATTTATTGTGGACTAAAGACATAAGATGCATGTTGCTGATTTGCATGAACCCAAACCAATGAAGTTTGGTTAAAGACTTTTTGCAATTATAAACATGTGATGATGGATTAAACACAGAGTTGATAACCAGCAAATCTGGTGCATAATTATTGATGAGGGGAAACCAGTTGCCAGGAAAACTCAAGTACAACCTAATCCGCTAAGTTGCTACTTGCTAGTCTACGCATGTCATGTGTTAAAGGCACGTTAAAGAGCATGCTAATTAGCTTCCTAGATGGCAATAACATGTATAGAAAAGCCAGATCGTTGGATGCCCCAATGTGGTCCCTACAAAATATTGAATAACTCACCAAGAAAACCAATAAGCTTGCTGTTCTGGTTGTGAGCCTTGATAGCCTCGTAGAGTCCCCAAACAACATTGTGGCCTCCTGGGGACTGCCTTCCACAGAAGACAATGCCAACCCTGTGTGCAGAATAGAATAATTAAATTTTGGATGCGTGTGAAAGGGGGGAATTAATTTCAAAAGGAAAAAAATAAAGATGGTATAATGGTACCTGACTGCAGGGTGCTCTGATATGAGCTTAGCATCAGGGACAATCGCTGTCTTCCTGAGGAAATGAGCAAGGGGCTGCCCATAGGTGTGGGGGAACGCGTGGCTGATCACATGAGCACCTGCTGGATCAGCAGCTATTGCGGCATCTCCGTACTCCACCCTCACAGTAGTGCCCTAATTTAATAATTTATACACAGTGAATGAGTTTAGGCCTTAGGGAATGAATCGAGCTGACTACGAATATAAAGCACGAAAGATATTCGTTCCTAAAAGCAAATATTGTGGATTCCTTGGATCTAGAATCAGATAGAAAGTGCAACTCAGAACAAAGGTGATTACAGTCAACCTAAACATTAAATATTCCACGACCCGTGAAAGCAGAGAGACCCATAATTGACATAGAAGAATCCCACTTGCAAACCTGGACTACAGTACAGCCCATACTAACAAAACAGGACAACAACATCAAAAACAGCAACTCGAGCAATTTTCTAAGCACGTATGCGTTAAGCCCCCGCGAGTCAGAGACAAGCCGATCGATGTACACAACGGGGGTACAGGACAGAATCTGCACTTGGAGGCGACGGACACCAGGACTCAGATCCGGTCTCGGTCTCGCCCAGGAAAGCGACGGGCGTGCCAATCACTGACAGGTGATGCGCACTACGACACCTGACCTCGAGAAAACAAATCGAGAGCAGGTGTGAGGTGAGGGGCAAGCGAGCGACCGATCCGGCCGGGGAAGCGGCGCGGGATCTGGCACCGCGCGACCCGAAAACCCACAGATCTAGGTATGAACGGCGAGACCGGAGGAAATGGCGCACGCGCGGGAGGCGGCGGCGGCAATGCATGAGGGGGGTGTGTGTGGGGCGCGCACCTGGAGGCAGGGGGGCAGTTCGGGCTGGTAGAGCGCGCGCTTCTTCTGCACGTCCGACAGCTCCCGCGGAACGCCGTAGTCCGAGTCCATCGCTAGCGGTCGCCGCCGGTGCCGAGCGTGCTTCTAGTGATCCGTGTTTGGTGGTGGTGGACTGGTGTGGCGCGGCGCACTGTGATGTGGAGGTGCGGGTGCGGCGCGATGCGGGAGGGTTTTTATATCGGAGGTGGCCCCTGCCAAGTTCCAACGGCAACCCCTCGCCCACGCCATACGCCAGGGCAAACGAATACGCGATGGCGATGCGCTCTCGCCTCGCCGCCCTCGCGCCGGTGGCCTCGGTCCCGACTCCCTCCCCGGTGTTCGTTTGATGGTGTCGTTCGTACTACCCCTGAACCGGGCCGACCGGTCCATTCCGTAGTTACTTAGAACTGGGCTTTGGGCCGGCGGGCTCGCACACTCGCACACAGAACAAGTCTGCTATAATTTAGGATTTGTCTTATTTACCCTCCCTCTTGTTGCGGTTCCGTAGCAGTGCGGTGCGTAGCGCTAGCGCTAGCGCTAGAAGTGGTTTGGTTGGACAGTTGGAATCGGTTTTTAAACTTCAGTTTCTGATTTGATTTTAATTTGGATGGATTAAAATGGATTGAAATATAGAATGAGTTAGGTTAGTTTGATTGTAACACTAAATAGTTTAGTAGCAGTTTAGCGGTGCGGCTCAAAAAGCCGTTTTTCGTAATGAACTGAAAACCAATTAAGCTAAATTTTCTTCAACTCTCGTTAGCCCAATAAAAACCCTTCCAAACGCGACCTTTTAATAAAATAACTACTCCCTCCTCTCATAATTTTTCGTTCTAGACTGTTCATTTACGATTCCGTCGTCAAATCGGCTAAGCTGGGACGAACGAACTACGTGTTATTCAAAACGGTAATAAACAGCCTTAGTTCTAGTATAGCTATACAAAATCTGCTGATACATTGTTGGCACGGAACCAAGTGGCGCAGGAGGTGTTGCAGGTGTGTCATGCCGCAGGCCCGCGGGGCTGGAACAACACGGTGACAGCTGACAGCATCATATCGATCTCGTAGGTGCAAAATACGGAGAAGATGGGGGGATCTTGAGACTATCAGTTTGTGCAATATTCTTTACAAAGTTGCCTCTAAAGTGTACGCAGATCGTTTGAGATTGATTTTGCCGGATATTATATATTTCTTCTACCTAATGTCCATTTGTTCCTAGGTGGTTGATCTCTGATAACATCTTGAAAGCTTATGAAATGACTCGTTAACTTGAATAAGAGGGAAGGTGCAAATATGAGTAAAGCTTACGACAGGGTTGATTATAATATCCATGATATGATGTTATGTTTGGGGTTTCGTAACCGTGTTACCTGAATTTCAATATTTCCCGTTTATCTAGGCATGTGTTTGGTTGCGAGTCAAAGTGGGATGAGATAGATCCATCCCAATTTTCAAGAATGATCCCGTTTTCTGTTTGTCTAGGGGATGAGACAATATCTGTTTCTTGTTTGTTTTGTGGGATGGTGTGGAACGGAATGATGTTGTCTGTCTTTCTTTTAAATGAAAGGATAGGACAGAGACGTGTGAGTATGAGTACCTCTGAAGGGCTGCACACGCCTGACTTTTTTTTTCTTCGCCCGCACATGTCTCCGCGAAGGTAGGACGGATTCGTCCGCATTTTTTCAGTGAGATGGTTCCGTCCCGCATCTAGGTGGAATATTCATTTTTGAGTAATGACTCTATCTCATGTGTCTTCAAACGAAACAACAAAAATTTAGTACCGTTCTGTTCCATCCCATCATATCTCTCAAACCAAACACACCCTACATAATGTAATAAGCCAGCCCACACTTTTTGCAGCGATTGGGTGTGAATGTTCAGAGGACCACCCGCCTGTGAGGGTACTTCCAGTTTGTATTCGGGTGATAGTTGCTGAGGATTGGTCGGCACATGAGTAATGGAAGATCCTTTCCAGTTATAAAAATAGCTATACAGTTTGGTAAATCATAACATTATGAAACAAATTTGTGCAGGGGGGTATTATGTTTTAGCGACAAATTTCAACGTGGTAGAGGTTTAAACATCATGAACATATATAGCCCAGGAGAGAATATTGTTCAACTCAACGTTCCGTTTTACAAGCAAGCAAGAAACTTGTTAAGTGATGAGTTAATGGAGAAATTATGACATAACAAAGAAATAAACGCCAGAAAGTAGAAAATAAGAAATTAACAATGCGGCTGTTACAATGCATTACCATTACAAAATAGATTTGGATAGAAAAATGAAAAGCGCGCTGCGATGAGAAAATAAAACTTCGAGTCAAGGGTATATGATCCAGGCAATGAGGCACTGCCCAGAACTTTATCGTCAAGAGTCAAGACAGACAGCATATAGCTTCACAACCAGGAAAAAAAATCAAATGATCCAGGGACAGCTGGAGTAACTAAGAAAGCCATTTATATAAACATAGGAGAGGAAAAAGAACATATTGTCTCCTTTCTCTAAGCAACAGAAACATAACACCCAGAACCTCAAGTAACTAACCTTGACTTAGCCCTAGTGACACTTCTGTCCCCTTTCTAAGGAAATGCATCATTGGACTGAAATCATGCATGAACCAGCTGGTTTATGCCTACTACTACTATGATAATAATACAATAATAATAAACAAGACAATAACAGATCTCAACACCGCCCTCCAATTGCAGAAGATTTTGACATGTCAACTCGATATCATGCATCTGCTTAAATGAAGACCTACTTCCTCAACAAAACTGCACTAAAGCCTGCATAATAAAGAGTACAAATAAAATTTAAGGAAACATGATAATTTTTTAAGCAAAGAAGGCTAAGGGAACAGAAATCACAAACCTAGATGTATTGAAACATGCCAATGGCGAAGTGATATTGCAGTCAAAGGAATCTGAGCGATCAGGGCCCATATCTACATATCTGCATTACCAAATGGTGCACGCGCAAATAGCTGGCCGTGAAGAGTGACAACAGCTGATGTTTGTTGAGGATCAATCCTCGATGGCAGGTTGACCACCTGAGACAGAAAATTTCCAGTTAACCTAGAGAGTTCTCAAATGCTCATGTTACCATTTGAAGGGCGATTATCACCTTCTTGAATGGAGTGACCCCCCAAGGATTATCAGACTGCTCTGGATCCCCAGTGATAACTAGACGCCCAGCAGGATCTGACTGAACATGCACCTGCACCATCAGAACCATTTAACATCTCTCTCCACCATAACCTCATTTCATAAGGCAAACTCCTGTTGCTCATCTGTTATAGGTCTCTGAAAAGATTTATGTAACATGAATCAAAAGATTCCCACCTCTTCCCGTAGAAGTCCAGGAACTAGAGCATAGACTTCAAAGCAATCTTTCTGCAGGCAAACAATAATGGCATAAAAACAAGATCACTAGCAAAACCAGCTACACAAAATTATATCATATTTCCGACTTATTACTCTTAAAAACATCTGTAATGTGTGTGCACCATGTGATTAAACAGAACAATCCTAGTTGAACTTACAGTTTGCCGCACATTGATCTTTACCCAATCAGCAGGTTCTCCTATGTCAATGACCATTGAATCTTCCCTGAATTTGAGTATTACATTACATACTAGAACAGGCACATCACACAACATAGGTAAAATCATATGGCATTCAGAATATACGGACATAATTTCATACTGATGAACACAATTGCCCAAAAAGGAATGATATTTTAAATTTCTCGTATTTAATCGGATAAAACATGTTCAATGGCCATTCTTCATCTAGCATACGGTTTACTAATACTTAATCAAATGACTGGAGGAAACTTAACTGTGATTTATTTACTTTACCGCAGGACAGCTTGGGAGTATACTCTGGACTAGATGTCCTCTTTCTCTTCAGTACCCCTAAACATGTCAATAAGAAATATGAGAAAAAAAACGCATAGAATGCATTAGAAGGTGATAACTTATGAAGCATAACAAAGCCTTTTAGGTTTTTACCGCTTCTTGAAACTGGCTGGGAATCTTTGTCCTGTAGAAAGCTTAATGTTTTAGATGAGAATAGAGAAAGGAGTTAGAAAGTGAATGCCAGTAAAGGCAACTTATTTTACCTTTAAAATCTGGTCTCCATATGAGCCGTTGGCAACCAGGCGCTGAGCATGCCAACCCTGCATAGCACCTGTAGCAGCATCTCGTCTAACTCTGGCAGAAGATGGTTGATTCACAGCCATCTACGCAACCATTCAAATGATTTTCAAACTAACAAACACAAGCAGCTTGCACCTTTCAACAAAAGAACACAGACTGAAGTGTCGCACAATTCGATGGGAAGATTAGCAATCAGTCTCAATCTTAACCGGTGTGTCCAGTTTTATAAAAAACGGAATTGATGACAAATGCAAGGTTTCCAGCATAAAACTTTACAACACTTCAGTGAATAAAATTCCCTTGGTTATTCTGCCCTTATTTTTGTCTGTCAGAATAAAGTATAATGCCAACATGACTCTAATGAAAATGAAAAAAGCAATATAAAGTCTGTTTACATTATATTTAAATTGGTAAGCTGAATCCAATTAAATACTACAGATCTCAGCTAAACTAGGAAGTTAAAGAAATGGAAAAGAAGTAAAATCTCATTGTGAAAGGAAAGGTTTACCTTGCGGTCAGTACCACTACCACCAGCTGGTGGTACAGTAGGTGGTGGTACTTGGATATGACCAGTCCGGACTTTGTATTTTTCATACTCAAGAAGTGCCTAAATTGATCAGTTAACAGAACAAGAAAACCAATAAAAACATTATTAAATGAATATCCATAAGTTTAGAGCAATGACTTTACTACAGTCAGTCGATAACCTAGCAAATATAGCATTCAGGAAAAGAAGCAAAAGCATTAAAAGAAGTAGCACAGCATCTAACTCATGTGTTACAGTTATACCTGCTTGGTTCTAAATTATTAGGAGCATTCAGTCAGTGTCATCTTTACACAAAATGAATAAATAACCTTTGGTGCTCGAACATTTAGAATTTAAAAATTAACAGTTGCAGCCCTTCACTAGGTCTCCAGAATTATATTAAGCTCTTCCATGGAATATTACATTTCTAAAAGCTAGACTAAGTTCATGTGTTATAACTTGTTCTCACAAGTAATCCCAGTTAAAATAGAAAAAACTTATGGATCGTTCATGGGGAAATTGCTTAAGGCCTTTCTAAAACAAGTATAAAATAAAAAAAAAACATGCGTGGAAGTATCACCTTCTCATAGAAAATTCGAAATGACCAAGAAACGGTAGTGCAGGTCCTGCAGAAGAATACAACAAGAAAAAAATGCATTGTACAATAAGGATCCTTTGAGAAATCATTTAATATGTATTTCAGAAGAGACTTACTTTGGAGGTCTGAAAGTCTCTCCAACTTGACGCCATAGTTTACAGGCCGTTACCTGAACAAGCAAAACATGACATGACGGAACTATGCGGCTTAAAAAATGTGTTGTGTGGTGCAGTCATTGAAAGGAATGCAAATTCATTCATCATATCATAACTATTACACTTCCTTGTAATTTCAATCATAGAGGAACGGATAGTCTAAAACTGCAAAAATATTCACTCTGCCATATGTACAGTGTGAGGTGCCTGTGCGCAATACAGAAAACCGGCGTACCTGGTCGTGGCCTCCGAGGTGGGCAACCTGCCTCCACAACCTGGATTTCGACAGAGCAAGTAAGTTCAGACGACGCGAGATATTGGCATGCTGCTGGCACTGGAGTAGCTCAGATAAACGAGAGGGATAGGAAGATGCGCACTTCAGGCAGTTGAGGCCCTTGCCGTAAAACTTGGGCGGCTTGAACTCGAGGCCGTGCTCCTTGTGGAAGCGCTCCAGCTCCGCCATGAACGCCGCCTGCTGCTCCTCTGTCCCGGAGTCGTAACCGTCGAGGAAGGGGTCTGGCTCCACGCGGTGGCTGGCTGCGCTCTGGGCCATCCCGGCAGAGCTCTCGCCCTCCACCCTCGCCTCGGCCCTCAGCGACGCATCAGGGGTGGAGTCGTCGTCGTCGTCGTCCTCTTCCTCATCATCCCCTCCTTCGTCATCCTCGCCGCCGTCCCCGTCGCCGTCATGACTGATGGCGTCCACGCCGTTCGTCTCCACCTTTGCGCCGCCCACGATCCCCTCCCGTTCCTCGTGTCCCCCGGCCAACATCGCACGGTCCCCTCCCGCGCTCGCGGCCGCATTGTCCTCCTCACGATCCGGGGAGCCATCGTCGCTCTCCGGCTCGGCGTCCGGGGGCTTGCCCCCGCCCCGAGCAGGTGCGTCAGCCTCCGCTTCCGCCACGGGTACCGCCTCTTCCTCGGCGTGCGGGTCGTCCTCTTCGTGGTCGGGACCAGCGGCGCCGCCCCGCCCGTCGCTCATCGCGGGAGGAGGAGAGAGCGAACGTGCGGCTTTGCACCGAGGTGTGAGGCGAGAGAGGAGAGACGGAGGAGAGGAGGACGCCTGACGCTGGGAGTGAGATGGATCCCCACGGCTCGCGGCACGCAAGGGTTCTCTAGCGGGCAGCCGCTTCGCGCCCGCGGGCCGCGTCGCCTAGGCCTAGAGGGCATAACCGGACACGGCTTCCTCCTGTCGTTTATCCTCCCGCTGATGTGTTATTATCTTATTTGTTGTGAAGATATGGTAGTTAAATTGAGTATTAATGAAAAACTAATAATATTTTAACACGTAAACGGAGGAGACCATTCGAGGGAAGCCGTCGGCATAACCTACCGCCCACTAAGAACGTGACGGCTAACTACGGGCCGGTCTTGCATACGTGTGAATGCTTTTCTCTTTTCTGGGCTAGGTCCTTTTTTGGTTTACGGAGCAAGAGCAAGGCAGTCAAGGCAAATGTTAGATGGATTGATCCATGCTGGCTGTACAAAAACAAATGCGGTTGTACGATGATATACTTCTACCGTCCTAAAATATAAATAGATTTGATTAGAGTCAGACTTGTTTAACATCGGCGACAAAATCATAATGTTTGGTTATAGTAACATTGATGTTATTAGATTCACCATAAAACAAAATATTATTATATAATGCAACTATTTATATTTTAAGTAATTTATTTGTATAAATAATTCTATTCAATATTATAAATATTTGAATTTGACTAAACTTGAAAATGCTTACATTTTTTGGAACGATGGAGTATGTACTAGAAAATACTTATTGCCTCCTTTCTTCTTCATGACAAAAAAATCATATGTAATAATGTGTACTCCCTCCATCTCTAAACTTGTTGCTTTGTAGTTTAAAAATGAATTACAAAGCGATAAATTCATAGGGACGGAGGGAGTACATGATATGTACTAGAAAAAGTCTCAGTAGCATAGAATAATATGGATTTGGTAGGAATCCATGCCGTAATTGGAAGAAACTTACCGATTTAGGCTCTTTATAAGCGCTCGTAATTTCACGAAATCAAATGAAGATGTGCCAACTTTTCACAAAACCCGCGGTGTACTCAGTTATTACACCTACGCGCGTCCTTCGTCCCCGTTGATCCGAAACGAACCAAACAGCCGCAGATCCGAGCTTCTTCCGGGCCACGGCGATCATCGCCGGTGCGGCGCCGCCGATACCCGAACCACTCGCCCGACACTCTCGCCTCGGCGGCGGGTGGGCGGCCATGGAGGACTACCCGGAGGAGCTGCGGACGCCGCCGGTGCCGCTAGTATCCATCGTGGGGTGCTCGGAGCTGCACCCCTCGATCTCGGCGGCGCTCAGCTCCCAGCAGCCGCCCATGAACACTCTGGCGCTCCCGGACTTCGCAAAGGCTTCCATCCTCGCCCGCAGCGGCAAGACCCGCGACCCGCTCGCGCCGCCGCAGGCTCCCGCGGGGATCCTTAAGAAGGACTGGCTCCTCAAGCATCGCACTCGCGTCCCAGCCGCCGTCGCCGCGCTTTTTCGGGCTGATCAGGTCTCCGGCGACCCCACCCAGTGGCTCCAGGCCTGCTCTGATCTCGAGAACCTCAAGTAATTCATCTGAATATTTTGCATTGTTGACCCCAAATTGATATGTTCGTATCAGAGGCCCAGTTACGATTTACGAGTGCTAGAATGAAAATGCCTGACCTCTCATTTTTTTAGGATTCTGGAAGGCATCATGCAGTTCAATTACTCCAGATACTAGTATAGCAAAAGTTGCATTTGCAAATGCTAAGTACTATTTTTTTCCTGGGACAGGTCTGTAATTCGAGGAAAAAACTCTAAATTAGTGGTGGTGCTTGTACAGTCTAAAGCCGGTGGTTAGTACCTTTTTCTAGCATTACCAGCAATTTTTATCTGATTCGCGCACTACTTATGGCTAATGAATGCCAATTATGGTAAATGTTTGAAACACAATAATTTTTTGCAGATGATCCGAGCGAGGATGTTATGGTTGCACTGAGAAAACGGGCAGAAATTGATTCTAAGCACCTTGTTGTGCTGGTTGAGCATGATGAAACAGAATGGAACAAAGCACTCAACAAGTCTGGTTTTCTACTTTTCTGAAACTTATGTTTATCTTTTTGTAACAATATATTCCCTTTTTCATGGTAATTTCGCTGCAACTATATATCATAACACATGTAGTATGTTATATTTGCAGATTGAAGAATGTTTTTACTGAGTTGTGTTCAACCTTCTATAAAGAGGAAGAACGAAGGATAAAAGCTCGCATTGAGAAGAGGAACTTCGCTTCTGTCGAGCTGAGCATTCGCTACTGCTTCAAGGCAAGAGCCTTTCTCTTCTTCAGTGTGGTACTGTTAATTATTTTAGGTGTTGGTGCAGAAGAACTAGAAATGAAGAGAGCTTTTAATTTACAATTTATTGATGATTTATGTAAAAAGTCCAATATCCATTGCATATTGTTCTGATTTTTTCGTTTGGTGAATTACTTGGCCACCAGGTTGCTGTTTACGCGGAGTTCAGAAGGGATTGGGCAGAAGCATTAAAGTTCTATGAGGAAGGTGTACGGGTTCTTCGTGAGGTGTGATCACAGCCCTATTCCTAACTGCTATATACCATATTGTCTGTTAATTGAACCACCAACTAGCATACTGAATGGATCCTCTCAAGGGCAAGAAAAAAAGGAAGCCTAGTCCTACCATCTATCATTCCGATTAACCGTTAGTTGACCTGTTATACTTTCATGGCAGTTTCTATTGGTTTTGCACCATCTATTGACATTGTGTTCATATTTAGATGATTGCAACTTCAACAAGGTTGCCTCCAACCCAACGCCTAGTTGAGATCAAAGCAGTTGCTGAGCATTTTCATTTTAAGATATCAAGTTTGCTACTTCATGCTGGTAAAGTAGTAGAAGCAATCACATGGTTCCGTAAATATACCAGAGGCTATGAGCATGTTGTTGGAACACCAGAAGTTGCTTTCCTTCACTGGGAGTGGTTTAGTAGGCAGTTCCTTGTCTTTGGGGAACTATTAGAAACAACATCTACAACTGTTCCAGATACAGTATCTCCTCGATTTGGAACTGCTGACAATGCATTAACTGAGTGGGAATTTCAGCCGGCTTATTACTATCAGGTTCGACTTATATCTTTGTGCAGCTCTGCAACAGAGGTACTTCATTTACTTGATTGCACTAACAATTTATTTATCGTTGCTCCCCTTCTGACAGTTAGCGGCAACTTACTTGAGGGAGAAGAGGTATGCCATAGAGTGCTCCTCAGCAACAGTAAACCTTACCACAGGAGTTAATGGAATACCTGAGTCAATAATGCCCTCTGTATATGTTGGTCAATATGTGCACCTGTTTGAGCAAGGAGATACAGTCTCTGTGCTATCGTAGGTTCCTTTGTACCTGTCTTAAATAATAGTACAACTTTATATGAATAATACTTATACCTCAAACTGTGTTTGCAGCCTTACTGATACCGAATACACCAGCTACGCCTTGTCAGAAGCTGAAAGGTTTCAGGATTCTTATGAGATAATTGCATTGTTCAGAAAAGCTTACGAATCATTTCAGGGCCTAGGTGCTACAAGAATGGCTTCGGATTGTAGTTTTGGAATGGCCATAGAATATTATGCGGCTGGGGATTTTAGCAACGCGAAACAACTTTTCGATGGTGTTGCTGGTCTATATCGCCAGGAGGGTTGGACCACTTTGCTTTGGGAAAACCTTGGATACTTGAGAGAGTGCTCAAGAAAACTTAATTCTCCAAAGGATTTTATCAGTTGTTCCCTAGAGATGGCTGCATTGCCATTATTTTCTGGCAGTGGAGAGGAAAACAGAGAAAATAATAGCAAGATTGGACCTGCAGGTTCTCCTACCATTTTCAGGAGAGAGACCATACTGCAGGAAGTTATTAACGTTTTGGACGGAAAACACTCAGAAGGAACTGATGATGCATTCAACAATGTGATGGAAGAATGCATTCACCTTGATATTGATCAAATAAGTCCACTAAGAATAGTGCTTACTGCTTCTGTCGCGTTTCATGATCAATCTGTAAAACCTGGTTCACCTGTGCTTGTCAGCGTGTCACTGCTATCTCATCTTCCTTCTCCAGTTGTTATTGATCAATTGGAGGTTCAGTTTAATCAATCAGACTGTAACTTCGTAATACATACTGCACGGGAAGATTCTCCTTTGAATTCCGCTTTACCTGGCCAATTTGTTCAAGTTGCTACATCTCTTACACTGTGCACATATAAATGGATGCGATTGACACATGAAGTTAAATCAGGTACTCTTATATCAGTATGTATGATTCATTCACTAAATTCGTGCATCCATTCACTGTTTAACATAGTAATTACTTGGCGAGAGGGGCAATTCCTAAGGAACCATTGAGAATTCACACAATCCCATATATGAGGTGTTCCAATGACACATGGGACTCACATGTGTCACTGACAGCGGCATATACCGGATTGTGCAAATTTGCAATGGTTTCTAAGAAATTATTTCAATTACTCGTTGCCTGATGCCGGGCTCACTACCTTAATTTACTGAGAATGGTGAGAACAGATATTCCATGTGGGGACTCGATTAGCAAAACTGCAAAAGCCAGATTATTTGTTTATTTCAGCACAAATTTATGAAAAAATGGCCCAAAATATCATATTTATTTATTCTTAGCTTAAATTGTTGTTCTGGTTAATCATGTGAACTAATCTTGGAAATTACAAGTCTCCTACTATTTTTGAAGAAAAGAGAATCATGTTCATTGGGTGTCAACCAATGAGATATTTTGTGTACGACATAATAACATGCATATAGTTTATATGTGTATTCTCTTACACACTGCATGATCTGTACATAGACTTATGGTATACCTAAGCTGAAAAAGAAAATAACAGAAGCTTAACATTAATTGTATAAGAATAGGAAATTGTGGAGAAAACAAAATCCATTTATATGGTTGCAAGCTGTCTAGATATGGTAGGAAACAGACACGTCCATTTTCAGAAATAGGCATCATATAAGAATAGTATTACTGTCCATCATCTTGAAAGTTGAAACCATAGTTTTGTATGCTTTACTTTTGATTGTTAGTTCCATAACTTAAGTTTTTGCTCCTTTACTCTTGAGCTGAAACATTCCTCTGTATGTTCTATTTGGTAATAGTTTTTCTACCTCAAGTTTCATATTGGTTATAACATGAGTACATTCTGCAGAACAGAGTGGAAAGCTAGAATGTTTATCTGTGAAGGCAACAATAAATAAACACCTTGTGATTTGCTGCCAAGCTGAAAGCCCTGCATCCATGGAAGACTTCCCATTATGGAGATTTGAGGACCAAGTGGAGACACTGCCTATGAAGGACCATGTTCTTGCCCTTTCTGGGCAAAAACTGGTCCAAGTTGAAGAGCCAGATGCTCAAGTTGACCTTGACTTAAATTCTGCTGGCCCTGCATTAGTTGGGGAGTTATTTGTTGTACCAGTAAACATACTGTGTAAAGGTCACGCAATTCATTCTGGTGAACTGAAAATTAACCTTGTCGATGCCCAAGGTGGTGGTCTACTGATGAGTCCAAGGGAAGCAGAGGAATCTGAAAATCACCATGTTGAACTTCTTGGGGTCTCAGCAGTGTCGGAGGACAAAGAGTCAAAGGAAGATGTTGATAACATAAAAAAGATCCAATACTCATTTGGGGTTCTTTCTGTTCCCAAATTGAGTGTGGGTGATTCTTGGTCATGCAAATTAGAAATCAAATGGCATCAAGCAAAGTCGGTTATGCTTTACGTTTCTCTCGGTTATTCCCTAGGCTCAAGTGAAGAAGAAGCACTGCACAGACTCAACGTGCATAGAAGTTTGCAAATCGACGGGAAAATCCCGTTGACAGTTAGTCACCAATTTTTGAGACCATTTAGGCGAGAACCCCTGTTGCTATCTGGGATAAGATCCTCAAGTGATGATAAAGTATGTTCTCTTGCAATGAATGAGTCTAATATGCTTGTTGTGACTGCTAGAAATTGCTCTGAGGTGACTTTGCGTTTGCACTCGGTGACCATCAAGCCTGCTGATGATGGTAAGCAGCTATGCTCAGTGCAACAGATCAGCGGGATTACCAGCGGACATGCAGTTATTGCTCCCAGTGAAGAATACAAAGCGATATTTTCTGTTCGCCCACAGGCTATCAGTTCAAATTTCAATCTAGGGGAAATTTGTCTGAACTGGTCAAGGGATTCAAGCCCTGGACAGGGTCAAGATAGCCATGCTATTCTGAAACAAAGGTTACCTGAGGTCAATATTGAGGAGCCACCGCTTGTTGTGAGCATGGAGTGCCCTCCCTACGCTATCCTTGGAATCCCTTTCACTTTCTATTTAAAGATCTACAATTCAACGTCCTTACTTCAGGAAATCAAGTACTCTCTTGTTGATTCCCAGAATTTCGTTTTCTCTGGGGCTCACAATCATGTTGCGTTCGTTCTGCCGAAATCGGAGCATATTATCAGTCATAAGCTTGTGCCGCTTGGTTCTGGCTCTCAGCAGTTGCCAAAGATCACAGTAACTTCGGTGAGGTATTCTGCTGCAATGATGCCTTCGACTTCAGCCACTACTGTCTTTGTCTATCCCAGCGAGCCTAAATTCATCCTTGAAAAGAGCTATTCTGCATCTTATGTGTGAGTTAAAACTCAGTCATCCACGCTCTGATTCTATTGGTTCGGCTGTCACCCGTAAGCAAGGTACGCTACTGGAAAGACCATCGATTTTAGCTTAGTGTTGATGTTGAAGAGACTTGGATCAGATTGCCAGCGGCAAAAGGTTTTGGCATTCTTTGGAGTTGTCAATTTTGTAGCGCTATTGGATTAACCTCATGTCTGTAACTTATGATTACTTCATTGTTTTTCTGCTCAAGCATAAGACATACACAGGATGTCAGGACGGGCCATCGTAAATTACCATATCCCACCGCTAAAGTTGGAAATAAACCAGCCCTATGAGTAGACTCGCAGTCAAGTTTTAATCTTTTGTTTAAATACATACACAAGATTTATCTATTCTGCTTCACAGAAATCAGAAATGCTGCTTACTCCTGACTGGGGCATCGTCACGCTTAAGCTACTAGCGCAAGATTTGCGAAAGAATTTTGCACATTTTGTAAAATTGTACTATAAATTTTGTAATTTCTTTACAGTTCCTGCATTCCAAAGGAGGACTGAACTGATATCTCCCTCTAGTCCAGTTGTGCTGACTGGTGACTGCTGACTGAGGGGGTGACGCATGACGATGGCTGCAGGCTGCGTGCTTCATGATGGCCGTACCGTTCGGCCGGTGGAGTGGAGGTGCACTCCATGCCGAAATCTTTGGAGGGCACAGCATATCCTCGCGCCTTCGCGCTTTTCTACAAATCGCACTGTCGTCTTCCCCAATTTGCTCGCCTCGCCGTGTTCGCGTCCGTATCCCGGCTGGGGTCTACGCTTCTAGAGCTAGGGTTTAGAGCACTAAAAGACGGGACATAAAGAGAAAATATTCGGGCGCCTCCCCGCTCCGCCGCTCGATAAAGCCGACACCACCTATCACGTCAGAGCAGCCGTGCCGTTCTTTTCGTGTTCCCCTGTCCTCGCCGCCGCCGCCGCCGCCGCAAAAGATGGAGATGGCACCACCGAAGCAGAAGGTGAAGAAGTACATTCATCTCTTCTACTGCTCCGAATGCGAGGAGCTCGCCCAGAAGATCGCCGCCAGCTCCGACGCCATCGAGCTTCAGTCTATCAACTGGAGGTATGCCACCTTTCCTCCCGTGCCTCCTGTCCTCGCACCCCCGAGATTCCTTTGAGCCAGCCAAGCTGAATCCTCGAGCCCATGCCGGTGCGCCGCAGGAGCTTCGACGACGGCTTCCCGAACCTGTTCATCAACAAGGCGCACGACATCCGGGGGCAGCACGTGGCGTTCCTGGCCTCCTTCAGCTCGCCGGCGGTCATCTTCGAGCAGATCTCCGTCATCTTCGCGCTGCCCAAGCTGTTCATCGCCTCCTTCACGCTCGTGCTGCCCTTCTTCCCCACGGGCTCCTTCGAGCGCGTCGAGGAGGAGGGCGACGTCGCCACCGCTTTCACCCTCGCGCGCATCCTCTCCATGGTCCCCAAGTCCCGCGGCGGGCCCACCAGCGTCGTCATCTACGACATCCACGCGCTCCAGGAGAGGTTCTACTTCGGCGACGACGTCCTGCCGTGCTTCGAGACCGGGATTCCGCTTTTACTGCAGCGCCTCCGCCAGCTCCCTGACGCCGACAATGTGTGCAGTGGCAACCATTAATTTATGCGTTTCGGTCTTTGCTTGCACTGCAGCCGTATTGTTCTGACTCGTTATGTCGCGTGCAGATCACCGTTGCTTTCCCGGATGATGGCGCGTGGAAGCGGTTCCACAAGCAATTGCAGCACTTTCCAATGGTCAGGTGCACTTTTCCATGCTTGATAGGGCTCAAGTTCTGCTTATCTTGTAATGAAATTATTCAGTGTTTGTCTTCTCTTTTCATCGGTCTCATGTTGTGCTGTTTGATTATGCAGATAGTCTGTAACAAGGTTCGCGAAGGCGACAAGAGGATAGTTCGGATAAAGGAAGGGAATCCTGAAGGAAGGCATGTTGTTATTGTTGATGATTTAGTGCAATCTGGGGGGACTCTTAGAGAATGCCAGGTATGACCAATCAAAATATTTGACTACTTTATCGTGTCACTAGAAGTCAGTGTATGTGAGCTACATGTCTAACTCAGTTCGGATTTTTCTTAATTGTGCAACAATGGAAGCAGTTCCTTTGCTTCTTTTGTTGAGATGCTATGAGGCAATTGCCACACCATTCTCTCTCTCTTCGTATCTGTCGAAGAAAGTAACAGCTTCTTAGTACACATTGGACACAACTACCTACAAGTTAAAATTCCTACGGTTAAATTGAAGCATTAGCCTATTGCATCGCAAAACCTCTTTATATGCTTCTTTTCAACTCACTTGTTGGTGAACTTGTTGAACAGTCCTTTTATCACACAGTTTAATCAGCTGATGTTGAGAGTTAATGAGATGTGGTCGATGGACTTTAACTGTCATATCCTTCTTTCCTTTTTTTCCCTTGTTCCTTCTGTCCAAAACTGATTTTTTTCAATTTTGTCTTGTGTTTTATAGAAAGTTCTGGCTGCTCATGGCGCTTCAAAAGTTAGTGCCTATGTGACTCATGCTGTGTTCCCTAAACAATCATACGAGCGCTTCTTGACTTCTAATTCTGGTAACTCAATTTATGTACTTTTCAGTTTTGCTGCCATTCTGATTTCAGACATGGTTGATCATCATTTGTTCCTTGCAGCTGGGCCAGGTGACCAGTTCGCTTACTTCTGGATCACTGACTCTTGCCCGCAGACTGTAAAAGCCATTGCCCAACAACCTCCGTTTGAGGTTTTGAGCCTTGCTGGCTCTATTGCGGATGCCCTTCAGATATGAACCTGTACTAGAAGATGGGCATCAATAACAGATGCCCAAACTTGCAGGAGACGATGGGTTGCTCCTGCTCCGCCTTATTGTTGTTCATTTCCAGCTGCAGCAAAGCAAATAATGTGGAGTGACTTATCTAATTACAGTGGGAGTAATTCCCATAATCATCCCAACGATGTGATAATAAAATAACGCATTGGATGTTCTCTTTGTTGGTACAGTTCTCTGCGTTTCTGAGTTTTGGTAGAACGACTGGTTTCTGTTGGCACAAACGCAAACTTCAGTTACAGAACGGAACTGAAGTACAGTATATAATTGCTGACGAGTGGTGTCAATCACAACCAGACCATTCTTATTCTTCTCCGCGATAATTAGTTGATGTAGAAAGCCTGCATGTGCCCTAACATTATATGCATTGAGATTATTAGTTGATGTAGCAAGCCTAAATGTGCCGAGCATGTAGCATCATTGCACCTTGAACACCTGCACCTGCCTCATTTTTATTGGATCGTAAGAAAACTGAGGTACCTAACTAGAGAACTATTATCCATTCATTGATGTTCCTAGGAGTCAATTGTATATGGAACACCAGTTTTGTACTGGCCATGTCACCAAAGAAATTTTGCCCCGGATGATTTCTCACGCCTGGCAATGGACACGTGCAAAACTTGAAAACACAAGTTGTTGGTTTCTGAAAAAAAAAATGATCATTATGAGTACTCCTGTTTGGTGATGACTTGAGCACTTGAACATAAGATGCTTATCTATCGTCCTAAAAAAACACTGGAGCTGCGACGCAAGGATGGACAAGTTATCTTCAACAGGTGTGCACAGCTGTAAGCATAAAAAGATACTATATCGTATAGCATCGTGCAACCTAAACCAAGATTTAAGCATCTTTAAGAAGCATTGGTGTGGCACTACCATCATCTTCATCCAAACTGGAGTAACAAAAGCATACCAACAGCAGCAGCTTCCTGGTAAAGCAAGGCCCTACTCTTCCAACGCTTCAACCTGAAGAGTCATATCAGGTGCAGAGAATTGCTTGCAAGAAACATCGCTAAGTGAGTACTCCCTCCGTTTCGTTTTAATTGTCGTTAGGACAACCTTTATTAGTTCATTTCTAGTTCATTTGGTTGTCTGAAACGACAATTATTTCAGAACGGAGGGAGTATAAAGGTGTTCGTGAATCCGGGCATCCCATGACAAGAAATAGCAGCAGCCATTGGCCATGGAATCCAAGCTCTCAGTGCTCGTCATGCTCCTATCTTTCGTAGCCGCCTGTTCTGCCAGCCACCAAGACCCCTCCGTTGTCGGGTACTCGCAGGAGGATCTGGAGGTGCCAAACAGACTTCTTCATCTTTTCGCATCCTGGTCGGTCAAGCACGGCAAGAGCTACGCCAGCCCAAAGGAGAAGGTGAAGAGGTACGAGATATTCAAGCAAAATCTGATCCACATTGCAGAAACGAACAGGAGGAACGGGAGCTACTGGCTGGGCTTGAATCAGTTTGCCGACATCTCTCACGAAGAGTTCAAGGCCAATCATCTGGGACTGAAATCAGGGCTGGAGAAACTGGGCACACCACAATCACGTGCCCCAACGACATTCAGGTACGCGAATGCTGTCAACTTGCCCTGGGCAGTGGACTGGCGGTACAAGGGAGCAGTGACCCCGGTCAAGAACCAAGGAAAATGCGGTAAATATAATCTCCGAACAACACGCACCATTCGTTTGAGCACACTATTACTAACACCAATTCCATGGTGAGTGACGCACTTTGTGCAAAGATCGTCACGAGATATATAAAATAATCAAAACTCGCTTGTGCAGGGAGTTGCTGGGCCTTCTCGACGGTGGCCGCCGTTGAAGGAATAAACCAGATCGTGACAGGCAAGCTGGTATCGCTGTCAGAGCAGGAGCTGGTGGACTGCGACACCACATTCGATCACGGCTGCTGTGGTGGGATCATGGACTTCGCGTTCGCTTACATCATGGGGAACCAGGGGATCCGCACCGAGGAAGACTACCCGTACCTCACGGAAGAGGAAGAGGGCTACTGCAAAGAAATAAAGCAGGTTCGCGCAGCAAACGAAAACTATATCAAACATTCAGACGACGCCGAATGATGCACCGCAGTCGTCTGTTCTTGTTGCTAACAAGCGATGTGCTTGTGTTGCTCTGGTGTTTAATTCAGCCTCACTCCAGAGTGGTGACCATAGATGGCTACGAGGATGTTCCAGAGTACAGCGAGATGAGCCTGCTGAAAGCGTTGGCTCATCAGCCCGTCAGTGTCGGCATAGCTGCAGGGAGCAGAGACTTCCAGTTCTACAAAGGGGTAACTAAAGAAAAATAAATAAATACTACCGATTACCCAATAATATGTGTTCTATCATGATGTCGCGGACTATGAGTTGGCACGATCGAAAAGTAACGTGACTCGGCTACGCATGCAGGGGGGTGTTCGAGGGGGCCTGCAGCGTTGAGCTTGATCACGCGTTGACGGCAGTTGGGTACGGCTCATCGTACGGCCAGAACTACATCATCATGAAGAACTCATGGGGCAAGAGCTGGGGAGAGCAAGGGTACGTCAGGATAAAGATGGGCACTGGGAAACCGGAGGGCGTTTGTGGCATCTACACGATGGCATCGTACCCTGTAAAGAGTGTCTCGCGCTAGTTTTGCGGTCAGTTCTGTAAAATGCGAACGGAATCGAATTGAAGTGTTGGCCATCAGGCGAGCAAATTGGAATTAGGAGATAAAGACTTTTATTAGCCACATTTAACACATGAGGTCCCATGGTCTAGCGGTTAGGACATTGGACTCTGAATCCAGTAACCCGAGTTCAAATCTCGGTGGGACCTTTAGTTTTGCATTTTGTGCGTGTTTTTTTTTTCTTTTGGCCCCAGCCGCTACCAAGTTGATAAGGCACCCCAGATCTCGAATTAAACTTCCCCATTTTTATCTGATGACGAATAAAATCCACGGTTCAAATGGTAGAATGAGTTTTGGTCTAGCTCGTTGTTCACAGTTCACACTGGAATGGACACGGGGGCCGGCGTGCAAACGTGTCTGGTTGGCCCGACGCGCCGGGCACGCTTCCCAGCCGCAGTCAGGCTGTCAACAGGCCAACAGCGAGTCAGCAAGCGAGCCTTTCTAGGTCGTTGCCTGCCGTCGTCGTCGTCGGCGGCGAGGCCTATTCACTCAACCTTGTTGTCTCCGCCACCGCACGGCCGCAGCGCTGGGAGACAGAGGGGCGCGAACAGAGATGCATCTGAGCGCGAACGAGGGGATCGAGGGCGTGCGGTTCGCGGTGACGGGCGGACAGGGCTTCGTCGGCGCCGCCCTCTGCCTCGAGCTGCTCCGCCGCGGCGCCCGCGAGGTCCGGTCCCTTGACCTCCGCTCGGACTCCCCCTGGTCCCAGCAGCTCATCGACGCCGGCGTCCGCACGTTCCAAGGTCCTTCCCTAATCCCTCGGCATTTTGCTCAGTTCAGATCGCTGCGTCGGCAAATCAACCGCTGGTTTGCTTCACTGTAGCTGTGGTTGGCGGTGCTTCTCAGGTGCAGTGAGATCCGCACTGTGTAGAGACCTTACCTTGTATAATTTTTTGCATAATAAGTACTTCACCGAATCAATGCGGTTTTGCTTCACCGTGGCTGTGGCGTGCTCATCGAATGTAGTGAAATCTGCATAGAAGACAACTTACTCTGTGTGCTTACCCGCACGGTAGGTTGCAGAATTAGATGCTATAACTGAATCATGATGCAAGTTAGTATCGGCCCCTAGGAGATTACTGAGAGCGTACTCCACTACTCTTTGCCTTATATGGGATACTTCAAGTAAGTAGTGGCTCTCCCACAGCTTTTTCTGAATAAAGTTACAGTAGCACAAATAACATCCATCACTCCTTGGCTATACTCGCCCTGTTAGCTTTTAAACTTGAATCGTCCTCCTCCAATTGTTTAATATTTGTATCAGCAGCATCTTCGTTACCCTTATTCGGTGCATGGAATAGATCATCAAATGCTTAACTGAATGTTTTCCATTGCAGGAGACATAAGAAAGAAGGATGATGTAGGAAGGGCTTTCCGTGGAGTGGACTGTGTTTTCCACCTTGCTTCTTATGGCATGTCAGGGAAGGAAATGGTGCAGACTGGGCGAGCAGATGAGGTCAACATAAATGGGACTTGCAATGTACTGGATGCTTGCCATGAACATGGCATCAGGAGGCTTGTGTATGTAAGCACCTACAATGTGGTGTTTGGGGGAAAGCCCATTGTCAATGGAAATGAGGCGCTTCCTTATTTTCCAATTGAAGACCATGTTGATGCTTATGGGCGTAGCAAATCAATTGCTGAACAGTTGGTGCTGAAGAGTAACGGCCGGCAAGCAAAGTAAGTTTACCATTCTTCTTCGTCAGGCATCAATATGTGTGTGCAGTAAGCTAACTTAGAGGTATGTCATTTTTCATGCCATCTCATCCTGTCATACATCTACCTAATTCCCAAAATCGATGTCTGATTCCATGCAGTCTAACTTTTATATTTGCAGCCACTAATATATGTAGGACCATTTAGGTTGAAAGTTATATAATTTAAATTCAAAAAAATTGTCATCGCCGTATTTTCATATTATTATGCTTCTAATATGCTTTGTTAGCAGCATATCATATTTAAATGGAGAAGGTGTTTATTTTATTTCTTATTAGTGGTGACGTGCATATTTATCCTGTGTTTCATTTGTAGCTAAGAATGGGATTTTGGACTATGCCGCCTTTTTAGTTTCTTGATTATTTGTTGAAATCTTACAGGGGTGATAAAAGTATTCGCCTTTATACATGTGCGATTCGCCCTGCTGCTATCTACGGGCCAGGTGAACAGCGTCATCTTCCAAGAATCCTGTCCCTTGCAAAATTGGGATTAGCATTCTTCAAGATTGGTGGCCCAGATGTCAAAACTGATTGGGTCTATGTAGATAATCTTGTTTTTGCTCTGATACTGGCAAGCATGGGACTTTTAGATGACATACCTGACAGGAAGGGAACTCCTGTAGCAGCTGGTCAGGCATATTTCATATGTGATGGTAAGTTATGTTAGCCTTTATGGTATCGTGACTGATGACACCATGTTGTGAGTTCTAATTACTTTCTTTGCGCATAAACACATTTTTTGTGCGATCGTTCTGTCATACCAACAATGTGGTTGGTTATTTAATCTAAACAAACGAGAGCCTAGGCTAGGTTGTGGAAACAACAGTTTTTCTGCCTTTATTTTCGCAATAGCATCATTGCTGATTATATCTACTCAACTATGACGCACTTGCACCACATAGCTACAAAAGTGTTATCGAACTACTTTCTATCTTGTTCTGAACTTCTAAAGTTCAAGGTTTCATGCTTTACGTAGATTGCGTGTCTTCTTTTCCTTGACAGGGTAACCAGACTATTACTTTAGTAATGAAGGTATACATGATACATGTACTTACGTCCAGTAAATACTCAACTATTTGATCAAGTCTAGTATGTAGAATTTTCTTGGCTTAAAATGATCATGATATAGAGCACAGTGACTATATATTCGAGATTGCATTGTCTTATATATCTATAAATGTTTTGTAGGATCACCTGTGAACACCTTCCGATTTATCATCAGCCCCCTGTTTAGAAGTTTGGGATATGCAGTCCCTCAAGTTGCGCTGGATACCTCAGTCGCCCTTGCCATTTCAAGAGTATTTTTATTCATATCAACCTTATTCTATCCATGGTTAGACAGTAAATGGATCCCTCAGCCTCTTATTCTTCCTGCTGAAGTTTATAAGGTTAGCCTGTTTGTCATGATCTTCTGAGTTTTCTGTGTTTTGATTCTTGATGCTGTACTAATTTGTTACCAGTTTAACTGATATGGCCTCTCCGGCGAAATTACTTATTTACGTTCTTGCTAGTCGTGCATGCCTTGATTACTTTGTTACCCTCTGTCATAATGGCAACTGTGCTATCGCTAGATATAATGTTTTCAGTAAGGGAATGAAATATGAATATAATGCTATGAGGTAAGTGCAACAATGCATATGAAATAAATTAGTTATGTCCACTCATTATTTTTTTCAATATCAGTCCTTTTCAAGGGATCTCTACTGAACTGCTCTTGACTAGCCTAGCACACTTGCAGTTACTTGTCTAAAGATATTTGAAACATACATGTGATGTTGCTTTGTTTTTTTTTAAATGTGACGTGAAATCTGATGTTGCTTGCTCATTGTGTCAGGTGGGTGTTACACATTACTTTTCATACCTGAAAGCGAGAGAGGAACTGGGCTATGTACCTATGGTGAGCCCCCAGGAAGGCTTGGCTGCAACTATCTCCTATTGGCAGGATCGCAAGAGAAGTGAGCTAGATGGCCCAACCATATTTACTTGGTTGGCTGTGATGCTTGGGTTGTTTGCTGTATTTTCTGCTGCTTGTCTTCCACCAGTTGGCCCGTTGAAGTGGATCCTTGGCATCCATTTGTTAGTTTTTCGCTCAATATTGGTGATTCGTCTAGTCTTTGTGCTGGCAGTGGCATTCCATTTTGGTGAAGCATTGTACGCCTGGTTCTTGGCGAAAAAGGTTGATCCAAGGAATGCTACAGGTTGGTTTTGGCAGACGCTTGCTCTAGGGATCTTCTCCCTCCGATATCTGCTCAAGAGAGCCAGGGGGTAACTTTTCCTTGTACTTCCACATACTCACTGGAAATTCTGTAGTAGCGATTTCCAGCATTGTACTTTCTGCTGAGTGCCCCGTCAGATGGATCTTTACTGCTTAAAAAAATGTCCATTCTTGTGTCTTTTTCAAACATATATAACCACATCGAGCACAGCCAGCCACTTCTGTAATGTATGGTTTACATCAGTTTGGCATGGAGGCATATCAGTGTGCAACACATGGCCGGGTTGTTGTTGTAGCTTCAAGCCTTTAATCACTGGGCGGATTTTCCTTCAGATGGCACCATGTGCGTGTAAGGAAGTCGTTGTTCGAGTCGAATTGGACAGTTCCTCCTGCAAAGTTTGGTGGCTGTCGCACAACTGCTACAGTATATGCTCTGAAGCATGAACTGTATAATACTTAGAAGCCAAAACACATCTCGTTTTTCTTGCCTGCTTGGACTGTGTGGAAACTGGAATATACCGCTGCCTGCCTCTGAACTGAATTCCTGGAACAGGCATGTTACAGGCGGATGATGAAGTAAGCAAAGCTGTGTTTAAATACTGCCATAGTAGGAAAAAAATGAGATGCTGTGTGCTCCACCACTCTCGCTCTCGGTTGATTCTTCCACCAACCTCACAACCTACCATGTCATGCATTGAATAAAGAGTAGGTGTCGGCGAGAGGAAGCAACCGGAAAAGAAAGAGAGGAGAATATGTGAGAGCGGAGTGCCATGTCAGCCTCGGAGCTGGACTTCTGAACCGCAGCCATGTACAGAAGTCACGCAAACTGTCTGTTTGTCACATATGCGCTGCATCCAGAATCCTAATCGCATCCTCTTGCCCCACAACTGCAATTGATCCTTCCCTGAGAAACCTGATTTTGGCTGGAAATTTACACTGGATAGCAAAACCTGAAACCAAAGCAGACAGTTTTCGAAGATACTGATATAATTCAGGTTTTGCAGTGTCCGAAACTCTCTCTGGCTGAACGTTGGCTGTGAAGGCAGATTGGCGTGCATTGAAGGAAAAGCGTTGCTGAAAAGATCCACCTTAAAGCCTACGAATAATCGAAACATGACAAGATGTTTGGGTAGGAGGCAGGGACAACCGGACAGGCAAGGTTCCATGGTTCGACGGGCCGCGCATTTGGATGATTGGTTCCTCCCACCCCCATGTTCTCATGTGGGGATCCTTTTGGTCATTTGGTGCGGCGGTAGCAACCCACTTAGGTAGAGGATAATCATGCAAACACAGGTCAGTCACGTTCCCTCATCCAACCCATGAACTAATACTCATCATAGGGTGCAGTTTACCATTCCTCGCGAGAGGCCTCAGTGAAAACCAGATTTAGCTATTGCAAAATGGCTTCATTGCATCCCTTGGAAATATTGTAACCGATGCATCATTATTAATATGTCCTTATGGCTATTCATGTCGTCATGCGCATTATTTACTGAGAAAAACTGCACCACATTTCATCGCAAGCTTGAACACTGTCGCTTTTGATGTAGTCAACTCTACCTCTACGGGCATGATTTTTTGCTGCATACAGTACTACTCCCTCATTTCTCAAAAGATTGTCACCTTCTAGTTCATTTTTGTACTAGAAGGTGACAATCTTTTAAGAAAGGAGGGAGTACATCGTAAGGCTGCCGTGGCTGGTTCACGTGAGTTGGAATTTAAGATGCTGCATCTTCATGCCAGCACATCGCTGTGTCAACATAATAGAGTTGGAGAGGGCCGGACAGCACGCCAGAACACAGGTGGATGTCAAAGCAGGTGGCCGTCGACGCGCGCACCGCAGCGGCAGGCAGCTAGCATCCATCATTTGATTGCCAACACGGCTCCAGTATATTTGAGCTGCGAATTTTCAACTGCACACTTCGTGTTCGTGTCCCCCTCATGCATGAATAAAACCAGCCAGCCTGTCCAGGCGAAGGCAGCTGTTGTGAATGCGAGACGAGCACCTCGCCATCGCATACACATACCCTCCTCATTCCTCCTCCTCCTTCTCTGTCCACATACCAAGAGGAGGAGAAGAGGAGATCTGGAGGAGAAGGGAGGAGGAGGAGAAAGCCACTACCCTCTTCTGTATATCGCTTCCTGCTTTGCTTGCTTGCCTCGAGTTGCGCGCCGGCGATGGCCAACACCATCCTGGAGAACATCCAGAAGGCGAGGTTCCTGCCGACAAGGCCGCTCAAGGACGAGCTGCCCACCTTCCAGGGCGGCGCGGACAAGGAGAGCCACCTCATGGGCCTGAGGAAGAGGCTGTCCTCCTTCTCCGGCAAGATCCAGCCCATCTCCTCGGCGTCGGCGGCGGAGTGGGCGTTCCGGCGGTCCAAATCGGCGCCGTCGCTCGCGGGCGCGTTCGCCGCCGGGCACCTGAAGAGGTGGTGGGAGTGGGTCGGCTGGCTCCTGTCCAAGAAGCCCGGCTTCGCCGGCGACCTCGAGCTGAACGAGGAGGAGGCCGCCGCGCTCGGACGCCAGAGCAGGGGCAGCTGGGGCCACATCCTGTACAAGGTGCGCTCTAGCGTCCGGCGGCTCGTTACGTCCGCGCACCACACGCTGCCGACCACGCAGAGGCAGCAGTCCCTGCTGCCGGCCGCGGTGCACAAGGTCCAGTGCAAGCCCGCGGCGTTCGCCTACGCGCCGAGGCAGAGCTTCCACCAGAACGGCCACGCCATGGCGCACTAAGAGCATCGCATGCAGTCGCGCGTATGTTCCTTTCAACGAGGTGGCTGTGATCTCCATCTGACCCGAACGAAGTTGATGAGAGCCTCGATCGAGAAGAAGATCAGAGTCAGGTATGGTGAAGGTATCAAAATACGAGTACAACTACAAGTGTGAACGAATTAATTAGCTCGGTGAATTGATATAAATGGACAGTAGTTTTCCCGTTCTGCTTTGTGTAGATCTAGTGTCCCTGTAGAGGTGAAGCGTATGCTCGTTCTTTATATTCTTTTTGGTTCGTTTGGAGATGCCTGTAAATGTACAATATGTTTGGTTGATTCTGTAATGCTTATGATATGGTGCCTCGTGCAGTAAATAAAACCGATGCAAATTGTGCTCATATGTTCTTGAAGCTGCATTTGAGAGTTCCAGCTCAGATCTGGTCCCTCCTTTCAACCTCCACCAACTTTCTAGTATATCGTAACATTCCGCCCTCTGTGGGCGCCTGTCGGTGCACGCGTTTGCTGAACGGTAGTGGTCAATGCAGCGGCTAGCTTTCAAGAAATAGCTGAAAAAGCTAGCGACGATTATATAAAAACTGGAGGTGATCTGTTCTGCTGCACTGCCAGCTCTGGTTTTGTTAGTGTTGTCGGCATATTGGTAGGGGAGACGAATTACGAGAGACCCGGCTTCTCGTTAATCGGATGGGCCTCCATCCTACACGTGACGCGTGTCCCATCATAATCTCAAAGCAGCCCCCCTAATCCCAACCTCAAACCTTAACGACGCTGTTCCTCCATCAGGCCACACGCCGCTGATGTTTCGTCTTTCTGCCCGGTGCCTGGAGGAGGAGGAAGAAGCGTCACAAGTGAACAGGTAGACCGTCAAATCCGTCACCTACGAGTCGGATGGATGCGCCGCCGTGCTCCACGAGGAAACGAACGGTTGGCATGTCACGACTCACGGCAGTGGAGTCGGTGGCGCCGTCGCCCACAACCACGAAGGTCATGAACCTGGGGGCGCGGCAAGTGGATACGCGTAGACGAAACTCTGTTGGCCCAACAAATAGACTACTGCTCACTTTTTTTCCATTGTCACGGGCTTCACACAAAAAATTGGCCCACTAAGACGCGTATCGAACCAGGCGAGGCAAGGAAGAGACACCTGCACGCAAACGTGACTGATCGATCCATCCAGCCCACGGGACGCGAGGAGCCTCAGCCAAGCCGGCACCGGCCGTTCCCACTCCGCCAGCCGCCAGCCAAGTCACGAATCACGCGTCCCTCAGCTTTGCTTTGCCCTCTTCCTCCGCTTTCCCTTTCGTGCGGTACTGTCCAGCGTCCCCCTCCCCTGCGCTGCGCGGCACACAAAAACCTCCAAACCCCAGGCGCGCGGCCACACACCGCATCCACGCCCACGCATCCCCATCCGTCAGTAGCAGCAGCAGCAGCCGATCCGCGCGGAAGCAAGCACCCATGGCGAAGGGAGGAGCGGGACGCGAGGGCAACGCGCTCAAGACGGCCGTGATCGTCGCCGGCGGCCTTGCGCTCGCCTGGGTCACCGTCGAGACCGCCTTCAGGCCCTTCCTCGACCGCCTCCGCGCCGCCGTCTCCCGCTCCACCGACCCTTTCCGCGACCCGGACCAGGAGGAAGACCCGGTCCGTGCCCCCGCCGCGCCGCCTGCTCCCGCCGTTGCCGTCGAGGAGGTAGAGGAGAAAGCGCCGGCTCACGCTGCTACCACCGAGCCGTCCGCGCCGCCGGTCCCAATCGAGGAGGATGAGAAGGTCGCCGATAAGGTGGTCGAGTTGGAGGAGGCCGCTGCCAATGCCGAGTGAAGTAGATGGCGCGGCGTCCGGCTCCCCTCCTATGAATAGTATGCTGTTGACTCTGTTATATGTCATGTGATTTCGGAGCCTGTCGTTGTCATGGATGGTGCGACTTTGAATTCTGATGTCGTTACCTGCATCTATAGTACTTATCTCCATTTACCTGTGTGGTTGGATTGGTTTCCGGTACAATTTATGACCTGTCCTAGATATGATAGTATGTGTTTGTGTGTCTGCTTGATTATGATATTGCCAAGGTTTTTCAATACTCAATAGAGTAGTCGTGCTACATCTTTGCAACATAGTCATTACAATTCATTTGTTCATAGCTGGTACAGAATTATTGCTTTCTATTATTCATTCATTACAACTTTCGGATCTGATTTCCTTTTGTTGAGAAGAATGCTAGAGTTGGTGTGCATCATTCAGTTATTCGTGTGATCATTTCTAGGATTCTATGTTTTCTGAGATGTGTCCTGCGTGATGCAGGATTTGTGTTTCAAATGTCAGTATCCGCCTTTGGTTTTAAGCATTGGACATCCCCGTGGGTTGTCTGGTTATATTGTTGTTTATTCATGTAATTGATGTGATCCTATATTATTCATGCCCTTTTCCCGTAGAGCCATTGTAATGTTGGATGCTGTTGATTTAAATTCACTTGAGTAACTGGACCGAGGCTTTATATGTTTACCTATCATATGATATGATTTAACGCTAGTGTATAAAAGATGATGGGGTGATCAAATTTCATATAGGTCACTCATGGTACAATGTTATGGTTAATGTGAAATTGAAGCGTGAGAATGTTAGGTAAGCTTAGCATGGTTGCACTGTAGTTTCATGAGCAGGACAAAATTTGTTTGTAACACATATGGAATTAGAATAACGGAAGTAATATGTTTGGATGACTAACAATGCAAGTCACAGTGTATTAATAACATATTCATTCCAAATCATTTGTTCATAGCTGGTATAGTATGATTGCTTTCTATTATTCATTCATTACAACTTTCGGATCTGATTTCCTTTTGTTGAGAAGAAAGCTGGAGTTCGTGTGCATCATTCAGTTATTTGTGTGGTCATTTCTAGGATTCTATGTTTTCTGAGATGTGTCCTGCGTGATGCAGGATTTGTGTTTCAAATGTCAGTATCCGCCTTTGGTTTTAAGCATTGGACATCCCCGTGGGTTGTCTGGTTATATTGTTGTCTATTCATGTAATTGATGTGATCCTATATTAGTCATGCCCTTTTCCCTTAGAATCATTGTAATATTGGATGCTTTGATTTAAATTCACTTGTGTAACTGGAGCGAGGCTTTATATGTTCACCTATCATATGGTATGATTGAACGCTAGTGTATAAAGATGATGGGGTGATCAAAGTTCATATAGGTCACTCATGGTACAATGTTATGGTTAATGTGAAATCGAAGCGTGAGAATGTTAGGTAACCTTAGCATGGTTGCACTGTAGTTTCATGCGCAGGGCAAAGTTTGTTTGTAGCACATATGGAATTAGAATAACGGAAGTAGTATGTTTGGATGACTGGCAATAGAAGTCATAATGTATTAGACTATTAGTTGAATCATTATTTGTGTCCTGCTCATGGAAGTTTGAACTGTAGTATACTAATATGCTTATAATCTGTCCTGCGAACTCCCTGTACCATATTTGATTGTGTTAGATATGACATCACGAGGCAGTTTTCTTTGCATTATATATTATATAGTTTAATGCCCTGGAGTTGAAACTTGAAAGCTGATAAATTTGCTATGATTTCTGCTTTTATTCAGCAGTTATGCATTAATACATGCTAGATGGAAGTGACATTATTTTGGTAATTTAATAATTTTCTTCTGAGATCTTCTGTAATATAATTATTGTGTTACATGGGGCATGATAATTAGTTATGTCACATGTGACCCACTTAGTTGAACGGTGTCTTCAAGTTTCATGCACCATGCATACTTACCACGTCTCTTGAGTTAACCGACAGTAAGTACACAGTTTTTGGTGAAGTTGTGATTTTCATCATTACTCTGCTATACCCTATACAACAATTTTTTTCTAATACTTTTGCTACATTTCCTTCTTTTTCTCTTTTTCTTTTCTGTCTTCTTTTACTTTTGTCTGACTTTTCTTGCTGGTACTTGCGACTTTCATTTTTAGCCTACCCCATCTACATTCTCCATCCGAACTTTTATAGTTGATGTTGTTTAGTGCAAATTTGCACTAACCAATGTCAACAATCATATACCGCAGGGAGTATGTGACCTTGTGATAGATGCTAAATATTGAAATTCAAAAGTTAGTAACATCATTGTGTAAAAGTAATGAATCTCACTCTTATTACTTGACAATGCAACAAGACTGAACTCAAATTGACTCGAACTTCAGATTCAGAACTTTGCAGCCCTCTTCGTCTTCCTTAATTTGATGGAACTGGTGTTCAACTTTTGTTTTCAGTGTTGACATTTTTTAGCATGCCTTCTAATTCTACTTTCCTAGTATTGATTAACACTTCATTCGTCTCTGTTGCTCGTTTGCAATTGTTGATTTCCAAATTGTAGTTACTATAGACTTGAATGATCTATTAGAAAAAAATGTATTGATAGCTTGATGCCTTGATCAAAACCTTAGGGGCACATAACATTTTTATAAACTCCAGATTCTCACATAAATTGCTGCATAGAATTGCTGTAGACATCAAAACACTGTAGATCATAGCATGCATGATATTTAGGCATATGCACTTGGTCTAGAATCAAAATAGTTAGCGTTAGGATCAGACAAAGTGGTGATGATAATTTTTGTATGTATTCAGCAGTATTGCAGTAACATGTCATGATGACGTACAAGATCATTCTAGCGTTTTTTAACTCCACTGCTGTTGTAATTTTTAAACCACATTTACTACTTGTGATATCGTGATAACTTGCAAGTTATAACAGCTTGTGACATGTGGTTACTGTTAAACACATGCACATACCGGCATGTTATAAATTCTACTAGTTGTTTTAGAAGATACCATTGCAAGGGTATGTATATGCTGTCATTATTCGTGTTTTATACTCCCTCCGTTCTGAAATAATTGTCGTTTCAGACAACCAAATGAACTAGAAATGAACTAACGAAGGTTGTCCTAACGACAATTAAAACGAAACGGAGGGAGTACAATTCTGTCAAAGTTTTCTAAGAATGGAACCACTACATCACTTGCTGACAAAGACTGACTACTTTGCCAATGTTTGCTTCTTTATTGTTTACATGCACGCGTGCCGACCTGTAACTAGAGTTCGTGGATCTTTTCTTATGTTGTAGCCATTTTTAAGGTTGTGTGCATTGTTGATTTCATGCATATTTGTTCCAGCATGATGTTTATGATGTCTTACCTATATATTGTCGACTAGTCCTGACGTGCATGCAAGAACATGGCGGTCTCTGTTCATTGTAACCAGTGTCTGTTTTGAAATTGGCAATGCCTTTCTTATTTGCCTGTTGTTTCAAGTTTACCTGTTGCACATTCCGTCATTCTGATGAATGGAGGTTCTCAGTTCGTCATTGTGATAAATGGTTGATTAATCCTATAGTTGTCTTGTGTGGTCTCTGTTCACTGTTGGACTACGTAGCCATGTGTGTATTCAGTTTCGTGGATCCTAATGTAAAAGGATGCGATTAATATCTGTTTTGAACTCCAATGCAGTTTGTGCTGCTCAATTTGGTAAAATGATCGTTTCAAGATTTCTTAAGCATGGACTAGAAAAAATCAGATTAGCGCGAGGAAAACCTCGGACGTCATGGCACCGATAAAGCGCGTGCGGCAGCTTATAGAGCTCACGGCGGAGGTCGTGGAGGCGTTGTCCTCGCCGGGGACGTAGTGCTTCCATAGACCATTTCGTTCGATGGTTTGTGTGAGTGCGTAATCCGCTAGGGTAGCAAAGCCCAATCAACAACAGGGCCGAGCCGGCGGAAACCGGAGTTACGTACGAAACTCTAAAGTGAGGTCGAGGTCGTGTAGGCTGACGAAATACAACAATAAGACACTTGTGAAAAGACATGACTTCAACCTTAAAACATTAGACACGAGATGAAAAAAAAAACAGAATTGACAATTAAACATTTAAACTACTAATTTTGAAATAAATAAGTATTAAAGGATAAAGAATAAAATTATAAGAACATGCAGTGTGCAGGAGCCGACCAGGCAACCAGGGGACTAGCCGTGCGCTCCTGTGTTTGCACCCTATCCTGCCATCCTGGCTTTGTTCCTGCTCCTGTCGAGTTGGTATCACGACCCTGACGATCCTTGAGTTTGAGTGCAACCAGGCGATGACACGAGATGAGCAGGCGTAACGATGAGGCGGTTCAGGACCCCGAACGGGGAATCCGGCGGTTCGAGAGTAGAGACTTTTGACCTGCCTTTGACCAAGGGTTGTTGTTGAGCAGAGATAAAAAAAAAAATAAGGGCCCCTACACTCTCACACGGACGCCCGGCCTGATCAACTGCACCGGGAATTTCGCTTCGGGTATTCGGACTAGCCGGTATTTCAGTTCAGGTATTTTAGTATTTTTTTAAATTTCGAATTTCTAAAAAGCACTATCTGAAATATTGTAAAAATATTAGCTACTCAGAAATTTTGGATAACTAAATTTTGATTCGGTCTTAATCGAAATACCAGAGTTATACATTGTACTTATCTCATGCTCTCGACAATTTGCACAAGTTAAATATCATTCATGAACTTAATCTCATGAGCTAATAAATTATATGTTTACTAATGATGAATCACGAATAAAAATGTTCGATACAACGACTTCATACGTCACGACTCACAAATAAAATATCAAAATTTGAATTGTCCATAGCTTGTAGACCATAATTTAACTTGATATTTGATAGATCGATTGTTGTTCGGTATCTAGGTACCCGAGGTTTGTACCTGAATCGTAAATTATTTATTAGTTATTTAGATTTTTTATTGGAATAGGAACATAATACCTAATTTTTTTTCAGTTACCGTCCCAATTTTTTTTCAGTTTTTCAATCCCGGTTTTTATGCCAAGCCTACCAAAACGCTAGGATGTGAATAATATCTCCTTGAATTTTGAATCCAAGTTATGACATTAATATCTTTATTTTGGAATACATTAAAAAGCAAAGTGCTATAAGTAAGATACATGCATATGATTTTGGTAGCAGTTAAACGCGCTAAAAATACAGCTAGAAATATTGCAGGAAGGCCGGTGGCTTAATATGCCATGTGGCGGAAGTACAAGAAGATGGAGATAATTAATGGCACAAATAAATTGTTCCATGAGAATGATTGGATTTCTAAGTTTCATAATGCTTCACATGAATATGTTTCCCATGCTATTCGATGGTTTTAAAATTCCCAGTTCAGTCCTTAAACAAGCAACGCGGTATACTGGTACCAGTACTCCTCCTTACAAAATGGTCAAACATTTACAAGAGATAATGATTTTCAAAGCAGGAAAATAAGACCAGTGATGACGCCAATCTAATCCACTGGTTCATGGTGTCGAACACAAAAGAAATATTAAATTCTTGTCCAGTGGCTCTCGTGATCAGATTTCCTCTTAGCGTGTTATGATGCACGGATATAATTCGTAATCTATAAAATCTAAAGCCTATTAGTTACGCATCCTGAGGTCTTAAACAAAAATAGTAAAATAATGCTTATGTGAAACACGCACAAACGGTGCGTATACCATACTACGATCAGGAGTTCAGGAACCATATATGTGGATATTAGCACACACAACTTTTATCAGTCGTTGATTATCAATGAACAAAGGCACGAATGATAATTAAAAGTATATGACGATTTTTTTGGCTTAACACCGTCCATGATGCTCTTTTTTTTTGCAAAATAGTTTCCATATGTCTATCAGATTATTCCTCACTTTTTTGGTCGAAGTTTACTATATAGTTCAACTCAACTCGAAGTCTCTTTGAAAAAGCTTGATATATGCGAGTTTAACGTTTCATTGCTGCAGAAAACCCCATCTTTGTTAAAGCTTTCACCAAGTCGAACAAGAGTTAGCTCGATCCATGTTACATCAATATAATGGCCTGGAGACACGCCAGAGATAGAACAAGGCTCTAGCTCTACTAGCTAGTTCCTATAGTTACTAAATCAAACCTTACACGGCCTTATTTCGAATAGGAAACTAACGGTACATATCATATTCCTTAAGTTTTCACTCGCACTGAGTGAGATCTAACTCCAGTACACACGAATACGATCGAGCATGACTAGATCCAGGGGTTCAGTATACGAAGCTCGATCGATCGGCAACTAGCTCAGTCGTACATGTAGACGTCCTCGGAGGAGGAGCTGTCTTCTTCCCCCTGGAGCCAAACCTTAAAGGAGGGGGATGACGCCCCCGAAGTGTCTTCGGACAGCCCCATGAAATCCAGCTCCACGGGGGGGCTGCTGCCCAAGCGGTACGGCGCCCAGAAGGCGTGGTTCGGTTCAAGTGGAACCATCTGTATCCTGTCACCGACGCCTGCGGCCGGACTGGGTGGTGGCGTCGGCGGGGGCCACAGAGGCGGAGCAGGACGTCCGCCGAAGCGAGCGGGCGCCATCGGCATCGGCATCTGGAGTGGTGCCGCCATCGTCGGCATCTGGAATGGTGGCGCCATCGTCGTCGGCATCTGTAGTGGTGGCGCCATCGGCATCTGCAGTGGTGGCGCCATCGGCATGTGTAGCGGTGGCGCCAGCGCGCGAAATGCCGGAGGCGGTCCCTGCGGCAGCTGGAAGAAGTTGGCTGATGGCACCACGGGCTGCGCCGGTGCCATAGCCGCCGGATCGAGGAAGAACGTGCCGTTAAACATCGCTCCAGATGCAGGCACGCGCCCCGCCAGGTACTGGTCCTTCCAGGAGGCCATGTCGTCGGCGGCGTCTGTACCTAAAAAAGAGAAGTTTTCAAGAAAGCTGCCCTACGAGGTCGCGCCTGGTGGTCAGGGATCCGCGGGAAGACGAGACAGAAAGCTGGCCGATCGATGGCGCAGTGCGCTGGGGGTGTTTGCAGGGAGCTGTGGACTGTGGTTCCAAGGCGAGGAGACTTGAAGGACAATGGTCTCGTCGAGGTCGAACTGTAATAAATAGTGTCATACGGAGTAGCAACCACCGTTGGATGCATCATGCTGCACGACATGCACCGTTCAAAAATAGTCGGGCAGCAGTTAATTTATGCTAGTCTAGGAATGCCACTAATTATTGCTTCCAAAAATGGCTTAACGCGGATCGGCACGCGTCGCGCCGCCGCACTTCATCCAGTCCATGAAGCAACAAAATCTCCCCGTCTAGCTCGACTGAAAGTGTACTATACACTCATTTGGTTTTCAATTGTTGACGTTAATTAAAAACTTATAGACGACGTTTTAAGACCTTATGTAGGATAATGCGCACACTTGATAACCTATTTAGTCTACTAACAGAAGTTGCGATATAGCATCTCGTGTACACATGTAGATTTATTATGAAAACTTCATGATATTATTTGAAGTGCATACTCGTACCCGTACGTTGCGGATCTATTTTGAAAACCGCTTTTCCGCATTATGTTGCACATGCTCATAATTGTGTGTGGGTTAGTAGCAGAAGTTCAAGCAAAACATATCGTGTGCACGTGTAAATCTATTAATAAAAATGCTAACGGAAGTTGTGATATAGCATATTATGTACACGTGTAGATTATTATGACGAAAAAACATTTCATGATATTATTCGAAGTGCATGCTTGTAATTGTGCGTTGCACATATATTATGAAAACCATTTATTCTCGTCATGTTGTACATGCGCAAAATTGTATGTCGCTTAGTAGCAGAAGTTACGACACAACATATTGTGTACACGTGTGGATCTATTAATAAAAAATAATTACAAACGGAAGTTACGATATAGCAAATTGTGTACACGTGTAGATTATTATGAAAAAAATCATTTCATGATATTATTCGAAGTGCATGCTTGTAATTGTGCGTTGTAGATATATTTTGAAAACCATTTATTCGCGTCATGTTGCACATGCGCAAAATTGTGTGTGGCTTAGTAGCAGAAGTTACGACATAGCATATTGTGTACGCGTGTGGATCTATTAATAAAAAATGATTACTAACGGAAGTTACGATATAGCATATTGTGTACACGTGGAGATTATTATAAAAAACCGTTTCATGATATAATTTGAAGTGCATGCTTGTAATTCTGTGTTGCATATATATTTTGGAAATCATTTATTCGCGTCATGTTGCACATGTGCAAAATTGTGTGTGGCTTAGTGGCCGAAGTTACGACATAACATATCATGTACACGTGTGGATCTATTAATAAAAAATGACTACTGACGGAAGTTGTGATATAACATCTTCTGTACACGAGTAGATTTATTATGAAAAGCCGTTTCATGATATTATTCGAAGTGCATGCTCATAATTGTGTGTTGCTGATATATTCTGAAAACTATTTATTCGCGTTATGCTGCACATGCTCAAAATTGTGTGTGGCTTAGTAGCAGAAGTTACGACATAGCATATCGTGTACACATGTAGATCTATTATTAAAAAAGTGATTACTAACCGAAGTTGTGATATAGCATCTTGTGTACACGTGTATATCCATTATGAAAACTATTTGATGATGTTCGAAATGCATGCTCGTAATTTTCCGTTGACGATATATTTTGGAAATCATTTATTTCGCGTTATGTTGCACATGCTCAAAATTGTGTGTACCTCAGTAGCAGAAGCTACGACATAGCGCATATTGTGTACACGTGTAGATCTATTAATAAAAAATGATTACTAACAAAAGTTGTGATATAGCATCTTGTGTACACGTGTAGATTTATTTATGAAAACTGTTTCATGATATTATTCGAAATGCATGCTCGTAATTGTGCGTTGATATATATTTTGAAAATAATTTATTCGTGTTATGTCAAATGCTCAAAATTGGGTGTGGCTTAGTAGCAGAAGTTTCGCGTGCAGATCTCTACTACTTGGGCTTACCATGGGCTTGGATAGTTGGGCTTATTGTCTACATAGATAATTTGGCAGGGCTGACTTTGGGCTTTGATATCTAAGCAGGGCTTACTGTGGGCTTGGCTATCCGGGACAGGGCTTACTGTGGGCTTAGATAGTTGGGGTTAGCACGTTTCGATTGTCCACTCAGAATTTCCATCATGCACTATGGGCTTGGATAGTTGTGCGCAAGGCTTTTCTCTTTTTGAGAAAAAAAAAAACATGCTCGTTTTGTGGTTCGTTTCGTAGGTCCAGTGGACAGTTATTCTGGACTGACGCATAGCACAACGTCTTATCTTAGAAGGCCCAATAGCATTGAATGCCCAGATCCAAGCATCGGGCCAATCTGGACCATTACTTACAGGCCTAGTTCTATATCGCCAGGCTTAAAAGCATGGCCCGCTACAGCTACAGGCTCTACTCGGGTCCGACGTTCAGAGCAGAGCAGCCGCTCCTTTCTCTACTTTTCGCAAACAAACGAGCTCCGTTCTCAGTACTGTCGACAGTATCAGCGAAAATGTAAGTCGAGCTAACTCCTCAAGAGACGTCAGCTCGTGATGCGATCTCAGACAGACGTCAGCTACTACGCTTAGTTTCTTCGGACGATACGGAAGGTGTCCCTGTTACGCCGTACCGATGCTCCGTTCAGCTGCCTGCTGCGTTGCAGTTGCAGCGGAGACCTGTGCGAATTAAGTGCGCTTGATTTATAGTACGTCTTCATGGTACCTGCACCACGGTTACATATCTCTGTCATGACGACGACTTCATGGTACCTTGCCCTTGCTCCGGAGCCGGTTTCCGCGAGGGCGGCCAAGGCTCCGTGGCGGAAAAATCCTTTTTTTATGCCTCCAAGGCTAGCCCGACGTTCGGTTACCGATACGACGTTCAGTGACGGGTCTCTCTCGTGCTCTAGCCGGCCATGTGTCGTTCCCAGGTACAGTATCTATTGTGGCCTGGACCCTGGAGTCGCTGTCCTACCTGCTGTAGCGGAGAGCACGGCTTGTACTGTTCGATCGGGGCCTCCTACGCCTGTACTCCTTGTACAAGCCGCAGGTACGTGGCGCTGTAGCGGAGAGGACTGATGGCGCCAGCCGGTGATGTTGAGATGAGCGGTCCAGCCGATTTTCCGTATGTTTGGGGCGATTTTTCTTTAGGGAAGAGGTAGACGGGCCATGCTCGAGTGTCATGGTTCTCGTGTCGACACGGACACGGGCATCTTACGGAACGGACAGCACCAGCTGATTGAAACTTTGCATCAATTCGCGGCTGCCCAGAAGTACGGTCGTGTGGTCATGTGTAGCTTCCTTCCGTCCGTAAGCAGCTCTCGAGCATAATGCTAGTCCTGCCAAGCATGGATGGATTCCCTTGGTCACTCACTGGTGTAGAGATCAGTTCCTTTCATGCTGTTGTACCACACAAGCTAGCACCGGACCACGGCATGGCGCAAGTGGGCGAGCAGAGACAAAGCAGAGCATCCCACACAACGCGAAAAGCAAGCGTGATGTTGCTTTTCTTGCCACGTATTTTGCGTGGATGAGTTTTCCTTTCGGTGAAGCCAGACGGGGCATTTTTGGCCGAGAAACATAGCAAGCGAGCATATTAACAGAAACGAGCAACGCGACACGCAAATCGTGTGAAAGCAGGTGACCAAGTACCCAAAAAAGAGTTTGCAGTTCGACGCAGTTATTCCGCCATAAGCACCAGATCGGTCCATGGTTTACAACAATACGCGAGGGGACGGAGAGATGACACACGACGCAATGCATGGACAGAACCACACGACACGCGCGGCCACGCACGGCATGGCCACGGAACGGACGCCAACGAACAAAAACAACTCAGACTGACATACGCATACACGCTACACTGACGAATCCTCCTAGTTGTGCTTCATGGCAACTCGTAGCAATTACCGTCTTCTCTGCTGCTGTGCCCAAATGCTCTCTCCTGTCTACAGACTGATGACTAACCATAGATAGGTGAATGGAGTCCTGGTGGTAAGGCGATTACCATATTCTCTTCCTGATTTCTCCTCCCATTCGTCCTGCAGTAAAGTAATCGATCGTCTCTGCTGCTCTAGCTGCAGCAGCTAGAACTTATTGTTGTACCAGAAGACGCCCTTGCGGTCCTCGGGCTCGACGTAGATGCACTCCTTGGCCTCGCGCCACGTCGCCTTGGCCACGGGCGTGGGGTCGAACTGGTAGTAGTCGCCGAGGATGGGCCGGATCGCCTTGGTCGCCTCCATGGCGTGGTAGTGCGGCATGGTGGAGAAGAGGTGGTGCGCCACGTGCGTGTCCGTGATGTTGTGGAACACCTTGTTGAGGACGCCGTAGTCGCGGTCCATGGTGGCCAGCGCCCCGCGCAGCCAGTCCCACTCGCTCGAGTCGTAGTGGGGCAGCGCCGGGTGGGTGTGCTGCAGGTAGGTGATGAGCACCAGCCACGCGTTCACGATCAGCAGCGGCACGGCGTACACGCGCACCACCCACCAGAACCCGAACGCCGCCGCGAGCTTGTACAGCGCCAACGACACGGCCACGACGCCCACGTCCGAGACGAAGATCTGCGCGCGCTCCCTGTCGTTGTAGATGGGGCCGTACGGGTCGTAGTGGCAGGCGAAGCGCGGGTACGGCCGGCCCGAGGCGTTGCACGCCAGGTACAGCGGCCACCCGAGGGTGAGCTGCACCACGATGTGCACCAGCCGGCCGACGGGGTTGTTGTACACGTGCGGGGTGTACCACGGCAGCGACTCCTTCTGCTTCGGGACGAACACCTCGTCGCGCTCCAGGGACCCGGTGTTGGAGTGGTGGCGCCGGTGGCTGTACTTCCACGAGAAGTAAGGCACCAGCAGCGACGAGTGCAGCACCAGGCCCACGGCGTCGTCGAGGAGCTGGTAGTCCGAGAAGGCGTGGTGGCCGCACTCGTGCGCGATCACCCACACGCCGGTGAGCACGCAGCCCTGGGCAACCCAGTAGAGCGGCCAGGCGGCGAACTGGAGCGCGCTCGGGAGGGCGGGGATGCCGACCAGCGCGAAGAACAGGAGCGCCGAGACAATCACGAGGTCATGAACCACGTACGAGAAGGACTTGATCACCGAGCGCTCGAAGCAGTGCGGCGGGATGGCCTTCTTGATCTGCCCCAGCGTGAACGGGGGCTTGTCCACTGGTGCGCGCTGCACGGCCGCGCGCCCACCGGTGCGGCCGAGCAGCTCCTGCTTCTCCCGCTCCTTCTCCGTCATCCTGCCGCCGGCACCCATTTTGCTGGTGACAACAAACACAAACACGATTAGTCAAACACAAGTTCACGCACTTGGGGACAACTCAAGGAAAACACAAACACAAGCATTTATTTTTTACAGTGCAGGAGAGAAGCATCCACGCAAGAAACAAAGCACGGCACGACGGGGGTCTACGCCACTAAGGTGGCGGGTGCCGTGCAGTGCGAGATGCGATCCACCACTTTTCCTAGCCAAAAATAAAAATATTCGGATATGACACAGCGAGCTGGGATCGCGGCATGTGCGAGCCTAATGGCATCTGCGACATTCAGATTCGCTTTCCAGCTGAGTTGAGTGCGCCCATCGTAAGTTCACATGCTTTGCTTCAGATCTGACTAACATATGCTTCTGAATCACCTCACAAACTAATCAATCGCAAAAAAAAAATGTTCAGAGGCTCACGATGGCAAACGAAGGTGACCTAGTAAATAAATAAATAATTAGAGAGTAGTAGGTGTATAGGCCTTGTCACCTGTGATGTTTACGTGGTAATATACAATTCCCTCGCGAAAAATGTGATGTGCTTATTATTGGATGGCTTGCTTTGTCAATGGAGTTGACAAATTAGGAGTATTTCGGAGCCTATGAATAAGCAGACTGCAGAGATGAAATGCAGCAAAAGCGTGTGCAGAAGTATTTCATCGCAAGTTGGGAGGAAAAATCCGGGCCATATCTGATAGATCAGGCCACAAAGTCCTACCACAAGCATTGGACGGTCAAATATAACCTATCCCATGACTATCCGAAGAAAAATAAGAGTGGCCGGTTCTGGAGGGCAGCTAAAAAGTATGAACACATTTCACTTTGTGCAGAAGCCTACCAATCAGAGTTCAGATATACTCTCTCCTTTCTCAAAAGACTATCACATTTAGTTCATTTTTTGAGCTAAAAGTGACAATCTATCTTTTGATAAAGGAGGAAGTCGGTTGAGAGCACTTCCTCACTCAATGTTATTGAACTTAACAGCGATAGGGGGTAAGGAATAGTGCTAAATCTAAGAATAATCGTTTCTGTGCAGGAACCTAAAGGGATGTGTTCCCCTTTTGTTTTCTTTTCTTTTGGTTTTGTTTTGTTCCCCGGTTTGGCAGTCTGTGGTAACTAAAAGCTTCATCAATTTTAGGTGATGCCAAAGCCAAACAATAGCTCCACAAGGTGAGCTTGGGATGCTGTTTCCCTTGGTTCAAACGGCACGAGCATGCCGTCTCCCAGGGCCGACCATACAGTCCAAATGAAGACATATCAGATCCACGGATGGAGACGATCCGCAGCGATCCGAAACATTAATTATGCTAAGACCACTATACCCGATGATTAGGATTTCTAACTCCGCGATTGGACAGCAAGAGCGCACGTGCGACCACCATGGCCGCCTCCTAGCATAGCAAGAGCATTTTGCCAGTGCAAATCCAAGCAGAGGCGATGGACCGGTCACCAGCAGCCGGGCCCATGCAGCTGTAGTTGCAGTTCACAGAATCTCGCCGCACCAGATCCGCTGATCCACGCTTTCGGACACTTGTCCGTGTCCAGGTAAGGTGGAGCATCTACCGCTGGAAATGACAGGGATAATTTCTTTTGGGCAGTGAAAAGGCAGGGATAAATCGGTGAACTGGGTCACGCATGAAACATCCCCCGTGGTATGGGCCTGAAATTCAGCGTCACCCCGGCCAGCTTTGCAGGGCGGTGACCCCTGCTCACTGCACACTGCGCAGACACGCACAAGTGGCCTACTGACGCTAGGCCTGCACGCGGGCACGCAGCACTAGAACGACGCGCATGTAGGTCATTTTCTCCCGTTCCAGTTTTGGCCCTACATAGCAAGGAAGAGACAATGGCCGCCGTCCCAATGCATCGAACGGAATCCCGGACGGTGGCGCGTCGTTAATCACGATGCCCCCTTTCTAGGTCAAGCAGCCCCGTACGAGCAGCCGCCGGCGGTGGCGGCGCCAGACCACGACTGATGCCCGTTTGGCAGGGCTCCTCACGGCCGGCGGTGGGCGGTGGCCGAGCACGAGTGAGGCCCGTTTGGCATGGCAAACAACTTGCTTCATCACTGATCAGGACAAAAGGTCTGTCATCGTGTCCAGTCATCGCCATCTCCACGCTTAGCTCAGCGAAAAACAGAGGAGTTGACCATGAATCAAATGCAGAGAAGGCGTCTGGTGGTGCAACCAAGCCTAACATGGAGGAGACCTGAGCTCCTAAAAAGAAGCCGAAAGAAAGAGGCGGCCTCTGTGACTAAAATGATGAAAATGTCCCAGCTTTTTCATCATGACTAACGGGAACGGCGGAAAGTTTGTGGCGAAAGGTGGAATGTCACTCGCTGAATCGCGTCATGGCGGACACCGAAATATCTGAATAGCGCCACTCGCTGAATCCTACAGATCTAGTTAAAAAATAAATGGAAACAAAAAAGGGAGCGAACATGTTGCGATTCGTATGGGATTGGCAAACAGCAGGAAGCCCTCCTGGGTGCCCGGCGGTGAGATCGACGTCGACCCCCCGACAGGAGGTGGGACGGCGAAATCGTCCGCTGGACAGAACTAGCCCCGTTTTTTTCCCGGCTCCACATCCCCGTCATTTCCCCCAAACCGGACACCGCGGATCGACGCCGAACTAGCCCCGCCGGCGCGACGGCGAGATCGGCCGCCGTATGGATGTCGGGTGACGATCCCAGGAGGGCGGCAAACTGCCAGACATGAAGTCCGGAACCGCAACGCACCCGACATATTGCCCCAACCAGACTCCCACTACTGACAATAAACTGATTCCGCACCAATCCACAACGCATCCAAAACAATCTATGAAACATTGAATGAAACGGTAAAAGAATTCAGAAAAGATGGGTAATGCCGGCACCTGAGACTGGGAAAGACCGCAAGACTGAGTCCGGGATCGGGCGGACACCGTACTCTCTCCCCTCTGCCTCGTCTCTCCGGGAGAGGAACGAGTGGTGGAGGTGTATGCGCCGGGAGGAGGCAGGAATAGGAGGGAGCTTGGCCGCCTCCGTATCCGCCGGGGTCGAGGCCCTATTTAAAACCGGCAGTCCACCTCGCCACGGTGCCCGCAGCCTCCCTGGCGAGAGGGCCCGGAGTGCCAGGTGGAACGCGCTACCCACGTCGTCCACTGGGAATCCGGCCCCGTACACGTGTAGCCCTCTGTTTCGCTCATTCGGGGAAGGCGTGACCCAGATTGCGCGTCGCTGTCCGTCCGTTGCTTGCATCCGACGGACGGGGGCGCGTTCAAAAATCGGCACGAAATACTCCGCCATTTTTTTTATTATTGAATTCTCTCGTGAAATCACGGTGTATATTTGCACTCTGATGGGTCCATTTTAAATAGGATTTACTACTAAACCCATCGATAACTTTTTTCTCTTTGGCTCAAAGATAACTGACATTAGCTAGAGAACTTTTGACCATTGACTACTCCAATCATAACCGGGGTTCTGAAAGAGTTCCCTCTGACATTAGCTATAGAACGTTTGAGTTGTGACCATTGACTATTCCAAGCATCGCCGAGGTTAGGTGCGGATATTTTGCATCCACCCGTCAACTCAATGTGTATAATAAATAGTTCCATCGAACTAGATATGGTTGGTTTACTTGTATGCACCCGGATACGTGCATCGACCCATATCTCTCGAGCAAAAGATAGTATGGTTGCCATATTTGTAGTCTGTGCTACTCACGAACGCAACCTAAAGGCTTTGAAAAGATGGCGGTCATCGCAAGCCCCGGACGGCATGTTGAAAACTGGATCACGCCCATCAGATCCACATCCACTGATGACCACGCTCGCGGGACCGATAGTGGAATCAGATCAGCAGAGGTCGGCATCCTCGCTCGTCGACCGGCCCTCGAGTTATCCGCCAGGTTGTGCGTTTCACCGCGCCAAAAGCTAAGCCGAATCATCCCGCGGATCCGTCAAATTCATGCTTAACCTGATCGGGACCCCCTCTGATCGAAACAGCGTGTTAATTAACTACAAGTAGAATATGCTGCGTGAGATGCACATGGATGCGTCGTGATTTGACTTGGGCAATTTCCTAGGCAAGAACCCCATACATGCATGGTGGACGTATTATATTTTGGAGCGAGACAAAAGCTCGCCGAGTTTTATTAATACCCTCTGTCTGTCCCGTTTCAGCCATAGTATTCGCTGTGCGCATGTGAAACCCAGATGCAATATGCTACTACTATAGTAACACTACTGCAACACCACGCGTATACGGTATATATACCTCGCCACTGTGTACACACAACCCTGTTAATCGACTACTTGTATTACAGAGACGCAACAACGTCGAGCTGCTGCAAGTGTATATGGGTGCAGAGATTCTTGTCTGGAGCAGCTTCGCGTGCACTTTTTGGCTTGTCTTGCATGTGATTATTGCAGGGGGTAACATTCGTTCAACAATCTCGCAACACCGGGTGCCGTACCCACAGTGTTGATCGGCCGAAACAGGCAGCGAGGCTTGGCATCTTACTGCCCGTGAGTATAGAGGATCAAAGCGTTCATGCATGTGTGATCTGCAGGAAGATGTCTGGAGTCATAGCCCGTGTTGGGTTAGGTCGTGGACTGATCGTCAGGTTTCTACAGTCGCAACTGGCCGGTTGGAAAATTACGCGCGAAATGGTACTGAATTTGGCACTGATCGATGGAGGCAGGTGTTAAGATGCCTGAGAGGGCTGGGTAGAGTGCAGATTCCAATAAGCGACCTAATTCGGAAGGTCGTGTTGGAATTTCTTCGGGGGTTTGCTACGCGTTTTTCAACCTACGCATGCATCGATCGTCAACGCAGACAGAGCATGCAGTAGCACGAGGTTAGTGAAGAACTACACGTGCTTTGACCGATCGATGCTGCATGTGAGACGTGATCCTGACTGCTTTCTCTTTTTATCACAGGCAACTTGATCGTTGATTCTCCCTTTGCTTGTTTCAGTGCTTTGCGTAGAACTGAGTGCTGACTACTTCGCTGTTTCTGCTCATGTTTTACTTTTGTTTCGGCCAAGCTTCCAGTGCTGAAAAATGCTGTCAGGGGGTCCATTTCGCAGATGACGTACTAAAGGATTCTGCAATCTGCGTAGCTATCAGATTTCTTGACGTGTCACGTAGTCTGAAGAAATCAGTTATAGCAGGAGTAGTACGTGTCGATGTAGTTCAGCGATACGTACGGTCGGCTTCACGAATGCTCGGAGGTCGTTTCTTGCGGCCAAGGAACCAGAGGTCGACATAAAGTTTCGTTCCGTTGAACTAAAGGCAAGAAAGAACCACATGTGGCGGAGATACACGCTCGTATGATTCTTCCCACAAGCAATGTCCGACAGTTGCGACGTCAAACCCAACTGAGACCACCAAATGGCGAGCGATACCGCAATGGTCCAACACATCTCATAAAGAGATATGGTACTGTACTTTCTGGTTTTATGTAAACGTTTTTTTATTTGGATTGTGCATCTATTAGCGCGATATTCCCTTTGGGAGCATATTGACATGCATGTTCCGTGTCATGAATAATTTGAATACGGTGTACCGATACGGCTTCCCCTGCCATGGTCCCAAACATCTGGCCTTAGCTTTGTTGGCAACAGAAAATATTTAGCATGCTTCGTTTCGTCACGGACGAAGCATACGCCGGTGATCCAAATGCGTCAGCAACATCAATCGTCATATACAGACCCGCACTTCGACAACGGGTTTCAAGACGCGACAAAAAGGCAAGAGAAAAAACTTACTGTACTACTGAAACTGACCGGTACTGAAACTAAACAGCGAGCAGCAGCCAGCAGGAGAGCGAGAGTTCAGGTCACGACTAGCTTGGCGAGCAGCACGAGAGAGCTCGGTGCTGGCACCTCGCTGAAAGAACTGACAAGTGGCGAGCATGCTCTGTCCGTGTCACCAACAGCCGCACCGCGTGCGCTCGACAGCCAAGAAGAAGCGGCATGCAGCGCGCGTCCGTGGTGGTGCTCCGTGCCGCAGAGCGCAGGCCGCGCACGGGCTCCCGGTTCCAGGAAATTGTGCCGAGCGGCGATGAACTGGTGGATGCGCTCGCGCCACGGCGCGTGTAACGTGCCGGCGCCCGGCAGGGTATACGTATACCCCCTCAAGCGCCGCCGTCGCGAGCGATGTGGCACCAGCGGCAACTCGGCCGGTTCTTCATACTTCAGTTCCCTTCGACCGTTGTCCATGCGCGCGTGAAACGTGCCGGGTAGGCAAGAACTAGTGTAACATGCATTGCAGTAGCTGCATTCGAGTCGAGATGAGCATCAGATCGGTAGATCCTACGTTTATCTGTTTCTGTCGGATTTTGGGTCGAAAAAAAAAATCAGAGGTCGAATGGTCAACCACAACACATTGTCCATCGTAAGTTTTATTTTTATAGATATAATATATCCCAATATAAGTATCATATTACTGGACACTGGTTGTACTTGTAAACAGATGGTTATTGGTAACCAAGGACATCAAACAGCACCATTGCCCACGAGCCGGTTCTTGTCATTATTTCCACTACGGGCCGGCCCAAAGCCAGCCCGGCACATAGTTATGAGGCCCAGGCTTGGTGACTAAACTTGCGCCGGGACACTACTGTCGTTGCCGCTGGCGAGCTTGATGCCCTTGTACCACATCGCGCAGGCGACGTAAACGGCAAGGTCGACGAGAGAGAGCGCCGCGAGGAGGAAGTAGAACCTGTCGAGGTGGCCGGAGTTGAGGTTTCCGGGGATCCAACCGGGCCTCTTGTCCTTGTCGGTGAGGCTGGTCACCACGCTCACCAGCATGATGCTTACGTAGTTGCCCAGCGAGATGGACGCCATGCAGAGTGAGCTGCCGAAGCTCTTGACACCGTCCGGCGCCTGCCCGTTGAAGAATTCAAGCTGCCCGACGTACATGAACACCTCCGAGGCCCCGATCAGCGCGTACTGCGGCACCTGCCACAGCACGCTCATGGAGCTCGGCTGGTCCGGGGCCTCCACGCGCCTGAGACGCCCGGCCTCAACTGTTCCGGCCACCACCATGGCCGCCATTCCGATCACGAGTCCAACGCCCATGCGCTGTAGCTCGGTCAGACCCTGCGGGTTGCCAGACAGACGCGCCATGACCGGCACCAGTATCCGCCGGTAGATGGCGATGAAGGCCAGCACGCTGAGGATGTCGAACAGCGACATGCTCGCGGCGGGGATGTGGAACGACCCAATGTTGGTGTTCATGGTGGCGCCCTGCTCCACGAACAGCGAGGCCATCTGGGTGAACACCACCGAGTACACGATGGTGCACAGCCAGATGGGCAGCATCTTCAGGATGCACTTCACCTCCTCCACCTGCGTCACCGTGCACAGCCTCCACGAGTTCTTCATGTTCTCCTCCGGCGCTCCGTAGTCCTCCTCGGTGAGCGTCGCAGCCTTGTCGAGAAATCTGAGCCCGTCGCTATGAAATATCTTGCGTATACCTGTTATATTGGAGTCATCTCCATCCACCTCGTGGAGGAGCTCGCCGCTGGGCACCTTGGCGTGCCACTTGCGGAACGCGGCGACGAACACCTGCGCGATACGCGTCAGCGGGTTGCCGCTCGGCCTGAAGTGCCGGTAGCTGGGCGTGCCGAGCAAGAAGAGCAGGAGAGCCAGCGCTGCGGCAGCTGCCGACACCCAGAACCCCATGACCCATCGTCCCAAGTCCTCGTAGTACACCAGAACCGTGTTGGAGAAGATTGAGCCCACATTGAGCGCCAGATAGAAGTAGCTGAAGAAGGCGACCTTGGAGCGCGCCTCCTCGGGATCGGTCTCGTCGAACTGGTCCGAGCCGAACGTCGCGATGGAAGGCTGGTACCCTCCGTTGCCGAACGCGATCATGTAGGTGGATAGGTAGAAGAGGGCGAGACCTGCCGTCGATGGCTCGTTGCAGAGCGCATAAGCGGCGCCACAGCCGGAGGGCTTCACCAGCAAGAACCGCGACGCAAGCGACAGGATGACCAGGCCCTGGTCAAGAACAAACACAATGAAGCAATTAGGTCAGTGTGAAGGAAACCTGGAGTGAGGCGATTGATCGTTTAGTATCAGGGTCTGAGTATGATCATACCGTCACGTAGATAATCTGAAAGACGGCGCATGTCATGTATCGGCCCCAGTAGGAGTCGCTGACGAACGCGCCGAGGAGCGAGAAGATGTAGACGGTGCCGGTCCACTTGCTGATGTTGTTGGCCGCCTCGGCGTTTCCCTGGTGGAGAACCCGCCGCAGGAACACCACGAGATTCACCCCGACGCCGAAGAAGGCGCATGTCACGAGCCCGTAGTTAACTTGCATCAAAAACAGGTATGAATCCGTCAGTCCCAAATTCTCAATCCAATCTTCAGTGATTCCTTTAGGACATAATCAAGCAGATCCACGGGCTTATATATCAGGTATTAAAACCATATGTCACAGTCACAGCAAAGCTGTCAGTTTCAGAAAATACTGAGTAAATGGAATACAGGCCAAAACGTTCTCGAAAAGAATCTTAGTGGGAAACCTGAATAAACTGCTTTCCACTGGCGGTCTGGTGGCGCAGCCCAGCTCCTCACTTCGGAGTTTTGGCCAGATTATTCAACTGAATAGGTATTCTCGTTGAAAGTCCAGTTTGTGGTCTGACTCTGAACTGCACAGGTGGGAGACTCGTACGTACAAAAGAAAAGGCTCACGGTGATGAATTGTACTGTTCATTCGATGTTTCACTTTCCAGGTTACTTTACCAAATTAAATCTATGAATAAACATAAATAAATAAAAACACTATTCGATCTTACTGGGTGAAGAAAACCATTTTTCTCTAGTACAGTAGTACTCGTTTATTCTGTTTGACAAACAAGTGCTCTGAATTTGAACGAGAAGACCAAGGTGAAGCATGAATTCTACCTAGCAACAGGATAGCAATTTTCCATCCCCCAGTTTTTGCTTTGATAGCTGGGTTTCCTCGTCTGTCCATTGATCCATCTTCTGTGATGGGAGATAGCATTTTCGAGTCGACAGTGGTTGTATCCATCACCTCTGTTTAGTGGATTCTCTGAATCTTTAGCTTCACACTGCTTACAGAAAATAAACCAGACCTTTAGTAACAAGAAATTTCAGTCACGTTATCTTTTCAACGTATTGTCATGTTTGAGCGTGCAATACTACCTCTTCGTTGATAAGCCTTTAGGCCCTCCGGTGCGTGAGCGCTGCTCCGGCGACGGGCACGACAGGTACGTGAGCAACAAGACGACCACCGGAGCCAGAACCTCTGCCTCCAGCACCACCAGGACTACGGCGCAGGTCACGCCTCTAGGCATTTACCGGAACAAAGCGGCACCAGCTAATGGCCGCGGCCGGCGACACCACGCGCGTGCTTAGCGGTCTCTCCCTCGCGCCCAACTAAGCAACAGCGGGTATGTGTGCGGCGGTGGTGGCCGGCGATCGACGACCTCCTTCTGCACCGGCTGCAATACGGACGGCGAGGAGTGGAGCAGAGATAGGTAGAGCCTGATAAGTGCGTGCTCTCGGGTGCGGCCGCGGGCCGTGTATTTATGGACGTACGCCGGCTGGCCGCGGGCGGGGGGCAGTCACTGTTCTGTTGCGTCGCGACGGAGCAGTGTTGCAGGCAGTTTTCGTTTTCTCCTGCGCGGAAAGCGAGCCGACACAGGTGGCACCGTGCATGGGACGAGGGCCAGCTGCTTTTTTTTTTCCTGACCGCTTTCTTTCTGCCCCAGAAAGGCGGAGTTCTTGTGATTCGGCGGACGACAGGACCCTGCGTGGCCGAAGATGTCATATCGAGAAGACGTCTTCACTCCTCGCACGTTTTTGCTTTGCGCGAAATCGCCAGATTGTCACTTCCTTGTTGGCTTGAAATATTTGGTACCTAAATCCCGTGAGTCTTTACGAAGACGAACCCAGACAGTACAGTACCTAATAGCTAGCTAAACACGTGGAATCATGCATCTAGAAGCAACGCCTAGCGCGCGTAAACGCGCAGCTCATCGTCGCGGCCATGTTAATTAGTATATTCCCCCTCCACGGTTTTGCTACACGGCACGACGCTGGACTGCACATCCTATGGCTCGTCTGCGCGCCACATGACAGCTCACGCGCACCGGGCGCTGCATGCAGTCAACGTCCGCCGCAACAGTGCGCTGCTTTGTCGTCGGTGACACGGACGGGCCGCACAGCGCCGGCGGTCACTCCGGCGACACAGCGACGACCTATAGACCGCACTAGAGAGCAGGCTAGAGTCCAAATCCGAATCAACTACTGCCAACTCGGTGCAAGCAGAGGTCACTAGCGTGGCACCACCGCACCACAAGGGAATCTTGCAAAATATACAGGCACCGGCTAGCCGTGTGACGCTGACGCTTGCCACAGTGAGGAGTGAGGTCCTAGCTCGCGTTGCTGTCCAGCTTGAAAGACGATAGGCGACTGAATCCAGATCACTTTTGTGTGTGCCAGAAGTGATAAGCTATCGCCGCTGGACGATCCAGATCACTTTGTGTGCGTGTGTGTGTGCGCGCGCCTCCTGATCTGTGGTGCTGTGACCGTGTCCGAGTTTTGTGGTCTCTAGCTGTGTTGGTGCGGGGACTTGGGAATTCTTGGGAAGGGCGGTGCACTGGATGTGGACTCGCGCGCGTGGCGTGGCTTTCAGATCGTGCCAAACTTTTGTTGCCCCTGCCTGGAATCTTCCGGGTGAGAGGGAGAGATATGCTGGGTGCGAAATGAAATGGGCACGCTTTGGGCAAAAAAGTTCGTGGATAAAGGTAGGCGTCAGACAAAGAACAGTCCACCAAGAGATAAAAGAGGACCATAAGGGACGCAATTTGTTACCTTTGGTGACTTTTGTGATTAATAAAGCTAAAGTAATTCCAACTCGAGTAACTCTTGAAGAGGTAAACGATGAGCTAGTTTACTCGGTTACACTAGCTAGAGACGACAAGGCTGAACGGAAGAGCGGAGTACACTGCTGTTAGGCGCAGCAAACACAGCTGTGAGCCACAAAGGAGCGGCTGTTAATTTAGGTGGCTGACAGCCAGGATGCCGAGTCGTAGGGTAGGATAGATAATTCTTTTTCCCTTCGTCTTTGTGAAGCAGAGAATTCATCTTTACCTTGTGCTCTGTTCGGTTATTCCGTCGAATAAGCTTATACATATGTTGTTTTATAAGGGCGACCACGATGTTGGCAAAAAAAGCGATCGATATGGCAAAAAAGGGCGACCACGATGTCCATAAACATTGTGGAGGTGTCAGTAAGGGAGGAAATATGAACGGCTACCCGTCAGATTATAGACTGCCCATAGGCAATGAAAAGCATTTTTTACCTCTCCTCACCTCGTACCGTGGCATGGTATTGCAGATCGTGGGAGGAATCAGGAGTCAGAGGTAGAGAATGGGGAATTTTTTTTTTTTATGGCCAGACCCATCCCATTTGCTAAACGTTGAGGGCCTGCCGGTATTATGGCCCACAGCAGGAGGACGAGCCGAAACTAGGGTCCACGAAGCAAAGACGAGGGCCTGAGCCCAAGGACCGACCGACCAAGCCCACAAAAGTGAAGCCTGTATGAGTCTTTTTGCAGAAAGGCCCATGTTACGCTTAGCACAAATGAGTGGCCCCAAATAACGGAGGTCACGGGCTTACAGCCCACGCACGCAGTAATAACTTGGGCAACCAGCATACCCTCTCGAAAACCAACTGCAGTCCGGACTCTGGAGCCAAGGGAGACGAGCAGACGGATGAAATCGGGACAGGAAGCTGCTCGACCCACACCGCCAGCGACGTGGACTCGTCGGCTGCTTGAGCGAGATGGAGATGGACAACGGGGGACGGCGCCAAGCTGAGCGGGGCTACACCGCGGCATCCTCCTCGTCGGATCCTCCGCTGCGCCGGGTTCTCCTCCAAGGCGAATTTCTATCACTATTCGTATTTGTTCAGTTTGCTTTCCACGATGCGAGATGGCCAAAATTGACTTGTTAGATCGTTTAAACTGACTGCATTCGACAAATGGAATGTGCTAATGACAATTCACTTGGTACTCGATCAAATAATCCTGCATAATTTTCTGCAGCCATTGATGCAGAAATCGGGTCGTCTCCTGTATCTTCCTGATGCAGGAGCACCGATTGCAGGATCTGCAGTTGATAAAGTTGATCAGGTGATTGGGTATGTTAGCATAGGGTACCCATTTGGTCTAGTGGCTTGAGTCCTATTTGGGAGGCATCATGATGCTATACTCAAGTCTGAGAAACCAAAGCTGTTCATCATGCATGGCAACCAAAAGATGGATTCACAAGCGTGAAACAGCTGCTGGACGGGTTGATACACACTTGATTGAAGGTGCTGGCCACTTCCAGATGGAGGGCCAGCCCAGCTTTTGATGCCCAGATGGTACATCTTTTTGTTAATTTATCAATTTCCTTGCCCAAATAGCATTAATTGTGATTGTGTCCAAGTTTGAAAATATTGTAGTGATGGGCAAAACATGGTATTTGAATAGTGCCTTCGTGCTTTGCATTCATCTTGCACATGCGCACTGTCTGGAGTTTCTGTAACGATGCACACTGCTTGTTGTATTATAATGTAACGTTTTTTTAGTGAAGCCAATGTACAGTATCTGACTTTGAAATTCAAATTTACATAAAACAATTCCATTTCCATCTTGACAGAACCATGCAGTTGTTATTTGTACTACTATTATACAATCATTGCCTTGAACTTCTTCCAGAAATTTCCTGGCCAGGATGCTTATAATCTCATACTTCTACCTTTGAGCGTGTGCAATCCTTAGATGTCCTGCTTTCTGTTGATGCTTCAATAACGTACCTGCTTCAGGCTATCAACACTCGTTCTCTCTAAAGTATACTCTGCACACTATTTTTTCTACTACTTTCACGGTATCTCCTCTAAATTTACACATATCCGGTATGCTCTACAATATGCCACTGCGGAGGTAAGTCCGAAATCCAAAACCGTCCGTTACATGAAATATTTTATTACAGATTATTGTATATTTTCCTTTCGTGATTTGTTCTTTTTTTGTTAAGCTGGTGAGAAGTGGCCTCCATGAAAGATGATCAAAGGATGACAGAGACGCACAGAACTGTGTGTATCCGTAGTTTGTTTTTCAGAGTAATGTCGGCTGGACAGCGATAGATCAGATAAAATGATGGTTTTCCTCATCAGCTATGGAAACGTGCATACGAGAACCGGATACTGGGAAGCTTCCAAGGTTAATGTCATCCTGCAGTTTTTGAAAATGCCATTCTGCCACCAGAAACACATGAAACCACTTCTGAAATGAGGAGTAAAACTGAATTCACCACGTGGCTGACCAAACTCGATGCGTCTTGCTCAAACCTGGCTCGCGTAGATGTAATAATCCTCCAATAAATTGGTCCGTGCCTCCATCATTTTCCGCGGTCGTTATGTCGGCAGATGTGTGGGGATGCAGTGTCTTCAATGACGTGGTCCAAATCTGCATCACTTTATTTGCAAAATCTGCAGGACAGCCTCACTGTGATCTATGCCCAGCGGATACGATTGCTGACGGTACGCACATGCAGACACACAGACACAGGCAGTGGTGAGATAGACACGCAAGCTTTTATTTGTTCCGTGTGTCCTATTGCTACAGTATGCTTCAGAACTTGTCCAACAAACATCATCTTTGGCATACATCTGGAATGAGTTCTCTGGACAAATAAGGGTTGCAGATAATATTGTTTGAATCCCGTTCAAGTTACTTTCATCTTCTGCTGCACTGAAACGATGCAGAATGTACAGAAGCCCATTAATTTGGTTTGGCCAACTAACAGCTGTGCGAACAGGCATATTGTACAGAGCAACAGGTCACAAGGCGCAACGAACATAATTCAGCTAGGACCTTCTAATGAAGAGCAGCAAGTACATTTTCTACAACATATGAATTCAGAAATACCACAGCGCCAGTGCAGCATATCGATATACAGGGGCACCCATAAGTTCCTCCTAGTTGGGGCATTTGATCTTGAGTAAAGTAATCTTAAATCAAACAAACTTGATCTAATCATAGGCCATAATTGGTAGTTGTGAAAAGATGAATTCAGATTCGAAGTAAAGGGAAAAGAAAAACAATCATAATGTCAGGATTTATTACAGTTTAATACAGCCACTAGCCATAATGCAAAAGGGGTCTTTGCTTTGTCTAATCGATGCATGGGAAGTAGAAATGTCCTCTTTACTGTTGGATCCTAACAGTGTTGACTGAGTTACTGGCTAACGTTGGTAGTAAGTTAAATAGAATAGGACAGGGATTCTGATGGCTTACATTAGGAGGAACAGTTTATAAAATAACTAACCTTGATCTGAAAGCACAGGCATCTGCTGATAATATGCATGATGCATAAGCATACAAATTGGTTAGTTGAAAACAGAATTTCTAGTTTTTTTTTTTTTTTAAAAAAAACTAGTAAGTTACAGGAGTCATTCGAAGGCCTGTACGTGGCTGCCATTTCTCTCGGAACAAACAATGGCCTAGGATGTCAGATTGTGAGGTACTGGTAACTACAACGACTGGTGTTAAATCCCATCATAGTGAGAGTTTAACCGCGTCCCTGGGGATCCTTCTTGATGAACCTTTTTATAATCAAGGAATTTGCTAGAGCCTAGAGACCTGCCAATCTCTCGTTCGCTCATTTTTCAACGGTTGGTAGACTGTAAATAAAAGCATAAACAAACAACTAGTGAGTAGTGACCCCTCAACAAGCTCAAAAGATATACTCCCTCTTTACTTTTTTATTTGACGTTCGGACAGTGGAACTTAGCTTATTTCTAGTTCAGATTTTTGTCAGAAACGTCATTTAAAATGATAAGGAGGGAGTATTTAAATAATCTGAAGAAAGGAACAAATCTCCCCATCCCCCGCTCTCCCTCTCTCCCTCTCTAACCCACGCGGAGCTGCTGCGCTACTGCCCAGCAGCTATTGCTATTGGAGCTTTTATTAACCATCCAGAACTCCAGAGTCCAGAACACGAGCTGTTCTGTCGATAGAAGCCCTTCTGCTTCCCCTTCCGCATACCCACATCTCAATCTTTGCTACATCCTCCCGATCTGTGGTATTTCCGGCATCGTGAGCTAAAGATTACCACCTGTCCACTGGGTACTCCGCATTCCTTTTCCTATAGCACCAACAAAAGCTTCCTCCATCCGACTTGAAGAAATGGATGCATGATGCTTCCTGGTGTCGACGCATGCTTTGTGAATGGTCAGATTCTTGTTTTTCATCATTCCGTTAATCTAATGAACCGGTCGGCTGTCGAATCAATCCTTGTTTCTGTTTCTTGTATCAATTAGAAAGTTGCATCTTTTATCTTTTTTTTTAGTTTATGCTGATTACTAGATGCGTATTATTCGATGTTCTATATGTCTTCCATTTGAATATATGCATGATGTTTGATTTGAATCTACCGATTCTCGATTCCCATGGATCTCGACAGACCTCTTGTCTATTCTGTTCTTCTTTTTTTGTAAAAGGATGAAGTAGTTCGGTCTTACATCCACACTCCAATAACTTTTTTTTGACCCTGAACAGACTGGATTTCAAATCATGCTCATGGGTACTATTTCTGCAGATTTCTAGCGCGCAGGTCTTTATGTTTGAATTACCGATGCACAAGTCACTCTTAGAAACATTCAACTTCCAATAAACAATCAAATAAACTTCTACAAGAACTGCCTTAAATCAATCTTGCCGCTGCTAAACTGGATCAATGGGTAGAGGAAGAGGCAGGGGAAAGAAGGTAACTCTTGTCAGGAGCCATGAAGACAAAGGAAGCAGTGGTGAAGAAGTTGTGCCTGTAAGGAAGAGGAGGGGAAGGCCCCAGAAGCGCTTCCCCGAAAAGATCGATCAAACAGACATTGAAAATTTTGTGGAGAAAGTCGATGTCGATGAAGAACAACTTGATGATGCGAAGCTGAATACTAACGCCGCAGCTGTTGGTAACAAGAGAGGCAGGCCGCTGAAACAGGGATCTAATATTGTACTAGCAGAAGAAAATAATTCGAGTATGCGATCAAGCAGTGAAGAATCAACAAGGACGAACGGGTTCAGGCAGAATGGAAGCCGGAGGAAAAATAAGCCCCGGCGAGCGGCGGAGGCAGGGCTGGAATGCAAGTGAACTAGTGAATGAAACATCCCTACAATTTTCGGTACCAGGTAGCCTTCGTTTCTCTTTTTTTTTTTTTTTTTTTTTTTGTGTTGCTCTATCCTGGTTTGCAGTAGTAGATACTTAGTGTTGCAAGATGCAAACAAGTATTTACTGATTGCACCCTTCAATTTTCTGTTTTAATGCAAAATGTAAGAACTAAGGGTACACCTACTATGTTGTTACGCATGTAGCAGAGATTTACGTTACAACAGCTGGTGATGTTATTAGTAGCGGAAATTCCTGCAGTTTTGTTGCATCCGGTGCATCGTCTTCTTTTGCTCTGTTCGTAGTTAAGCTCTGGAAACCGAAAGGGTATCGAGGTCTCTGCTTTGCGGTTCTGCTAAGACTATGCTCTCTGTGTTTTCTTGGTTGATGGTGAATGGTGATGAAGATGAGCGTAGTTTATGCAAATAGTCTGGTCACTGAATCTGGTAACAGCTTGTTTAGATGTGACTTGCATGTCTGAATTTATCTCAACTAGGACCAAATTCAGATAGTATCATTATTTGAATAGACATATTATAGAGTAGAGAGACAATTGCATACCGACGTATATACAGTGAAATTCCTATTCCATTCATGAATTAGTTAGGGCTTGGGTTCGTGAAGCTTTCTCGTCAATTTTAGACCAAGTATGACATCTTGAGGAACTCGTTCCTATTTATGACACGTTGAGTTAATACTCGTCCACGAGCAGAGCAGTTGTGGTGTTGCTTTGTCTGGGTTCAGAAGAAGATAAATGAAGCAAAAAAAGTAAACAAAAGCCACGAAGTTATCGTAACCCTGACGCGCGCGGAGGAGCGAATGAAATCCTCTGCAGTGCAGTTACTGCAGAGGATTTGAGTCCCGCGGAGGAGTGGGGTGGCACTACTGCCGGACCCATCGCGCGTTCAGATCATGTGATTCCTTTTCCTCGGCTCGGATCACCTCATCACAGGTTCACAGCACCCGGTCCGGTCCTCCCGTTCCGCGGCCCGCGTCCGACACGGGACAAGGTCGGCAGAGGGCTTTTCGTCTAAAGCTGCGCCGCTCTGCGACCCGCCTGCCTCTGCCTGCTGCTGCTGCCGCGGGGTGGCACATGCCCAGGACCAGGAGCGTGCGGCATCGTCGCTCGCTAGTAGGTCGTGGCGGCGCCTGCTCGTTCCCGGGGCGAAATCTCAATGTGAGCGGGGGTGGTGAAGAACGGCTGACCAGCCAGGGCGTCGCCGCGCGGTTCGTGCCCATCCCCCATTTGCCGGCGACGCGTTCGAGGCACGTTTCGGCGTCTGCTATCATCCTCGAAAGGAACGCGGATGCATCGTCCACGGTTCACACACGTCCCAGACCCAAAATCCCGCAACACAGCCATAGCCGAGCGGCAAGATCGTGGCTCCACAACACAAAGCCGCATTGCCGAACAGGTTCATCCGTCGGCCTTCGGCACATCAGCAGGTTTGCCAATGCACACAGGTGCAGCGCAGCACGGAGTGAGTCTGTTTTTTTAAGGATGACTTGGGATGATTTTTTTTTTCGAAAACAGAAAATATTGGATCAATTTAAAAAGAACTAGATGGTCTTATATTAAGAAGGAAATAGACACTCAAATTTGCTTTCAAAAAGATTTGAAACTGGATGGTCAAAGTGCACCCACAGCCTTTAACCAACTGAAAATGGACTCAGTTCCTCTTGTGACGATTTTATTTCAATTAGAAAATATTTACATCGTTGTCACAAATAATCTTACAAAGTCGGGAGGGTCACCCTCCCACTCAAGAAACTCATTTGAAATACGTGCATAATTTGCTAATTTGTGCGCCACTTTTTCTGGTTTGCAAGCATGCCTTGGGTAAAATTTCCCTTTTTTTCTGGATTTATTTTCGGTCTTGGATAAAAAAATCGTAACCAAATCAGAACCTCCCTGTGTCCTCCACGATCACGAGCGTATGGGCTGTTCTTCTCGATGGCGCCGTCGTTGAGAAAGCCCACGTTGCGTTGTGGCACACCCGGGCGGCCCACGCCGCGGTCGGGTCGGACGCGTCGTCACCCGGGCTCACTCACTCCCACAAGAGTCGCATCGCACGACCCCGACGCGATTCCCCCATTCCTCCGTGAACCCTCTTGCCGTCCTACCTCGATTCTTCCCAGCACCCCGCCTCGGCACGCAGCCGCCGCCGGCGCGCGGTACAGGGCACCCTCTCCTCTCCACATAGGTGAGCCGCCGATCGGCCCTCCCGTCTCCACTCCCAAACCCTGCATCCTCCACGCGCACTCCCCGTATCGGGCCCACGCTCTAGCTAGATCGCGATCCCCGTCTCTTCCCGCCTAGCTAGGGTTGGGCTCGCCGGCTCAGGCTGACACGCGGTGGCTCCGCTTGTACAGCAGGACGCGGAGGAGCGCGCGAGCGCAATGGAGGAGGACTCGCCCGTGACCAAGACGGTGAAGGGCGCGGTGACGGGGCTCGCCGCGGGGACCATCTGGGGCACCGTCGTCGCCACCTGGTACGACGTGCCGCGGGTCGAGCGCCACGTCGCGCTCCCGGGCCTCATCCGGACGATCAAGATGTGCGGCACCTACGGGGCGACCTTCGCCGCCATCGGGGGCCTCTACATCGGCGTCGAGCAGCTCGTCGAGAGCCAGCGGAAGAAGCGCGACTTCGTCAACGGAGCCGTCGGCGCGTTTGTCGCCGGAGCTACAGTGTGCGGCTACAGAGGTTAGAAACGCCAGCCGTTTCCTTCCTTGGGTCTGTAGGTTCTGCTCTTTCTGACTAATGCGTATTGATGCTTCTACTACTTCTGCTTTCTTATGGTCGGTTTTGGTATCTAGACATGTCAGAACTAACGGTATTTGGGGTCATCTTCTTAGTGTTGATTTGCTGTTCTGAACATAATGTGATCAATTATCCAGCCTAGGCTTTGATTGATTATCAGGTTTAGTCAGTGCATTATCAGTTGAAACCACAAGAGAAAACAAGTCAGCAGGAGTGAAATTCATGGACTCAATATTGCTTCCCTGCGGTCCCTAGATTAGTAAGCATAGTTCATGTTAGAATACAATGTTTCCAGGAATCTAGAATCTACATACTTTTGGAATAGTTCCATGAACATTTACATCTATCAATAACAAGTCAAGCTAGTTGGCCGACTATATTGACTAGATTAGTGGCTTCCATATATCAACAAGATGTTATTTAAATCACATGAACTCCCACAACATCCTATTTTATTCTTTTGATGGTGAGAAATTTGTTGCTTGAAAAGTATTCGTGTGTGGAGCACATTGGATTGGTTCATCCTAATTTTGGATGGTGGCATAGTGTGTGCTCCAATATCGATCGACTTCTGGTGACTACACAGTAGGAGTTATTGTGTGGACAGATACGGGTCAAACATTTATTTCACATAATGTTTACTCTCTCCGTCTCAAAAAGTTTGTCACTTGCGACACATTTTTTGGGACGGGGGGAGTACATGATAGTGTTCTTGTCTTAGTTTTGATCTCATTGAAACTTATAGCCCAAAATCTTCTAAGCTGAACTAAACATGTTTCTTTTTATAAGAGCATGCAAACTTAAGGCTCAACAGAAAATTCTTCATGGTTGCTAAAGCCTGGTCACACAGACTAAAATTTATTGAACATCATGGCATCATGAAATAATTATCTTTCCAAATACTATAGCATACAAAAAAAATGAAATCATGTTTGTCTAACTCCACATTACTTCACAATGGAAACTATAGTTGGTAAAGGAGTGGTAATTTGTGTGTATAAAGCAGCGTGTGGTTTGTGATGGATTGGAATGATACAGTGGTTTTGGGCTTTTGGCTCATGACATTAGTTTGGTTGAACAAGAAATAAGGTGTAAGACACTAATGGATATAAGCTCAGCATCTGCTTCACAGCATTTAGTATATTCCATGAGCAGTTATTTTTTTAGATGAATTTTACTTGTGTCATAGTGGCAGAATTGTTATGATTATAGTTTGATCATGTTCCTGTTTGAATTTTGTTCTATTTTCTTGACTACAACTCAAAGAACATTATTGGTCCTAGCACATGTTTAACAACATGCAAAATATTCTCCATTGTCTGCAATACTTGTTCTATAATGTTGCACAAAAATATGCTGTATTCATATATTGGCTGCTGATGTTTGCAATAATCTGTAAATGTCATGGCAGGAAAGAGCATTCAGTCAGCCCTGATTGCAGGCTCTTGCCTGGCATTCACGTCTGGTGTGCTGGACATTGGTGGCAATACAACCAGAGTGGACAATGGAAAGGAGTACTATCCCTACACAACAGAGAAAAGGCCTGTTCATTGATGTTTAAGCGGACTTGTAGTGCAATCTTGCAAACCATCAGCTTGGTGAATTTTGAAGCTGATGTGTGGCTTTGTTCTGCTTTTGCTGCTGCACTTAGTTCTTTTGGAAATCTATGACCACTTCTTTAACTCGATGCTTGAGAGATATGGACATATCACTCAGAATAAATCTTTCATTTGCTAAATGCATGGGACTCGTTGTAGTGCAGTTGTTTGTTTCCGATACAGCATGAAATGTTTTTTTTGTGTAATCAAGTCGAAGTGCATGATTTTGTTTTAAGGCATGTATATTTTTAGACAACAATTGCCTGTATTCCGCTTATCATTTTGGCTAATAATAATCTACACAATGTATTATCCGCTGTAAGATGCTTATAAGAGCCCTGTATACAGAAATATTTACGGCAGCTTTAATCACTTTAGGGCTCAGCTCTACTACAATTGTCTTTTTAAGGATCCGGACTACCGTTTTTTCGTTCGAAATAAATAAGCTAAGGACTTCGACGAGCAGCTCTAATCACTTTAGGGTCAGCTCAGATTTCCGACTGGTAACTGACAACTAGGGTAAACAACGGTCTGAAGGTGAATCGCATTATTCACATTTCTTTACTCCATCCTTACCAAATTGAACTAGAAAACTTGTCCCAACGACACGTAATTTAGAAAGAAGGGAGTAGAATTAGAAAACTTGTCCCAACGACACGTAATCTAAAAAGAATGGAGTAGAATATATTCTCTAGGTGCTCAAAATACAAATGTAGCCAAATCACAACAGAAGCATTGTTCGACCTTTGGGACAGTGTACAAACGTAAAAACGCACTCAAAAGGTAAACGTATCTGGTATCATGATATCAATAGTGTTCAACAAATGAGCAGAAGCTTACACATGAATTAAAAACCTAGGTAAGGACTGTTTAGTTATTACAAATTTATTAGTCGCAAGTATAAACCTTATGAGTGGTCTGTCAATGATAAGACAATTGTCTTTTCTTTCTTGTAATGATTATTGAACCCATCTAACAGCTCCCAAAACAAATAAACAATTGCTACCATGTGGAACGTATGGAGGGTTCCCCAAGTCGCAATAGAAACCCAAAAATTTTGGCCGGAAAAGAAAAGAAAAGAGAAAACATCTCTGGTGATGGTACTCTATGCCTTCCTTGATTTCTGTTTCTTTGGCTCCAAGGAAGTCCCCAGTCCTACCGGCTCGTTACTGCCGGACTTGGCCGATGCCCCATTACTATATGCATCCTTTGATTCCACTGTAGCGCCGTTCAGAGCAGATCCATTGTTTACCGGCCCTTCAGATGCGGTCTTTTCTGCGTTTGAATCAGCGGCAGAAGCAGCAGATGTTGCAGCAGCTTTGTTGATAAGATTGAGCATGTGCTCTAACTCAGCCGCATTATTAGTAGGCCCACTACGCACGCTGAGACCTCTCGCAGCAGCTTTCTTCCGAGCTTCCGCAGCAGCTCTAGCAGCACGCTCGTCGACTCCTCTTACTCGAGGAACACCACCTACAGTAGCATTTAGTGATCTGTTCACGTTTGCTGATCCATCGCCTGATTGGATCACGGCAGCCTTCATTGCTTGTAAAAATGCAGGATTCGCCTGTCAAGTCAAAACATATCAATTAAATGCCACCAAGAAACGCAGATGGATATTTAGTCATTTTAAGCAGCACCCAGAAAGCTTATGACATGAGCCATTATGCAAAAACTGTTACTAGCATACAAGAGTAGCAAAATGCAGCAAAACAGAATTATGAACTGGATAAGAAAGTAATTTGTGTAGCAATGAACTCTTGGCTTGCATAGTGGCATATTGCCAATTTCGAAAGGCAAGTAAAATCATTTTCAGAAGGCATAACAGGAATCCTTGTAATTGATTACCTTCAAGAAATCAATAGCAGTAGCAGATGGATTAGTTTCCTGTCCTTTTTGTTTCTGGGCATTAACCTGTGCAGTGAATAATTTACATTATATTGACAGTCGAAGAAGATTGAGAATGCAGGGAAGAAGAAATTAGGCAGATCATATTTTTTATGCATTTCTTATAGATATATTCAACCAGAAAGGCCATGAGTCAACTCGAAATTTTTATGGTGCACTGAAATTTAACCAACAAGTATACCAATAAACCAATTTCATTGTCTTTAGTCCGCGAGCACAAATATCCTAGCATAGTTCTGACTGTTACAGTAGAATAAAATATACAGAAATGATACCTGTTGTTCTCGAAGCTTAAATGTATTCAACCAATTTTCAGCGTCTTTAGTCCGTGAGTCATCCTCGCCTAATTGCTTCGCTAGTATATCGTAAGTCCTCTTTTCATGCTGCCAACAAACACCAAAAATCCATGTCAACCATTGAAATATTGTTTTATCAATCATTTTTTGTCACAACTAACCTGAATTGAAAGCTTGTATGCGCCCATACAGTTGAATGCGATGGCGAGAGCATGATAGCATACAGCTGTTTGAATATGATCTGGGCCGAGCAGACGCTCATTCTTCATAAGTGCTTCTTGAAGATACCTAAGAGCAGTATTCATATTACCAGCATCCTGGTACATCATTGCAACATTTATGAGTGTGGCTGCAACATCCGGGTTGTTGGGACCTGACGCCAAACTTAGTAAAAGCAATGTGCGGGACATGTGGCGCAGGGCAAGTTCTGTCTGATTGAGCCCATGATAGAACAAAGCCATGTTACCATAACTGAAAAATTTTAAAACAAAATATACGGTTACAAAATGAGTAAAATGAATTGCCAATAATGATGAAAACAAAAGAATATCAAGTGAGATCTTAAATTAACATCATAACATAAAAATTAAAGACATTCTCCAGTACCAACAACATAAGACTAAAGAGTGTCCAACTATATTTCTTACATAAATAGTGACTACATAACAACTCAGCAGCGGTGATGTTCAATTTTTCGGTCCTGAATCAGGTCACAAACTCATTTTTACTTTTTAAACAAGCTTCACTTAAGATCACCACATTAATTCTAAGAATTAAGTATAAATAACAGGATTTAAAACTGGTTGCAAATCTGTAGACAGATAACAAATTATGTTTGAATACAGTACAAAAAAATTAACAATAAGCATAAATGAAACAAGGAACATGCCTGTGGGCTGTGTCAGGGTGATCGAGACCAAGACATCGCTCGTTTATGATAAGTTCTCTATGTTGCTGCACAATTGCTCCAGCTGTATCCCCAGCATGGTACAGAACCATAGCAAGGTACCTGTTATAACAAAAGTAGAACACAATTAAAACATATAGATTTAATATGAATAATGCTTGTACATATCAGTGAAAGCAAATTGTGACAAATGCACATCATCTAAATATGTTTACTTATTAGTAACTGACTATCTGACTAAACATTGTATTTCTGTTTTGTTTCAATTTATGTAAGAAATGTTTCAGGCAGGCAAAGTATAGTTCGGTTGCAGTATATACAAATCTGGATATGGAGGATGCAGAGTAACATGTGTATTACAAGGTCCAAGTTCTCCTTGTGTGTGCTTTCTTTGTGAAAGAAAATACAACTGCCATGACACTGTATTAAGAAGTTAACACGTTACCGGCAACAGTTTGCAGCATCCTTGTGCATGGGACCAGTTATCTGTAATTTCAAAGGTCAAGTAAATACCAGAAGTTCACGAGATATTTCATCGTAAATAGCGTATTAGTATACCTGCTGAAGTAACGAAAAAGCTTCCGAAAACAGGGCATATGCCTCATTCAGTGTTCCCTGAAAAGGGCAAAATAAATAAATATGCATACATGATGAGAATAATATTATCAAACAAGACTAAATACAGGTTTTTAGAACAATAAGCCAAAAGTGGGAAACAACAAAATTACACAAGAAAATAAATACCTCAGCCATCCTGATTTTCCCTGCTTCCATAAGGTTCCTCGCATCTATACAGGTTGGAACTGAATGTTTGATAACAGGTTGAAGATTCAATATATCTGAAGGCTGGAATGGAGTAGAAGCATCCAGATCATATTTGCGAGCAGCAATTGTTATTCCAACCTGTTGCATGTAGAAGGTATACCAATTACCAATGTACAGAATGAGAAAATATGATAATCTCGATTGACATTATGTACTATGGACACAATGAACATGCATTCTAGTATTCTACACGTGGGTCGGTGGGTTACCATTCAGAAATGGTATACATGGAGAAACTTGTGTAAACTCAACTCAAACTAATACATTTCTGAGTGAATACTCAATTTATAGTCATGGTATAGATGGAAATATCATGCAATGTCACATGCAGCAATTCTGCTAACCTTTTGGCAAAGATTTCGGAGAACCACAACCCTGTTAGCCCCAAGCCTCGCTTCATCTGGAACATCAAACTAAATAATCGAAGTACATTAGTTATGCTATTCAAGCAGAAATTTGTGAACTGGAGGAAACAAGGAACCATATAGGCACCTGATATTTATATTTTGTGAATTCCTTAATTTTAGACCAAACAGAATCTGTCGTTAGATGGGAATACGCTGATAGACCCTTTCTTGAAGCAGCATCATGACTTAATTTCTGGGCCTTCGAAGATATTTGAGGTTGACTATTTTCATGGCCCTAAAAATTTGAGTACAACATATTAGAGTAATGGTACCAACTCGGCAATACACACATATGTAAAGATAGCACAAGATTGGCAAGGCACATATGAATATCACAAGATTGCTACACTTGGGATAGCATACCTTCTGGGTTTCTGACTGTGTGCTGCCAACACTACCCTTTGTGGAGGCAGACGGAATTTTGCCAAGGAAACAGTTCAAGAAATGAGCAATGGTCGGACCAACATCATAATCTGGGCTTTGCCTCAGTATGTCCTTGAATAAGAACAAACAAATAATTTGGTTAGCATACCTGTATTTATTACCACAATAGAGGGTTAACCCTACTGTTTCCCACTACAAATAGATATCCATGTATGATAATACACGAAATGCAAATAGTTTGTAATGTGATAATGGGAAGCAAAAATATTGATATAATCATATTAATATAGAATGCATCATCCTTCATGTATGCGCAGAAACAATAGTTGTTGATGCTCTAGGTAAAACATAGTATGGCCGCAGCAGGAAAAGCCCTAATTTACATTTCTACACAAACATCTAAACAAATTAGTAACATCAAACTCTTAAGATCAACGAGAAAACTCTCCTGACATCACAAATGCCAGCAGGTGGTAGTATAGTCAAGATAGATTTATTACCTTGATAACATGCTTCGCTGACCTAACTATTATCTCAGAACAAAACAAGTCCCATAAATGTGGTAAATGCTTGATCAAGCCTGCAATCTGGGACAGTATTCTATTACGAATGGAGTTTTGTGATATCATGTCAAGTACAGATGGATCTGGTTAGAGACTCACTTTTCCTAGATACCTAACATTTATCCCATGGAGATGCAGCGCATCTGTTAAACTTTGTCCATCCATCGGGGAGATATCAAGGGAGCAGAGATCCTGAACAAATTTAGGGATCACAACGTCTACAAGATATGTACCAGCCTTTTTTACCAACTCTTCGTCTGCAGCAATTTCCTACAAGTAACAAACAGCAGAATGCTATCAAATATGGTATGAAGATATTAAATTGATAGAAGTTTAAGACTGACCTCCGGATTGCCAGCCAGCTTGAATTCTGTAAACACGTTAGGGTTGAAGAGGATCTCAGGACTTGATTCGTTTTCAGCAAGTCTAGGTGTGGAGCTTTCCGCGGATTTGTCATCTCCTTCCACAGAGGTAGCCTAAAGTAATGGAAATAATTGCAAATGTGAGACAATATAGATGATAATATATCCAATATACACAAACTATTTAAATGATGTAATATTTAAGTGGGGCAAAACTGACAAATGCTATAGGCAAAATGGCACTGAAGAATTGGCTTCTAGGTAATAAAAGCGTAAAACTGCAAAGCAGGGGAGTATAAATGTCATAAAAACACATCATGATTGACAAATTTGCTCTTTTGGAGTAGCATAATCTGTATGCCAATTGCGTATTTAGGTGCAGCAACAACCAGAAAGCAGATACAACTTTCAGCCTAACCATAGAATCAGAAGTTTGTGCAACTTGGTCTTCAGATTCTTCTGAAGCATCTGGAGCTTTCTGCTTAGGGGATTGCTTTGTGGACTCAGCCTGCCCAAATTATATGATAATCAAGATTTACCGAAAAAAACATGAGCATTGTGAGATAAAGGTTAAAATGAACTTTGTGATGAGCTGACCTCAACAAATGAGGATATAAGTTCGGGCCTCAACACACAGAAGCGGTGTTCTTGTCCAATGTAGTTAGAATCTCGGGGAGTCACTCTCATCAAATCCAAAATATAATGCCTACATATGAAAGAAAAGTCAAACACCTGCGCCAGATGTGTTGATAGGATTGCTGTTATAGCTGTAAAGGGGGAAGTGAAGGAAAGTAATGAAATTGCAACAAAAAAGAGCAGTTTTCGGATTTTTGACAATTAATGCATTCTATAATAACATACAGGAACTAAGCCAGCATGGTTAAAAGATTTACATGTCCAATTTTTTAAACAAAGCCACAAGACCTAACAATAAATACTTATCAAGTGACCAAAAAAAGACAGCTTTCAGAAATAAAATAAAAAACGCAAAAGCTTTCATCATAAACCAAAACATAAACAGGCCTATAATTACCTGTCATCACTTCCAACAATGCCCTTGCATTCAACTGTAGCAGCTAGCTTTACAGGGTTGCCAGAACCATCCAAAACCACATGCTCCTTCAAATGGAGCCGCTTTGCAGCCTCGACAACCTAAAACAGCAACAATTGAAGTTGCATTAGCAATAGTTGCTTTGGAGTCATGGCATGGTGGTAATAGCTAATAGCCACATAGTATCCAAAATAGCATTAACTATAGTTACTTTGGTGTTTAAGCTCAAGTGGAGGACAAGCTGACGAACACGCAACACAGTGCTCAAAATAGATACCGTCAACATGTATTAGTAACCACAATTAGCTGTTGAATATTAGTTAACATCCATTTGAGAATCAAGCATACAGCACAACAAAGAGTTCACTACCCCCCCTCAAAAAATCAAGGAGTCCACTATAAAAGAACTCGAGAAGCTTTTTGCCAGATTACAGATCTTTCAAAGAAACTACTACGTGATAATCCTCAGTACGTATATAAAATGAAAAAAACTAACTGACCTTTGAATGGAAAGATTCGTTCCAAGATATCTTCTTGCCATTATCAACAGAACCATAGAGGAGGGAATCAGACTTGTCCCCTTGAAGAATACCAGGAATGATGCTCTACAAGTCCATATTGGACGAAAAGGGCACATTAGATGGAAAATTAATTTAACACTGACATTATGACAATCTGGTTAAAAAACAAGTGACAGGTTAAAATATTTAATGCATGCTCAAATAAGAAAATGTACCAAAAGTGCTATATATCAGGAAATATTTCATATACAGACCTGAGCTACAACCCTGTGACCTCTGTAATCAATTATTGCCATGGCAAGATTGTAGAGTCCAGAAATATCAGCTTCTTGATAAGCCTTAGTTCCTTTTAAGTCATTGTTTGCAGAAGCATAGGTCGCCTGCTCACTATCTGCTAATTGTGCCTCTGCGGATGCATCATCTGAAACAACATGAGGTTCTTCAGGTTTTGAGTTTCCTGCCTCACGGGAACCTACATTGTTCTTATCTGGCTTAGCCCCCACAGCTGGAGAGGGAACTTTAGTGCATTTGCTGGATCCATTTTTACAGTCAGGCTTCTGGTCCTTCGATAAAGGTTCATAGTCGGAGTCAACAGCAAAACTAAAGAAAATATTGTTGTGAACATACCTGAAGTAAAAAAAGAATATAGAGGTAAGGTTCTCTCAATGGAATGGAAAACTAAAACGACTTGGTCAGGTGATTCAAACGAGACTGAATCATGTTACAAATATGAACAGGGAGGTAAAAAACTTATTCAATGTACATATCAAATGTACAAATCCATATCGCTTCAATACTACATATAACTTTTGATATCAGGCAGCCTGATTTTAGAGCAGAAAACAGTGATGAGTGCTATGGGAATCATTATTCCAATAGTTAAGGGCACCGTATTACAGTTTACTCACATGTGGAAACATTCCGGGTCGGTTGGATTGATTGGCGGTATACATCTATTAATAACACCAACCGCCCCTTTCACTGCAGCATCAACAAAATCACAAATCACTTTGTACAGTGCTCTGCCACGCAGTATCCTATAAAAGCAAGAAGTAATTGTTATTGGACTTAAGCAGGCAATCCAAAAGTGCATTTTGTAAATAAGAACCTTTCTTGAGGGTTGCCATGAGGGAACTCCCGGCAGGACTGTAATTCCTCGTTCCAGTCTCTTTGCATGCCAATCAATTCAGTGCCATATGACAAAACAACTGAATCTTCAGCCCTGGCTGCATCCCTCTTATGGTCTGTCACACATAAGAATGTATGCATTATATTATTATGTCAATAGATTTCAATATGATATTCCGCTTCTATTTTGATTCTTTAGGACAAGAAAGCTAGTACTCAATTGAACTAGTTTTCTTATCCTAACAACATAAAAAAACAGAGGAAGTACATCAAATAATGGAGAGATCTATAATTCTTAAAAAACCGTAACAAAATAGAATGTTATTAACAAAGAAAATTAAAAGAGCAAAATGTTTTAAATCCATCTGAAAAAAAATCAATTAACTGCCCTACAGAACTATGTGGTACATATGAGTTAATCAATAAAATCAGTTCAAATTAGAGTGTCCTGGAAAAAAACTATTTTCATGTTTAAACATTTTCCCAGAATGTCCTGCTAGCATATTTATGTGGATATTGTGGGTTTCATCACTAGCCTGCCCCAACTTGCTTGGGACTAAAAGGTTTTGTTGTTCTTGTTATAATGTTCTGCTAGCATAAAACCAAAATCCCTGTATCCATCTTATATTTTTATCATAGACTAAAGTATTTGTCTAAGTTCCTTAACATTTCATGGTCAATTCTCTTGCCACAAAGGTATGGCCAAACTAGGCAAGAAGCCAAGACTGCAGCTCATAGGCACCAAAGCAGTTTCGAAACAAGCCCACGAAAATTAAGTAGTTGACAGGCTGGTATTCTTTTAGATGTGTGTTCACTGCTACGGCCAGCATGGGACTGTACTGAGAAAATTACCTGGCACAGGATAACCTCCTAACCAAGAAGTCACTGGAAGCAAGGATTGAACATTTTCAAACGGATGGGCTGAGGCCCTACGATCCAAAGCTTCGCGGAAACCTTCAAAAATATTTTTATAATTCTCAATATAGATCAAACAGTGTAGTTCAACCATTTTGTTACGGATAAAATACATATTAATAAAAACCTTTCTTAAACTTTGCACTGATCTTTTGCAGCAGACCAACGAGAGTACTGGCCTCCAGAGCCTGTTTTGTTGGTCTTGGATCTAAAATGTTTCCATTACTACGGTTCACATAAAAAGATTTGGAGTTTCCTGTAATGCAGTATTTGTTTCCTTCTAATGTTACAACATCAACATAAATGAGATCTCCTTGTAACCTGCAGAACAACGAACAAAAGAATGATTTTAATTTAACAAATCCCAACTTGGGGTGGTGGTGGTGTGTGGGGCGGGGGCACATCATGTGACACCGTTACGAGAATTTGAGATTTTTAGGATAAATGCACAGGGAAACAGTACTCTGAATATATCAGAGACAATATGACAAATGTGAAGGCAACAATATTGAGCCAAATGACCAACAGAGTTAACCAATGTTATGAAGATATTAATGAGTTGTCACTTGAGATTGAGAGCAGCAAAAGATTTGAAGCATGACACGTCAATTTATAAGGACTCCCTACTTTCCAAATTAGTCTAGTAATGCACAGATACGCAAAAAAAATGCACACACATACCTACTTCAAAAATCAAATAATGTAACTTTTGACCGACAATTAGTCCAGCAAAATATGAATTTAAAAACACAAAAAAAAGGTATCATTTCATCTGTATTACAACATATGAATTTGTGACTTTGTACATAGTAACAGTGCAATTAAAGAGGAATTTACTGTCAAAGTCGGAAGTGCCTTATAAAATGGGATGGAGGAAGTATCTCTTGAAGTAAGTCTAATTGTGCACTTCCTATCACTCAATAGCTCCACCTAACAGAACTTATATATCCTACTAACTGTACAGTTCTATTGGAACTGGACAGTGCAAAATCCTTGTGGAAAGTCGTTGAGTGACCAGCCCTCCATGTGGTGTTTAAAAGGCATCGCCTAGTCACCACCTCAGAGGCCTGGACGCCACGACTGGTCGACTCGCCTGACCACCGCCGCCTCCCAGGTCGCCGCCGCTCATCTGCTGGGCGCTATGGCCAGTCACCAAGCCGCCTAGGCACCCGCCTAGGTTTCCAGGCGCTGTTTTAAAACCTTCCCTTTATGCAACAAATTATTAGGCCTAGCTGACTGGTTTTTAGAACAACAACAACCTTCCCTTTATGCAACAAATCATTAGGCCTAGCTGACTGATTTTTAGAACAATCAACAACAACAAAGCCTTTGTCCCGAGCATGTTGGGGTAGGCTAAATATGAAACCCAACAGAAACGTATGGAAGTAAGAGAGACTGAGAGAGAGATAGAGAAGAGTAAAGGAATTTTTTTAGAATGAGAAGGTAGAGAAAGAAGTGAATTACCTTCGATGGCTAGGTGGAGGATTGAAAGAAGAAAAAACTATGCTTTCAATGCATTTTATCTCTGCTGGTGCGGGTGTCAACAAATTAGTGAGAGCACTAGTTGTGTCCTCCATGAAATTTAAGCCATCAAGCTCCTGAATAGTAGTTTTCCCAGTATCTGCTCAGCAGGGAATAAAGCAAAAATACATTTACCACCATAAGGCTTCATCAAGAACATTGGAGGCAGCATTGGTACTAACTACTATCAGTAAATCTATATAACAAAGAAGAAGCCAGACCTGCAGACTTTTCCTGAGCAGACTCTTGCTGTAGAGCCAGGGATGTCGATAGCGAAACATGAAGGCTCGAGAGAGATAGTAGTTCCCTTACTCGGCGGAGATGTGACCTAATAGACCTCTCATCATATATACCTGAAAGACCATTCTTTTCAGCTTCATTTAAACATTCTCACTGGATGAACAAAAGAGATGAACTGAAACGTACCAGCAACCATCTCCAATGAACAACCACCACAAGTAATATCTGCAATATCTGATATTTCATTATAGTCCTCCAACTGATGTGTCAAACCATCTTTGGTATGCAATATCAAATCGTAGCATGTATAGAAGCAAGTTTCGGGAGCATCCAAGAGGAATTGTTTGACATCAATGACAGAGTCACCAGGGCTTAGCTGTAAATAATAGTATAACACGAATTACAAAGAACTTAGTATAGAGAGAGTGAAGCAGCTATATATCACAGTTTTTTCAAGTTACCTGCAGCTCAAGCTTTTCACCTGATTGTGTCTTAACAGGAATAGGGTATAAATGAAGCTCTCCTGCTTGAGATGAATAAGGCTTTGTTAAAGAAGATGCATCTCCCAAACAGTTACAGTGATAAAGGTGTGTATACAGTAAAAACAATATATACAGAAGTCCAAAAAAATTATAAATACATAATTCATAGTCTATCCACTGAAACTTGTGTAACCTAACCACCAAATGCAGATATCGGGAAATCTTGTGCTTCAGTGAAGCAGTTGGACTAAAACTCCAAGAGCATCACACTAGTAACAGAGATATGTTTCTACTATTTTTTAATATATATAAGCATTAATGTATGCATGGTCCATAACAACATTTAACACAGCATTCTTCCAGCATAGCTTCATGCCCATGTGCATCATTAAGTTATCCGTTATCGACTTATCGTGCCACCCAGTGTCCCAGCATCTAGTATACACGAATAGAGCATCAATATGCTGCTGAACAAGCAGTTAACTCACCTTGAGCTGGTTTTTTTGCAGGCTGCGCAGCAGCTGCAGCGTCCCCGTCTCCTTTCTCAACGTCAGCCGCACCAGCCTCTGAAGCAGGTGGTTCAGTAACTTCCCCATTCTCGGCCTTCACCACTTCTGCCCCATCCGTGACTGGCACTACTGGTTCCGCCGGAACTGCATGGCTCGCGCCCGGAGCTTTCCCCTTGTTCTTCCCACCCTTGGACTTCCCCGCCATATTCCTGCACAAGCCCAAAAAAAAAAGCAAATCCAATTAGCCCAACCACAAAAGCGGGGCGCGCGGCGATTCACGATACACTAAACACCACGCTTCGCAACAGCAACCCAAAACCATCAACGGCTCCGTAAATAAACCCCAAACGAACCAAGAATCAACCGAGCGCACGATCTGCACCGAGATCAAAACCCTAAACCCTCACCGGCAAATCAAGCCCCCAAGCTCAGCTAAACGCGCTAACCAGATGACACGGGTTCGGAGCGGAAAGGATTGGGAGGATGGGGACCTGCGGCCCGCGGCGCGGCAGCTTCGGCGCCCGGAGGGAGAGGAATGAGGCGGCGCGAGGCGAGGGCAGACGCAGCAGCGGAAATGATTGGCCCCTGGAGGCGAGGGGCTGTTTGGGTAAAACGGTAGGAGGCGGCTGCTGCCTTCACCGGCTGCTTCATTTATACGGGTGGGCGGCGCCCCCTAATCCCCCGCGGTTGTTGGCCGCTGGGCCTCTGGGTGAGGCACTGGTGTTGGTTGGGTTTCTTCTCTTTTTCTCCGTTGCTGCGCACGAGCCCGGCGGTGATATCCCTGCTGTGCAAGGCTCAGTTCGTAGGGGCAATTTAGGTAGTGTATCCGAGGGGCCATCTTGGCGTGGGATTTAGGGGGGATTAGGGTTTTGGAAGGGGTTTAGGCGGCTCTAAGGCTGTTTCAAAATAAGGAATCTTAAAAATGGAGCCTCATTTATTATTTCCGTGTCTCTTTAAATTGTCTTTAATGTAGTATATATTTTTATTTCTTAAACAGCTAACTGTATTTGACTTTTCTCCAAGCGTTATCCATTTTCTTGCCACCACAATGATGTTTGCAACCTCTACCTAACCAAAGTTTTGTCCTCTTTCTGTTAATTTTTATTTCTTAAACGGATAACTGTATCTAACTTCTTTCCAGCCGTTATCAATTTTTTTACGGTCGGAATGATGTTTGCAACTCTCATCCCTATCCAACCAATGCTTTGTCCTCTTGCGGTAAGCTCCACTTCCGTCACAGATCACCTCGACCCCTTCCCTCTCTTCGCAACCCACCCCACCCTCTGCTCGGCACCGTTGTTGTTCCTCTGTGACTTTCCCGCCCTCCTCGCCTCACATGACCTCTCCATCGGCGATGCCTCGCGCATCTTTCCCATGTTCCCCTACATCCTCATCTTCACGCACGTCGAGCCCCGCTGCTTTTGCTGACGCGCCACTCCTCCATGTTCGAAGTGGTCTGGTCTCCACGCCTCCTCGCCACGTCGGTCATGCCTACATTTCACTTCCTCCACGGTGAGCCACTCTCACTCGTTGCTATATAGCTCCTCCCATTCTCCATTGTGTGCACCATCTTCCCAAAACAAATCTTCCTTTATGACACTTCAGGGCTCCTCGACCCCGACGTGTGCGCGATTAGAGGTGCGACCTCCACCACCCTCTCCTACTGGATCGAGACCAACCTCGCACACAAAGCTTCAATTTGTGTCCGATATTGAAGTTGTCGAAGGCTGGTTCGTGAAGGGCTGTCAACAATGAAAAAGGGAGGGGCGGAACGGAGAATCCATCGGGGCGGGAAAAGGGAGGAGCGGAATGAAAAGATCGCTTTTTGTTGCTCGAATGGGTTGGTCTCTATTTTTAGGACACAAATGTATAGCAACCCAAAATAGGTTTTAAGAATGAGTCATTAGGCTAACTCCAGCGGTGATACTCAAGAGGAAAGATCGATTCCGCTCTTTGAGTATCACCTGGAGCCTTCGCGCGTCGGATATCGACGAGCCCGCCAATTCCTCGTGTATGCCCGCGGTCGCGCGAGAAATACCATGTGCTCTCGCTCCCGCGCGAAAAAACGCCGCATGCGCGCCAAAAGCTGTGTGCCCGCTCCCGCGCGCCAAAACGCCGCGATGTCCCACACCCCGCGAAAAGTCGCGCTCCCGCGTGCCAAAGTGTTTGCTTTCGCGCTCCCACAATGTTCGGCCACCAGCGTACGTGACAGATGTTTGAGTCATCCACCCAACACTACAAAAAATTCATAGCTGCTTTCGGTCATCCGTTGGAGGCCTTTGGGTGACTACTCAACACATATTTCACGTATCGGTCTTCGTATCAGTTGCATGTTGGAGTCAGCCCTAGTCGAAGATTGTTTGAATTGTCACTCGAGACATGAAATGGGTTTTAAGCTGGCATTTAAGGTATGTGTTGAAGATAGTCTAACACATCGATGAAAGCTAACTTCATATCAACATCTTCTTTGGAACTAGATATGTCATAAGCAACAGATCATTCCCATGTAACAGTGATCGCAAACTTTTTTATGTGACGCCGGTGTGATGTTTATCTACGTCGTCTGATATTGACACAAAGATTCGTAGAGTAGTATCGATTGAGATATCATGAAAATTCCCGTGTCAACTTATTTAGAATATTTGGTGAAAAGTGGTTGAAAAGATAAAATATTTTTTAAAACTATCCTTTTAGCTAGTGAGCTAATTACATATTGCTGACACATTTTTTGCTCGTTTCTTTGAATCAGTTATGACAAAATCATCGAAGGTGATACTATTTTCATCCCTTGTAAACGAAACCCCATAGTGTACACATTTTTTTTGTCTAGGACAGGTTTCTATGATACATGTTCATTTCAATTTGATATTTTTTGCCCATCTTCATGTTTTTTTTTCAAAGGAATTGTGAGTTCCAAGTTACTGTTTATTTCCTGGAACGTTAGTAAGCATGCTTTGGGTCTTATGGGCCTATTTACCTAAGGACATGCAGCCCTCCAATATAGGTGATTTAGTTGTGGTGTACCAGTCCTTTTTTTAAGAAGCTGAGAATCGGGTTTCTAGACTCTATTTGGAATGAAGAAACCGAAAACAGAGAAATAGGAAAAATATAGGAATGGAGAAAATACAGTAATTGAAAATTTAGAAAACCGTAGAAATCCAAAACAGATGAATGAGAGCTTAAGATGTTTGGATTGAAGGAAAATTACAACATAGGAATTGAAATATTTGATACAATTAACAAATCTAAATTGAATTTACTAATGATAAAGGATATGGAGGCTATTTTATTACTAACATCATAGTCCAGATATGTAAAAAAAAATCTCACACTTTATTCTAGCAATGTACACGATCCATAATTCGTAATAATTGATTAATTAACATATGTTTTATTTAACTCTCTCATCCATATGCGAGATGTTTCACTCTCTCTTCTCTCCCTAAACTGTAGTCCAACCCTCTCTCCCTCCTAAGCAAACTCTCTAATATTTAGCCCAGCCCTCTCTCTCATCTAAGCAAGCCTTTTCTCTTTGTCATCTCTAATCTCTAGCCCGTGCTCTCCAATCCATGGCTCAAGCAGTAGCAGAACAAGTGATCGCGGAGAGCTAGTCCCCAGGTACAATACTATAGTTGTCAGAAGAAAATAAGCACGTGTGGTTAGACATCAGAAGTGTTGTTGTACACAAATCAATGCACATATATGACCATTACACAAAATTGTGAATGTAAACAACTTTCTTGTTGCTATATAGGTTCCAAAGAGGATGCATGCATAATTCATTATCATCCAACATCACATAGGGCCAACGTTGCTACTGCCTTCTTCCGTCGATTGATGCTAATTTTTCTCTAGACCTCAGCCATGGAGGGAAAGAGGAGGTAGACAGTGATTACGTTGATTCTTCTGAAAGGGTAAGAAAATGAATTAACGGAGAGAGAGAGGGAGCGGGAGGCCTCAGACAGCAGATGATTTCTTTGTTTTTCTTGTAGGATTTTCTTCTCGTGAAATACACTTGTTTTTCTTGGAGGAGTTTCTTCTTATAAAATACACTGGAATTATTTCCTTCTCTCAAGAAAGATTCTATATTTTCCTCAACTCCAAACAGACCACTGACTTTTCCATCCAGAGGAATGATTTACTGCAAAAATCATATGAAAATCCTCCATTCCAAACAGGGTCTTATAAAAGAAATGGAAGAAGTTGATTCGTTTGAAATTATTTCAGTTTTTAAAATCTTTTTTAAGAAACAGAGCGGGTCAAAAGACTTATATAAATTATTTTTTCTATTATTTTAATCATACTAGTTGACAAAAGACTTTTTTTATCACGTCATACTTTTTTACATGTGAATGGTTCAGCAAAACTTTATTCTCACCTCATAACAAAATCGAACGAGTTTTTACCACTTGCCGCAAAAAATGGGTATACAGCCGGCTGCTACTACCGTACGGTCGTTCCATGTGAAAGCACCCAATAGTCGGTGCACTCGTGACTCGTCTTCAGTATCAAGTGGAAAGTAATAATTATTTTCAGCAAAAAAATGCATTTTCTCTGAAGTCATTTGTAATAAAAAATGGAAAGCCAGCGCGCCGCAGCTGCCAGCCGGTTCCGTGCGTGCCAGGTTTGCCGTTCCGGCTCCACCTCTACCTCTCGTCGGTTCCTTCCTTCACGCCTCCTCATTCCTCTGCTCTGTTCCCACTCCCGCACGCTTCATTCATCCGGGCGCGCGAGTATTATTTCCCCCGATCCTTATGGCTTCGCAAAAGTAAGTCCAAAGCCGTAGCGATTCCCACCATTTCAACTCGCCTCTCCCGCGCCGCGCAGCCCATGGACCTCCCGGTGGTGGATCTCGCGCCGTACCTCGGTTCCTCCGCCGGCGATGCGGTGGCGGAGGACGTGCGCGCGCTGTGCGCCACGGTGAGCGCCAGCCTACGGGACACGGGGGCGCTGCTGGTGAAGGACCCGCGGTGCTCCGCCGCCGACAACGACCGGTTCCTCGACGTCGTCGAGCGCTACTTCGCCCGATCCGACGAAGCCAAGCGCCTACAGCAACGCCCCCACCTCCACTATCAGGTACCCAACTCCACCCCATCCTGTTCCTTTCTGTTTCATTGGTAGACCTGTACCTGTGGCGTGGTTTGGGAATGCGGCCTCCTACTAACCTGAATACGCGATGCTGGGATCGGCGCCACTTTCCTTGGATCTATCTAGAAATCTGAATCACCACTGGTCCACTGTGATCATTTGCACTGTAAAACCGTCATGACATGCTATATACTGACTCCTGACTGAATCATATGCTTGTTTTCAAATCTGAACGTGTGTGATGAAAACATCAGTTGTTCACGTGGTGACGTTGAATTTCTGTTTGTGTATGTTCATCGATAAGGTTGGCGTAACACCCGAAGGTGTGGAGGTCCCTCGCAGCCTGGTCGACAAGGAAATGCAGGAGAAGATCAAAAGTATGCCTGAAGAGTTTCAGCCAACAACCCCTAAGGGACCGGATCCGAAGTGGCGGTACATGTGGAGAGTGGGTCCTCGCCCTGCTGATACCCGATTCAAGGTCGCAATTTTTAAGTGACCTCTTACATGTGACGTTAAAGTCTATAAATTAATAAATGTTATGGATTGTTGGTGGTAACGTAGCTGTTCTGCGTACTGAGCTGCTAAGTAACCTTGTTTAGGAGCTGAACTCAGAACCTGTTATCCCTGATGGGTTACCAGAGTGGAAAGAGACAATGGATTCCTGGGGTTCTAAAATGATTTCTGCCGTTGAGGTACATACCATGCAGAACACCATTTTTGAATAACTCATTGTTCCTATACTATATGTACATTGTATAATGGTGTTGTATTATACATAACTTATTTTTCGCCTTATGGTTTTCATAGGTGGTTTCTGAAATGGCTGCAATTGGATTTGACTTGCCGAAGGATGCATTTACTTCTTTGATGAAGGAGGTAATATCCGCACTCTCCTGTTCTGCTGTGGTTTGTATATTCATTTGAAAGATTCTTGTAATGCCAGTCCTATCACTGTGTTTATTCAGTAACTTGAATGAGTTCCTTCTAAGGTTTAGAATGAGTTATGCTTTTCCTCTCAAAAGAATGAAGTGTGGGCTCTTTGATTTTGTACCCGTGCAGTCTTCTACAATCTACACTTGTATAATAGTCACATTCAGGTTATGTCACCATCTTATTTGACTGCTATATTATTTTTGTGAACATTAGGGACCACACCTTCTAGCACCAACAGGAAGTGATCTGCAGCGTCATGGTTCTGAGGGCACTGTTTTTGCTGGGTTCCATTATGATCTTAATTTCTTGACCATACATGGGAGAAGTAGATTTCCTGGCCTTAACATCTGGTTAAGGAATGGTAAAAAGATGGAGGTCAAGGTCCCTGTCGGCTGCCTTCTCATTCAGTCAGGGAAACAGGTATGTGGGTGCTGTTGTCATCATACAGGTCAAGCCTACTTTTATAACGAGAGTTTTTCATACTTCAACGGAAACGATAAACAAGTGAAAGCTAGTGCTTCATTGTGGAATATTGTGCATGTCAGTGAATCAGGAAATGTCAACTAATTAGAGGTGTTTCTTTGTGCACAGCTGGAATGGCTCACGGGTGGTGAGTGTTTGGCTGGAATGCATGAGGTTGTGGTAACCAAGAGAACATTAGACGCTATCGCTTTAGCAAAAGAGCAAAATAGAAGCTTGTGGCGAGTTTCGTCAACGGTAAATACTATCAGTTCAGTTAGCTAGTTTTTCACAGCGACCTGATTACAAGTTTAGGTCTGATGAGTTACGGACTAATCCATTTTCTGTTTGTGTAAATAGCTTTTCTCACATATCGCTTCAGATGCAATTCTTAAGCCGTTGGGCCACTTTGCTGAAACACCAAATGCTCATTCCTATCCACCGATTTGCGCTGGGGATTATGTTGAGCAAGAGCTTTCAGTTATTAACCTGAAAGGAAAGGATGGATTCTAGACTTTGTGCAGCATCAATAAATAGATATCTTATGGCTGAAATATGATCATCAGAATGCAGAACTAAACCATTCAAGCTGATGGTTTGTATCTTAAGGTGCTGAGGGTGCTTCTGTAGCTATGACTGCACTCATTCCCTGTCAATGCAATCTATATTCGTTCAATTCTGTTGTCAAGCTAGTGAATACCCTCTTGTGTGCCACACTGATCTTACTTGTGAAAATAAAAGAAAAAACTTCGAATTACACATGGGTTTCATCAGTGATCTGTCCTGCTGCCATGAATACATACCCAATATATGTTATTCTCCTAGTGGAATCTGTAGCGTCTAAAGTTCAGATAAAACGTCACAATATTTCCCCCGAGTAAAATTACATTTCATGCAAAAGGCTGCACTACAAGCTGCACTCTTCTAGGCACAAAATCTGCTCTTGGGGCTTCTGGATATGTACAGCGATGAGCGATCCATTCAGACATCTGGGTTTCGTGCAAGCGTTCATCAGACCCAGTTATTGGGCAACGAGAAATTGTGAAACCTGAAGGACGCGTCCCCTGCGGTGTCCCTCCCCTGCATAATCCCGGCCTCCGCTTCCGCCTGCACCGGTTGCTCGAAACACGCGAACGAGTCCTGCCGCGGCAACTCTGCGTAGGCCGGCGGGATCAGCTGTGGCGCGGGGCTGGGCTGGCGCACCGGGCGCGTGGGCGCGTCGCACTTGCCGTCCCACATGAGCACGTGGAGCAGGATGGGCTGCAGCGCGTGCCGGTGCAGGGACAGCTTCTGGCTGAGGGACACGGTGTCGAAGCACCGGATGGCGCCGGACGACGACACCATCCACGGCAGGACCTTGTGGCCCGACACCCTCGAGACGACCAGCAGCTTGGACGCGCGCTTCGCCTCGCGGTAGAGGTCGCGGAGCCCTGACCGCGTCGACGGCGCCTGGCGGTCGCCGTCGTCGTCCTCCATGACGGACGAGATGTAGATGAAACCCTGTGCTCACAGTCGCGGTAGTGGTTTTTAACCTGGAACGTCCAAGACACGCACTACTACAGCGGACAGAATGTAGACGTGTTCGCTTACCTCTTCAGTGCGGCTAATGGCGAAGCCGAGCTTGGTGTCGTCCTCGTCAAGGACAATCTCCACTGGCATCTCGCCAGCGGCAGCGGTGTACCAAACGCGCACCGCTTTCACCACGCCGATGTCAACTCCGTGGTAATCCTCGAACCCGTAAAGGCTGGCGTTGGCGAGGGTCGGGAGGTCGGACAGTGACCCCGCGCTGACAGTTGAGGAGGCCATATCGCCGGAGATCTGCAACAAGAACGCCAGAGCCAGGCCGTCAGAATAGGCGGCGCGCACAGCATCATAACCGTTATTAATTTGCACAATATTGAGCATTCGGACCTTGGTGAGGAGAGCCTCAGTCTGGACGTTCAGGAACATGATGGGCACCCCAGACGCCTGCGACGAGAGGATCCAGGCGTTGGCGCGAGCCAGCGTGTCCTCGACGGTGTTGTAGCGGGAGCCGGCGCGGTCGAGCGCTGTGGGCAGGATGAGCATGGAGAGGAAGCTGCTCGAGTTGGGGATCGGGAGCGACTCCCTCATCTTCTTCTCCCACGGGTAGGACACGTAGCCGTCCTGCAGCTGCGCCTTGCTCAACGCGCACACCACCCTCGAGCTCCTCGACCCTGAAGAAAACACCACGGTCAGTGGCATTAGAAATGGTGAAAAAAGGAAATCTCAAATCTGAGATAAATGGACAAGAATGGTTCTACGTAATAAAAAATATTGCTATTAGGATAATAATTTTATTTTAAATATGTACTAGATCTGTTGTTACATCAATTTAAAGACTGAGGAAGTATGACTTTTGCAGTGGTTCAGAACGAAAGCCAATTCATGACCAGGATGACAAATAAGTCAACTGATGGATCTCCAATTGCATCAAGAATCTGAGACATTTTTAAGCCGGACGAATATTCAGTAATCAGCAAGTGGTAGCGTTAAGTGAATGAATCTGAATGCTGATTCCATCCAACGTGCACCGCCGTGTCTGTTGCCTGGAAGTATGCATCTTGAGCTAAACTACAGCAATTTGATAATTTTGTTTTACTGGAGCAGCAAAACGTTGCGCGCACCCTTCCCAAGTTTTATTTTGTTTTCCACTAAGCTTGTTATCAGGCTTGATATTACCCCATGAGGCCACTGTCTGACTGAATTACACTGACGCTGCAACTTAATCAGTGACAAAGCTTACACAGAACGAAGATAGGGATATCTAGAACTACCCCAATTAATATCTTGTTAGTGACGTTCCGAGGAATATGCTTGACCACAGACGATTGCTTGTATGCATCATCTGGACTACGGACTGCTGTACGCATTATATGTAGTGCGAGCAGGCTAAGCAGCTCTAGAAACTTCGCAACAAACTAGCAGTCCTCAAACAAACAAGATTTCGAAGAACAATAATGCTATCTATCAACACCTTCTGCAATCCGACATGGTCTATCCCATCAAAGCCCCGGATATTCTGAACATATCCCTGGACCGGGATGATCAGCTCGTGTATTTAACTCATACAACTGACCATATTTGACTGTCTTAATCCGCAAGCTCTGCTCTGATCCAAGCATATGCCTAAACATTGTAGCGTGTAACAAAAATCAACATCGTGATCGAACACGCCAAATTTCCACTCAAAAGGGAGGAGGCGATAAATCACATGTCCCTATCAAGCCAACCTACTTGCAGAGGGTAGAATCACGCGCCTCTCCTTTTTTTTCTGTAGCATTAACGAAAACTCGGTCGCGAACTTTTACTTTTCTTCTGGCTTTTCGATTTTTTTTTTACTTTCTTCTAAGGGGCAATGCGAACTGAATCAAGTGGATGCACGGACTTCAAAGTGGATCAAAAATCTCGATATTATTCTGCATGAAGAGAGTAAAGACGAGCGTGCGTGTGGTTACCTCGGATGGCGATGCACTCGCTCTCCATGCGGTCGACGAGGCCGACGGCGTAGTTGGGGTCGCGGATGGAGCGGAGCATGTACTGGCGGCTGCGGCCGATCCCGCCGCCGACGGAGTCGTGCGGCACGATGCAGGCGTGCATCCTGGCCGCGGTGGCGACCAGCTCCCCGCTGCCGCCGTCGACCAATTGCTGCTGCTGCTGCTGCTGCGCGGGGCGGCGCACGCGCACCTCGACGGACGTGTCCCCGCGCTTGTACGCGGCGTGCAGCAGCTTCTGCAGCGCGGCGCGGCCGCCCTTGAAGGGCGCGGCGTGCGCGGCGGGCCCGCCCCGGCCGCCGACCCCGATGAGCACCTCCTCCACAACGTCCCCCGTCTGCACCGTCTCGCTGCTGTTCGCCCCCCACTCCTCCGCCCGCGACCCGCCCGCCACGCATTCGATCGCCACCACCACTCCCTGCCTCCGCCCGCTCTCCATGGGCATAGCACAACACAACTCCCCGGCGCCCTTGCCTTTCTCCTCCTCGCTCGCGAGCGTGGCCTGCGCCCGTCTACACGCGAGTGCTGGGGATCTAGCTAGCTCAGGCTCTGTTTTGACTTGTGCGCGCGGGCGATGTCAAGCTAGCTGCCCTCTCACCAACTCAACACGACTCCGTCCAGCAGCAGGCAACACGCAGATTCCTCGGCTTGGGGCTTTTTGAGTGGGGCGGAGAAGGTTGAAATAGAGGGCGGTAGCGGTAGAAGTCCTGTCCCATAAAATGGAAGAAAGAAAGTTCAATATTCCTCGTAGACCACCATCTCACCACTCACAAGTGATTATTTTTTATTGTCACGGGTCACTCACAAATGATCATTGCTACCCGTACGAAATTGCCGATCAGTTTCAATTCGCGTACATGGTCCATGATCCGTTTCAATTCGTGTTCTACCGGATCTAGAACACAAGAAAATTTCGTGGAAACTTGTTGAGGAAACACAGTACTACTATAACAAGTTGCGAAGAAACGATAAAATAGTTGTCTCCATTGACCTGGAGGCAAGTTGCGACCGTGACCTTGTGTGTGTTTGTAGGAGTCACTTTTTTTTTTTGAGTTAGGTAATCGCTTAAATTGGTGGCCTAATATGTAGAGGAGTTTCAAATGAATTATAATAGATTAGTAATACTTAGATAATCCAGGATAAATTGTGCCAAAACAAGATAAATAATAATTTAGTTCCACAAATTTATTCATCTTTATGCCTACTATATATGCGGAGCGGACAAACATTGTTAAAATCAGCAACCATAGATTTTGTATTTCACCAAACTAAATTATCTGCTCAAATAACATTCGGACTTCATAAACCTATTCCCACCTGCACCGCGCCATGGTCGATCCAAACGTTCATATCCCATCCGACGGCTTATTCCACGCTGAGTACAAAGAAGGGCCCCCCAAGCCGAAGGACATTCTGTTCCCACCCAAGCATCAAGCAATCGGACCCAAATGGCATCCACCTCGCCGGAATCCTCCGCAGCCGCCACCGAGACCGACGGCTCCATCCAAATCCGTCGCTTGGAGCTTGCGGACCACGACAGGGGGTTCGTGGGCCTCCTTTCCCAGCTCTCCAGCTGCCCGGACATCACCGCATCCGAGTTCGCCGCGCGCTTCGCCGAGCTAGCGGCCCACGGCGACGACCACGTCATCCTCGTGGCCGACGACCCATCCGCGCAGGAACGGCGGATCCTCTCTACTGGGTGCCTCTTCGTGGAGCGCAAGTTCCTGCGCGGCGGAGGCAAGGTGGGGCACGTGGAGGACGTGGTGGTCGACGCCGCGGCGCGCGGCAGGGGGCTCGGGATCCGCATGGTTCGCCGCCTCGTGGAGATCGCCAGGGAGGCCGGCTGCTACAAGGTGATCCTCGACTGCACGCCCGATTTGCGCGCATACTACGCCAAGTGCGGATTTGTGGAGAAGGGGGTTCAGATGGCTGTCTACTTCTGATCCAGAGGTATATGCATTTCTTGCTATATTTCTGATATGTGCTGATAATGCAACTAATGTTTGTGATAAAATGCTGTAGTATCTGCTAGGACATGAACAACCTCGGTGGAAGCTATAACATTCAAATGCATTCTGCCTAAATGTGCCATTGTTTTGTGCAATGCAGTACAGTATTCTGTATCTGGAGTCAGTTTGTTTTGTCACAGACGTACACTAACAAGTGCTGAAATCATGTGGTTCTGATATCACCACTGAAAGAATTGATGTGGGCCGCAAATATTCAACATTCATTAAACTAGGATTTGGCAAATTTTATGCAATGCACATTACAGGTTCTACAATTACGAGCTTTTGTTAAACCGGTTATTAATTAAGCTGTAGCACCGGCATAATTTCAAAGTCAGGAATCTGTACATGTGCAATTTCAAGCTATGTGGTTTCATCGCTTTGCGTCCTTTGTCCATTCATATGCCATGTAAAATATGCTTGCATTTTTTGCGTCTTTTCTATCAATTTTTTATATGAAAGGTTGGAGGACCCAATTTTCAATTAAATGAGGCATCCACCAAAACATCAGGGGCTTCTGTCAAAAGCTGTTAGCTATTTGGTTTTAACTATTATTTCTATTTTGCTTAGTACAATTGCAATTAGGTTCAGGTGACATTATTTTAGGATGGCCTGTCATCTATTATTGAATAAACTTCTGTGCTAAGTTTGAACTGGGTTGTGTCTGATAATTTTGAAATCCTTTTTGAACGGTATATTTCAGAAACCTCACACTTTATTTCATTTTCTCGTTGCAGCTTCATTTCTTATGGTTGAGGCTATACTAGCCTAAACAGGAGTGAAGATCCATCCTTATCTTGTTTATTTTCTGATTTCAACACAACGCATGGAACCATGTATCCAACATTGTGTTAATTTTTTACATCTGCTTACCTTCCTTGGGGCGAGAGATACTTGAGCATGAGGATCACTTCCAAAAGCCATCATGCTTCACAAGTGATCTTATAAATTTCTTGACTTGACAGACCACTCTGAGATGTTCCCCTGCATTCTTCTTTTTACCCAACACTGAATTTTGGAATGCCTGAAGTAAGCGATAAGCAAAGTTTTACGGATCCTGCATGTTCCACCATGGTGATGCCAATCATCTTTTTTTTTTCTCACCGCTAGATGTTACCCTATATTCAAGATTACCAAGCATTGAAATTTGGAATATGCCGAATTAGGCGATGTGGAAAACCAAACTGAAGCGAGACAGGTGTGGTGGTACCACAATTTGCTCTACTTCGATTTTTGGATTACAATCTGCAAGTTTCTGAACACCTGCCACCGTAACAATAGGGTGCTTAAATATGACGAACAAATGCCACAACTACTCGATGCAAACAACAGAAGGAGATTCCACTGATACTGGCAACACATGTAAATAGAGATCAATGGAAGATAGGTCGATACCCCAACTTGTCAAACAAGACAAAATTTCAAGCGCTTCAGAGAAACAAGCAGTCTCAATCTTCTACTCCCTCCTTATCTTTTTAATTGACGTTTCAGACAATGATTTGAACTAAAAATGAACTAGATTTTCTGTCCTAACGTCAATTAAAAGAATCTAGAGGGAGTATTACATAAGTCATCGACAGTAGATAACAATTAACCAAACCCAGATTTCGCTGTGACACAATTAAGTGCTAAGTGGATGACACACTAGAGAGCTTAATCCTCATCCTCAACAACCTTGGTTCCCAGGCCTTTGAGACCTTCTGGGGGGATCTCAGCAACTGTGACCAGAGAGTAAAGCTCCTCCTTGGCGTCTTCCTCGTCATTTCTCTTGCGGGCAATCCTGACACGTACACGCCTAGGCACACTGCGAATACCACTGCTCCAGATGTGCTTGTTGAGCTTCACGTCAATCCGGACATCAGTAGTGCCCATGGACTTCTGAGCAAACTTCCTGATCTCCTTGATTGCATTTGGTGCCTTCTTCTTGAATGTGCTGTGCAAGATTAATAATTCATTAGTGAATAAACTGGCTCCCAGCAAGGAGATAGAACAGAACATAAAGCAAAGGCATTCCCAAAACACCATTAATTTTGTACTTTTATTAGTATGTGCCACCCAAATGGAACACATGACAGCATATGAAGGCAACATGTGTAACGATGAGTGAAATCTTTGTACCGGGCATGTAACTGTATCAACCACATTGTATTAGACGGATACCTGACTATGTCCGGGATACAAAGCAGCATGAACTGAATCAAGCATTTAATAACGTGGCAATTCCAAAAACAAAAAAATGTACTGTACTAGAGTAGGAACGTCACCAAAAATGTACTGCCCAAATGGAACACATGGTAGCATAGCAAAAAGCAATACGTGTAACGATGAGCAGATTAAATCTTCCGGGCATGTAACTGTGTGCAGCCACAGGATTAAGGCAGACACCTGACTATACCCGATTAGCAGCCAATCAAATAGACTAACAAATAACAGCGGCATTAGCATCGTCGCTAGTCCTCGATCAAAATAAACAAATATCCACGCGAAATAAAATGTGGAATCAAATACAAGAGCAGGATTCACGTAATCCAATCCCGCTCGGTCAGATGATTCCAGCTGTACTCTAGCTGGTCCAAGGATAACGATCCAAACAGGTAAGTCAGCCATTCGCAAGCCCACATAGTGCTCACCGGCTGCAACCCTCCGCGCCAGCATCTCATTCGAAGCGCAAGTAAACGCCATTACGACACAGGCGCAGAACTACTCCAGAGAAGGTGCCTAAGATCGGAATGGTAGAGGTGGAGACGGGGACGAGGCGGGAGGGGGGAGGCGATACCATCCGTGGAGGCGCTTGTGGAGGTTGATGGTGTACTCGCGAGTCACCACCTCGTCCTTGCGGGAGCCTGCGGGGCGCTTCTTCTCCGACATCTCCGGCCGCCGCGGCGCTTGCCTTTCACTTCGGTTGCGCTCGGAGGAGGCTGCGGCGAGAGGAGATAAACCCTAATCACGTCTTCCAGGGTCGAGGTGCCTTTTATAACACCGCAAGCTAGGGCTTGAGACCGTTTTGGGCTTGTTCACAAACACCTAAGCGGCCCGCCTACATTGGCCCATTTAATCACCTTCATATTTTATTCCCTTTCTTTTCATGACGAGTTGGCAAGTAGCAGGTAATATTTCTTTTAGCTAAACAAACGGGGTTCTATTTCATAGGATAAGTGACTATATTTATATCCCAGACTTTATTTCTAAGAATGTACTTAGCCATGGACGCTCGTGAGATACTGTAGCGGTCTAAAGGGTGTCAAGCTGGACTCTAAAAAACTTTAGCGCACTGTGCTATCGGCTATCAGTATCTGTAACACGCAACGAGTCCTAATTTCAGAGCATTATTCTGGACAGAGATTGGGACTAATACCGTGTTTGAATTTCATGGACAATTTGTTAACTGATTAATTTTAGTTCTTGGCTTATTCAAATACAGGTGGACTCAGCTAAATGTAAGTATATTAATTAGGCAAGGGGACTAATTCAGACTAAAAAAGTGTCACTCTACAAGAAAAGTCTAGCCTACCCCGTAGACTCATGGACTAACGATTTAGTCCACGGTCTAAACAGATCCTGTCTAATTTTATTCAGAGACTAAACATACTTTTCTCTACAATCCAAACTACCAATTAGTCCAGACCCAACAATTAATTGTCAGCTGACTAGTTGTTAGTGTGGACTAACAATTAATTTGGATCCATCCAAACAGGACCTAAGCAAGCTGACCAAACAGATGATAGCAACTTTTTGTTTTTGTTTTTGATAAACTGAATTCCTTTGATAGCATTACAGGAACATAACAGCTGCTTTTTTTATGAGGAATGCTATTGCACCTCCAACTTGTAAACGAAGCCCAATTTCAGAGTTCAAATACAGAAGGCAACGGAAAGAAAGAATCAGAAGAGCAAACTCTCCTAACGTGCGCGCATTCGCTCCAGAACAAAAACAGTCAACATCAGTACAGCACAAAAGCCACAGCCTTGCCCCAGATAGAAAATGGAAGGCCCTCTCAATCTTTCATTGCCGAGAAAGTTGATGCGACTTGCAAATGAACACTGCCATAATATATATACGTCACAAAACCAAAGGGACATATATAACCAGATGCACCACGATAACAGCGACGCAACAAAAACATCATTGACCCCAAGTGACAACCAATGTCTTAAAACAATAGTTTTCGGTTACTTTTCTATCACATCATTTTGAGCAGGAGGAACAAGTTTCATTAAATTGTGAAAAGCTATCTCCACCACAGGAAATAAAATGGCCTGGTGAGAGCCAATACAAAAGAAATATAATCCTTTGGTACCATGTCAAAAGAACTTTGCAAAAGCAAATTATTTGTTATATCTTATTATCTTCTGAAGAAAACCCACAGAACCACATAACTCAATACCAAAACATATTGCAGTTTTAACATGACATAAACTCCATTTTTAGTTTTCTACTAAGTTTTGCCCACGTGGACATGGCTATCGGGGATAAAGTAGAGCTCAAATATAATTGAGACCCTTTTATAAGTTGTAACCTTCAAATGCACACAAAAAAAAGTTGGCCTCAAATATGCTTAACAAAGAAATAAAAAGCAGTAATGAACACAGCATGACAAATTAGTCCAGAGGAAATGGCTTCAGCAGAAAAAACATGGCAGAGCATGAATGAGTGGAAGACCAGTAGCTACCTGCAGCATGCATGTTTTCACGAACAAATTCCACCAAAAGGAGTAAAAAAAGGCCTATACCAAACTACTAGCACTGATTTCTGATCAAGCAAGTACCCACAACTAAATTGCACCTGGCATTAGAGAATAACTACATTTATGCTTTGAAATATATTGAACTAAATCATTCCAACTATCTTCAAAATCCATGAAAGGATATATTGGAATATGCGGTTATAATATGTTGCAAATATCTATGTACCATGACATGAACTACAAAGGTGAACACGAGAAGGCATCAATAATATATGATACAACCTATAATTCTGACAACAACCTATAATTCTGAGACTTCAATAAGTTCATTCCGCGAATGATACAACAACCAGATAGAGCGCAATATATATTCAGAAATTTAGCGCACTGGACAATGAAACAGCAGAAAATACATGGTTGTTAGTACTTAAACATTGATGCTGTTTGACTGTTTATGTGTTGATTAACCTGATTCAACATAATAAAATGGGCATAACAGCATAAGAAAATTGCCCCACACTAACAGATAATCTAAGTTCACATTCCTCAAGGTTCCGTACCACCATTACGAACAACTAGCTAATCAACATGTTGATTTGAGAATTAGAACCGATGCGAATACCATTTTAAACATGTTTGCAGCACAAATGTAATGCCGTTCGCAACATATGCCATGAAACTCAACAACAAAGGGAACATTCTGTGCTTAAACCGCAGAATTATGCTTTGAGATTCAGTAATCCACAAATTAATTGATTTTGCCCTTGTCCGGAATCAAGGCACCCATAACTCTATTCAGAGCTTTATTCCATTCAGGTGGAATGCACAAAAGTGGGGGTTAAAATGGTTCCACAAACAACAGAAGGATCAAGTCTATTGAAGAAGCTTTATTCCATTCAGGATTCAACTCATCATGTCATACAAAAGGAAAGGAAAGCTAAACAGGCGCTTAGCAGGCGAGATCCAGTTTGGCTGAGCGCAGCACAGATCGAGCGAACCCTTCGGTCTGATCAGATCAAGGAAAAAGGTACGAAGCAGAACATTCAGATCAGCTGGAGGAGGGCGCAGCGCCGGCGGCCTCTGCCTCGAGGTACCGGCAGATCCGCTCGACGACCTCCCTCCCCTTGGCGCTGTTCTGCAGGAACTTTTCTGCGCAGCGGTGCTCGACCTTCTCGGCGACGGCGGCGAGCGCGGCCAGCGGGCGGCACCGGATCGCAGTCTCCTGCCTGAACTGCGTCCACTCGTCGGGCCGGTCTGGGTGGGGCCTGTAGGATGCGCGTTCCTCGACCTCGATGAGGCCCCGGAGGCTGACGTTGCGCACGACGACGTCCATGGCCCGGCTGCGCGCGTCGACGAGCGAGGTCTCGACGCAGTGGCAGAGCGCGGCGCCCGATGGCGACGCCGCGGCGGCCGGGAGGAGGCGGCGCAGGATGTAGGGCAGCGGCGGAGACCGCACGGTGATGGAGCGCGCGGCGTGGAGGCGACCCTCTTCCGCATCGAGGCGGCGGTGCAGGGTGTGGACGTCGGCGACGTGGGAGAGCGCCGTGCGGGAGGCCGGGTCCGTGAACTTGCGCCACGCCGCCGCCGTCACGCGGTCCCACGGGTGCCGGTACACGTGCTCCTGCATGTACACCACCATGACCTTGTCCTTGTGTGCTACTGTGCTTCGGGTTTTGGCTTGATTTGATTGATTTCTTCTTTCTTGCGGCGAGGGTTTGGGGGCGGCTGGCGACGGGGGAAGGGGGAAATCGGATTCGGAGGAAGAAATAGAGAAGCGGTGGAGAGGAGGCAGTTTTTGTAGAGACGTGCGGCCGCCGCTGGATTGGCGAGTCTGAGCGATGGGGTCGGCACGTGTTCCGTCCTCCATGTCCCTAGGCGCCATCGCATGTCCCGCCACGTGTGCCGTCAAAGCGAACCATTTGGTTCAACACTTGCCAGCCAACAAAACGTATTCCTGGGATACGCCTCCGCTTGACATGGGAAACGAAACCGAAGACTTCAGGCGAGCCGCTGCCACCACGCCATCTCCTTCCCTCGCTCCGATGGCGCTCTCCCATTTTTCCCTCCGTCTCCTGAGCCCGACGGCAGCCGCCGCGATGCACTTTCGTAAGCCATGCGCGTATGTTCGCGATCCGTTCATCCTCCTCAACCCCGGCCGCCGCTTCTTCTCCACGTCCCAAGACCCCAGCCCCAACGCCACCTCGACCGCACCCTCGGACCCCAGCCCCGGCGGCCCCTCCGGCTCCGGGCAGGAGTCTCTGGAATCGATGCGGCACCAGGAGATCGAGGGGCCCACGGTGGAGCACGACACGTCGCCGCTTGCCGAAGAGACGCGGCGGGAGCTCCACGCGCTCCGCCGCACCGTGCAGCGGCTCGCTTGCGCTCCTCGGAGGGGCGCATCTCGCTGCTGGCTCGTGGATCGCCTACGGAGCCCCACCCGTCGGGGTGGAGTCCGCCGCAGCGGTGCAGGGCGTGGTGGCGTTCGCGTTCCCCTTCACGGCCGCCCTGGTGCTGCGCCGCGCCATCAAACCCATCGCCTTCTTCCAGAAGATGGAGGCCAACGCGAGGCTGCAGGTACTCACACTGTGCCTCCAAGCTACCAAGAACGTTAACCTTATGCTGCTCCGGACTCGGGTGGTTGCTATCGCTTGGGCTCTCTGTGTTTCAATTGGGTCAGTAGCTGTTATCTTGATTTGGTAAGCGTAAGCTAGGATATCTGTGGACGGCATGGTTATTATCAGCAACTGAGGAATAAGACTTCACTGGTGTTAGGCAAGTAAACTCCAGACTCGGAATTTTGGATGCATTTGGATCACGAAATGTCCTTAGTTTTGGTGTATTTTAATTGTTCATGAAACCAAGGAAAACATTATCTGATTCTTTGAGATAGTGCAATGGCATTTCTCTTCTGTTGGATAGAACCTGCTGGAGAAGTTTACCCTCTCTTTTAAATATTAAATGAACCAGCTTCGTGTGAATATCCTGTTATGTAAAATGTTGCATTTGCATAGATCCAATTCTCTTATCAACGAACTGTGTTTCGGAACCTCCCTTATTTGGCAAACTTTTATAGTTACCTTATGCCGAGCGATCTTTGCTTTCAGTCTTCTGATCAAAACTTGATGTGATCAGGTATGCTGTATGCATGTTAAGTATTAAGTTATTTTCCAAGTCTAGAAAAAAAGAAATAATTATATCAAAGGAAAAGGTCCATTTTACTGTTTGCCTATATCAAATATCATTAATGGTGGTCAACTGGAGTTTCCATGCATTACTGCGAGGAGCACCTTCCATGTAAACATGCTTGTTATGAAATAGTATTGCTGACAAATGTGTTTAGTATTTTCATAGGGTACTTGTCTTTTTATTATGTTTATGGACATTGAGATTTGAGTTTCTGTTAGTGATCCTAGATGCATGGAATTTAATGCTATACCAATTATATTCTGGGTATTGTGCCTTGTGGGATATATTTTCCCCTTGCTAAATCTTCAGTTAGTTGTCCAACGATTTCAATCGCAGTGGGATCAGTATTAAAAACAATGGGTTTGTGTGGTTCCTTGGATGGTAAATCTAACAGGTTCTAGAATTTTTAGTAGGATAGAGTTTTCTTAGAGTCAGCATTAATAGATGTTATAGAAGATTTATACTCATTTAAATACTGAAACGCTCATGCCTCTTTTTGTTGGTCCTTGCGTATTTCATCTCTAACTTACCTGGACTTGCGTATTTCAGCTCTTATGCCTCTTTTTGTCTTGGCTCTATTAAAAACCTGGATTTTTGCCTGTAGAGATTTTTTCTCTCTTATTTCCGTTTCATGTTATAAATCAGTTATATCCATTTTCAAAAAGGAGTACAGTTTTTCTCTTCATGTAGCCTTTTTTATAATGACTTTTTATTCTTTGGGCAAGTATCGTAAAATGATTTGTTTGATCAAGTAAATTTTCATGAGCTTAACAAGCTATCTTCAGTTTGATTTTTTTATGGTTGCATTGAGTATCTATAGGTCTGGATGATGCATTGCATGTTTCTCGTCGCCAAACGGTGATTTACGCAAGATGAATTTTGCCAGATAACCCCTCATTGAACTGGAACTATTTTTATAAAGTCATTAGAGCTGGAAGTATATTGTTCTTGTCTAACTACAGTTCAGTTCACTTCTTAAATAGGTCCTCTATGAGCACACTAATGAAATGAGATGTTCCTTGACTTTCGCCTTGGTTTCCTGGTAAACGATATTGTAGGGATAACAGCTCCAACTGGTTAATTTTAGTAGTTTTCCTCTGCCAGTCGTTAATGATGTTGATCTAAACTTCGCAGTTGGAAATATTGTTTCTGGCTGTCTTTGAGATTGCTAAGTTATACAGCTGTAATTCTAATTCTCTCATTGTCCAGTGTTACCTGACGGATATATTGCTGTCCAGCTTCATGTACTTATTTAATGCATCAAACTCAAGCACTGTAACCAAGTTATTCAAAAGCTGTGTTTTTGTGAATTCGTTTTATGTGCCCCAGTTCTCATACCCCTGCTGCTGGTTGAGATTGGTTTATGATAAGAGATAATGAGAAAATAAAAAATCTGGTAGATATATGGCAGCCCATTACAGATTTTTGTTATTTCAGGAAAGCAAATTTGAATGAAGACATTTGCTACATGGTATGCTGCATTTTGTTTACCTGTCGCTTGGGTGATTAGGTCAAATATTATTGTGCAGGACACACTCGTGTGCATTCTCTAACAGTTATTTTTGAAGCTACTTTGTGTAATTGCTTGTCACCTTTCTTTTGGATAATACAGGTTCACTGGGAGTATTGTCCACTACCAATATGCAGGTCTTATCTGTCAGTTAAATTATTCCCTTATCTTTTTTCTTTGAGGGGAAATTATTACTTATCTGAGCAAGTGGATAAGCACCATCAATTATTGGTGCTCTTTGCCATTATATAAATAGGTGTCTGTAATGAAAGGAGAATGCACATCAGTCTCATTCAGCTTCCGAGTCACATTAAGTTTAGTTGTCTCTTCACTTGTAGAAAATAGCAATACTGAACAATCATCAGTATATGTAGTTCCCCTCCTGCTCGGTGCTATCTTGACCATAGATCAAGGCTATGCAGGCACTATTACATTGACCATAGATCAAGGCTATGCAGGCACTATTACATTCTTGTCCTTCCATAAGGATGGGAAAAATATTTATGTTATCGTTTATATACTCTTGACCTTAAAGGCTTGGTTGTTGTTGTTGTTGTTGTTGTATATTCTTGACCTTGGAAGGCCAAGGTGTACTACCTATAAACTGTAGAGGTGTGGTGACTTGTCCCTGAAATGACAGTCTCTCCAGATGAGTATCTGCTTTGCCCAGCTTAATCTGGTCAGCATGTGCGACAGTATGTTACCAGTTACCCTTTCCCTCTGTGTTCCTGTGTGGTGGGTGAGTCTGTTTGGGTTTTTTCCAGCTGGTATAAGTCCAGCATGGGTGCCTGAAAATAGTACGTATTTGCTTCTGAATCTGGTTGATGCTGCATTTGTTGACGTGTTCCTCTGTAAAGTGGATGCTTATCAATCACTTGCGGCCATGCTCAATCACATGCTGCTGCCTGCTTGCACCAACACTACGGAAACTCACAGAAAAAAAAAAGTGTTGCCACTCGGTGTTACAGGATTGCAGCCTTTCAGGAGTTTTATGGGAACCAACTTTTGTGAAGTTGAATCATTCTGGTGCGTGCAACCTTTGTTTCAGGGCTCTGGCGCGTGCAGCCTGCAAAGTAAGAGATGATCTGGAATGTCGATGCTATACTGAGATTGTTCTATTTGTCTTTTGGCGACAGAGCATCTCGTCTATTTTTCCATTGTTTTTTCAGTTGTTGGATCAACATCTGCCCTGATCCTTCATGCATGTCCATTGTATGATTCTTTTTACAGTGTTTTGTTGTAGTTACTGCTTAAATTGCGCATGTAACTCTGAGATGTTAGCACTATAATACCCGTGCAGTATGTTTCGAAGGCTAAAATAATCTCATCATCCTGGTACATATGCACTTACCAACCGCAGTCAGATTAAAGCCATTCAAGAATGAGTTGAGTTCTATTTTGGATTTGTACGGGAAACACACCTCGTTCGGCAAGTGACTAATTGAACCTTGTTCCTACGGAGTACGGTGTTATCAAGCAATTTCTATCGTCCAGTCGCTTTAGAATGATACTGCCTCAGGCGTCACCTCTATTCCTTTTTAGGGCAGTACGTTGACACTGAAACACGTTGGGAGTAAAAAATTTATAGCCGATCTTTTATTTTCATTCAGTTGTTGACTCGCAGAGCATTGACGGAGCTTCGACCCCCCCCCCCCCCCCCCCCCACACCCGTCTTCTTCCTAACATTCAAAAAATTTGTTGAACAAAAAAATTATATTGCAAATTAATAAATTTTGCTATGCTAATTACTCGCCTCAGATCTTTTCAAGCTCCGTCGCTATAGAGCCCAGAACGTTGTATACCCCAAAGGCAGAACAAAACGTCACGAAGTGGTTAAGTTGAAATTCCTTAGGAGCAGTGACGCATCCAGATAAAAAAATATAGAGAGGATTGAACACGGAATAAATCCCTTTCTTCAACTTTCAATCCTCAATTTCTCTTTTCTTGCCTGCAAAATCAAAGCTTCAAGGAGGGGTTCCACTATTTGGCTACTGCTTAGGAGAACATTCATATAAATCATTTATACGCAATGATTAAATAAAATACTTGTATTGATTCAAGCAAATGGCAAGCAATGATACAATATCAATCCCTCTCTGAAGGGAACAACAAATAGTGATGCACCGCGTTACACTGGTGCATCAGCCACATTAATTCGTTAAATTAGGACAAGAAGAAGAAAAAATAAAAGAAGGCAAAAGTGTATCGAATCAGAACACACGCGAGCATCTGAATGTGCGCGCTTGTTCGGATTATCGTAGACATATGAGCCCCCTTCCTTCCTTTGCTCCTCCTCTGCGGGCGTCCGGCCGGCCCCTTACTGCAGGTAGTAGGCGAAGAGTGAGGCCACGGCGGCCCCGAGCGCGGCACCGACGGCCGGCGCGACGGCGGCGGACCCGCTGGTGGGGGCCGGGGCCGGGGCCTCCGCGGCGAGCGCCACGGTGGCCGAGGCGGCGACGAGGACGGCGCAGGCGATCTTCTTCATCTCCATTTTCCTTGTGTAGAATGCGGCGGGCTGAAGCGGGAGGAAACGGAACGGAGGCGAGGAAGAAGAAGGGCGAGCGAGCGAGCTGGCTGCTGCGTTGTTGGCTAGCTGGCTCTGCGCGTCCCTTCCTCGTTAGCTAGCTTTTGCCTGGCGACGGAGGAGAGCGCCGGGCCGGGGGATTTATAGCCGGGTTAGGCCACTAATCAAGGGTGGTGACAAGGAGGCAAAGGCATCCATCGCGGAAGAGTGGGTGGGCCGGCCGCCATGTGGTGGCGCCCGCTACGTGCCTGCATGTGCGCATGCGAAGCGGTCCGGCCGGCGAGCGGCCGCGCGGTAATCCCTCTCGGCCGGTGAAGGACGACGAACGAGTCGTACGCGTGCTGTGGACCTGTGGTTCGTTCGTTGCGTTTGATCATTGAACGGGTCCGTCGTTGCGACGGGGCGCGCACGTTTCTCGGTCCGAGCCTTGAATATTCCAGGATTGGCTACCGGTGGTGCGTGCCATTTCGTTGGGTCAATCTCAAGTTTTCAACTGTCACCTCTCGACACTCAAGTTCGTTCATGCATGGCCGCGAAGCGCAGCGGCAACTTATTGCCATTTGTGTTTTCACCGAGTGGGGAAAGCAATGATGGTAGAAACAATACTCTACGGAAACAACAGGTATCCTGCCAGCTGCTCAACGAAAAGAAAGTAGGACATGTACAGTACAAGTTTTCTAGTAATAAAATGCAGGGTGCCGACAGGATACATCATACATGTCGTTGGTCCATTTCAGGGGCCCTACTTTTATTTTTTTGCAAACGATATATGGTCCGCTTTACAATCTATGACGCCTTAATCTGTACTATACACCATGTGTTGAGCTGGCGAAAAGATACCGACAGCCTGCTAGTTTCAACTTGCTGGTATGATAGGGAGAGGAAGCTTGTTGGAGTTTGGTACTTCGGTTGTCCAAGGGAAGGCATCCACATAAACGCTCACAAAAGCTGACAGTTCAAACCACCAGGGCGCGGCGTATCACCGGGTCATCAGCTGTGCCGTCATGGGACCCATAACCAGCGCGCCAGCTCGTCGAGCAACAAGAGTGACGGGGTCCCAAAGGACCCACACCACGTTCTCTCGTTCTCGCTTCTCGCCATTGATCACCCACGTCTCTCGTCTCGTCCAAGCCGAGAATACGTGGCAGAAGACCTCTGAAAAATCTGAACAAATTTGGGCTATCTTCACCAGCAGGATTCCAGAAGCTACTCGGACGATTCGTATCCGACGATGCCGCGTATCGTCATTAGCGCACTGATTATTCTGGACACGTGACGGAACCCACAGATCATTAGGCTGGAACTCTGAAAACTGCACCAGCTAATCTGTCCAGACGAGCTATGCTGCAATGGCCGAAATTTGCCAACTGCCTGGCTACGAGACAGTTGGCTGGCCCATCACAGATGCCTTAAGTATCTGCCCTTTATACCAGAATGTACAATCGGAAGGTTGTTGCGAGATTCATTCATTAGGTAGCCACCTAATAATGATACGCCAGATCAATTGTTTGTTAATAATGTACAACTGGCAGATATGTATTGTAGACAAAGTGACTAGTCAATTTTCTTGGAGGGTTAGTCGTTTAGTAATCTCGACTGTCTAGTAGTTCAGGTTTATTAAGAAAGCCTTTTTTAAAAATAAACGGTTCGACTCTTGTTTGCCGGCAACGGCGAGATCATACTTCATACATAGGTTCAGCGATCCATTCGACAACGTTTTCTGCGATGAAGCGAGTGACGGAGCAGATTCTATATGCTCTCTGTCTCTGCGGTGTAACTCGGTCTGAACAGGAACCAATCAGCTCCCAAAAACAGCATCATTGCATACAACTCCGGCGAATGGAGACTTCCCATCCCACCGCGAGATTCGAGCATTCACGGCCACGAGATAACATACGGGGCGGCAGCGCTGGGAAAGACGGCCGCTGGTTTCGCTCGGTAATGGTCCGCCTGATTCCTGAGACAGACAGCCTCTCTGCCTGCAGCTCCGCCCTCTCTTTCACCCCCAACGCCGACTGATAGATGGCGCCGATCTGTGTCATCACGCTCGCGCAACTCATCTCATTCTTCTCGAACAGATGCGGCTCACCTCTGTTCAGACCGGGGTGCCTGCAGCTCCCGAAAACAGCATCATTGCCTAGCTTGCTCGGGCAAGGGAAGGGATACGTGAGTTTGATTCCGTTGGTCTCCGATCTCTCGATCTGTCAAGGAAAACATGCGCACCTTCTGCCGATTTGGTTGGTTGGCAGCGTACTACACTACCACTCCCGCTGCTCACTAGCGCTGAAGTAACCGTGAAGACTTTTGGAACGGCTCGTACGTTACGTGGCCCCGTGACCGTGAGGCCGTAGTAGCCGCGCCGTTACGTCACGCGCTGCCAGCACCACATGTCCGCCGCTCTTACATACCGCGTCCGCCGGTCCAGGGGCAGGTGTACGCACGCACGCGCGCACGTTACGTGTACGACATCTACCATCATTTGACCCTTGAAAAGCGTAGGCGGCACGCTACGTCGTCTTCAATCAGCCTTGACATACGTGCTGCGGTATTGTGACGGATGGCGTGATACGTTCGTGACGTTACATGGCGGTGTGGCTGAACGGTTCAGAGTCCACGGGCGGGATCGGCTGGCCTCAACCGAAGTTCGACCGGCGCCGTGCCGGGGACGCGTCGCGGTTGCGCGCGCGCCAATCAGGCCGGGTGGCCCGTGCGCGTCATCTGACCCGAGGAGATGTGGTCTGATCACTGCTGCGATGGGATCGCTCCCGCGCGCCGAGACACCCGCGCGCCGCGCCACCTCCGCCGCCAGCGTGCACAACGTGTCGCGCCCCGGCGCTCCACGCGTGGGCGCCGCAGCAGCCGAGCGCCCCGCGCGACCGCGACCCGCGAACCCACTCGCTATAAAGTCCTCGCGTCCAGTGCCGCTCCGTTCCATTCCACCACTGCTTCTCCTTCCCTGCCCTCCGATTAGCGTAGCCGCGGCTAGCCACCCTTGCCTTCGCCGCCCGCTTCGGTGTTCGTTCGCTCGCGCCTCTCGTCACCCGCGATGCCTTCCCGCCCTGCCATGCTGCTCTTGGTCGTGGCCGCCGTGCTGTTCGCTACGGCGTCGGCGCAGGATATGGACACGGGCGCGCCGCCCGCGCCGGCCCCGGCGACGGGCGCGGCAGCGGGGACCGCGGCGTCGGCGGCCCTTGCCGTGGCGTGCTCTGCCGTGTTCTCCATCCTTGTCGCGGGTGGGCTCATGCAGTAGGTGGCTACCGCCTTGCTCGCGCTTCTCTGACCGTCTGACGGTCGTTTGGAGTCGGTTCGACTCGGTTAGCAGAGTACCTAGAGTTGTAGTAGTGATGATGAGTTATGTCTCTTATTGAGTGGCTGTTTGTGATATGTTATTATTGCTTATTCTTTTTGTACCATACCACATTGTTCTGTGTATACCTTGTGCCGAGGAGTGGGTTCTGTGAATAAAGACGATGGATCTTGTTGGTTGCTAATTTTTCTGCTCCCGATTTGTTTGTTTTCTAAAGGTTAGTTTGCATCTGGAATCTTTGTAGGATCGTGGATACCGCTGTCTATGCTGCATATGATTTCTACGTACTCTGTAAAAGATCTATTTTGATCCGTTTCGCCCAAATATATAAACTTCTTTTTTCTTCCAATCGACGGGGCTGAGAAATGAAGATTTATATACACTGCAATCTCGATATGAGAGCAGATGAAATATTGTTCGGTTCTACCGCTGTACGCTGGTAAAGCCAAAGATGGCGAAAGATTACTCGTTGGGCTACCGTAATTTAACTGAACTTAATTCCATGCGCCCTATCGGTACGAGAGCGAACTTAATTCCATGCGCCCTATCATATCAGTCTCAGGTTCATGGAACCACCTCTATTAACTTGCTAATTTCCGGCAGCGAACCCAAAATTTCTGCAGTGGGTAGGGTAGATAGATGAGAAACAAAAGACAATTGGGCCAAGGAGGGCTGTAGTGTGTTGTAAACCGTAAGACCGTCCGCGGTGGTACACTGTAAAACATATGTAATTTAGAGTACGTACTGTAAAAGTAGAAGGAGAGTAGTGTATAGAGTATGCTTTATAATTCGTTGGTGCAGATAGCCTAAGGAGCAAAGGTTAGAAATCTCTTTTCCAACTAGTCGATGTTTTAGCATTTCCACGATTATTATGTATGTACACTATATTTTGGACGCAACCACGCCGATCAACCACCAACCGGAAAGGAAGACAGGAAGAAGTAGCTTCCAAGTGGCCTGATTGAAACTGCGTACTTCTGGATGCCTTTGAAAATTCGGTGCGAAATGAAATTTACAACTTGCTGGCATCTTCCTGGATGATTTACTGTTCCGTACAAAACGAAATTCAGGATTGTTGCTTGTTCAAGTGACGACAGTGATACCAGTTTAATTGCTTGCTGAAAGATACTACTAGTGTGGAAGGGTTGCAGAGACGACAAAGACAGACCTTGTAAGCTGTCCTTCACAAACATGCAGCCGGCTAAGAAAGTACGACAACCTCGAACAGAAATCAGATTGCGTTGAAGTATCGGCACAATAAGCCTCGAAGAGAAACTGTACAATGAGGAGCCGAGGAGGCAACGCTCCTAAGAAGACCTTCGCGTGGCGTCGATGACTCTTGACGACGGCAGAGAGGGGACCAGATTCATCTGATCGTGCCTTCGAAGATGCGCCCTCTTTTTCCTCAAATAATGTCGCGTATGAGCTGAGAAGGGTTGCGTTACATCAAAATTCCAAGCCTTCGCCGCATTGTGGGGTATTGGACCGTATTCCATCTCGCTTTGCGTGGACGCCCGCCCCATCTCAGAATGATCCCCTCCACCATGCTGCGCGTTCGAACTCCGCACCTAAATCACTGATGCGTACACCTTGTCGCTACTATCGCGTCGCGTACGTCACCTTCGTGTTGATCGAGGAAAAAAATTGCGATACATTTGCCGTCCCGAAATTGGTGTTCGCTACATAAGCATTCAGTCGCTTTCATTTCTGATCTTTCGGTGTCCCCACGATCCCACAAGTACCTTTGTCCTCCGTCAAACATCTCCCTTTAGACTATCCGCACTAGCGTACTCTAAAGCATACTCTATACACTATTCTCCTTCAGCTTTTACAGTACGTACTCTAAATTACACTGCGAAACAATGTATCCAGTATGCTTTACATTACACCACTGCAGATGGTCTCACAACTTCAAATCGTACGTTCTTGCACTCTAGCCATCCAAGTCGGAAAAGCTACAACATCATCGGTGCCCTTTGAGACCGAGAATGGATGCTGGGGACTTGATAAAAGAACCAAACTTTATTTTGAGAAGAGGTACAAAATAAATCGGTTTAAATAGTACAAAATTAACCGTAGAAGAATTCGTAATAAATAAATAAACAAACAATATAATTGAGCAAACTCCATGGGCTCATGGGCCAGCCTAGCCAACCACATGACGCTGCGCATACACCGTCCATCCAACCCCAATAAAAAACCCTAACCTCAATAAAAAGCCCCGGAGCGGAACGGCCTGTCTACCCCCTCCCTCACACGGCCCACCTCGCGATCTAAGCCGCCGACGGGTGATCCGACGGCTCGTGCGCGCAGGAGAACCCACAATTCGGGCGGGGCGTGGCGGAAATAAAAAGGCACGCCCCAACGAGGCCTCACCCGCCTCGCAAAGATCGGAGCCGCCGCCGCCGGGTGTGAGAAGGACGGACGCCACCACCTCTCCCACCCCGCCTCCGGAGCCCAAGGGTGAGTTTCGCGTCTCGCCAAGCTTCTTTCCAGGCCTCGCCCTCCCTGGTTGTGGAGTAGATTAGACAGCGGTTGCCTTGCCTATTCGTGGCGGTCCGTCGAGCGCGCGCCGTGTTATACATAGATCTGCTCTTCGGTACTCACGTAGACCCATTTCGTTTCGTTTTGATTGTTAGGGTGGTGGTCTGAATACTGATTTCGTTCAGATCGGTGCTTCTTGCATCTGGTAAGGACTAGAGAGCCTCGTCCCTGGGTTAGTTGGTTGGTTTGTTCTTTCTTGAGATCTACTACATCTTTGCGCAGTTGCTCCTTTTTTTGGTCGGGATCTTCGGATCTTCCTGGATTTCGTGATATCTGTAGATCGTGAGGTTATTGATTAGTTGAGCCAGGGAATTCGGACATGGTAAAGAAAATAATGTCGTTTTTGGCCGCTGTTTATCGATAGTCACACTGACGCGCTAGATGCATCGGTGTTCTGTTCCGTTGGACGTCGATCTGATGGTAGATCAAGCTTCCCAAATGGATCGGTAGATTAGTTGAATATTTTTTTGACTTGTGAGTGACAGCATCAGCCATGTGAAAAAATTCTTGATCGACCACACAGCCATTGTATTGTTCCAGTCCCGTTCTTTGGTTTCCTTCATGAATTAGGCCCTTTCACCCTACATTTACAAAAATTGGTTATTTGAGTCGACCAGAACAGTATGTGCTTTAAACGACCATTGTCTTGGTTGAAGCAGGCACTGGCCTTTTGGCATTTCCACCTGCTGTGATGAGAGCCTTCATCACTACCACTAACCATCGTGCTTTTCTTGATTTCGGTGTGTCCTGTTGTAATGCTGTAGAGACATAGGAATGGAAAATCTACCTGTTTAATGTTTATTTATTCTCAAGCACTGTTCGCTTATCTTTTTTGCCCATGTGCTCGCTGTACAATATGACCATGGTTTTGCACCTTAAAATGGTATTTCTATTCAAGTTGTATAGATACCATTGCACTCTTTATGTGCAGCAATATCAGTAACTGGTATTATCTGTTACTTCAAATTTTGTATCAAAGGCCAAATAATTTACTCATTGAGTCATTGTAGATTTGTGTTACGACCTGTTATGAACCTGACTACCTGTTCTTCATAAATATAAATATCATGTTAACCTGTATTAGTTTCTGCGTGTTGTCTTTGCACTCGCTAATTCCTTATGTTATTCTTGCAGGTAATAGTTTTGAGGTGGTAATGGCGGACCAGGCTAACCAACCAACTGTCCTTCAAAAGCTTGGTGGTCAGTTCCACCTCAGCTCCACCATCTCTGATGGTGTGCGGGCTCGTAACATATGCTCTTCCACCTCATCTTACGAGAGGCGATTTGCCTCAAGGAACTACATGACCCAGAGCCTCTATGGTTCATCAATGGCTTTCAGCGGCGGCATCAATGTCCCAATGATGTCGTCCTCGCCTCTCTTTGCCAACGCACCAGCTGAGAAAGGCGTCAAACACTTCATGATTGATTTCCTTATGGGAGGAGTGTCCGCTGCAGTTTCAAAGACTGCTGCAGCTCCCATTGAGCGTGTGAAGCTGCTTATTCAAAACCAAGACGAAATGATTAAGTCTGGTAGGTTGTCAGAGCCATACAAGGGTATTGGTGACTGCTTCAAGCGTACTATCAAGGATGAGGGTTTCTCCTCCCTGTGGAGGGGTAACACTGCTAATGTCATTCGCTACTTCCCTACTCAGGTATCTCGTGCTGTTCTTGGATTCTTTTTGCATGTGCCTGATATAATTGACTTCTGACCGCTGGACTTTGCTTGTAACCCATACTATTCAAACAATTCTTATAGCATCATAATTGAATATATTATATTATACTATTATGTTTGTCCTGAATCCTGATGATGTGTGCTTCTTTAGGTAGAACTGTTTGATGTTTGTTTTCCAGAAAAATATGTAACCATGAAGCTTGACTTTGTTTCTACTAGGCTTTGAACTTTGCATTCAAGGACTACTTCAAGAGGCTGTTCAACTTCAAGAAAGACAGGGATGGTTACTGGAAGTGGTTTGCTGGCAACCTTGCCTCTGGTGGTGCTGCTGGTGCTTCTTCTCTGTTTTTTGTCTACTCCCTGGACTATGCAAGGACCAGGTTGGCCAATGATGCTAAGGCAGCTAAGGGAGGAGGTGATAGGCAATTCAATGGTCTTGTGGATGTTTATCGCAAGACTCTTAAGACAGATGGTATTGCTGGGCTTTACCGTGGATTCAACATCTCTTGTGTTGGAATCATTGTGTACCGTGGTCTTTACTTCGGTCTGTATGATTCCATTAAGCCTGTTGTTCTTACTGGCAGCCTCCAGGTTTGTTTTAATTTTATTTCAATATCCTTTTTATCATGTTTCTCGTGCTATGTACAGTACTCAGAGCCTTACTTTTCTTTGTTCTTTTGTAGGACAACTTCTTCGCCAGCTTTGCCCTGGGTTGGCTCATCACCAATGGTGCTGGTCTTGCATCTTACCCCATTGACACCGTCCGCAGAAGGATGATGATGACCTCTGGTGAGGCTGTCAAGTACAAGAGCTCCTTGGACGCATTCCAGCAGATCCTCAAGAAGGAGGGCCCCAAGTCCCTTTTCAAGGGTGCTGGTGCCAACATCCTCCGTGCTATTGCTGGTGCTGGTGTGCTTTCTGGCTATGACCAGCTCCAGATCCTCTTCTTCGGAAAGAAGTACGGCTCAGGCGGTGCCTAAATGAAGAACAAATGATGACGAACAAGAGGTGTCTGTTCCGGGTCCTTCACTTTCAGGATCTGGCCAAGTTTTTGCCTTTCATACCCAAACAGTAATAATTTATGTAGAGGGGTAACCCAACAATTCGTTTTCTGTGGAGGCGTCGAACTCCAAACATAATCGTAACTACCAGTAGATGGAGACATTGGTCTCCGCACTTTATCTTTTGTCTGCTGGGCAATTTTCATTGCATGGCCTTCGGTGAAGTATCGAACGAGATTCATGTTGCGGTTAATTGTTAATCTTTTGCTTCAGTTTGCAGTTTTTATATTATCATTGGTTTGGGTGATCATCTGTTTTGCCAGGCCAAGTTAACATTCCGTTGTCGTAATTTATTCTTTTATCGATCTAAAGAAAAGTTGCGCTCGGTTCAGCATGTTGGTGTGCCGGGAAATGCTTCCAGTACGCCTTAGGGCCTATTTGGATGATGGCTAACTTGTCTAAGCCTAAGCTTAGCCACTTATCACACTTGTGGTGCGCCTAAGCTAACTAATGTTAGCATGTGTTTGGATTGTTACCGTAACCTAAGCTTAGGCGCGCCTAAGAAAGTATAGCATGTGTTTGTTTTGTTACCATGACTAAGCTTAGTCAAATAGCTAAGATTAGGCGGTTGATTTGAGCGCGCGTCTAAGAAAGTGTAGCATGTGTTTGTTTTGTTACCATGACTAAGCTTAGGCAAATAGCTAAGATTAGGCGGTTGATTTGAGCGCCACAGTTGAGGCAGTTTTTTGTTAGGCAATGGAAGCAAAAGTTATCTAACTTCTATGGCACGCATAACTTTAATCAACAACCAAACCTCTGCTTAAAACAGTGTGGCATGCCTAACATTAGGCTTAGTCAAGTTAGGCATTGAATCAAACAGGACTGTAATAGATAACTGTAATAGATAACCTGCTTCTACATAAAATAGTGCCCGAGCTTATTTTACAGGCAAAATCGGTTTATGAGAATGTCAACTGTACACGCATCACCCGGACAATATCCAACAGCCAAAGGTGAAGAAGAGGGAACGCCAGCCACACGCTCCCCGACCTCGGCGTCGTCCGGGCCAAATGGCGATGCTGTCGCCCCCGTTGCTCCGTTCCCACCACCGGGCGCTCTTCTCTCCCTCGCCGCGCCGCCGTTCCACCACTGCCGCGGCCACCTCCATGCTTGCGTTCGTTGCCAGCCAGTCCCTCTCATCCCGCAGGCTCCCGAACATAGGGGTTCGGTCATCCTCGACCGCCTCACCGTCGGCACCTGAAACTGCCCAGGCCACGGAAGATGCCGCCGCGGCTCAGAACGCGCCTGCCAACGAAGGGAAAGAGGAGGGGCGGCGGGTCGTGCTACCTACTAACGAGTCCTCCGAACGCCTTTTGCGCATCCGCCACACCGTACGACTGCTACCCTTCGGCGATATATTGATTGGATTCTCAGTGCTGCTTAATTTTGGTCTTGGCTCTCATCAATACACTACCGTTCCATTTTTCCTGTGGACCTCCATTGCGTTGGCTGATTTTGCCTCGCATATTTGTTGCTGCAGTGTGCCCATGTGATGGCTATGGCTGTTCAGAAGCTGTTCCCCAACTCCAAGGTGACTATAGGCCCCTGGATAGACAATGGCTTCTACTATGACTTCGACATGGAGCCCTTGACGGATAAGGACCTCAAGAACATAAAAAAAGAGATGGTGAGTCTGCTTTACTGCCTGTGAGCATGCCTGGATTGAACTTTTAAGTGTTGAGCTATGTTTTTTTTAATGGTCACTGCTGTATGCTGGTAGGATCGGATTATTCGAAAGAATCTCCCACTGGTGAGGGAGGAGGTGTCTAGGGAAGAGGCTCAGAAGAGGATCGAAGCACTAAACGAGCCATATAAATTGGAGATTTTGAACAGCATCAAGGAAGAACCTGTAACGATTTACCACATTGGTTAGTATGCCTATTAACATTAGCAATTTATTGTTACATGTATGATGCGTTGACGCTTCTTGATCTCTGTTAATGACAGGTGGATTCACTATGTATCTTTCATTCGTATCCTTCGTGTTGTGCAGGAGAGGAGTGGTGGGATCTCTGTGCTGGTCCTCACGTGGAGTCTACTGGAAAAATAAACAAAAAGGCAGTTGAACTTGAGTCTGTTGCTGGTGCTTACTGGAGAGGTAATGAGAATAACCAAATGCTACAAAGAATATATGGCACAGCATGGGAGAACGAAGATCAACTGAAGGCTTACATCCACTTTAAGGAGGAGGCCAAACGTCGAGATCATCGCCGGCTAGGTCAGGATCTTGATCTGTTCTCTATACAGGTACGGTCATACTCCTAAAATTTCTGAGAACACCATGGACAAGACAGTTGAATATTAATTCATTTCAAATGGCAACCCTCAACCTTCCCATCTACCTATCACTGAATGATGACTTCGAATTTCAAAATACCAACAGAAGCAGTAACTTAGCAAGACTGAGTCTGCAATATTAGAATGACATGTTAAGCTGCATGATTTCACTCTGGTCGACCTTATCAAGTCTGGAATCCAACAAGTGGCATTATAGAATTTGTTTGATAGGAAAGTGGCAGTTGCCGACATACACTGGCGAAGCTAGCATAAATACAACCCTGGTGCATCACCACAAAAAACATGTTTTTTTTTTAAAATAATATTCAAAGAAACATGTGTTATTAATAAGAGAATACGATTTTTGACCTGGTGCCTGTGCACCAGGGTACCATAACTGAAAGCATCTAGGCCCCATGAGGTACGGTTTCGGTGATTAATGACAACCATTCGATATTACTAATGAATTTGTGAATGCAAGGTCTCAATAACACTCAATCAAATGAAATCAAAATTACATTGGAGACCCATATAAAGTCAATGAATGAGATCAAATCAAAACATATGATGACAAGAAGTGAAAGCTCTAACTTGATATCACTCAATGCTTGAAGACAATCAAAACAACATCTCAAACAAGTGTCAAAGAGGTCACAAGTTCAAATTCCAAAAGAACAACTCAAAACAACTCGAAGTCAACAAGTTGAACACACCGGATCATCTGATGGTCTTTGAGTTGACACACATCGGTCGAGTTGGTTCAACTGAAGAAGAAGACCTCAGACAAATGCACTCACCGGATCATCCGATGTGAGTGGCTCAGTGACATCGGTCCATCATCACAGATTGCAATACCATTGAACCAAGTGAAGCACCGAATCATCCGATGTGCAGACTTACACACATCGGTCGATCACTCCAGTGAGCCTCAAGATCAAGCAAAATTCTGGAGGAAGAGCCACCGGATCATCCGATGAGAAGACAGATCAACATCAGTCTAACAACGGTCATATCTGACACAGTGACATCAGCTAATTTGGCTTTGACCGATGTTAACTGAAGGGGAGACATCGGATCATCCGGTGTTCGCAGAGAAGTGATGTCAGCCTACTTTTCCAACGGCTATCTCGTGGAGGCTGGCTATTTATACCCCTTCAACCTGTCAAATCGACAAGACTTGAAGCCCAGACATACTCTACACATCCTAGAGCATTCAAGCAATAGAGCAACCACTTTCACATCATTTGTTCATCATTTGTACACCAAGAGATAGGCTAGAACTAGCTAGAGATAGTGCTTGGGTGCCTCCATTCTTGGTGATTGGAGCCCAAAGAGAGTGACCCTTGGTGTGTGCAACTTCCGGAGCTTGCCAAGAAGATTGTGGAAGCCCGGAGGATCCCAAAGTGTACAAGGCTTGAGCTCCACCTTGCCGAGGTTGGCGAACGGAGAAGAATAGTGAAGAACCCCCTTGTCTCGGTGACTTGGGAGTGGCAAAACCCTTCGGTGGGTGCCACAACGTGGATGTAGGAAGATCCTTGTGATCTTACCGAACCACGGGATAAACTCCGTGTCCCTTGAGCGTTTGCATCCCTCTCCCTTTTTACTCTTATGCAATCTTCATTCCGCAACTTTAATTTACATTGATTGCATAGTTTAATTGCATAGGGAATTGGGCTTGAGGTCGTTAATCTTAATTGCTTTAAAAATTGAAAGAAAGCCCAATTCACCCCCCCTCTTGGACATTTCGATCCTTACAATTGGTATCAGAGCCTTGTTGCTCATTGGATTATTCTAGCTTCACCGCTAGAGAGCTTAAATGGCCAAGATTGGGGGTTCGGTTCCTATCTTCGAGGGCAAGAATTTTGCCTATTGGAAAGCACGCATGCGCGCTTACCTTGAGGCTATTGCCCCCGAAGTATGGGAAGCGACTCATGCGGGATTTGGAGATAATGCCTATATTGGTGATCAAATTAAATGGGATGCTAGAGCTAGAAATGCCATTTATGAATGCATTAGTCAAGATGTATTTGCAAGAATAGCTAGTAAAGAAAAAGCTTGTGAAATTTGGGCATGCTTAATTGAAATTCATGAGGGTTCCTCTCGTGTTAAAGAACTTAAATATCACATGCTTAAAGCAAAATATGATGAATTTAAAATGCTTCCTCATGAAAATGTTAATGAAATGTTTTCACGCTTAAATGTTCTTATTGAGGAGATTAATGCTCTTGACATTGCGTCTCTTGGCAAGGGACTTATCAACCGAAAGATCCTCATGCTCCTTCCCAAGCCTAAGTACAACATCATCAACTCCATGCTCCAAAAGGAATCACTTGACAACATTGAAGTTTCGGAGCTCATTGGAGAAATACACGCTCATGAGATGAGTGTACTTGGGATGATGGAGAGTTCATCCTCTACAAGGACAATTGCTCTCAAGGCTTTCAAGAAAACGAAGAAAATGATCAAGCCTAGTTCAAGCAAAGAAGAGCAAACATCAAGTGAAGATGATGATGATGAGCTTGCATCAATGATGAGAAAATTCTCCCGCTTGAACTCCAAGATTGCCAAGAAGGGATACACTTTTGATCCCAACAAGAGAGCCTTCCTCCCCAAGAAGGAAAGTAGCAAAACTTGCTATAATTGTGGTGAACAAGGCCACATCTCCTACGATTGTCCAAAACCGAACAAGAGAAGGGAGAACCACAAGAGCAAGTATCACAAGCTTGAAGATAGCGAGGATGAAGAAGAAGAGGTCAAGCCCAAGGCAAGAACGTTTGGAAAGAAGAAATTTGACAAAGGCAAAAAGTCAAAATTCTTTCCAAAGAAGAGACAAGGACCTCAAAAAGTGTTCATGTGTGAGGGGAATGAATGGATCACCGACGAAGAGTCAAGCGATGAAGAGAGTGAAGATGAAGAAAACTTGGCGGGCCTTGCCATCGTCGACAAGGACAACTCACCTCTTCGTCCACCTCCTATGTGCCTCATGGCTAAAGGTAACACTAAGGTATGTGACGATTCTAGCGATGATGATGATGAGCTCTCCCCCGATGAACTAGCATCTATGATTAATGAATACCATGTCATCATAAAAAGGGAAAAGAGCAAGGTTAAAGCACTTGAACAAGCTTGTGCTAAACTTGAGAGTGCGAAGCTCGATTTGCATGACAAGTATGTAACCATACTTAAAGAGCATGACACGCTCAAAACACATGTCAAGCAAATCGAGGAGGAAAATGCTCAAATCAAGCTTGATCATCATGAGCTTGACTTAGCAAACCAAGCACTCTTGGGAAAGCACAATGACTTGGTTCAAAAACATGAAGTGCTTAACCTTGCTTATGAGGCAATTGAACTAAAAATGAAAAACATGAAAAAGGAAACTCTTGATGGCAAAGTATCAACTATTTCACATGACACTAATACTTTGGATAAGTCTTTGCCTTTGAAAGCAAGACTTAGGGAGAAAGAATTGATGGACGAAATTGAAAGTCTCCGCACTAGTGTGGTGAGACTTTCCAAGGGGGAGGACAAGCACAAGGAAATCCTCTACCAACAAGCCAAAGGCTTCAACAAGAGAGGACTTGGATCCTTCCCGGTGCTCAACAAAGGAAATGTGCCCTCACCGGAGCTTAGGACGAGCTTCATCAAAGAAGTTGGATCCTATTGCCAACATTGTGAGATCACCGGACACCACACGAGAGAGTGTCCTCTTCCCAACCGTCCTTCTCCCAAATTGCCTCCTAACTACAAATCTACTTTCCATGATTATCACTATCTCTTAAGCAAAGTAGGTGGCAAGGTGGAGACAAGGTTCATCGGCAAAGATATTAAGGGCATGAAGGGGAAGCTCCCCAAGCAACTTTGGGTCCCAAAATCACTTGTATCACACATACAAGGACCTAAGTTAGCTTGGGTGCCTAAACTCAAAAACTAACTTCATGTGTGTAGGTGAACTACAAAGCCGGAGGAAAACATTGGGTACTCGATAGCGGGTGTACTCAACATATGACCGGCAATGATGGTATGTTCACCACCATAGAGAACCCCGATAATCATGAACAAGTCACCTTTGGTGACAACTCAAAGGGGAAGGTAATTGGTTTAGGTAAAATTGCTATTTCGCATGATTTGTCCATTTCTAATGTACTATATGTTAAGTCACTTAGTTTCAATCTACTTTCTATTGCACAACTATGTGATCTTGGACTAACGTGCACCTTTGATAAGAATGGTGTTGTAGTAACTAGTGAATCAAGCAAAGAACTAATCTTCAAAGGATTTCGGCATGGACATCTTTACTTGGTGGACTTCTCCAACAAGGATGCTAGCTTGACCACTTGTCTTTTCACTAAGACAAGCTTGGGTTGGCTATGGCATCGACGCATTGCTCACATTGGGATGAGCAAGCTTAAGAAGTCATTCAAGCTTGGGATGGTGACCGGCGTGAAGGATATCACGTTTGAGAAGAACAAGCTTTGTAGTGCTTGTCAAGCCGGGAAGCAAGTTGCTTCACACCACCCAATGAAGACAATGGTGTCAACCTCCAAGCCGCTTGAACTACTCCACATGGACCTCTTCGGACCATCCACATATCAAAGTCTTGGTGGTAACTTCTATTGTCTTGTTATCGTTGACGATTATTCTCGATATGCTTGGACTTTGTTTTTAGGTGACAAGGGTGAAACTCCGGAAGTTTTCAAGACCTTTGCCAAACGTGCTCAAAGGGAATTTCAACTTCCCATCATCAAAGTCCGGAGTGACAACGGCACCGAGTTCAAGAACTACAACATTGGGGAGTGGTGTGATCATGAAGGCGTGAAGCATGGTTTTCGGCCACATACACCCCCCAACAAAACGGTGTCGTTGAAAGGAAGAACAAGACCCTTATCACCCTTGCAAGAGCAATGCTTGATGACTATGGCACGTCGGAGAAGTTTTGGGCCGAAGCAATCAACACGGCGTGCCATGCCGCAAATAGGGTCTATCTTCACCGACTACTCCAAAAGACCCCATATGAGCTCCTCATTGGGAGAAAGCCCAACATCTCCTACTTTAGAGTCTTTAGGTGCAAATGCTACATCTACCGCAAGAAAAGGCTCGGTAAGTTTGAAAGAAGATGTGATGTTGGTATTTTTCTTGGTTATGCATCAAACTCAAAAGCATATCGAGTATTCAACCAAACCTCCGGTCTAGTTGAAGAAAGTTGTGATGTTGAGTTTGATGAGACTAATGGCTCCCAAAAGGAGAGTTTTGGTCATGATGAAATAGATGATGAGCCTCTACGAGAAGCCATGAAAAACATGACCATTGGAGACATCAAGCCGGAAGTTGAAGAGGGCCATGATCAAGGGGGAGCTTCAAGTTCCAACAACAACACCCCCATGGCGCCTCAAGTAGAAGAAGAAGAGAAAGATGATCCATTGCCAATGCAAGATTCACAAGCCACACAACACCAACAACAAGAAGAAGTTCATGATCAAGTCCAACCACAAGAGGAACAACAAGCTTCACCACCGCCAAGTGCCTCACAACCACTTATGAGGCATGGACGCATCTCCAAGGCGCATCCAATGGACCAAATCATTAGAAGTCCTTCAAGGGGCGTAAGTACTCGTTCTCGCCATGTCGCCTCATTTTGTGAGCACTACTCTTTTGTTTCGTGTGTAGAACCCACTCATATAGAGGAAGCACTCCAAGATCCAAATTGGGTGATGACCATGCAAGAAGAACTCAACAACTTCACCCGCAATGAAGTTTGGGTGTTGGAGGAGCGACCCAAGGACAAGAACGTCATCGGTACGAAGTGGGTATACCGGAACAAGCAAGACGAGAATGGCGTCGTGGTCCGCAACAAGGCAAGACTTGTGGCCAAGGGGTTTTCACAAGTTGAAGGACTAGACTTTAGAGAAACATTCGCTCCGGTCGCTCGGTTAGAAGCTATTCGCATACTCCTTGCCTTTGCTTCACATCACAATATAATGCTTTATCAAATGGATGTTAAAAGTGTCTTTCTCAATGGCTATATTAACGAACTTGTTTATGTTGAGCAACCTCCCGGGTTTGAAGATCCGAGGAATCCTAACCATGTGTATAGGTTACACAAGGCGCTCTACGGGCTCAAGCAAGCACCTAGGGCGTGGTATGAACGACTAAGGGATTTCCTAGTCATGCAAGGATTCAAGATCGGGAGGGTGGATACTACACTCTTGACCAAGGACATCAACGGAGATTTATTTCTTTGTCAAATTTACGTTGATGACATTATTTTTGGCTCAACTAACAAAGCTCTTAGCCATGAGTTTGGCAAAATGATGTCTAGGGAATTCGAGATGTCAATGATTGGAGAGCTCAACTTTTTCCTTGGATTCCAAATCAAGCAACTTCAAGAGGGGACCTTCATCTATCAAGAGAAGTACACAAAGGACCTCTTGAAGAAATTTGAGATGGGAGATTGTAGCTCAAGAAGCACTCCAATGGCGACAAATTGCCATCTCGACGCGGACATGGACGGTAAACCTATTGATCAATCTCATTATCGTTCTATGATTGGCTCATTGTTATATCTTACCGCATCTAGGCCCGATATTATGTTTAGTGTGTGCTTGTGTGCTCGCTTTCAAGCGGCACCTAAAGAATCGCACAAGAAGGCGGTCTTTAGGATACTTCGGTATCTCAAGCATACCTCAAGTGTAGGTTTGTGGTACCCCAAGAACGCTAGTTTCCATCTCTTGGGATACTCGGATTCGGACTTTGCCGGATGTCGTGTGGATCGCAAGAGTACCTCCGGTGGGTGCCACTTACTTGGGCGTTCCCTAGTATCTTGGTCGAGCAAAAAGCAAAATTCCGTGGCTTTGTCCACCGCGGAGGCGGAGTATATAGCGGCCGGTGCATGTTGTGCCCAAATTCTATATATGAAGCAAACCCTTTTGGACTTTGGAATTAAAATTGGTTGTGTGCCTCTCCTTTGTGACAATGAAAGTGCGGTTAAGATAGCTAGAAACCCCGTTCAACACTCCCGCACTAAGCACATTGATATTCGCCATCACTTCTTGCGTGATCATGAGGCTAAAGGAGACATCTCTTTGCAAGGTGTTAGATCCGAAGAACAATTGGCGGATATCTTCACAAAACCACTTGATGAGAAAACCTTTTCTAGACTTAGAAGTGAATTAAATGTGCTAGATGCATCTAACGTCATGTAAGTTGCCATGTTCATGTAAGGATGCATATCATATAGGTCTTGTCTAACTCCCAAAGGATAGGGGCAAGCTAGAAGTAGTTTTCCCTGAGGAAGCCTTTGGAAGGTTCAAACTTGGCAAGATAGATTTATTTTATGCCTTGCATGATCCCTGCCATATAAACTTGCACTCATTTAATCTCTTGCACTATAATTTGTTTGACATTGCATACGGTAGATTGTCACAAAGGGGAACCCACCTCATGAGAAGGAGACTTGTTTGAAATGCAATATCTCAACTCATATAAGGTGGAAAGAACAAAATGATAGGTACGTTAATGCCTAGAGGATCATGCTTCAAAGAGATAGAAGTCTTCATACTCTACCTCACAAAGCATGGGCCTTACATTTTATTTGAATATTTTCCTCCATTTTTCTCGGTGTTCCATTCGCGTTAAGGTCTAGCCAAGCTATTGGCATATTAGCTTCTTGAGGGGTAAGGGGTTGCCCAAAAAGTCCTAAGACATGTGTTTCTCCTCGATTGTTTGTTCGGTCAAAGGACATATATGGGATGCTTTCGTTCTGTTGTCATCGGATTATCCGATGCCTATGTCAATCCCTCATCGGTCAAATAGGTGTTCAATCTTCAAAGCCCAATTCTGTCTGAATTTCAAATGATCCGACGCGTTCATTCCGAAAAACATCGGTCCATCCGATGATTACTCTTCTGGAGCTGTGGTTAATTCAACCGATGTCTACTTCCTCCTACGTCGAATCATCCGGTGTCTACATCACTCTTTTGAACACCCTTACTGTGCTATTCGACCGATGATCAAAACCCTAGACGTCGGTCCATCCGGTGTCAACAGCATTCCTTGAATATCCTTTATGTGGTAATTGACCGATGCTCACTTCACATATCATCGGTCCATCCGGTGTTGAATTTTCGGCTAGGGTTTGGGGTCCACTATTTAAACCCGCACGCCGGCCCGACTTTCTCTCTCCCCGACACCCTTATCTCCCGCCGCCGCCGACCACCGTCTCCTTCGCGCCGCCGCCTCTCCCTCGCGCCGCCGCCTCTCCCTCGCACGCAGCCACCGCCGCCGCCGCCCTAGGCGCCGCCGCCGCCGCCGTCCCCGGCTGCCGCCGCCCACAGCACCACCGCCCAGTGCCACTCCCGCCAGACACCACAGCCACCCGCGCCGCCTCACCTCCAAGCGCCGCACCGCCGTCTCCACGCCTCTCCACCGCTCCCAAGCGCCGCTGCCGCCTCTCTCCACCGCCACAGCCGCACCACGCACAAACCGCTCCTCCCTCCATCAAAGCACCTCCGCCCGAGCGACGCCATCTTCTCCGGCCATCTCGCTAGGGTTTCCCGGTCCGTTGAGCTTCACGCCCCGTCGTCGACTCCGTGCAATCTCGTGATCGCGATGGCTCGTGACCGGAAGAACAAGGGCAAGGCCGTCGCGGAGCCCGCCGCGAAGAAGCAGAAACTATCCAAGGAGGAGAAGAAGGCCCTAATGCCCGCTCGCGTCGCCGAGGAGCGTGAGCGAGGCCGTGGGGGATCCCTGAGGATCCGCGAGGCTCGGCAGCCTCCTGTGATCGACGACTCCGACGCCGAGGAGGAGCCAGTTGAGCCTCTCGTCCGCCGGCGCTCAGCCCGGACGCGTGGGGGTCACGCCGAAGCTGCTCCTCGTCCGAGACCGACGGCTGCCGACCGTCGTGAGGACAGGGAGGCCGAGAGGGACATCTACGAGATGGACACGGCCGTCCGTGTCAGTGAGGGAGTCCGGTTGACGGACTACAGGAAGATGAAGGCCAAGCAACTCCGAAAGCTCAGATGGAGTGTATTGCTTGAGGAGTGGTACCCGCAGCCCCGGGTAGCTTTGGTGGACAGTCGGTTCTGGACGGTCACGCAGGCGTCTCTCTACGAGACCTACAGACGCCGTGGCCACAAGCTGTTCCAACACAACTACCTGGATTGGGCTCAGCTTGAAGTGGCCGCAGGGACAGAGATCAGGCCGTTCTTTGAGAGGTACAGAGGTCTGGTGCAGCTGCTATCCTATGAGAGAAGTGCTTATGTGGAAGAGTGGGTCCGTGTCTTCTACGCGACCCTGTACATCTCAGAGGGCAGGAGGTCGATTGCCTTCATGTTCAATGGTCAGCGCTACCACCTCTCGAGGCAGACTTTGGGGCACATTCTTGAGTTGGACCTGCACGACACCTGCGTGCACGAGAAGGTCTATGGGCAGGCAGATCCACCGAGGAGGCCACTTACTGGAGGGGTAGCACCACAGCTGGACGAGATCCGCTCTCTGTTTGGCCCCTCGTTCTCTCCGGACCAGCCGAGAGTTCCAGCTCTCCTCACCCCAGCTGCGCGCATTGTGCACCTCGCCTTGCGCCGCACGCTCCTGCCGAGGTCAGGTTACTTGGAGGGGTTCACGAGCCTGCAGCAGACCCTCCTGTTCTACATAATGAACGGGATGGATTTCGATATCGTGGACATACTCCTCTGTGAGATGGAAGACGTAATCACGGATGGGATTGGCATGATGAGGCAGATGGTCTACGGGCACTGGATCAGTTACATTTGCTCTATGGTGGTGCCTGAGGGACATACAGCACAAGCCCGGCTAGCTGACGAGAGTGTGACTCGCTTTAGTCACTATCGTGCCTCTGCTCCTGGAGACCGTCGTCTTGGTCGTCCAGTTGAGCGCCAGGTCCGGGCCCGTCTGTCAGAGGAAGACTGGTCCGACCTAGAGCGGGAGGACGAGAGGCTTGCTGAGGCTGAGGCTCAGGGGGAGGACCTGCAGCATATCTGGTCTGAGAGCGACACCGACGACAGTGTCGAGGAGTACTTCCCTCCCCCTCCACCTTCACCGAGGCAGCACGACGCCGAGGCAGGAGGATCAGCTGCTCCGCCACCGACACCACCTCCTGTGTCCGAGGCGCAGGTGACGCAGCCGTCTGAGCTGACGTCGCTTCTCCAGCAGATGATCGAGCAGCAGCGCCAGGACAGGCTCGCTGCTGAGCAGGCCAGGGCAGAGCAGGCTGCTCACCTGGCACAGCTGCAGCGGCAGCAGCAGGAGCTCCAGCTGGAGATCGCCCGTCAGAGGCGAGAGGATACGGACCGGTTCACCAACCTGGTAGATCAGATGCACCGCCGTACCCTCGACCAGCAGCAGCAGACCCAGCAGGCCATGATGGGGATCCTAGGGTTGATCACCAACCTTTACACTCAGACCGGGATCGCCCTTCCTCCACAGCAGCTTGGACTGGGACTGGCTCCAGGTGTTGCTCAGGTGCCTACTTCTCCTATACCTTCAATCAGTATGTCACCACTTCTGGCATCCAGCGCACCGATTCACTCACCACTGCCGGCGACGATCTTGTTCCAGCAGACACCGGCGTCCGTGGTGAGCGCTCCACTTCCTCCAGCTCCACCGGCACCTCCAGTACCGGCTTCCTCTCCTCCAGCACCGGCAGCGGATCCTCCAGCTCCCGCCGCCCCGGCAGCTCCTACGACCGGCGACTCCAGCTCCGACGACTGCGACGGTGCTCAGTTCGTCCTCGCGCCCAGCTCTCAGGGTCTGTAGGCGTTCTGATCCCTTTTTGGTGTCTTGATGCCAAAGGGGGAGAAGATGTAGAAGAGTCAGGGGGAGTGGTAGTCTCAGGGGGAGTGTAGAGGGAGTGTGTGTGTGTGTGCTTATCCTTTGTATTCGTGCTTGAGTACTCTTTTGTAATTTTAATTAAGCACTCTTTCACTTGTCTCATTTGCTTATGTTTTTAATCAATTGAGCTTTTCGCACCACAAATTTCTTCAATTGAGCTTTTCGCACCACAAATTTCTTTTGCGTTTTACAAGCTTAATGTGTCCTATGCTGTATTCATTGCATATATACTTGAGAATTATCATCAAATTCATTATTATTGCGCTTTAAATTATTGTGTTGTCATCAATCATCAAAAAGGGGGAGATTGAAAGCATCTAGGCCCCATGAGGTACGGTTTCGGTGATTAATGACAACCATTCGATATTACTAATGAATTTGTGAATGCAAGGTCTCAATAACACTCAATCAAATGAAATCAAAATTACATTGGAGACCCATATAAAGTCAATGAATGAGATCAAATCAAAACATATGATGACAAGAAGTGAAAGCTCTAACTTGATATCACTCAATGCTTGAAGACAATCAAAACAACATCTCAAACAAGTGTCAAAGAGGTCACAAGTTCAAATTCCAAAAGAACAACTCAAAACAACTCGAAGTCAACAAGTTGAACACACCGGATCATCCGATGGTCTTTGAGTTGACACACATCGGTCGAGTTGGTTCAACTGAAGAAGAAGACCTCAGACAAATGCACTCACCGGATCATCCGATGTGAGTGGCTCAGTGACATCGGTCCATCATCACAGATTGCAATACCATTGGACCAAGTGAAGCACCGGATCATCCGATGTGCAGACTTACACACATCGGTCGATCACTCCAGTGAGCCTCAAGATCAAGCAAAATTCTGGAGGAAGAGCCACCGGATCATCCGATGAGAAGACAGATCAACATCGGTCTAACAACGGTCATATCTGACACAGTGACATCAGCTAATTTGGCTTTGACCGATGTTAACTGAAGGGGAGACATCGGATCATCCGGTGTTCGCAGAGAAGTGATGTCAGCCTACTTTTCCAACGGCTATCTCGTGGAGGCTGGCTATTTATACCCCTTCAACCTGTCAAATCGACAATACTTGAAGCCCAGACATACTCTACACATCCTAGAGCATTCAAGCAATAGAGCAACCACTTTCACATCATTTGTTCATCATTTGTACACCAAGAGATAGGCTAGAACTAGCTAGAGATAGTGTTTGGGTGCCTCCATTCTTGGTGATTGGAGTCTCTAGTGAAGTGAGAGCCCAAAGAGAGTGACCCTTGGTGTGTGCAACTTCCGGAGCTTGCCAAGAAGATTGTGGAAGCCCGGAGGATCCCAAAGTGTACAAGGCTTGAGCTCCACCTTGCCGAGGTTGGCGAACGGAGAAGAATAGTGAAGAACCCCCTTGTCTCGGTGACTTGGGAGTGGCAAAACCCTTCGGTGGGTGCCACAACGTGGATGTAGGAAGATCCTTGTGATCTTACCGAACCACGGGATAAACTCCGTGTCCCTTGAGCGTTTGCATCCCTCTCCCTTTTTACTCTTATGCAATCTTCATTCCGCAACTTTAATTTACATTGATTGCATAGTTTAATTGCATAGGGAATTGGGCTTGAGGTCGTTAATCTTAATTGCTTTAAAAATTGAAAGAAAGCCCAATTCACCCCCCTCTTGGGCATTTCGATCCTTACAATAACCTAGCTTCACCACTGCCGACATATATTGGCATTTAATGGGCACTATTTGATGTAACTGCCAATTCCAACACAACTCTGTCCATGAACGCTATTTAACTTCACTATATCCGTTTTCGGCAAATACAAACATGCTTCACACACAAAGAAAAGATATTCTTATTGTACAAGTTTTATATCTGAATAACATTGTGTTGTGCATAAATCATGTTTTTTATTAGCATAGTGACTCTAGTCTATGAATTTTTATCAGGAAGATGCTGGTGGGGGTTTAGTTTTCTGGCACCCAAAAGGAGCTATTATCAGGCACATTTTAGAAGATTCATGGAAACAAATTCATATGCAACATGGTTATGATCTGTTATACACTCCACATGTTGCAAAGGCTGATCTTTGGAAAATCAGTGGACACATAGATTTCTACAGAGAGAACATGTATGATCAAATGGATGTTGAAGACGAGCTGTATCAACTACGACCAATGAATTGCCCTTACCACATTTTGGTATACAAGAGAAAACTACATTCTTACAGGGATTTTCCTATCAGAGTGGCTGAGCTTGGAACTGTCTACAGATATGAGTTATCTGGCAGCCTGCATGGACTATTCCGTGTTAGAGGGTTTACACAGGTTTTTTCCTTATGATTCCATTAAGCCACTAATTTATTTTTTTCTCAAATCATGTTTATTTCATTTAGTTTATTGCTCTCTTTGAAACTGTTCAATACTACTGAAGGTGCTAAATGCCTAATGTTATTGCTGTATTTTTGTCAGTGAATGTATTTGTTCTAAGTAATGTCAGTAGTCAGCAACCAACAGTTCATAGGATGAAGCCATTATGTTTCTAAGGCAGATATATAGGCATCCAGTTTGTTATATCCTGTCCTAGACTTAATAATATTTACTTGTAGCTACTACTATGCGACATTTTGCTGACAAGTACAGCTATAGATGACTATTACTGGTTTTGTTTTCACTCCTACTTTACAAGGTTCAAAATTGCTGTTGCATTATTGTTCAATTTGGTCTATATATGCAGGATGATGCCCACATATTTTGTCTAGAGGATCAGATAAAAGATGAAATTAGAGGTGTCCTTGATCTAACCGAGCAAATACTGGGACAGTTTGGTTTTCAGAATTATGAGATAAACCTTTCAACCAGGCCAGAAAAATCTGTTGGAAATGACGACATATGGGAAAAAGCGACAATGGCCCTGAAGGAAGCGCTGGACGATAAAGGTTGGGAATACAAGGTTGATGAAGGTGGAGGTGCTTTCTATGGTCCAAAAATTGATCTTAAAATTGAGGATGCTCTTGGACGAAAATGGCAATGTTCTACTGTACAGGTAAGTTACGTCGATATACCTTTTTGTGGATGATAAGTGCTCAAAGTATTTGGAAAGAAAAATGGGGTGTGCTAACAGTTTATTTTGGCTTATGTTATAGGTCGATTTCAACTTGCCTGAACGGTTTGACATTACGTATGTCGATTCAAATACTGAGAAAAAACGACCTATAATGATTCATAGGGCTGTTCTTGGTTCTCTGGAACGCTTCTTTGGTGTCTTGATTGAACACTACGCTGGTGATTTCCCACTTTGGCTTGCACCAACCCAAGCACGCATTCTACCTGTGACAGACAATGAGGTTTGATTTGTCTACTTTCATATTAATTAAAGGTGTTACTTGCTTACTTATAGGGCTGTAATTTGAGGAACTTAAGAGTCACCTCCAATCCTCGTTAGTCCAATCAAACGAACTAGTTTTCCAAGGTCACCAGTTTACACCCCTAATTAATTATATTCTAGCTTGTATAAGCCATGGACTACAAAGAAGATGTGTCTACCTGAATAATTCATGGCAAGAAATATGTCTTCTATCATTTACGGTTTGCAAGCTAGATATATTTGAATATGCCATCATTATTGCAATAAGTTCTAATTGTTCTTTTGTGGAGTTAAAAATGTTCATTTGCTGCCCCTTTATATTGAAGAGGTTGTTATAGGTCATATAGGTATTTTTTCCCTTTATTAACATTGGTTATGAAGCCATGACATCCTGGTTTCATATTTTTCAGCTGCAATACTGCAAGGAAGTGGCCTCTGAACTGAAATCAAGAGGGTTTCGTGCTGAAGTGTGTCATGGAGAACGCCTACCAAAGCTTATAAGGAATGCTGAAACACAGAAGGTGCCGCTCATGGCAGTGGTTGGTCCAAAAGAAGTTCAAGCCAGGACCCTGACTATCAGATCCAGGCATAATGAGGAGATTGGTACCATGCCAGTTGATGAATTCATGGACAGACTTAAACTTGCTGTTGCGAACAAGTCTTCGTTGTAGATTCTTTAATCCACTGAATTGTAGTAGTTCATATTGCAGAGCATTAGATATTCAGCAAATACACTATTCTACACCTGTCGTCTCAAAAGAAAATAGTTAGCGTCTGCAAGAACAGATAAGGCAATTTTGTGCATAGATTATCTTAACATTTTACTCTCGAGTGAAACAAAAAATACAGCACACTCTGAACATTTTTTTTTATGAAAAGAGAGGCTGAGCTAATGCAATCGGGTCCTGATCATTGTCAAGAGTACAGTACAGTGCTTGTCCTGTCCCCATGCAAATGATGCATCTCATGAATTTTTCAACTGAACGTGAATCCAACAGATGGCAGAGAGTTTCGTGTGGTTTGAACCCCAACCAGGCTGAATGGAGGGGGGATTTGGTGCAGTGGTTTGCCTGTTCGACGATGTTGAGCCCAGAAGTACCTGGGGACCGCGATGAGTTGGCGCCAGGTGCTCCGGTTGATTGGATGGCTTGTTGCCTGCGCAGATCCATGATTGGAGCGTGATGGACGGCACGGGCCACGTATCGGACAAGACCTGCGACAAAGCTGCCCGCGCGGACAGGGAAAGGCACCAGGTCAGATCTTTCTTTACTTGCCGGGCCGGATGAAAGTCCTACCCAGCTCAGCAGGATGAAAACCTGAACCAGATTCATCATCATGACGTAAATGGTGGTAACATCTAGTAACAACTACTACGTGTTGCTATTTGCTGATTCATGATTTGCTGACAGATGCCCACTAGAAGAAAAAAAAGAAGCAAATTCTTCAGAAAGGAAAGGATGATGATACGTAATCCCGGTTGACCAGAATTGCTGCGTACGAGAGACTCGTTTTAAGGCTTCCTAACCAACGCTGGCACAGTTGTAATGCCAGTAGAGGCGGCAGCGCCGGTCGTGCCGGACACGACGTCTCCACTCCCTCGCCTCGACTATTCCTCCCGGCTCGGGGTGGGGAGAGAATTAAAACCCCTTATCCTCTCTGCCGCTGCCATCGTTGGATGCAACCATCTGGCGTCTCTCTCCCCTGCGTGCGCGCTTCCTCGCCGTGCCGCGCCCTCTTTTTGGAGCCTTGCGCCGGGCTCCTTTCCCCCTGTCCGTAGTATCCCGCCTCCTCCCTCTCCTCTCCTTCCCTCCCTCCGCGTGTGTCCCCTCCTTTTGGTGCGCGCTTGGTATCTGTGCTGTGCTCGCCTCTCCCTCCTCCTCCTCTTCCTCCCCTTCTCCTCTGCCACGCACCCCTTTTTGTCCCACGCGCCTCGGCCGCTTTCCGCTGTCGTTCTTCGCGGACGCCGTTGTTGTGGTGCCAAGACCCGTTGAGTGACGATGTCTTCGGCGGTGGAGGCCATGACCTGCTCCAGCAGCAAGGACATTATCACCGCCGGGCCGGAGGAGGCGGCGGCCAAGAACGCGGAGCACGGCGTCGACGGCGGGGTGGCGAACGGCGGCAAGCGCGGCGACGCGGCACCGCATTGCCGCAAGGACGGCGCCCACGAGGACGAGGAGGATGAAGAGGACGAGGAGAAGGTCCCCAAGGTCATCGTCGACCTCGGCCCCAGGGTCAGCATCAAGGACCAGCTCGAGAAGGACAAGGTACGTACGTACGCACGCACGCGACATCATCTCCATTGTTGCCGCAACTGCTTCTTCTACGTACACCTTCGCATTTTTCGCATGTCGATCTTTGTTGTTCGTTCGGTTACGATTATTACGAGTCGTCCCGGTGCGCGTTTCTTCATTTCTTGCCCGCGTTCTTCGGGTTTGCAGGATGACGAGAGCCTGCGGCGGTGGAAGGAGCAGCTCCTCTGTAGCGTGGATTTGAACTCCGTCGGAGGTAATAAAAGCCACTAACTATACTCACCGCACGGAATTTAATTTCAGGCAAACTGCTGCCGGCGCGCGTTCAATTGGCTAGCTCGCCCGTCTTTGCGATCATGTTTAATGGCCGTGCCAGTGGAGCGAGCGCCGGCACATGCAGCAGTTTCGCATGTGAGCACCTTACTGCCATGGTCCCGTAAATAAGCCCGTGCCCGTGAACCGTTCGTTCGTTGCATTTCGTGCTTATCCCGTTCCGTCCGTGATGTCCGTGTTATACAGTACTCCCTCCGTTCTGAAATAATTGTCGTTTCAGACAATCAAATGAACTAGAAATGAACTACTGAATGTTGTCCTAACGACAATTAAAATGAAACGGAGGGAGTATGCCGTAGAAAGTAAAGAGGCGGGCAAAAGTGTTCGGCCGTTGGATAAGTCGGCCGGCCGGTCACCGGCTTTGCCTGTCTTTTTCGGTGCCGGTCGTCTCACGTCTGCGAGGAAAGCACCATAGGTTGCTTCTTCTTCTTGAAGAATGCCTGGTTTATTATGCCGTCTTCTGCAACTATGGTATTGAATCCAGGGCCCTGGAATTACGATAGATTCTATGCTAGTGCCAACATCTTCCGATCCTGGAAAGTGGTGCTATGATTGCCGCGTGCTGCTCTTGGTGCTTTTAAGATCACTACATTCTGCACGGTGAGGTGCAAGAAACCCTTTGCTTTTAGTTTAAGACTTTCTAGACGGCTAGTGTTGAATGCGGGTGACTCCAGTCGAACCAAGAAAGGCATCAATTAACAGCAAGTAACGAACGAACTTGATCCGAAATTTTTTTGAACTCAATCGTCACGCTCGCAGAGACGCTGGAGCCGGACGTGAAGATCATGAGCCTGTCCATCCTGTCGCCCGGGCGGCCGGACATGTTCCTGCCGCTGCCGGTGGAGCCCAACGCCAAGGGCGTGTGGTTCACCCTCAAGGAGGGCTCCCCCTACAGGCTCAAGTTCACCTTCACCGTCACCAACAACATCGTCTCCGGACTCCGTTACACCAACACCGTCTGGAAGACCGGCATCAAAGGTAAATACTCACTCCATCCCCAAATAAATGACGTCTGAAACAAATTTGCTTAGAATTGTCTCCTGATTCGCCGTCAACGCCTGTCATGTCTCCGCACGATGACTTTCTGATTGCCACTTGCTCACAACTCATTATTCTTCTTTTTCTTTTTTTGAACGGAGAAATTGATCATAGAGACATAGACTCACGTTTTGCCGGTTGCCACTTGGTGTGGCAGTTGACAGGAACAAGGAGATGCTGGGCACGTTCAGCCCCCAGCTGGAGCCCTACACGTACCTGACGCCAGAGGACACCACCCCGTCAGGAATGTTTGCCCGGGGATCATACTCTGCCAGGACTAAGGTAATTAAAACGCAGGACTATTCTTTTTTCCCCGTTTCGGCAGGATGACAAAATTGGTAAACGATATAACTTCAGACTTGAGAATGAAGCTTTTGACTGACACGAGAGGGATGCGCTCTTGTTTTGACAGTTCCTCGACGACGACCGCAAGTGCTACCTGGAGATCAACTACACCTTCGACATCCGCCGGGAATGGCCGTCGGCGAGCTGATCTTGTTGGGCACCGATCGATCGCTTGGGCACCTTGCTTTCAGTGGCGTCGCCTGCTACATTTCAGTTTCCATGGGAGAGCTGTGTTTTGTCTCTTTTCTTTATGTGTTGGTTCGTCCGGTTCCTACTTCCTAGGGTACTTTCGTCGCCTGCGTGCGTCAGTGTGCGTGAATATCGCTTCCATGTGTATGCTGTCTTTTGTGTTAACTGTACCTTTTCTACGCTGTCAGATCAGTGGACTCGTCGAGTATGTGGGCGTACTATTGAGCTTGTTGTCGTCGAACCACCTGCCGAGTTCAGAGCAAAGGAACCGCGTTTCACGTAATGACCTCGTCATCTGTTTTTTTTTTTTTAGATCTGGAGCTCCTTCAAATTTATCCCTTTTGTCATAGGTTCTTAACGAGAGAGAGAGTAAATAAACTCACGGTGCCCGGATGATCTACATACAGGGAGCAGGAAATTAGTACCATGACCCCCTCATCATTCCTCAATAAATGCAGTTGGTCGAGGCAGTTTAACGGTAACACATCTGAAGGCAATGCAATCGTACCACCAGTACTAATTAAGAGCAAACGCCTCAATGCATTATATGATACTTATTCTATCTCAATTACTTGTCATTTTCTAATTTATTTTTGAACTAGAGACTGACAAGTAATTTAAAACGGATCGTGCCGTTGCAATAGAAGAGGTGCAACATTCAATCCAAGCAAACGGTAAAATCTCAGCGCCATCTTCAGACCTTCACAGAGTATTCTTCAGAAAAATCTCTCAATCTAAACAATTTAAGGCCCGTTTGGATGGCCAAAATCGTTCCGTTTCTCGAGTGAATCTGTAACACCCCAATTTTCAAACTACAAGCAAATTTGAATTTGTAAAAATTTAAAAATTAAAAATTAAGCAAAGAGGAGATTGAATCATTGCAATGTGTGGAATTGTGTGATTATTTCTTGGGAGTGCATGCATGTGTGTGTTTGAATTAAGGAAATATCGATTTAGAAAACATATTAGCATTTTATTTGAATTCAAATAAACTTAAAATTTGAATTAGAAATGAGTTTAGTAAGTAGAAAACATTTTTTTAAAACCAATCTCGTTTGGGCCCAAATCCACATTCTTTTCCCCGTGGCCCACAACTTTTCTAGTCAAACCACAGCCCACCTACTCTTGGCCGGCCCATACACACTCCACTGCTCCCTTTTGTCTTTTGCGCCCCGCCACTGGCCATTGGGCCCCACCTGTCGGCGCTCTCTCGTCGGCCAGCCCTCCATGGGATTCTCTGCTCTCTCATGCTTCTTTTTCTTTCTCACCGCCACGTGGGCCCCGCGCGCCCTCCTCTTTCTCATCGCGGCCCACATCTCCTGGTCAAACCGCAAGCATTGGATACCCTTCTCCCTCTCTCTATCCAGCGGGCCCCACGCGAACAGCCTTCTCCTCCCCGCTTCCCTCTCTCCTCTCCCGCGGGACACGCGAATCGCGTGAAGGCGCCGCTGGGCACGGACGCCAAACTCCACCGGCGCGGACGCCAAAATATCCGGGCCAGTCTTCTTGTGCCGCACAACGTCCCCTCCTATAAAAGCTGCCCCAACCCTAGCCTCCTCTTCTCCCATTTTCTAGCCGCGCGCCGCCACCTCCTTTCCTCACTGAGCATCACCGCCGTGCAAAATCCCGGAGAGATGTTCACTGCTAGCCCACGCTATCCCCTCCCAATGCCTCGCCGAACCTCTTTGACGCTATCCCGAACTTCCCCAATCGCGGACGGATGCTGCTGCCGAAGTTCCCGACGGGATCCGGTAAGAGCTTTCACCCTCATCGTCGTTCCACCGTTCGCGCTTGGTTTCCTCTACCTCTAACTCCTCCTACACGTTTGCCTTGTCCTAGAAAACGCTCTGGGTGTGGTGTACTCGGGGGATCACCACCGCAGCGCCATCCTCACGAAGACCGGCGAGCTCCACCTCTCCCCCTCGGTGTGCACGCACCTCCGGACACCCTCGTGCGCATGTGATCACTCAGTGAGCTTCCCGTGTCCCTCCTCTTTCGTTTGCTTCTTTTCCCGGTCCGTTTAGCACGTCGTAGTGTGGTTCGGAGTAGCGCCGGCGAGCCCAGGGCCGCGGCCATGGCGGCGCTGCCGTGTTAGCCTGGAGAGAAAGATGCGGTTTGCTCCTTTTCGTTCATGACCGTAGGCTCCTCATGGTGCGGTGTAGATTAGAAGAAGCGCATACCTCTTCATGCTTTATTTGTGCACCGTGCATCCATCATCCAATGGCTGTCATTAGATCCGGGTGTACTCCTTCGTATTCTAGCAGCTGGCCCCCTGGAACCTTTAAGATAATTGCAAAACAACCCCTGGGTTTTACAGAAACACCACTGTGCTTGCTGTTAATCATGTTTTTAACTGGAATATTGCATCTAGACTCCTGTAGCTCCCTGTCATTAACACTTTAGCCCTGGAATAATAGTAATCAGTGTTTTAAGCCCTGTTAGGTTATGTATAGTTGCATAAATGGCATTAGACTTTGGTATAACTATGGTTCTGTTATAAAAATGACATTTAGACCACTGCAGCTTTAATAAATATTATGATCAGCCATTAGTAGACTGTAGTAATTGCATGGAAACACCTGCACAGTGCTGTTTTCACTATAGTGGCCCTGAATTCACACATAGAACCCTAGTAGTTGCTGTTTTTACATTAAAGCACCTCTATAAAATATTTATTAGTGTTGTTAAACTCTGAATGGCATAAATAAAATATTTGAGCACACACTTACAACTTAGTGTTAAATTAATTAATGCGTAGAAAATATTTGTTAATGCATGCAAATGCTTAAAACACATAAAATAATGTATTTTTGCATGTGATAATGATTTGTACACTAAATGTATCATTCTTCCATGTATCAATGCACGCGATAATACTGAAACATACTCTTGCTTACATTAAATGATTTATAATGTATGTTTACTTTAACATTGCATGCATGTTTATGTGTGGTTCCTCATTAAGATTAATGAATTGCCTTAGAAGCCTGATTTGTTAACTTAATCATTATTTAATTATGCGAGTTAAGCTATAAAACGTTGCTATAACCTGATAAAACCTCATAACACCGTAATAAGCCGTTATCGCGTGTAGGCTCTCGTTACACCGTAGAGCATTCGCGTAGTATTCTTTATTACTTATTTTGCATGAATGGTGTACTGTTATTGAATGAGTTTCTTTACCTCTTTTTCGGTAGTTTATTCGTATTCCTGTGATGATCGTGATGTGACGTGAAGACTTGGAAGATTGAGCGTTCTACCAGGTGGACTGAGCAGCTTCATGTTATAAGGAAAAGGCAAGTGTCCTTGACCACTTTGCACCGGTTAGGAATTATTAAGGACATAGATAGAATTAGCTGCATGCAAGTCAATTAATTTGAATCCTATATTAGGAATGTTTCCCTAGATTTCCATAATATTCCTTGTTGCTCTGTCGGGTAGATGTTAGGGTATTCTGTGGGTGGTTACAACTGCTTAGCCATGCTGTCGTAGTTGGGGGGAGTAACTTTAATTGCAATTGCTAATCTGTCTACTCTGCTATTATCTGTATTACTGTGGTTCTGATGGTGGGATGTAGTTGATAGGAATCTAGACAGGCAGGATTGAGTGGTGGGTGCAGTACGCACGAGACTCGGGCTCATAGTGTTGGCGCCTGTTCTAGATTCTAAGGACCGGTTCTTGGTGACATTGCAACCAGGTATTACCGTGCCACCACATGACGTTATGGAACGGCTTAGCCAATTAATTAGGAGATCTTTCAATAAGTATGGGCAATGGATTGGTGCGGGGAACGAGTTCAGCGTTACCTGCTCTGGGATCCGCATGGCTCAAGAGGGGGCTGCTACGTCGGAGGGTGTACTCCAGTATGTCGTGGTAGGCGAAACCTTAGAGTGCTCGTACTTGTCGGGAGACCCTTTGTAAAGGCTCTGTTGTGACCTTCTGGCCACACACCTTAGGTAGTGTGTAGTGTGATTGGCTATCACCGGCAAAAAGGAGGTTCTTAGTCCACCTGGAGACAGGGGATGAAATCACAACATGTGGGTAAAGTGGTACAAACTCTGCAGAGTATAAATCTATCTAGATAGCCGTGCTCACGGTCACGAGCGCGCCTGGTAGTACTGCCTTGATTAGTTGGGACTGGTTGGTTGGTTGGTAGCCGGGTGGTGTAACCCGGTGAGTTGGTAGTCGGGTGGGTAACCCGATGAGTTTGGTCCCGGGTGGGGTAACCCGGTGAGTTAGTGTTCAGGTGGGTAACCTGGACGGTGGTGAGTCGGGTGGGTGTAACCCGACGGTCTATACTATTATTATTATATTTATGTCTTTCACCTAGTAAATAGGATGCTAAGGTCAACATAGGAAATTAAGGATGCATAGAGGCATAACCCGTGTCAGCCTTTCCTCATTGAAATAACCCGCATGTCATAACTTCCACACTTGCGGAGTACATTAGGTACTCATCCTTGCTTCTTTCCTTTTCTTTTTGTACATGTTATGCTGCTCAGGTAATAGATGATTCAAGCGAAGATGGAGTCTAGAAGGTCGCGTTGCTGCCAGTCGATTTGCCTGTGGCGTGCCCTGCTTGTTTATCTCTTCCGCTGTTGTTCGTAATTGTTTTAAGGTAATAATTGTTGTTTTATTCGGTATAGAACTGTTTACCATATTTTGTCGTGCATGTATGATCAAACTGATCCTGGCATACATGCAGGTTTGCCCTGTTTTACATCGTGTAAAATGGGGTGTGACAGAATCCATCGGAAGGGTGCCAAACGCGTTTTTTTGGAACGTTCCGCGGGTTGAATCACGTAAAATGTTTCCAGAAAATGCACAGCGGCCATGAAACGATGGAAAATGTGTTCTGCACACCGAATCGCCAAAATGTTTCGTACCTCGACTGGACGTTTGATCGATATTACCCGCATTGCAACTCCTTTCCTACCCCATCGCGCCACAGAGTTTTCCCGAGCCCAGCAGCGCTGCAAATAAAACCTATCTCCGCCCCATCCAAAATCGAGTCGCCGCCCCTCCCAAATCGGCGGATCTGACTATCTCCGGCGGCGCCGTGGACGGGCTCCCTCCCGTAGCTCGCAGCACATGCTTTCTTGATTAGCAGCGGTAACAAACAACAAAAAAATTGGTGCAGGCAGAAACGAATAAAAATTGATAGCAAACGAGTACATTAGATTAGATAAAATTTATAACTAAAGGGCAGGGGTAGATGGGTCAATTCACCTTTCTTGCTCTTTTTATTGAAACCGAAACAAAAAAAACTAGCCAAACGGATTCCAAGTGATTCTGTTTCATGTTCCGAATCATTCTCTAGGTTAAAATTGAAATGTTTCTGATTCTGTGCGAATTTAGAACCGTAACAAACCGGCCCTTAGTCTGGTGCAGCTAGCTCAGAGTCACCGGACCAGAGTGAAACGGGAATCGGGTTTCGAAAAAAAATGAAATGGTAATCAGGTCACCGTCGCCTCCGCGCCGCTAGGCGTCTGGTCTATACTATAAGCCCGACCTGCGCAGCGCGCTTCGGCCTTCCGCCTTCGCGTGTTACCGTGGTTTGTGGTCGGTTCGCTCTCACGGTCCGAGCCCCTCCTCGGCCTGGTCCAGAAATCCTGCTTTGCGGCCCGACTGAGCAAGGGCGGTGCAACGCCTGCTTCCGTTTCGGGCCTTTCGGCAAATTCTGATTGGATTATCAGTGGCGAAAGGACCGGAGAGAGAGGCCCAGCGCCTGGCCCGTCACCGACCGAAAAAGTGCATCCACCACATGTGGGTCAGCTCGCGCTAAGAACGACGCCGCCTCACGTGACCAGAGTAAAAATTGTCACGCCACAAAAGGCATGGGAGCACGTTCGGACCCGTCCGCCTCCTCGGCCGCATGTGCCATGTGATCAGGCGAGGCGAGGCGGAGTAAACTGTGAAAAGAATATTCCTTCTATTTTTAAAAATTTGTTGCTTCATAGTTCATTTTTAAACTATAAAACGATAAGATTTTGAGAATGGAGAGAGTAAATTATAGGCAGGAATACATACGTATTGCTCGTCTGCTCTGAACTTGACATCTCGGCCGCCCGTGCTAGCTCCACTCTCTTTCTTGCCGTCGGATCAGACGCGGTGACATCCTTTCTGAGCCGGGTGTGGTCGAGATCTTCCATCCATGGAATGTACCGGCACCGGCGAGGCAGCTGTTGTGCCGATCGGCGCTAGTACAGCCAGCCAGCCAGCCCACACACCGCTACTAGTCTCTCTGCCCCCTTCCCGTTTTGGATTGGATTCAGGGAAAACGAGCACGCGCCTTGTGTGGTGTGCCGTGTGCGTATGCGAGCCTGGCGATCTGGAATTTTCGGGCAATACATCATCGTCAGCCAGGCGCTGCTGGGCGCGACAGGTAGCAGTCGACACAATTTTGACAGGAGTACCACCATTTGTCAGCTGTAGTTGCATCTGTGCAAAAAATTTTACTTCGTCGCTGTGAATTCCTCCTTCCATGCCTTTCACATGACACGCACCTGAACCGCTCGTTCGATCATGTAACTCGCTCCGCGAGAAACGTACAGTAGTTTATTCCCCTTTAACCAAGGTTACGCAAAGGTTTTAATGGTGGATGAGATACCCTGAATATTTCTGCCTCGCAAATTCGATTGCAGATAAATAAACGCACATACGTGTGCTTCTGGACGAGCCATGCGCCGGTGCCACGCGTGCATCCGTGATGGGGGCTCCCGGGCGGCGAGAGCAGGGACGAGGCGGCTTCGTGTGTGTTTGTATACATGTGTGCGGTTTGTTCCTTCTGACGAGAATTGTGTAGCAGCAACCGGCCAAGCGGTGGCTCGTGACGCTTTCGGCAGTACGTACGTACGCGGAAAGAAAAACGGAGAGGCGAAATTTGCTACCGGACATCTTTCAACACGCTATTTATTCCTTTGACACTTCTCAAATACGTTGTTGCCATAACACCCCATACTCCTTTGCGGTAACTAGCAGTTGGACAAGTTATTAAAATATTTATTTTTTATGTACAGGATAGAGGAAATATACGTATATAGGCAAAATTATAATTGCAGTCCAGACACTATTTTGCACAACAGTTATTTCATTCATATTTTTTTTTGATGGGAGGAGGAGGCGGTGTCGAGCGGTGGACCAAACCATCCAGCTAGACGAAATCTGGAGGACGGCCGGACGGTCCTAACAGAGCTTCTGACTTCTGTTACCAGTTTCTGGCTCCTTTCACGTCGTTGTAACTGTCACAAATTTAGGATTTGCTGTACTAATTATCATGACAACCATTCAGATTCAGTTTAAGAAACAAAGCAACCAGATCAACTTCACGCGTTTGTTTACCGTTTCCAATGTTGGGTTTATTCCCGAGGAAATCTAAAATCGTCAAGAGTGAATGAAAACGGAAAGAGTACCAAAAATAAAACTACATAAACAAACAACGGAAACCGGCCCACACCCACACATCCTCGCGCCCGTCCCCCTCTTCGTTTCGTTGCCACCACTTCCCCGCTGTCTGCCGCCCGGCCCCCACGAAATCTGGACCCCTGGACGCCATTGCTCGCCTTTTCCGTCGAGCGCAAGGAAGGAAACCGCGCGGAGGGATTGCCGTGACCCGTTTCGGAAGGTATCTCTCCTCGCTGCCGCCCCCGTCGGTGCCGCGTCCGCGGTCGCGCCGTCCCCTCGTTATTTTTCGCGGGTTCCATTCCGTGTGGCGCGGGGACACTCCTGATCTGGATTTCTTCTTCGCAGCCGCTGCGGGCGCGGGTGGCCGTGGCGGGAGGAGATGTCGGCGTTCGTCGGCGTCGTGTTGTCCGACCCCTCGCTGCAGGGGCAGTTCACGCAGGTCGAGCTTCGATCGCACAAGGCCAAGGTAACGTCGGAACACGCGGGCTTCTCCTATCCTCCTCTTAACGAGGTGCTCTGTTCGTCGGTTTGGTTCCAATTGTTGGAGGTGATTGTGTGGTTGCAGTTTGTGTCTCTGAAGAGGGATTCCGGCCATGTCACCACTAAGAATCTGCCGGGGCTGATGAAGAAGCTGAGGGGGCTCAATGAGGTGGTCTCGGAAGAGGAGATCGCAGCTTTCCTTTCGGAGTCGTACCCCGACAGTGACCAGGAGATTGAGTTCGAGTCCTTCCTACGGGTACATCTCGACTCTTCTCTGATGCTAATGTGGACAGGAAATAACTGCCATCCTCAACTTGATCTGATGAGAATGTGGACTTGGGTGTTGGGGTGTTTTTGCAGGAGTATCTGAATCTGCAGGCCAGGGTGAGTGCCAAGGATGGTGGTGCTGCTGCCCGCACCGGCAGCAAAACCTCCTTCCTCAAGTCCAGCACCACTACGCTGCTGCACAATCTCAACCAGGCCGAGAAATCGTCCTACGTGGCTCACATCAATACTTACCTTGGCGAAGACCCGTTCCTGAAGAAGTACTTGCCAATAGACCCGTCCGGAAACCACCTGTTCGATCTTATCAGGGATGGTGTTCTCCTCTGGTGAGATTGCTTTCATGTCTCTAGCTAGTAGGGGGTACAGGGTTGATGGCCCATTTATACTCTCTAAATTCAAATTCTCCTTAGCTAGATGAAATTTCTGATGGTTGTTCATTTATGGATCACTTCCCCAGCAAATTGATCAATGTAGCTGTACCTGGGACCATTGATGAGAGAGCAATAAATAAGAAAAGAGTTCTTAACCCATGGGAGAGGAATGAAAATCACACACTATGCCTCAACTCTGCAAAGGCCATTGGATGCACGGTTGTAAACATTGGTACACAGGATTTGGTGGAGGGAAGGGTACGTTCTCTGCCCTTACTTGAAGTTATTTCTTATAGCTCATGCAGCAGTGTAATTGGTGTAGAAAAATAAGTGATGGTGTTTAACTATATGACCTCTCATTCTTTAACTCCCTGTACGGATACTTGGCTGCTGGCTGATTCGTGTACCTTACGGTCTTGACTAATTTACTTCTTATCTTTTTATGCTTACTGTCACTAATTGATATGTTCTCCCTATATTTTCTTGTAGTCTGTTGATTGTTAGATGTGCCCTTCTTGTATCTGTTAGTACATTTGTTATATATGTTTTTAGTTGCCTTCTCTGTGAAACTTAAAATGTACTATTGATTCTTGGTTCTGATTCAAGCAAGTAATTGATAAGTCAAGTTGTGACTTACATAAACATATATTGTTTTTTGTGCAGCCTCATCTAGTTCTTGGATTGATATCTCAAATCATCAAGGTAAATATTGAACTGAGCATTTATTTTGGGACGTGGACAGATTATCATTAAACTTGAACTTCATGTATAAAGAGTTGTTTGTGCTTATTGTCAGATTCAACTTTTGGCTGATCTGAACCTTAAGAAGACACCGCAGCTGGTGGAATTGTTTGATGACAGCAGGGTAAAAACAGGCATTTTTTCATTCTATTTTTTTTTCTATTCAGCATGTTTTCTTAGAACAAAATTCATTTTGCTGCTTATTGTGCAGGATATAGACGAGGTTTTGAGCTTGTCGCCAGAGAAGATGCTACTTAAGTGGATGAACCATCATCTGAAGAAAGCTGGTTACAAGAAAACTGTTAACAATTTCTCTTCAGACGTTAAGGTGCATATGAGCATAAAAAATGGCCTAGATTCTTTATCACTTTTTGATGTGTGGGTAGATGCCACCTGATATATCTTGTTTCTGCACTTGTGTTATATTGATAAACTTTAGCTAGTTTCACAACATTTGTTTTAATACCACTATGTACTACTATATCCTCAGTGGATGCAGTTACTATTGTAGGCATTACAAGGACAGACCGTACTTGATCTGCCAATATTGCTTCCTTTGCATTGCTCTTTGTGCAACCATGATGATGACACATGTTAGTTCTGTACAGGATGGTGAAGCTTATGCTTACCTTCTGAAAGCGCTTGCTCCAGAGCATTCCCCTGAAGCTACATTGGACACTAAAGATCCCAGTGAGAGAGCAAAACTGGTACTTGAACAAGCAGAAAAGTTGGACTGTAAAAGATACCTAACCCCAAAGGATATCACGGAGGGCTCTGCCAATTTGAATCTTGCATTTGTTGCACAAATATTTCAACATAGGTAAATGCGACTTACTTTGTTTCCAAGAAAGGCACTTAAAGTTCCATGATGCGACTTATCAAAGTAACTGCGCTATCTCCCATGTTCCTCTGTTTTATACTGTTATGATGTTCAATAGATAACCAATAATGATGTGACAATATCGTGGATTGCTACTGTATCTACAGGAATGGTCTAACTAGTGACATCAAACAAGTTACACTCACTCAGACGGCTACACGCGATGATGTTCTATTATCCAGAGAAGAAAGGGCCTTCAGAATGTGGATCAACAGTCTTGGTGTGGAATCATACGTGAACAGTGTTTTCGAAGATGTTCGCAATGGGTAATGATATATTTGAACGATAATGTGTTTTTCTCTAAATTTGATGGTAAGTAATATATATCTTTCTGCAGATGGGTACTTCTTGAAGTACTTGACAAGGTTTCTCCTGGATCTGTCAATTGGAAGATGGCTTCGAAACCTCCGATCAAACTGCCATTTAGGAAACTGGAGAACTGCAACCAAGTCGTGAAAATTGGGAAACAGTTAAAATTTTCTCTGGTAAATTTAGCTGGGAATGATATTGTTCAAGGAAATAAGAAACTGATTGTCGGTAAGTCTGTTTGCATTACACAGTAGGGCCCTCCGCGGCTCCGCTACTGTTTCTCTTATAGTAAAGTAAAAAAAAAAAGACTGTCTGCGTGTAATTATTCAAGAGTCGCTAACACATATTGCTCTTAATAGCTTATTGTAGCAGCATATAATTCAAGTTTTGGTTTGTCTTTCAGCACTTCTGTGGCAATTGATGAGATTCAACATCCTCCAGCTGCTAAACAAATTGAGGTATCATGCACAAGGGTCCGAAGGAAAAGAAATAACTGATGCTGATATATTAAAATGGGCCAACAACAAAGTGAAAGCATCAGGGAGAAATTCTCAAATGGAAAGTTTCAAGGTGCCTAACTTTCCATAGCCTTAAGTTTTATGTTCTTGTAAGAAAACTCCGGTTTCTTACTTTCCTACTTTTCTGTTTAGGACAAGCGCTTATCAAATGGACTGTTCTTCCTTGAACTTCTTAGTGCTGTACAACCAAGGGTTGTGAACTGGAAAGTTGTTACAAAGGGGGAAGAAGGTTGTCCTGAACTCTGACTAATCAATTTTGATATCTTCACGGTGACAACAAAACTGAATCATAGACATTGGCTGATCTATGAACTGTATTTATTTTTGCAGATGAAGAGAAAAAGCTGAATGCTACCTACATCATTAGTGTTGCAAGGAAGCTTGGATGCTCTGTGTTTCTGCTGCCAGAGGACATCGTAGAGGTAAAAGAGCTATATCGGTATTAAATATTTTTTTTCGGCCGGTTTGGGTAGCTATTGGTATTAAATATGAGACTGCAAATAGTTCTGGGACTAAAGATGAAGTTCATTCTCAACCACCATCAGAAGATGCTGTGTTAAGTTATAGGTATGCATTCTTATGATTTTGTAATGGTTCAACAGGTGAACCAGAAGATGATCCTAACACTTACGGCAAGCATTATGTATTGGAGCCTACAAAAACAGCCACAATCACTGTCAGAGATGTCAGAACAATCAGAACCATCCAGTGTGACTTCAGATGCAGCCTCTGATATTGCTTCGGAGGATGCTGCTTCAACAACAGCACCATCTGAGGGAGAAGAAGTGAATTCGCTCCCTGAAATTGTGTCCAATTCGACGGCGGATGATGCTACTTCGAACGCCTCGCCTTCTGAAAACGGGAACGGTGTGGCAGGATCCTGATAGCTATGCAACAGTGGTTATTTTACCACACGGTGCCGTGTTTTATACAGGGGAGTGTTTTCAAGGTCCCCAAAGTCGTCGCCTGCCAGAAGTAATTTTTTACTACTTCTGTTTCCTGTGTATGATAGCTTGATATAGGTACAACAAATACAGATAGGTATACGTGCCTTTTGTCTATTGAATTTCATGGTACTATACGATAGAAAGAAAAGAAAATGTCTCTTGCTTTTCATGCGTGTTAGAGTTACCAGCTTTTCCTCGAGAAGATTTTACCGCGCAACATGATAACGTGATGACTTGTTATGCATGGAATGCCATCTTACTACTGTGACCCTGCTTTGCAGCAGGCTAGATAATAAATTCGCACAGGAACAAGAAAGGGCAACTCTTGAAAAGGCTTGCGGATGGCTCCCTGCCGTTGCTCAGTTGGTACATAGCTGTCTGCTCCCTTTGCTGGGCCTGGGACTTCATTTCATCGTCCTTGCTCTCCTCCTCCCCCTTCCACTCACAAAAAAGGCTCCCTGTTCGCGAGGTCCGGGCATTATGCAACTCGCGCCGGGTGCTACTGTTCCCTTCATCTTCGCCATCACTGGCTCCGCCCGTGGTAGTTCACCCACTCGGAGCAGAGGAGAAGATTAGCGGCGCTGGCGCAACGATGAGGCGGCGGTGAAGGAGTGGAACCGCTCTACAAGTATTTGGCGGCAAGGCATACAAGGGCGGGCCAGGCAATCGATTTTCTGCGTTTCTTTTCGTTTAATTTGCTGCTCTTGTTTAGCTTCGGTTTCGTAGCGGCATCACCATTGCTGCAGAGGGCTGTGAATAATCTCGCAAGTTTCGGATGATGTTGGTTTCCCTTGGTCGACCCATTTGTTTCCTTGCAAAACGTTGTGACGGTTTTCCTGGTCGCGCCTACCGTATGTTTCGATCCCTTTTCCCTCACAGTTGATGTCCATCGCATTATGTTACAGAGCAGATAAGATAAGTCATGTGATGCTGTGCATTTTTTCCATTCGCGTGGTAGTATGCCGCACAACCCTTTTTCTCAGTCCTGCACCAACAGTTGATGATAAGAGGATAGGAGGATAGAGCCAATGAACGACTTTGCAGATGAGGAATTCATTTGTCTGTTTCATAACGACATGTTGAGAGCAAAGAACACGGCATCCCTGCGTGATACCAAAACCTTCATTCTAGAGTTGCCCGTCGAGCCAGCAAGACGAGCGTAGTGAGCTAGCAAAGGTCGACTTGTTATACTAATGAGATAATAATCTAGCTCAGCTCAGCTCATTACGCTGACGAGCTAGCTCATTATGGAACAACGAGCTTTGCATGAAAAACATTTTGTTAATTGTTTTCTTAGAAGGGAAGACGACGACAGCATAGGAAAATAACGTACATACATATATGAAAATATCTCACATTTTAAACCACGTACAAATCTTTCTAAAAATCCAAAACCATACATTACTCACGCATATGTACGGAGTTCGCTGGCATTAGAATGAGGTTTATGTTCTAAACTGTACGCAACTCGTTAGGCTAGGTCGCGAGCTAGCTTGAGTTGGCTCGATAACTAAACGAACTAAAAAACTAGCTCATCTAATTCAAATTTGAAACGAGCTGAGTCGAGTTGAGAGTTCGCCTCCGAGAGGAGCGAGTTAGGGAGCCACGAGTTCAGACCTACTTCAATCAGCCAGTTGGACAGCGTCTGTATTTGGCCTATCAGACATGTCTGCCTGGACCAGCTAGGTGTTCTTCATTCACCGCGTGGGGAAGAATGTCTCTGTTTTTCACCGCCCAGCCGAATTAGTGCCGAAAATGTTGACGCGACTGCTTCGCAGCGAAATTAGTAGATCACAGCAAGCATTTATAACTTTATACTGCCGTTCTTCGTTTGTTCTGATGGATTATTCACGTTATAGTCTAGAAAAGTGGCCTCCAAGGCCAGTATCTTCCACATGTTCCTCGGCGAGAAACCAAGGCCTCCGTGAGCACGCACGGCACGAGCATGCCCAAGCGTCAACACTGTACACGTGCAAGAGCATCACTCTCCGTGGCTCATTCACTCGGGCCTGCGAGGCTGCGACAGCATTTGCTCGCTCGCTGAGTTGTTTAATCGATCGGGCCGAGTCCCACCAAAACCCGTGCGCGCGCGACCGCATGTGTAGTGCAGTCATCGTCGGTGAATTTCCCCGTGAATCGTGGTCGGCTCGCTGGCGCTAGCTGCACTCGCGCGCGGGCACCAGGCAGGACCGGCCCCTGTCCGTCCGCAGTGGCGCAGTGTCCGCCTCCGCCCGCGCCAGGAGAGACGAGTAGACGACGGACACGGTGGCGCGCGGCCGCAGGTGGCCTGCGCGACTGCGCTGCGAGGGCGGGCAGCCCGCCGAGCCTCGTCTGACGGGTGGGCCGGCGCCCCGCGGCACGGCGTCTGGCACTCTGGCTCTGCCCATGCCAGTGCACCGGACCATCTGTCTTCGGGGGTGGCGCAACGCTTGGCATTTGGCGAGTTCCCTCCTCGTTTAGTTTAAAAAACTACTCCTAGTTAGAGCTTGATGCGACGACGCCCTCGATCCAATGGCCTCGCGATCGGCGCTTGGCCGCTTCATGGCGTTGTCGCTGCACACGCGCGCGCGGCTTTTCTTTCGTGGCGTGGTGGAGTGTGCCGTGCCTGTGCGGCCCCCCCTGTCGAGTATCTTGCCAACCGGCCCCAAGATACGCAGCTTGCATCGCGCCCGAGACCCGGAGACGAAGACAGAGGTCAGAAATGGAATTCGCAGCACGACTGCGAGATGCCATGCGAGGCGCCGAGCCGGGCAGGTTAGCTTTGTCTTTGAGCGGCAGGTAGGACCCACGTGCAGGAATCGTAGCAGGTTACTGTTAAAGCGTTTTGTAAGTCTCGTCTGTGGTAGATGTAGATGCCCCTGTTGATGGTTGTTGCCGTTATGGGAGCAGTAATCTCCAGTAGCCAGCGAAATCTATGTAATTTGACCAGTCCGCATGATCAGCCGAAGTGAAAACTTCGGGTCGCGGACCGTCAACCGAGTGACGCCATGACCGATGTGCGGCCCACGGACGATACAAACATGTCGCCACTGGACGGCCATTAGATCCTGGACTAATAATGCACCTGACGAACCTTGTGCTCGTACTATGTCCATAGCCATAGCGCCCATCCATTTGTGACCATGGTCTCGGACCGGCCCTCCTCTCTGAGGCAAGCCCATCGTCATGCACAACACAAACGCGGACGAGGTCGTCTTCATTTCCGCCGCGTGTGCAACTGAGCAACACGTGCGGACTGCCGAGCACGTGGGCCCAGAAGTTGCCGAACATGTAGAAACCGATTAAAAAAAACGTAAGGCTAAATCCTAAACTCTAAACTCTAATCGGCCCACGGACTGAAGTCTCTCCGTTCAAAAAATTTATCATTTTTATTTTTTTTTAAACTACAAAACGATAAATTTTTTTTGTAACGGATAGAGTACATATGAACATGTTGGTTCACAATTGACAGGATAAATAGATATATAACCCTTTCGGAAAACATAATCTCAGAAGTATATTAATCTTTTTTCACTAAATTTCAGATAAATATTATATCATCTCAATTATCACCAATCGCATCGGAGGAGAAAAGGCAATATGATGATTAGAAAATGATAAATAATCTAAGGACTTTAATAGAAAAGATACGAATTTCGACAGTGGATGATTTGTAGGTAATGGGTTAATGGATACGCAGGCTCTGACGATTGCATTATGTATGACAGGCAATTGGTACTAAGCCCATGCTCCTACACAGTCGCGATCAGGATTCGCGGGAACGAATGCACGATGCCGGGGCCAGTCGGTGGCCGGATCCTGGCGCGGGTGGCCACACTTGCTGGTTCACAATTGACAGAATATCTTAAAAAAAAACAATTGACAGAATACATAGATATATAACCTTTTCGAAAAAACATAATAACAGAAGTATATTGATCCATTTTCACTATTTTTCAGGTTAATATTCTTCATCTTAATTATCACCAATCTCATCGAAGGATAAAAGGTAATATGATGATTAGAAAATGATCAATAATCTAAGTATTTTAATAGGAAAGATACGAATTTCAACAGTGGATAATTTGCAGGTAATGGGTTAATGGATATACGCAGGCTATGACGATTGCATTACGTTGACAGGCAATTGCTACTGAGCCCATGCTCGTACACAGCATAGCAGCCCAGCAGCAGCGTACCCGGCCCAAACTCATCCGCGTCACCGAGACCGGACCACCCAACAAACCAAAGCCGCACATGTGACTGCCCGTCCCGGTCACCACATCCGGGCCGTCCATCTAAGCCGGACCCGCGACCCGGGGTCCGCCCACCCAGCAACCCGACCACGAGACCCACCGCTCATAAATCGGGGAAAGGAAAAACAAGAAAAAAAATATTCCCGTGCCATGCTCCTGTTCTACTCGGCACCTGCGACTAATTCCCCTCGCCCCCCTCCTCTCCTCACCTCCGCTTCGTGCATCTCACCGCCATCTCACTCCCTCCTTTCCCGTCCCGCTTCCAATTGAGCGCCAAAGCGTTGGGCGTTTGAATTCCCTGCGACTCGCGCTCCCAGAGCTCTCCGACCACCTGGAGACGCCACCGGCCGGCCCCGGTTCTCCACCCCTAGGGTTTCGCGTCCTCTTCGGGCATGGGTGACGTCCCCGCCGCGGCGGCGGCGGCGTCGTCTCCCGCGGGGAAGCGGCGCCGCGGAGGCGACGATGGGCTGAGGCGGGTGGCGGAGATCGTGATGGTGCTCGCCGCCACCGGGGAGATGCGGGGCGGGAAGGAGCCCACGGCCGCGGAGCGGGCGCTCGCGGCGGAGGCGCGGGAGAGACTCGCCGCCGCTGTCGCTGAGGGGGCTGTGCGCCCCAAGGATCTGTTCCCCGGAGAGGCCGTGCGCGCGGTCGTTGAGGATCTCGGCCTCAACCGCGCCAAGGACCCCGCCGCAATGGGGTTCCGCCCGCCCAAGGCCTCCATTGCCGACAGACTCATGCTTACTAAGCGCAAGGTTTGGCCAGTACTCTAGTTTCCCCTCACCCAGCTTAATAACATTCTGGTGAACCATTACATGACTGACAGAGACTTTAGCAACTTTTGGTGATAAATAGCAATACGAGAATCCTTGTTGTATCATCGAGACGTTTGAGCTATTTACTTACTATGGCCCTGCTGCCTTGATAGCTCAAGCCGTAATATAACATTTGATGTTACACTATTGAAATCGTATATCAACATGCTCCGATATTCTTGTTACCTTCTAGTTTGACGAATGTTGTTTGTCATGACAGAGTTGCTGCCTACTAAGATTGATTTACTTTACTATTTCTATGTGTGGGTCTGTTTGAAATCAATTGTTGTTTTGTTCATAGTTGTAACCAGCACTGTTAATTTTTTTAGGATTTCTTTATCCTTATGTTTTGCTTGAAAATTAATTACCGGTTGTTTATTACCTAATTATTATGGATTGTATGACTAATTTTTTTATGGTGACTTCAATCTGGTCACCTTTGGTTTATGTATGTAAACCAACTGAAAGTTTCGTGTGCCTTTTTTTTCAGATGGAAGAAGTCAAGGAAGCTCAAGCGCAGCCCATTAGCACATCCCAGACAGTTGCCTCAAGTGGAATGTCCGAGTTCCAAGGATTCCACGGGGCTTCCAAGTTTGGTGTTGGAGTTCCTAGCCATCCTAGGAACACACCATCAACTGCCCCATCAAATTCTGCAGCGCTAGTTACCTTGAAACCCCCAGGGTCATCTCATGTAAAACCGGTTACCAACTCAGTTGTTGCCCTACCCCATACTGGCCCAGTGCACCTTAAATCGGAGAAAGATGTTAATGGTCCTTTAAATTTAGCACGTAGTGGAGGTATTGCTCAATGTTCTTTCCTTCTGCATCAACTCACAGTTTTTCATATTTTTTTTTCACATACCTTTGAGCACAAATAAATGCTTCTTAAGCTCATCATGGATGTAAATGCTTTGGTGCTGCACTGTGCTTTTATATGATGGTCCTAAGTTCTGTAACCTACTGAAAACCACCGCTCCTTTTTATTCATTGTGCAGCAGTCCCCAAAGTGAATAAACCTAAAATGTGGCACTTATATTAGTGCCAGTATTCATAATATACACATTCATGCTATTCTTCATGTAAAATAGCATTTTTCCCTAACAGCTGTAATTTTATGCAGTTAAGCTTATGTTCAATGTTGTTATTTGTTACTTTCCATTTCATTTCTAATGGAAGTGAACATGTCTATGCTTGAATGTAAAATAAACTTTTATTATCCTAGCTAGGAAACTAATTCATCTGTTTTGACCGTCGCTGCAGCAAATATTGTTCATTCAACACAATCAACTCCAGACACCTCTGCTAGTCACAATATAAATGCGGTGCAGAGTTCCAATCAAGTAGTAAAAAATCAGGACAAAAAGCCATTGGCAATTCAAGTTGTGACAGGTAATCCTGTTACAGGGCTTCGTGCTACACCAGGAGTGGCATATGTTACACCAAAAAATCCATTTGTACATCACAATGATATTGCAAAGAATGTCCAACAAGTTCTACTCCAACCCATGAACCATCTTAGCTGGATTCCACCCTCAGTTGAGTTCATGCGCTCTCGTTTGTGCTGTCAAATATGCAAAGTTGTCATCTCGGATGCAGATAGTTTGCTTGTTTGTGATGCTTGTGAGAGGGGTGCACACTTGATTTGCCTTCAGCACTATGGTAATAAGGGGGTTCCTAAAGTTGAGTGGCATTGTTCAGTATGCCTAACACAGAGTAAGGGCAAACCCCTGCCACCAAAATATGGCAAGGTTACAAGAACAGCTGTTGCATCAAAGACCGCCCCTCCTGTCAATGGAGCACAGTTCCCTTTGCAGGGATCAGCAGATACCAAAGCCACAAAGGAGAATCCCCAAAAAATGGCTGCAAATGGAAATCCTACAAGGTCAATCTCCACACAAGCTGACAGTACTATACAAAATAGTAATGTATTGGCTCTGAATGCTGTCACAGCTGGTTCACAACTGCAATTAGTTTCTACCTTAAGACCTTCAGTAAGAAATGCTGTTAAATCTGAAGCCTCCTCTAATGAAAAAAAGGAAGAAACTGGACATCCATGCAGCAGTATTGTACCAGACAATATGGATTCCCCTCCTAAGAAAAGATTGAAAAGTGATTCCTCTTTGAACTCTACAGATTCAGCAACTGTTATAATGCATGCTCAGAAAACTGAAGAAGTTTCTGAGGTAAAATATACAGATAATTCTTTTTCTGTTGTTGCAACAAATTTGAAGTCAGAAGCACACTCTGAGCCTGTTTTGAGCAGAGATGAGGAAATGGTTGATCATAGCGGGACACAAATGGAACAAACTAGGACTGTTTCTATAGAAGAAAAGCCCAGGACACAAGCAACAACCTTCGAGCTAGAAAAAGTGAAATGTGTTGGGACTCCCACATACTCTGGAACATCAACAACAAATCATGGCACCAACACTGCTACTAAAGAAAAGCATCAGAGTCAAGCAACTTTTGAGCCACACACAATCAGTGATGTGGAGATGACCATCCCTACTGGAAGTGGAAATTCAATATGCCAAAGCAGCAATGATGCTATTGAAGAAAAGCTCAAGACTGATGCAGCCTCTGAGCCACCAATAGATCAAGGCAACAATCTTGCTAAGGAAGAAAAGCCCTCTGAGCAAACCTCTGTACGAAATGATGGTGGAACTGGAATACCATCAAGTCAAAGTGAGAATGCAAATGGGTTGAATGGTAATGGGCTGAAAGGATCTCCCTGTAGAGATGAAAATAAATCTGGCTGGAATGCAGCCTCTGTTCATGGCAGTACCCAAACAGTTGTGCTTGCACCAAATGGTGTCTTGCATCCTAAAGATGAAATGTTATTTGTTAGTGAAAACGAAGCTGTGGGTGTTATAGCAGAAGCAAAGGTGGAAGCCAAGTAAATTCAGTTGTAGGTTGCACACGATTTTCTCTTGCAAGTGCCGTTTCTAATTGAACCAATTGCTACAAATCTATAATGTTGGATACAATCTGTGATTCTTCCAGTAAAATTCATGATTCTTGTCACCTTCACCTTTGATTTAGGGTTTTATAAGAACAATTAGTTTTAACTTTATTCTTGCGGATCAAGAGTGCCATCTGTAGCTTATTCTAGTGCCATCAACCATAACCTTTTTGAATTTTCAAGGTTATGCAAGCACGCTCATGAGTGCCCTGCTTTCTTTTTTGAGTAATCTCTTGCTTTAGTTTCTTCTCATGCACGCTTTTCTGATGGTCAATTTGTGTCTGACCTTATTTCTAATCTTTCACAGATGGAAGCATGAGGAGTGTACCATTTGTTCTAGCATCTGTGATTAACTGTGCACTCTACATTCTCTTGGATTTTTTTAAAAAGTTCATTCGTCAATCATTTTTACCTGGAGGTTTGTCCTGTGCCTCTTACTCCCTTAGAATCCTTGGTAACACGTTTATCACACCTAGTTCATTTTTCTTTCTGAATTTCTTCTGACATGCGGTTTTGCTATGCAGGCTCCTGCTGCCCCCAGTAGTAGCTACAAAATCCGAGATCGTTGGGGAATCTAATCCCGTGCCGTTCTACCTTATGCATATCGTTGCAGTTTTTGACTTACAGTGATTCATTTTCTTTCATTTTCCCCCATTTTGCGTGCTTATCTCGGACGCTGTAATTAGATAGGGTCTAGCTGAGTAATGGATGTACTGTTGCGTCAGAATAATGATATTTGTCTTCAGCATTACTTCAGGTGAAGTGTTAACACCTTCATGCTTACCTGGAAACATCCGTGAATGTTGTGAGTTTTGACCGCTGGAATCTCATTTTCATCCAGAGTTTCGAGCTATTCTGACAAGATCACAAGAGGCGCCTTTACTTGGAATGCTTTTTTTTTCTCAACTAACGATACCTGTGTTATAATAAAAGGACTTGCATAGTAGAAAATTTTAGTCGTCTCTTCGTGATCGATCCAATCCAAATTATTTTTTAGTCGAATCCAACCAATTATTTGCTCGTGCACGAAGATACCTTGTACTCCACACCTGTCAGGTGACGCCTCCCGAGTCCCGAAACACCACGGAGAGATCTGGATCGACCAATTCCTTCCAACGGCTCAGATCAACGTTTGTTGCCTTCCCTGCTCTGCTTGTTCTTCGACTCCGAACGCGTAGCCTATGCTTGATGAGCAGCGGTACAAACTGGCATGTGAAGTGATATCATCCTAGTTCTACGGCTACATGTGCATGCCATGCTTTGTATCTGGACGCATTATCGATCAACACGCAGTAAACCCGGGAATATACGTTGGAGTATCCAGATTACGTTGATTTATCTCTATTTCAACCAAGCTTCCAAAAGCGGTCCTGGCTTCTGATAGCGATAGTGAACTGGAGTACCAAGCACGGATGTGCCTGGTTCATCGCACCTGGACGTATGGAAGCTGTATGCAATGAACCTAGACCCACCTAGCTCTCCATCACCATCTGGCTTCCGCACGGCCAGCGAACCGACGAAACATATTTAACCATCCTCGTGCCAACTCTCAGGACATTCACACGGGAGCATTTGCAAACGCGAGGCAACTCGTCTCGCCGCGCACAGCAGGGCAGCCACAGCATTCGGTTCATCGACGCGGCAATCAGCGAATCCCGATGGTGACAGTGGAGCCATTCCCAGGGGCGTACAAGTACAAGAAGGCGACGGCGGTGCTGGACGAGGCGGCGAGGGCACGGCTCCGTGGACCATTCGTCAGTGACACCGCTCCCTCGCCGCCGCCGCCGCCCGGGCGCGCGGACGCCGACGACAACCTGGTGGATTTGGTGGACGAGTTCTACAACGGACATGACCAGCACGGCGCGGGTGCTGTCGCGGTAGACAAGGATGTCACGGCGCCGCAGAGTTCCGAGTGGAAGGAAAAGTTGCGCGCGATCCTGGCGGACGCCACGGCCGACGTGGAAGCGTCACGGATCCGCGCCGAGGCGGAGCGCGTCGTCCGGGACGCCGCGCCGGCCAACGCTGGCGGCGTCAAGGTTAGGAAGCGCCTTGTGGAGCGGCTCCGTGCCAGAGGGTTCAATGCAGGTAATATTCTGCTAATAATCAGTTTCCTTTGTTTCTAGTTTTGTGATTGAAGCGACCTAGATCATGGGCTTGAACGTGTTACGTGATGTCGACAAAAATTTTTGTCGTGCTGCCTCGTGCACGCAGGTCTCTGCAGATCTTCGTGGGAGAAAAGCAGCAGCATTCCGGCGCCGGGTTCGCACGAGTACGTGGACGTGGCCGTGGGTTCGCCGCGGTCGCCAACTCGCTACATCGTGGAGGTCAACCTCGCCTCCGAGTTCGACATCGCGAGGCCGAGCGCCGAGTACCGGAATCTGCTCCGCTCCCTGCCGCCGGTGTTCGTGGCGACGCCGGACGCGTTCGAGCAGGTGGCCGCGGCAATGTGCACCGCGGCCGCGGATTCCATCCGCGGCGCGGGCATGCACCTGGCGCCTTGGAGACGGGCGCGGTACGTGCAGGCCAAGTGGTCCGCCCCGTACGAGAGGGTACCTGCGACTCCGGTGGCCACGGCGGCGGGAATAACGCAACACGAAGCCGTGACGCCCGTGGCCACGGCGAGGCGTGCTGGGCCACCCGAGGCTTTATCACGGCCCGGAAGCCAGGAAGCGGCAGCAAGGGCCGTGGCGCACGCCCGGCGCCGCCCCGGTGGCCGGAAGAATTGCGGAATGGAGATGGGACGCCGAGAGCACGCCATCGGATGGGAGGCATTGATGAATGTTAGGCCATTGTTCAGAGGAACGTGACTTAGTAGCGTACGTTTTGTATACCTGCGGCTGTACATCTGAAAAGCGTAAATTATCAAAGAAAAGCAGTAGCCGAACTCCAATTTTCCTTGGTAGTTGTACATTTTGCATACTTGCAATAATTTGGACCCAACTCTCACGTTCGCCGGTCTCGACAACTCGGGCTATCCGACTACAGCGCGCATCAGTGGCGTACGAGGTTAAATCGGCACGCGTTCCGCCGCGAGCACCCGGCACGGCTGCGTGCTCGATCGCCCGAGATGACGGGAAGAACGGCTGCTGTGATCGGAAATCGAGCAAATCCATTGCGAGCGCGCGGGCTGCCGTGATGCCTCAGCAGGGCGCCTCCAATGTCGACCTCTCCGTCCTCGGCCGTGTATGTTTTCAACGAATCAGCATCTTCTTCCGCATGTTCATTAACTAGCAGGAATTTGAACGGTTTGACCCAAGATCGGAAGAGCAAGTGTAGATCATCGAGCTAAAAATATTGGGATTAAAAATTACTAATTAGTCTATAATATTATCGAGCTAAAAATTATGAGTTTCTTGAAAATAAGTATAAATAGTTCGATCAAAAGATATGTTTAGATGACACAACTTTGAATCACGCGTGTAGTACTACCACTCACACATACATATTATTTTTTGGTGCGTAGAATAGTATGTAATTTACACTTGTTGGCTTGTTGAGAGACGTTACTGTTGTAATTATAATTCAAATGACCACTGTATTTTTTACATTTAAGCGCTTTCATTTGGAACGAAAACAGTTTTCACATTTCTTTTTTTTTTCAATATTTGTTGTCTAGCGCAAAAACCGCAGTCACTAATGCACTAGAAGATCGTTTGCATTATGGTCGTTTCCTTAATAAATTAAAGGCTAAATAAAGTTGATTGCTTGACCGCAGCGTTGCCTCGCCGATCAGCAGGCCCCAGCCCGGAACCCAACGGAGGCACCGCCAACGTCGTACAACACCTCGAACGTGCGCTGCTGCACGTTGCCAATGATGCCGGAGTCGTCGTCGTCACTGTTGGCAACGAAGGCGAGGCAGCTTTCGAAGATGACCCCGTTGGGGTCGAGGTCGACGACTGCGCCACCGGAGAACACCAGCGAGACGGTCGGTATGGTGATTGTGCTCTGGCCACTGAAGTCAAAACACGTGTCAAAGAGGCCGTTGGACGGCGCCGGCGGGTGCTGCTTCATCCCGGCCTTGAACGCCGACGAGAGCGCCGAGTACGCCGCCGGCGGCAGACGCGTGATGACCGTGCCGGAGTCCATGATGAAACCGGCGGAGAAGACCGAGGAGGAGACGTTGATCTGTGCCCCTCCCACCTGGATACCCTGAAGGTGCACGACGTAGAACGTCGGCACCTGAGTGCTCCTGACCATGGGCGTCTTCAAGAAGCCCGAAGACGAAGTTTCAGCGCCGAGCTTGAGGAACCCGGGGGAGCTCGAAGTCGAGGGGAGGCAGTACGAGAAGGCGTTGCCGAACGTGCCTGCCGTCTGCGACACGAGTGACTGCGCGCCGCCGCCGAGCCCCATGAGTCCGGCGGTGCTGTCGTTTAATTCGTAGCCCAACTCGAAGTGGCTGCACCCGAACTGGAAGCTCTTGACGACGTCGGAGCCCAGGTTGAGCGTGTCGGAGCTGTACGTCCCGGTCGTGCTGGCGCCATCGACGTAGGTGACGATGTACTGGCACTGGGAGTTGTTGCAGCCGTTGCCCTGCTGGCCGAGCTGCGCGCAGGCGTCGGAGCTGCAGGAGAAGGGGGAGTACGTGCTCGACGCGCTGGGGTCGAAGAGCGCGTCCGCCTGGTCGTGGCACGGCGAGCACGGCTTGCACTGCACCCAGGAGATGTCGCTGCCGGTATCAATTAGCAAGGTCTGATTCACGGCCGGCGAGCCGATGCCGACGCTGATCACGTACTCCGTCGTGTTCACGGAGGTTCCCAGGGTCGTCGGCACGGTGGCGTCCGATTGCTCCACGCCGCCCTTGCTGCTGTCGAGTGATGAGAACTTGCGTTGGATGTAGCCGGCTCGGAGCTGGTCGCGCTGGAGGATCTCCCCCAGTGTCGGCGCTTTGTTGAAGGCCACAGGGGAGCACGGGCCGTAACGGTGGTACAACGGCACCGTGGTGCCACCGGAGGATGACGGAACCGCTGAAACAATAAAAACATTGGAAACGATTACAATGACAGACAATTAACCAAGTCGTGGAATCGCAGCAAATTCATATGCGCATGAAGACCACTGCACCTTTGGGCTCGGAGCAGACGGCCTTGGGCTTCATGGAGTCTATGTCAAGAACCTTGTGGCTGGGAGCATCTCCTGCATGAGCGACGAGAGAATGGTAGCTGCACACGAGGGTAAGAAGCAGAAGACTCGGAACAGAGGCCATGGCTGAGACGAAAGTAACTGATTGAAGCTTTTCGAATGTAGAACTCGGGCTTATATAGAACACAGTCCATCAGATGCATGCGTTTGGGTCTGTTAAATCAGGATGTTACATATCTTCAAGTATATTTGGTATGCTAAATAAATCGCCACTTCATTTGGTAGATTAGATATTAGTATCATAAATTGTCATATTTACCATTCTTACCTTATATCAACATAAAATGTACAAACTAAATATAATCCGTTCACCATCCAACAAATGTGTAACAAAATATGGCATGTCTAGATTTCAAACGTCTCAAATAGGACAAAAGTTACGGCTAATTAACAGCATTAACAATAAATACTTACAATTAACAATAAATGTCAACAATTAACAAAATTAACACCGCCGACGCTCGGTCTGAATCGGGACTCGGGGAGGTAGGGTTAAGGGAGTAGATAAGGTCAACCATCACAAATCTTTAAGCCAAATCGTCTGAATTTTTTAAGGATTTCAGACGTCTGAAAATAGTATTTCTGAATAAAATATCTACTCATAGGACGAATAAATAACTCGCACAAGCTGGGATACCACAGAAAACCAGCGGATTAGTTCCCCCTATTACAATGGGCTATTCACGTTCTAGTGCCTGTCTCATCAGCGTGTGTCACACACCAAAAATTCTGTTTTCAGATGTAAGTAATTTTAACTTATTTTTTTTAAAAAAAAAAGACTTTTCTTGTTTTTTAAAAATTTTTCTTATCTCTTTGTAGTTCTTTAAAAAATGATTATATTTCGTAAGATGAATAGTGTCTTCTAAGATTATGAATAGATTCAGGAAATTGTAGGTTAGATAAAATTCTTATATCGTTATCTTTTCTTCATATTTCCTTTATATGTTTTTCCATAATCCTCGAATCCTAAAATCGGACTAAATTGCCACAGAGAGGAAGAGTTTATGGTGTATATGTATTTCAACAGCAATTAATGGACTAAGCTAAATTTAGCGAGTGAAAGGATCAGAGCAGATACCGGCAGCAGATTTTAGCTCATAATTGCTGGAACTATAAAAGCTGTGTTTTTTCTCCAAGCAAAACATTTGATACAGTAGATGATATAACAGATGCCAATATTATGGTGGCATTTGCAAATAGAGATGTGTCGAGATGTCTAACTGACACCTTTTCCGTACATGCTCAGAAGCAGCCCGTAAAGGTTCGATGTATTTTCGGAGACTACTCCTAGTAAGATCAAAAGCAGTGGATGATGAACGCAAGTGATTTACGTGGTTCGGGCCGCCGGAGCATATTACCCTACTCCACGGTGGTTTGTATGTGCTGTATTGCTCAAGCGTGTGTCGAGTGTCTTTGGGTCTGACCTCGAGGTCGGTCGCTCGCCCGTTCCTTTCATAATCCAAGGCGCGGACAGTTACAAGGTGGGCCCCAGGGCCCGACATGTGGCCCCGGGAGGTACCAAATCCTATCTAAGATCTGAGAGTGAATGCTATCTCGTGACAATGGCTTCAATGTGTCGTCTGGTCATGCCCTGTAGCAGGGCTATACATAGCCTCTCATGATGGTTGGACACATCGTGTCTGCCTTGTCGCGCCTGCCCATTCGCCTGCCGTACGTAGCAGTTCGGCGCCGGCCAGTCATAACAAGACTGGACACTGGTCTCTTGACTTATGAGTGCGCACCTTTGCTTACCTAGAGAAGGTGCGCGTACTTACTGCTTGGACACACTAAGCACATCTTCTTTTATTGCAGCCTCCTTCCACCCCAAGTAGCCGTTAACCAAGTGGCTGCGTCGGGGCCCGTTTTCGCAGGAAGGCCTAGATCCGGCACTGTTGGACACGTGGTTGCTCCGGTCCTACCCTCAGCGGGGGAGGCCGGGCCCGGAGCTGCGGGACACATGGCTGTGTCGGACCTCCCCTCAGCGGGGGAGGCGGGTCCGGAGCTGCACGACACGTGGCAGCGCCGGACCTCCCCTCAGCGGGGAGGCGAATCCGGAGTTGCAGGACACGTGACAGCGCCAGACCTCCCCTCAACGGGGAGGCGAGTCCGAAGCTGCAGGACACGTAGCAGCGCTGGACCTTCCCTCCGTGGGGAGGCGGGTGCGGAGCTGCAAGACACGTGGCAGCACCGGACATCCCCTCCATGAGGGGTCAAGTCCGGAGCTGCAGGCCCAGAGCTACAGGACACGTGGCGGCGCTGGTCCTGCCTTTAGCGAGGTGACCAGGGCCGGAGTTGCGGGGCACGTGGCGGCGCCAGATTTGCCCTCAACGAAGAGGTTGGTCCAGGAGTTTTGCGTTATGTGGCATCCTAGAGTCACGCCGGAACCTGCCTCCATGGGAGGCGGAGCCCACCGTGTCTTCTTCCTTATATCTATGGGTAGCTGGTCTGCCAGGTAAGGACACGATGAATTTTCTTCTTTAAGGGGTCTCAATACAGTTTCAACGGCAAAAAGAAATATCCAACAACTGCCGGGTTGAAGCCTGAGAAGACACATGACATGAACAATATATTAGCAAGATCAAATTACAGAAAGTAGTAAAGCACAGCTTAAAATTCAACAGATGACATTGCACAATCATTAACCACTATCATCATCTCGACAATCCTGCAATCCATGCTGAGTAGGATGATATCTACTACATCCGTCCCAAAATGTTTGTCGTTTTGTAGTTCATTTTTAAATTAAAAAGCGACAAATATTTTAAGACGGAGGGAGTACTATTTAACAGAACAAACCTGAAGCAATTCGAGCTGCTACAGGGCGATCGATGGTGTACCAGACTCGCAGCCACGGCGCTGGGATCCCAAAGCCGCGATCTGGAAACAGCACTGTAGATAAAAGGTCTCCGTCAGTGGAGGGACGAGCTCCCAAAGTACCGCGGCGAATTGCGTTCCACAGCTTGGAGTCTCTCGTTTTCAGGCGCAGATGAGATGTCTTGGGAAAATAATCAGGTTAGTCAGTTGAGCTCGTTCCCAAAAGAGGTTGCTACTGAAACTTGCCGAGGACCAAGGGCATACGCCGTGATCGAGTTCGTCCAAGTTGACTGGTCGACACGAACTCGGTCAGTTGCAGGTACTCGATCGGTCGGGGTCGACTGTTCCAACCATGTCAGGTGACGTCCTGCTATCGTACGAGAAGTGTCATCTTTTTTTCGTATGCTGTCCTCGTATTGGGGGCGTGCCGAACAGGTCCATTCGCCTCGCTTCGTGCCCAATAGCTACTAGTCGTTTGGGTGGGCTCCAAGTCCGCGCTAGGCCTAGCTAAGCTGCCCACCCTGCTACAAGGACGAAGAATTCCACGCATGATTGGGGCGTCCACGGCCGCACCCGCCCATGTCATGTCTCGCGCGCCGCGCGATTAGTCCGCTTTAGTTAGGCACCGCGCTCTCAACCTTTGTTCCCGGCGAATCGCGACGCACCATGAGCGTCCTCATGGCGGCGCGCCGCGCGATCCTCCTGATTTCCGTTCTCTTTGCTGCCGGCGTCGGTTTCTGCCGTGGCGCCGCGGCTGCGCCGGGCTACGTCACCGTCTCCACCGCCAGCTTCACGGTGGGCTCGACGTGCAACGCCCCCGACCCAGCAGGTGCGTACGCAGCGGCATCTCGACTGGTTCCATGGCGCGCGTTACCGGAGCTTTCGACAATCTGCTAGTGCTAGAGCGCTGATCTGATGGCTGGAATCTCCTGGCCTTTTCAGTTGCATCGTTGCGGAACGGCACGTCGGCCGTGCTGCGCCTGACGCACCGGCACGGTCCGTGCGCGCCCTCGAGGACGTCCTCGCTGGCGAGTGCGTCGGTCGCCGACATGCTCCGAGCGGACCAGCGCCGAGCAGAGTACATACAGAGGAGGGTGTCGGGGAGCGGCGCAACGAAGCAGCAGCCGGAGGGTTCCAAGGCGGCGGCGACGGTGCCGGCGAGCTGGGGGTACGACATCGGCACGCTCAACTACGTGGTGACGGTGAGCCTCGGCACGCCGGGCGTGCCGCAGACGCTGGAGATGGACACCGGCAGCGAGCTGTCGTGGGTGCAGTGCAAGCCGTGCGCCGCGCCGTCGTGCTACGCCCAGAAGGACCCGCTCTTCGACCCCGCCAAGTCGTCGACGTACTCCGCCGTACCGTGCGGCGGCGCCGCGTGTGCGGGTCTGGGCATCTACGCGGACAGCTGCGCGGGTGGGGCGCAGTGCGGGTACGTGATCAGCTACGGCGACGGGTCCAACACCACGGGCCTGTACAGCTCCGACACGCTGACGCTGACGCCCAACGATGCAGCCGCCGCGGCGGAATTTTTCTTCGGCTGCGGCCACGCGCAGAACGGGCTGTTTACCGGCATCGACGGGCTCCTCGGGCTCGGCCGCCAGGACCTGTCGCTCGTGGGGCAGACGGTGGCTACCTTCGGCGGGGTCTTCTCCTACTGCCTCCCGACGACGCCGAACACCGCGGGGTACCTTACTCTGGGACGGCCGAGCGGGGCCTTCTCCACGACGCAGCTGCTGTCGTCGCCCAACGCGGCGTCGTACTACGTCGTGATGCTGACCGGCATCAGCGTCGGCGGGCAGGAGCTGGACGTGCCGGCGTCGGTGTTCGCGGGCGGCACGGTGGTGGACTCCGGCACGGTTATCACGCGGCTTCCCCCGACGGCGTACGCCGCGCTGCGGTCGGCGTTCCGCGACGCCATGGCGGCGTACGGGTACCCGGCGGCACCGCCGACCGGGATCCTGGACACGTGCTACAACTTCACCGGGTACGGCAGCGCGACGCTGCCAACGGTGGCGCTGGCGTTCGCCGGCGACCTGACCGTGACGCTTGGCGGCGACGGGATCCTGTCGTTCGGGTGCCTCGCGTTCGCGCCCAGCAGCGGCGACGGCGCCATGTCCATCCTCGGGAACGTGCAGCAGCGCTCCTTCGAGGTTCGCATCGACGCCAGCTCCGTGGGGTTCAAGCCCAACTCTTGCTGACCTGATCCATTCATCGATTGACCTGTGACTCGTGCTAACAAGCTAGCACGTACGTACACGTCAGTACATAGACATATACATAGTGGTATACATACAGACGTCATCAATCACACGGTGGTGGTGGTGCGAGTTACTTAATTATTTCATTGGTGGAATAAAGGAGCTAACCAAAGGCGTGCCGCGTGCGTGTGTGGACACTTGAAACGTCGTGCTAACAAGCTAGCACGTACGTACACGTCAGTACATAGACATATACATAGTGGTATACATACAGACGTCATCAATCACACGGTGGTGGTGGTGCGAGTTACTTAATTATTTCATTGGTGGAATAAAGGAGCTAACCAAAGGCGTGCCGCGTGCGTGTGTGGACACTTGAAACGTTCCAATTTATTTATGCGCGCTGCAACTTTGTGCTCGAGATATCTTGATTAGCAACTTGGTGAGATATCTCGACTTGGGAGAACGCGTTGGCCCAGCTTAGCATTATTGAAAGAGTCTGGTGCTCCGTAAGGTCGAACTGGTGACGAGATGAAGGTGCGGCGAAGTCATCTGTAACCACCATGAGAATCGATGGATAAAGACACATAGGGAAATAGGAACCGGGCAATATTTTTGTGATTAAATATGCATGAAAGGTTCATATTTCATGATGAATTAGGGATACAAGTCAGCAATAGGGATCGACAAGAGTAGAGGCCATAAAAAAGACGCCACAGTGGAAGCTGAATTTGGTTACCAGCTCTGGTCCTCGCATGCAACCACCGGAGACTATAAGCTATTTTTCGTGGGCTATGATGGGCCAATAATCTTCACTGGGCCTCTCTGATTTTCCGTCTTGGCACTCCCGACTCCTTTTGTTTTCCCGCCTCCCTCTGTTGCACATCCGGCACAACCTCTGGGTGGTCTGTTACATCATCGTGGACTCATATCCCATCAAAAGATGCCAAGATTTTATTTTTTTTATGTCTTTGAGGATGAAAGAATGTTGGTAGCCGAACGTTTATTTTCAAAGATTATATTTTCTGTGTTTTTTAAAGGCACTCGAAAAGTAAGATTTTCAAAGTTCAGTGCTTGGTACTCCCTCTGTCCCCATGAACTTGCCGCTTTGTAGTTCAAAAATGAACTACAAAGCGACAAGTTCATGGGGACGGAGGGAGTACTTGGTAAGTACAGTATTCCGAACTAGCAGACATTTGAAGGGTTTGGTCGAGTTGGAAGAGCAAGTAGTTTATTCAGATAAAAAAAATATTGACTAATAGCCTATAATCTTATTGAACTAAAACAAATATGAAATTCTTCATATGAAGTATAAATAGTTAAATCAGAAGGCATGTTTACACTTGTTGAAGTATAAATAGCTGACACAACTCTGAAGCATGCGAATACTACCACTGCCACACATCCAGATCACCAATTATTGGAGCGTATACTGGTATGTTGTTTACACTTGTTGTTGCATGACGTTGCTATCGCAACTATAATTCAAAAAGATCAGCTAAATAAAGTTGATCGTTTGACCGCAGCCGTCCTTGGCAGGTCAGCAGGCCCCAGCGCGGAACCCAACGGAGGCCCCGCCTACGTCGTACAACACCTCGAACGTGCGCTGCTGCACGTTGCCGATGATGCCGTTGGAGCCGTCGTCGCTGTTGGCCGCGAAGGCGAGGCAGTTACCCAAGATGATCCCGTTGGGATCGAGATCGACGACTGCGCCACCGGAGAACACCAGCGAGACGGGCGGTATGGAGATTGTGCTCTGGCCGCTGAAGTCAAAGCACGTGTCGAGGAGGCCGCTGGACGCCGCCGAAGGGTACTGCTTCATCCCGGCCTTGAACGCCGACGAGAGCGCCGAGTACGCCGTCGGCGGCAGGCGCGTGATGACCGTGCCGGAGTCCATGATCGACGCGGCGGAGAAGGCCGAGGAGGGGATGTTGAGCTGCTTCCCGCCCACCGTGATGGCCTGAAGGCGTACGCCGTAGAACGTCGGGACCTGAGTGCTCCTGAGCATCGGCGTCTTCACGAAGCCCGACGACGACGTTCCAGCGCCGAGCTTGAGGAACCCGGCAGAGTTCGAAGTCGGGGGGAGGCAGTACGAGAAGGCCTTGCCGAACGTGCCCGCCGTCTGCGACGCGAGTGACTGCGCACCGCCGCCGAGGCCCATGAGTCCGTCGGTGTTGTCGTTGAAGCCCGACTCCGCGTGGCTGCACCCGAACTGGAATCTCTTGACGAAGTCGGAACCCAACTTGAGCGTGTCGGAGCTGTACGCTCCGGTCGTGGTGGAGCCGTCGCCGTAGCTGACGGTGTACTGGCACTGGGAGCTCGAGCAGCCGTTGCCCTCCTGGCCGAGCTGCGTGCAGGCTGCGGAGCTGCAGGAGAACGTGGAGTACGTGCTAGACGCGCTGGGGTCGAAGAGCTTGTCCACCTGGTTGTGGCACTGCGAGCACGGCTTGCACTGCACCCAGGACACATCGCTGCCGGTGTCGATGAGCATGGCCTGGAACACGGCCGGCGAGCCGATGCCGACGCTTATCACGTACTCCAACGTATTCAGGGAGGTGCCCAGGCTTATGGGCACCGTTGCGTCCGATTGCTGCACGCCGCCCCTGCTGGCGCGTGATGAGAACTTACGTTGGATGTAGCCGGCTCGGAGCTTGTCGCGCTGGAGCATCTCTTCCAATGTTAGCGTCTTATTGAAAGCCACAGGGGAGCACGGCCCGTGACGGTGGTGCAACGGCACCGTGGTGCCACCAGAGGATGACGTAACGCCTGAACAATCAAACCATTAGAAACGATTACAATAACCTAGTGGAATTGCAGCAAACTCATGTACGCACATGAAGACCACTGCACCTTTGGGGTCGGAGCAGACGCCCTTGTTGGTCTTCAAGGAGTCGATGTGAAGAACTTTGTGGCTGGGAGCATCTCCTGCATGAGCGAGGAGAGAATGGTAGCTGCACGCGAGGGTAAGAAGCAGAAGCTTCGGAACAGAGGCCATGGCTGAGACGATGTTGCTGGTTGAAGCTTGTAGAATGTTGAACTCGTGCTTATATAGAGCACGGTTGGGGTGCCCCTGGCACGCACGCAACCAGACTCCATGGATGGAGACTCATGGTAGACTGGGTAAGACAGAGTGATGTGCACACAATGAAACGACCAATCTGGACCAAATTAGGCGTGCAGTCCTCCTATAACCGATAATGTTGCCGCCTTTGATCAATTCACAAAGAGCGAGCGCCAGTTTTGAATTCTTCGGTCTTCGCGATGTGATTGGATGTTCCTCGGGACGGAGGACTGTGCAATAACGCCCGTCTTTTACCTAGCTAGACCTTGTTCGGAGTGCCGGAATCCTATCACATTTTTGCAGGAACTATTAATTGGAATTTTGTTGCTCCAATTCAACCGGGTTCAGTGAGAACATGTATGAACGAACCGGGACTTTAGTCCACGTAAGATGTTGTGAAATTATAATGACATCCAGAATACGAACATTTCCATCGTTTTCTGTCCCGTCGCGTGTTATGGCGTCGTTTCACGACTCGTTTCATCGAAAGCATCGTCCGTTTGGGAAACACATCACATCGCCAGCCGTCGCCATCGTAGAGGTAGGATCAATATGCTAGTATACGTCAGTGCTCAAGAGAAATAGTGTAGAGATTCTCAAGTGGATCAGTCCCCGCCGGTTCTTGTTTCAACGAAACAGTATTACTACTAATTAGGATACTCCATAAAAATCCTCTATTAGTGTCTAGTGGGCTGCTAATACCTAGTCGTTGTTGCAAATTAGCTTAGCAATTTTGAGTGCGCCGTAGCTAACTAAATCTTCAGGGGAAAGGCTCGATGTGTCAAACTTGGACAAGTATAGTTTAGTAGATCAACGCAAGAATCATTTTAACGCTGCGTATCAACCGGTTTTTTGGACGGACCAATAGCAAATACTACTTCATGTAGACTTGAGTTGCTTTGATGGCCCATGCATTTCTGACACTAGCTCCGTCAGTCTTGCGCTTGTTGGCGGACTTGTCTTGTTTCTCGGCAAGGGGGCGCGCCCGCGCCGCGTGGAAACACAAACACGGCATATCATATTTGGTGCCCAAACACACCTACGGAGATATCATAGCATTCCACATTGGCATTTACGATGCATGCAACTATCTGTGGCCGAACCCAGTATATTCTACTCCTGCAACAGTGGTCCGCTAGCTTCAACTGTCGTGGAGATTATTGGAGAACGGGCCGCGCGCTGTTCTGCCGGATATTGCGCGTGCGCGCTGAGCTTTGGCCTTAGCTGGTTGGTCGCCGGCTTGACCGCGTCCGAGGCGTGAGTTCGGCGGCTTCAGTTCGTTCTGCTCCGGGCCGGGGGATTCCTGCCAATTGGCGCCGGCGCGTGCGTATCTGCGACAGAGAGCGACGTGGTGCGTCGTCTGGAAGCGGCTGATGCTTCTACGCCGCAGCTTCGGTTCGCGACCGATTGTTTGACTAATCCTTTTCTGTTTCTGAGCTATGGTGGTGTGACTATTTCTGCGTTGTCCTCGGGCAGCCGTCCCCGTAAAGACAAACTTGCCACAGAAGCAGATACACGGGCATTACGGGCTCCGTGGATTCCAATGCTTCGTCTGTGCATTTCAGTCGTTTACATGGAGATCGATCAATTGATTCCAAGACTCGTTTTGTGCTCTCTCGAGTCTAGCTTGGTTGGGCGAAAGACGGGAAGCCCCTGCTCCCACGATTTGCCTGCGCCCTGATCGCGAGGTGGACCGAGCAGCTGATAGCATTCGCCGGAAAACGCCGCTGGGTGGAAGTGTGAACTGTACCGACGAACTCATGCGAGTATTGTTTGGTTGTATGTCTAAGTTGCATAAGTTTAACTTTAGTCAACTTGCCACACTTGTGACACGCCTAAGCTACCTAATGTTAGCGGTTGTTTGGTTTCTTGCCGTAGCCTAAGCTTAGGCGCACCTAAGAAAGTGTGGCATGCTTAAGCGGTCAACTCGAGCGCCTCGGTTGAGGTAATTTTTTGTTAGGCAATGAATGCAAAAGTTGTCTAACTTTTGTGGCGCGCCTAATTTTAGTCAACAACCAAACGCCCGTCTAAAATAGTGTGGCATGCCTAACGTTAAACTTAGGCAACTTAGGCGTAGAACCAAACAAACCCCCCAGTGTCGGCGCCCCGCCGTCCCCAGCCACGTCGGCTCATGATGTGCCCAGAGCTGTGCCGAGCCCCGGCCGGCGCATCGAAAGTAAGGTGGAAGGCGATTTGGGATGGGACCGAGTGGAAACAAAGGTCCCTCTTCTCCACGGCCAAGAACGACACCGCACTTTCACTTCGAACCAACGCAGCGTCCTCTACTCCTCTGCAGGAGCACCCGCGAATGGGATGTCTGCCGTCCCGGCGTAGCGATACATACCGGGGACAGACAGAGGATAGCAATCTGAATGGGATTTCAGAAAAGTACAAACATAGCCTTTCAAATCATAGTATGCAAAGCAGATTCCGGGTGCGTGTTTTATGCCCTCATCCAAAGGGGTAAAATTACCGTGCTGGTGAATCTTACAAACAGCCTGATTTTACAAAGTTACTTCCTGCGTTCCTAAATAATTGTCGTTTTATAGTTCAGAAATGAACTACAAAACGACAAGTATTTAGAGACGAAGAAAGTACAACATAAGCGTGACAAAAAAATAATCGCTGCACTTTTTGCCCACGTTTCTCATTGATCACACTTTTCAGTTCCTGCACCGGCGCAGGGAATAACATAATACCACCCTCCGTCCACAAAAAAGTTATTGTTATTTATTCAAAAATTAACTAAAAGGCAACAATCTTCACAACAAGAGAACTGTGGTTTGGATGTAGCATCTACTTCGAGTTATAACTTACAGGCAGTACAACATGTACAAACTACCGCCATCCTAATCTAGTGTGTTCTCTACCCCTCAACCGTGTAAAAAAATCTACTAGTAACACAAATAAATAAGTGGCCCGAGGAATACCATAAAAACCGGCGGATTAGATTTCCACGAGATCAGTGGGCCTATGCATGTTCAACTGCATGTCTGGTTTTTGTGTGTCACACCGTAATATTTTTATTTTGCATTGTAAATTATTTGAAATTAGAATTCAAAATAGAAGATGTTCCTTGTTTTCAAAAAGGTTTTCTTATGTCTTTTTATTTATTTTATACAAAAAAGGAAATTTCTGAGATTTCAAGATTTTAAATTGAAAGTAAAAAATTGAATGAAATTCAAACAATTTGAATGATATAGGCAAAATATTTTTATCGTACTCATCCGATAAAATAAAATTTCTGAAATTTTGAATTCTAATTCAAACAAATTTGATTGAAATTCAAATAATCTCCCAAAAATTGAATGGAATTCAGATAGTTTCAAACAAAATTGAAAGCAATATTTCTTATCGGCCTCCACCAATAAAACATTTTTTTTCAAAATCGCGCCAAATTCCCCCCTGGTTTATTTATATGTTTGTTACAAAAATATTGTTGTTGAAATGTGTTGTAAATACTATTGAAATGGTGTGTAAATCCTGCTAAATATTGTTATAAAATATTGTTGTTGAAATGTTGCTAAAATATTATCGAAATATTGTTGAAATATTGCTAAATTATTTCTAAAATAAAATAAATTTATGAGAAAAATAATATTATCTTGATATTCAATAATATTTCATATATGTATAAATATGTTAACATGACTATATAAAAAAATGGTAAATTTACAAACTTAAATCAAAAGAAGGGTTAAAATCACATCCTCTTTCCTTATATTTAACACCGTTAGTAGCTAGCTCTAAAGGAGGAGTGATATATTTGGTTCTGTCGGTACCCTAAAAACCATACACCCCCTGAGGATACAAAGATCTCAAGGGAAGGACATCTACTCAAATTGAAGACCCTCGGGGGCCCACTTGTCAGGCGTAACCGGACCCGCTTCTTCAACATGGTTAGCCCTTAGGTTGCCACGTGTACTGTCAGACCAGAGCTATTACCCGCAAGGGTGATGCTCCGGGCCATGTACTGAAACGGCACTTCCGGAGGTAACCCCTGACCGAGAGAAGCTCCGGACCTGACACGTGCCAGGCCGCCCCGGAGCTTTCCGCTTCCCACGAGCAAGCTCCGGAGCTGCCACGTGTCCATACGTCGGAGCTGGCCGCTTCAAACCCCCGGGAGACGTTGTAACAGCTCCGGATCTCCAAAGGGCAGCCGCAGACTTCAAGACCCGATTAATTATCATTAACTCCACGTTAATGATATTTAATCGGATGATCTTAACACCTGTAACGGTACTGTCGGAGCCGTTACAGGGTTATTAACAACAATTAATCCCGTGTATCAATACCAATAACCGCCAGGGCCACATGTCGGGCCAGGCTGACTTGTAACGGTTTGTCCTTGTACTATAAAAGGACAAACCGACGATACATGAGAGAACTCTCGAACACTCTGAAACTCACAAGTTAATACAACACACACACACACCCGTGGAGTAGGGTATTACGCTCAGGCGGCCCGAACCACGTAAACTACTGTGTCACTCGTGTCCAATCGCGTTTTCACCTACTTGAGTCTCCGCGCGCCCAAACCGAACCTCAAACTCCTTCCACACTTTCGTAGTGTCAGGGGATCTGCCGACTCCAACAGTCGACAGTTGGCGCGCCAGGTAGGGGCGCCTGAGATCTTCAAGAATGGTGAATTCCGCGGCAGGATCATCCAACGGGCAACCTGCTGCTCAGGCTGTCGGAGGCAATCCCTCCAACATGCAGCCACCGGCAGGAGCCTCAGTTCCAGCGGGAGTCACACTCCCACCACCGCCATCTTCTCCGGCGAGACATGCCGGACGACATGATGGTGCACCGGCGTCACATTCTGCGCCGGCAAGTCATGACAACCCGGAACACGCGCTCCATGCAGCGCGTGCTCTCCTCCAACGTTCACCACCTCCGGATGCATCTCAAGGTGCCATGGAGCAATGGAGAGCTGATGTTGAGCATTTGGTCGCAGCAGCGGCCGAACACCTCAACAACCAGGGTCCACCTCCTTCAGGGCGGGCCCCGTCGCAGCGACGAACGTTGTCTGGAAGACTTGGTCCACATGTCTCCAACAACCGAAGAAGAGCTGCGTCACAGCAAGTGACGTCGTTGCCCTCTGGGGCACGACGTGCCCATACTGCATCTCGGCTTTCGACACACGACCTCCGGGCGGAGCTTGATCGCCGATACCGCCAACAGGATGGCCGTGTCCACATCGAGCGAGCTCGAGAGAGACGAGATGCTCAATACCTTTCTACTCTGGAAGGAGTAGGAGGAGGCTGTTCCGCCCTAGCCATGCACCTGCGCATGGTTAGATGGCCACAGAAGTTCCGGTCACACTTGCCGGAAAAATTCGACGGGACTGTCAATCCCGTAGAATTTCTACAAATATACTCCACTGCGATCCTAGCAGCTGGAGGAAACGAGGCCGTAATGGCCAATTACTTTCCAGTGGCCTTAACTGGGACCGCCAGGTCCTGGTTTATGAGCCTTCCACCCAACTCTATCGACAGTTGGGAGGAGCTGTGCCGTCAGTTCACCGCCAATTTCGGGAGTTCATACACCCGTCCGGGCACTGAACTGGACCTTTTTGCGGTCGTGCAAAAAGGAGGAGAATCTTTGCGGTCATTCATCCAGAGATTCTCTCAGGTACGTAACACAATCCCTTCTATCTCAAGCGCTTCTGTCATTGTGGCATTCAGACAGGGTGTACGAGACAAGAAGATGTTGGAGAAGCTGGCGATCAAAGAGATCACCAGCGTCACGGAGCTCTTCAACCTGGCTGACAAATGTGCCAGAGCTGCGGAGGGCCGTGAAATGCACTCCAAACCAGCCCTGGAGGATCATAAAAAATCCTCCAAAGAAGAAGCCGCTACCTCCGGGAGTGTCAAGAAGAAAAAGAAGACCAACGGCAAGAAGAAGCCGTCGGCCGGCACATCCAACGTTGCAGCCGCTGCAACTCCTGGTGGCCGGGGGCCACGCCCCGAGAAGCGACCTCGACCGTCTTCTGAAGACGGTGGCAAATCCAAGATGTGGTGCCCCATTCACAAAACGAGCAGCCACAGACTGGAGGACTGACGGGAGGTCCAAAACCTTGCCGAACACTACCACAAGCGCCGGGAAGGGTCTCCCTTCCGACAGAGGGAGGGAAAACAAAAGGTCGATGAAGCTCCGGCTGAAGAGGAGTTAGGGTTTCAAGACCCCAAAAAGGTCTTGAAAGCCGTCTACACCTCCGTCGACGATGATTCCGACGTCTCCGACAACGAGCGTCGTAAAACCATGAACACCATCTTTGGTGGATCATGGGACATCACCTCTCATCGTGTCATCAAGACTATGCGACGGGATATGACTGCTGTAGCTCCTACAGCTAGACCGGAGCCACATCGAAAGTGGATGGACACACCCATCACTTTTGATGCTTCGGACTGTCCTCAAAGCATGGTCGGAGCTGGCCAGCTACCCTTGATGGTATCTCCCACCATCAACAACATCCAGCTCCATCATGTCCTGGTAGATGGAGGTTCGGGACTTAATCTCATCAGCTTCGAAGCTTTCACTAAGCTTCAGCTCCGACCTTCGGACCTCCAGCCCTCTCGACCTTTCTCCGGAGTAGGTCCGGGGGCCATCACTCCACTCGGAGCTATTACTCTCCCTGTTACCTTCGGGACCCGGGAGAAGTATCGCACCGAAAAGTTGATCTTCGACGTCGCTCAGATCAACTTACCATTCAACGCCATTTTGGGTAGACCTGCCTTGTACAAATTCATGGCAGCTGCTCATTATGGATACCTGATGTTGAAGATGCCAACACCAGTAGGCGTTCTCCGGATCCGTGGAGATCGCACTGCCGGAGTAACTGCTCTGGAGGAACTCCACGCACTCACCACAGCGCAAGAGGAGAACTCCAGACAGAAGCAAGCTCCACAACCTCCGAGCATTCGTCAACGAGGTTCGACCTCTGCACCTCGTGTGCAGCCAAGCGGCGACACCGACATTCCCGTCAAAGTCGTCCAAATTGGTTCCGATGTCACCCAAACTACCCGCATATCGGGTGGCTTGAACGGCAAATAGGAACTCGCGCTCATCACTTTCCTCCGGGCTAACGTTGACGTGTTTGCTTGGCAACCGTCACAAATGCCTGGGATCCCCAGGGAGGTGATTGAGCACAATCTGAAGATTTACCCCGACGCTCGGCCTGTGCACCAGAAACCTCGGAAGCAATCTGTAGAGCGACAGAACTTCATCCGACAAGGAGTGAAGAAGTTGCTCGAAGCTGGATTCATCCGAGAAGTCTACCATCCAAAATGGCTGGCAAACCCAGTCGTTGTGCCTAAAGCCGGCGGGAAACTTCGGATGTGCATCGACTACACCACACTGAATAAGGCATGTCCAAAAGATCCATTCCCACTACCTAGAATAGACCAGATAGTGGATTCCACCTCCGGGTGTGAGTTACTGTGTTTTCTAGACGCATATTCAGGATATCATCAAATCCGGATGTCTAGAGAAGATGAAGAACATACTTCATTCATCACAGTGGATGGATTGTATTGTTACACAGCCATGCCTTTTGGTCTCAAGAATGCAGCTTCAACTTTTGTACGAGCAATGTACAAAACTTTTGAAGAACTCATCAGAGACATAGTGGAAGTGTACGTCGATGACATCGTGGTCAAAGTCAAGAACAAGGAGTCCCTCTTGGACACCTTGCAGGCTGTCTTCGACAAGCTACGGGCCACCCGCACGAAGCTAAACCCAGACAAGTGCGTCTTCGGGGTTAGTTCCGGAAAGCTTCTTGGTTTCATGGTAAGTCACCGGGGCATAGAGGCTAATCCGGCGAAGATAAAAGCCATTGAAGACATGCGGCCACCAACCCGCATCAAAGACGTCCAAAAATTAACTGGATGTCTAGCAGCCCTCAGCCGGTTCATTCCAAGACTGGCAGAGAGGGCACTTCCCTTCTTCAAGTTACTAAGGAAGTTCGGACCATTCCAATGGTCTGAAGAAGCAGAGAAGGCATTCCAGGAGCTGAAACAGTTCCTCACCACCCTACCAGTCTTGGTAGCTCCGAACCCTGGTGAGCCTTTATTGCTTTACATTTCAGCAGCTGACGAAGTCGTCAGTATGGTTCTGGTTGCGGAGAGACCGGAACTACCCAATACTCAGGAATCCAGATCCCTTCGGGAGGATCCGGAGGTTCCTGAAAGCGGGTCTGGGTCCCAGCTCCCAGACTTGAACCCACAAGAAGCCACTTCAGAGGACCCGGATCCTTCCGATAGGATCCAGGTCATTCCTGAAGAAGCTCCGGGTTCCTCCACCCAGAACCCGGAGGTCCCCAAAGATAGTCTGGACCCTTCCGACAGGGTCCGGATCAATGAAGAGGAAGCTCCGGACCCCTCCGGGGGGGTCCAGACCATTCAACGCCCAGTATACTTCATCAGTGAAGTGTTACACGATGCCAAGACTCGATACCTAGAGGTGCATAAGCTGCTCTACGCAGTTCTTATTGCCTCAAGGAAGCTTCGACACTATTTCCAAGCTCACAAAGTCTCGGTGGTAACTTCATATCCACTTCGAGCGATCTTGCATAATCCCAATTCAACTGGGAATATTGCAAAGTGGGCAGCGGAACTGGCTGAATTCGACCTTGAATTCATTCCAAGACAAGCAATCAAGAGTCAAGCATTGGCAGATTTCGTGGCAGAATGGACTCCCTCTCCATTAAACCCTGGGGGCCCCAGCGAGCAGAAGACGGAACCACAAGTTCCGGCCTTCACTAAACCTCACTGGACCCTTTACTTCGACGGCTCCATGCAGAAGCAGGGAGCCGGAGCTGGAATCCTTCTCCTCGCACCAACCGGGGAGAAGGTGAAATACATGGTGCACCTTGACTTCAAGGCAACCAACAACATGGCGGAGTACGAAGCACTCATATATGGATTAAAGGTGGCACTATCATATGGTGTCAAGCAGTTGCTGGTCAAAGGAGATTCACAACTTGTCATCAAACAGGTGAAGGGTGAATGCTCCTGCAATAATCTCCAGCTGGCTGCTTATCTCCTTGAAGTCCAGAGGCTTCAGAAGGACTTCGAAGTCCTAGACCTTCACCATGTTCAGCGTGCTCACAACGCTGAAGCTGACGAACTCTCGACCAAGGCGTGAACCGGAGCTCCGGCTCCAGACGAAACCTTTGTCCGGAGTTTGTCAAAACCCACAGTTCAGCCTGCCGAACTGAACGAAGGGGGCGAGATCAGCATCCCGAAGCTGACGGTCCCGATGGCCCTGTTACCATGGCAGCCATCAAGGGTCGTAGGTGCTGCCGGAAGCTCCGAGCAACCCAGCACGCAAGACTCCAATGCTCAAGTTAGTTCCGATGCATGGATCTCGGAGATCCGGAACTACTTGAAAGACAACATCCTTCCTGACGATGATGTATCCGCTGACCGGGTAGTCAGATTGGCTAAAAGATACACGTTGGTAGAAGGGGATCTCTACCGGCGCGGTGCCAACGACATCCTAATGCGGTGCATCACAAGGGAAGAAGGCTGCGAGCTCCTCGCAGAAATCCATGGAGGTGAGTGTGGGAACCACGCGTCTTCCCGCACGCTGGTCGGAAAAGCCTTTCGGCACGGCTTCTACTAGCCTACAGCGCTCCAGGATGCTACTGAGCTAGTGAAGAAATGCAAAGCATGCCAATTTCATGCAAAGCAAATTCATACACCTGCTCAGCCTTTACAAATGATACCTCCTACGTGGCCTTTCGCTGTGTGGGGGATGGACATCTTGGGACCCTTCCCAAGAGCCGTCGGAGGTTACAAGTTCCTGTACGTCGCCATCGACAAGTTCACCAAGTGGCCGGAAGCTACTCCTGTTGTGACGATCAACAAACAATCTGCAATCAATTTTCTACAATCTATCGTGAGCAGATTCGGAGTCCCAAATAAGATCATCACTGATAATGGGACTCAGTTCACAAGCTCCGCATTTCAAGGATATTGCGAAGACCTCGGCATACAAGTTTGCTACGCTTCCGTAGCTCATCCTGCCAGCAATGGGCAAGCCGAAAGAGCAAATGCAGAGATCCTTAAAGGACTCAAAACGCGCACTTATGAACGTTTGAAAAAGCACGGAGCTAATTGGATCGAAGAGCTTCCGCCCACTCTATGGGCCAACAGGACTTCTCCAAGTCGGGCAACCGGAGAAACACCCTTCTTCCTGGTGTACGGAGCTGAAGCGATCCTTCCTCCGGAAATCACCTTGGGTTCCCTCCGAGTCCGGGCCTTCGACGAAGCCGCGCAGGACCAGCTCCGGCGTGAAGACCTAGACCTCCTCGAGGAGGGAAGGTGCCAAGCAGCTGTTCGGAATGCCCGATACCGCCAAGCTCTACGGCGCTATCATCAGCGGCATGTACACAACCGACAGCTCGAGGAAGGCGATCTGGTGCTACGGAGAATACTATCCAGAGAAGGGCAAAACAAACTCTCCCCCGGCTGGGAAGGACCCTTCCGAGTGATCAAAGTATCCCGTCCCGGAAGCGTTCGCTTGGCTACCGAGGATGGGACACCTCTCCCAAATCCTTGGAACATCGAGCACCTCCGTAAGTTCTACACTTAATTCCACGGAGGTGAGTCTTAAGTAACTTGAAGTGTATGTTATAGAGTCATTGTACAGAGTCGGGTAGTTCCTCCAGGAGAGCAGCCGGACCTTTCCCGAAAGGTTTGAAGAGCTCATGCAACACTTGATACAGTCTCCGGACTAGAAGTGTAGCTAACTACCCTGGGTCAAACGAGAAACCGAACACACTTAGCCTGGTTCTGTACCCTAAGAGTGTACTTGTTTCCCCTGTACCCCGGACCTATAATGAAAGACATCTTCATGTGAAATAGACTCCACGTGCATTCATTTTCGCATAAGGCTCAACATTTTTATTTTTCTCTTTCTTGTCTATAACAGAAACGTGCAATTCTTAAGAAGTTCTAGTTTAACCGGTTTATGTACGATTTGAGTTGAATTGTCAGATTTTTTAGATTTAAATATTGTTTGTGGCCAACTCGCCTGAAAGCCGCCAAGCCATTCTAGGGCCGGAGTGCGCTATCGACTTAGCCTGGTCAAGCACCCTAAGTACGCCACTCTACCTACACCCCGGCAGGCCAAAGTAAGGTGGGACCATGGACAATTGGATCTAAAAGAAAAGACAATTTATCCAATTGTACTAAAAATCGTGTTCAATGTGAAATTCTCTTGAGAACCGTAAGCCACGACGAAGTTATAGACAAGAAACGAATTTTACTGTTTTTCTTGGCTTAAGTGTGCAGGAAAAATGAACAAAAAGTTGAGGGAGAAAAACTGGAGCTAACCAAGCTCCGACTCCCACCGGCGTTAACTTAAAGATGGTGAGAAGACTCTATCACTAGAGTCTGTTGCCAGCAAGCCAGGCGTGGCAAAGGTCATTGCCGGAGCTGCTAAGCTCCGACACCTTGAAGTATTAACTATCGACGCTTAACATGTTGGTAGAGGTTGTTGCTGGAGCTACTAAGCTCCGACGATGGACAGTGCCGGAGCTTCTAAGCTCCGACGACTTCAAGGGACCTTCACTATCGAAAACTTCGGACCTAAACTATACGAGTTCGAAGCAAATTTGTCTTCAACAAAACTCAACATCCTTTTGGTACATGTCCACAATCAAATTGTGCACATCTACCAGGGGGCCAAGTGAAGACAAAGATGTTGAAGACAAAAAATGAAATTCACGAAAAATTGGGGATTTCATTTCATCAGAAGACCGAAGATTACATCTGGAGACAAGGGATTACAAAATTGAGGAAGAAGAGAAGATACAAATAAAGGCTAAGAAAGATAGTCCTAGACCCTATGGAAGAACTCAGCGACCTTCTGGGCGACCTCTGACACGCTGGCTCGGGTAGCTTCGCCTTCTCCTTCGACGGGGCCTTCGAGCACCGGGTCCAGAGAGAATCGAGGGTTCCGGCTAGTGTAGCACGTCAACACATACTCTGTGACGTTCCTAGCCAGGGATTGCCCCTCGACCTCCAGCTGGTCCGCGATGACGTCGCCCACCTTGGAGAGCTTGCTGCCTGCAGCGCTCAACGCTTGCAACGCAAGGTCCGGCTCCGGCTCCGGATCATCCGGGAGCACGGGGCTGAAACCCATCGGCGCTAGCGCATCGTCGGCCTTGCTCAGGAACTCCCAAATTTGCAGGGAGTCCGTCTTCCTCAGGCCCTTCATCTCTTCCAAGGACCTCCGGGCCGCCGCCAGCTCCGAATTCTCGCGGGAAAGACGCTCGACTTCTTTGGCGTTTTGCTGAATCTTCGCAGCAACCCGCTTCTCAAGTCTTCCGAGCTCCTCCTCCCGGAGGTGGATCTTGTTCCGGCGGTCGACCAGGTCTTTCTCCCTAGCCTCTATTTTCTTCTCCCGGGCGACAAGGGCACACTCATACTCGTAGAGTTCCTGCCCCCGCACCCAGGTCTTCTCCTCCTCCTCGAGGCAGCGCTCTTCCAATTTTTTAGTGCGCTCCTCGATACCCTTGTCCGCCAGAGCTGTCTTCTCGGCGAGCTCTTCTTCACGTCGCAAGACGTCATCCCGTAGCTCCAGGAGTTTTTGCTCCTCATCCCCGAGCCGCTTTTCCCTTCCCTCAAGTGCCTCTCGGCGCTTGATGAGTGCGGTGCTAATGGCCTCGAGTTGATCAAACCGAGCGTTGGCTGCGTCATTAGCAGCCTTAGCTTGGTCGTGGTACTCCCGGGATTGGGCGTCGAGGTTGTGAGTCATGCTCTCCCTCTCGTCCAGCATCTCACCCCAGAGCTCCAGGCGGACCTTCTCCCGCCTGATCCATTCCTTGTCCTCAGCAATCCTCGACTGCGCCAGCTTGGTCTCGAATTGGAGTCGATTACGCCACCTCCTAAGGGTTTGGCGCTCCTCTTCAAGAACCTTGCTGTCGTGGAAGAAGGCTAGTTGGACTTGGCGTAGACTGGAGCAAGCGTTGTCGATGGACATCGACAGCGAGATGGGCTCCGGACCTTCTGGGGTCTCCTCCGCTGGTTCCAGCGGGTCTTCATTTACAAAAATTGGGTCCCACTCTACGAGAGCGGAACCCCGAGCTTCCAAGGCACTAGGGCACTCCTCCGGGATGGCCTCAGTCGCCACCGAAGAAGGTCCCACCACCAAATCTTCATTCGCCCCCTCAGGCTGGGGGCCGGCGACTTCGTTCAGGCACTCTGGCTCCGCCACGGGTACCATCGACGTCGTCGCCTCCACTGGCTCCGGTCGGGACGCTTCTTCTGAGGGAGGCTCAAGCTCCCTCGCCTCTTCGACCACCGACTCTGCAGCCGGCGCCTCCACAATCACCGGCTCTGCAGCCGGCGCTCCAATAGCTACCGGCTCTGCGACCGGAGCTTCGGAAGTAACCGGCTCGCATGCCGGAACCACTTCGACTTCCGGCTCGCATGCCGGGGCTTCAGCTACCTCCGGCTCAACCGCCGGGGCTTCAGCACTTTCCGGCTCTGAAGCCGGGACCGCTACTTCCTCCGGCTCGACAGCCGGAGCATCTACTTCTGCAGCACAGGGGCCCGGAGCTTCAACCTCCGGAGCGGGTGCCGCTGGCGCATCTTCAATCCCGTGATCCAGCGCTACCACGGGAACTTCTGGAGACGAGTCGAGGTCCATGACCACGACAGCCGGCGCCGGAGCTGTCGCAGCCTCCGCCTGGGGCGGCACCGGGGCTGGAGCAGAAGCCCTCGCAGCCTTAGACACTGTGGCTGAGGGCAGAGCTTCACTCCCCTTCTTGGGAACGCTGCAGATGAAGAATGAAGAAATTGAGCAAACAGATGCTATAATTAAGAGTTAATTGAGGTAAGCAAGAAAAATTACCTTGGGAGGCTCACGCACCAGCTTGCGCGGAACCTCTTTCCCGGACGTTCCGGGCTGGCCACGGTCGGCGTAGGAGCTCCGGGAGGACTCCCAGGACTTGCCGTAGCCACGGGCGTTTCCCGGGTCGGAGCTCTCCTTGACCGGGAGGAACTCCTAGACCTGGAGGCCCTCACCGCTTCTCGAACCGGAGTCGCCTGTCCGGAGCTGGCACCTCCGGAGGGACCCATCACGGGGACAGCCGCACTCCGGGAGGATCCCACCGCCGGAACAGTAGCGCTCCGAAAAGACCCCACCACGGGGACAGACGCTACAGCGGCGGAGGATCTTCCTTCCTGAGGACGGGGAACTGGCGGGGAAGTAGCAAGCCCGACGGACCTTCCGTCAGCATGTCGCAGCTTCCTCTTCCGGCTCTCCGGCTCCTCCGCCAGCTCCTTGCCCTTGCCGGTGACCTCAGCTCTTGGCTGAGAGACAGGGGCGGAGCCGCCTTCCGACAACCCGGGGATCGCCAACCGGGCGGTCGATCTTCTCTCGACGACGCCAAGGTCGTCAAGCGCGGGCATCTTCCGCCGGAGCTCCCTGCTGAACTCAACTTCCACGTTCAGGGGGAGGAAAGCCGGCGGCAGAGTCAAGTACTCTCCGTCAACGTCGATGCCGTGCTGGAATTTCTTGAGGTGAAACTCCAAGGACTTCCCCATCATGCTGGACTTCAACCCGGTTTCAACCCGGTCTTCGTCCATCACGCTGTTGAGGGCCCAGGCGAGCTTCTCCCTCCTCTTCAGCGGCGCCCACCTGTTGGACAGGAAGTTGCAGAACACCGCCTGGGGAGTCAATCCTCCCTCCACACATTGGCGGATCCTGGACAGGACGGGGTCGAAGGCTGCCGCCAGCACCGGAACTTCGCTCCACACCGACGTGTCAATGCCGGGCAGACCATCTGGCAACTCCAACCGCTCGTGCTCCTCCACCCGGACGACTACCCAATCTTTCTTCCAGTCATCCCACTTCCCAGAAGGGAATGACCGGAGGTACTTGAACGGGCACTTCTTGCGCTTCACAAAGTAATAGAAGCCAAGGTACTCGTCGCTTCGGCCGGTGGTTTGGACGGTGAAGAAGGTCCGGAAGAGCTCGATGCAGGGAGGAATGCCCACCCACATCTCGCAGAAGTGGACAAAGATGGACACAAGGAGGATGGAGTGAGGGCCAAGGTGGTATAGCTGCAGACCATAGAAGTCCAACAGCATCAAGAAGAAGGAAGAAAACGGTGGGATCAACCCCACCATGGCGTACGATGAAAAGTACACCATTTCGCCGGAGTGCTCCTTTTTAAAGGGAAGCTCCCCGCCGGCGCGGACTGAACGATTGAATAAGTCCGACGACCACCCCATGAGGGCTCGGACCTTCTTCAGATCGCTCTCTGTCTTCAAACGACTCTCACGCAGACCCAACTCCATCGCAACACAGCTAGGCGAGAGAAGAGAAGCAAAGCACGAGTTGGGAGTTTGAGCGCAAGAACAGATGGAAAGCGTAAAGAACTCCCGACGGTGCGCTTTCCTTCTTAAGTAAGCCCTCGCGACGCTTGGATGGAAACTGCAGGGGAGTCAAGGATACTACCCAAGAATTCAATCCAGCCGATGACTAGAGGGCCCGGGACCACCCTGACGATCAAGTCGAGGTTCTTACCCAGGCGAACAGTTGTCATCACAAGGCGGGAAACCCAAAGGCGGCGGACTGACAAGGCGCGCGGAACCGATACGATTTTCGTATCGGGAACCGGCGACCTTCAATTGCGAGAGATCCGCACGTCAAAGATCTTATCTGCCGCCTGAGGTGCGCCACGCGTTGGGACTTAACCGTAAAGCCCCACAAAAGGCACCTCCAAAGACCCTTGAAGACCCAGTTCAAGAGTCGCAAGTATGGACCCACCTCCGGTGGAATGACTTCATCCCGTCGGCCTTCCCCGGAGGTAGGTCCAGGGGGCCACTGTCGGTACCCTAAAAACCATACACCCCCTGAGGATACAAAGATCTCAAGGGAAGGACATCTACTCAAATTGAAGACCCTCGGGGGCCCACTTGTCAGGCGTAACCGGACCCGCTTCTTCAACATGGTTAGCCCTTAGGTTGCCACGTGTACTGTCAGACCAGAGCTATTACCCGCAAGGGTGATGCTCCGGGCCATGTACTGAAACGGCACTTCCGGAGGTAACCCCTGACCGAGAGAAGCTCCGGACCTGACACGTGCCAGGCCGCCCCGGAGCTTTCCGCTTCCCACGAGCAAGCTCCGGAGCTGCCACGTGTCCATACGTCGGAGCTGGCCGCTTCAAACCCCCGGGAGACGTTGTAACGGCTCCGGATCTCCAAAGGGCAGCCGCAGACTTCAAGACCCGATTAATTATCATTAACTCCACGTTAATGATATTTAATCGGATGATCTTAACACCTGTAACGGCACTGTCGGAGCCGTTACAGGGTTATTAACAACAATTAATCCCGTGTATCAATACCAATAACCGCCAGGGCCACATGTCGGGCCAGGCTGACTTGTAACGGTTTGTCCTTGTACTATAAAAGGACAAACCGACGATACATGAGAGAACTCTCGAACACTCTGAAACTCACAAGTTAATACAACACACACACACCCGTGGAGTAGGGTATTACGCTCAGGCGGCCCGAACCACGTAAACTACTGTGTCACTCGTGTCCAATCGCGTTTTCACCTACTTGAGTCTCCGCGCGCCCAAACCGAACCTCAAACTCCTTCCACACTTTCGTAGTGTCAGGGGATCTGCCGACTCCAACAGTCGACAGGTTCCATTTTTAAAAATTTGGATAAAACCACAAACCTTATTTTTCAAAGATAGATTTACGATTGAACTTATAAGTAGACATAAACACAATACCTCCTTTATTGTTTGACCCAACCACCGATAAGGCAACGTCTAGAATGCAATCTCTCTTGTGGTGCAATTATGCGATCAGATTCTACCGGTCATTAGATGTGCATTCAACGGTTGTTGTTGTACTTTTACACTTAACTCTCACCTTTTGCATTTAACCCTCTTGCAGCCGATGGAGTGAGTTAAGTCAAAAATGCAAAACCGGTGGATGCACATCTAATGATTAGGAGTGCTTGACTGCAGGATTGCATCACAAGAGAGACTGCACTCTATAGATGTTGTCCACGAACAAATAGTAGACTGCAGCCAATGGAGGAGCTAGCGGCTGCTTCAAAGTACTCTCAATCTCCAAATATATGGTACATATGGGAGTACTCCTTGATGGGAAAGCCAGTGGCAGTATTCCCTCGCCGATCAGCAGGCCCCAGCCCGGAACCCAACGGAGGTCCCGCCAATGTCGTACAACACCTCGAACGTGCGCTGCTGCACGTTGCCGATGATGCCGGTGTCGCTGTCCTGGCTGGCCGCGAAGGCGAGGCAGTTTCCCGTGATGACCCCGTTGGGGTTGAGGTTGACGACCGCGCCACCGTCGAACACCAACGAGACGGTCGGTACGGTGATATTGCTCTGGCCGCCGAAGTCAAAGCACGTGTCGAGGAGGCCGATGGGCGCCGCCGGCGTGTACTGCTTCATCCCGTCCTTGAACGCCGACGAGAACGCCGAGTAGGCCGTTGGTGGCAGGCGCGTGATGACCGTGCCGGAGTCCATAATCGACCCAACGGAGACGTTGATCTGCTTGCCGCCCACCGTGATGGCCTGAAGGCGCACGCCGTAGAACGACGGGAACCGTGGGTTCTGGAGTAACGGCGTTGTCACGAAGTCCGACGACGTTCCAGCGCCGAGCTTGAGGAACCCGGCGGAGCTCGAAGTCGGAGGGAGGCAGTACGAGAAGGACTTGCCGAACGTTCCCGCCGTCTGCGAAACGAGTGACTGCGCGCCGCGGCCGAGCGCCATGAGTCCATCAGTGCTGTCGTTGAACCCCGGATCCACGTGGCTGCACCCGAACTGGAAGCTCTGGACGACGTCGGAGCCCAGCTTGAGCGTGTCAGAGCTGTATGTCCCGTTTGTGCTTGAGCCGTCCATGTAGCTGACGGTGTACTGGCACTGGGAGTTCGAGCAGCTGCCCTGCTGCACGAGCTGCGCGCAGTCATTGGAGCTGCAGGAGATGGGGGAGTACGTGCTCGACGCGCTGGGGTCGAAGAGCGCGTCCGCCTGGTCATGGCACTGCGAGCACGGCTTGCACTGCACCCAGGAGATGTCGCTGCCGGTGTCGATGATCATGGTCTGAGTCACAGCCGGGGAGCCGATGCCGACGCTGATCACGTACTGCATCGAGTTCAGGGAGGTGCCCAGGGTGGTCGGCACGGTGGCGTCCGATTGCTGCACGCTGCCCCTGCTACTGCGTGATGAGAACATGCGTTGGATGTAGCCGGCTCGGAGCTGGTCGAGATGGAGCGTCTCCTCCAATGTTGGCGTCTCCTTGAAGGCCACAGGGGAGCACGGGCCGTGACGGTTGTGCAACGGCACCGTGGTGGCACCAATGGATGACGGCACGGCTGTAGAATCAAAGCATCAGAAACGCTTACAATGACAGACAACAAACCAAGCAAAATTGCAGCAAAATTATACACTCATTTCATTATGAAATACTTCACAATTTTTGACAAATTTGTAAAAATTAAAAAAGACGTGAAATTACCATTTTACTGTTCCACTAGCCACTCCCACACTCTTTATTTTTTTTAAGATCATGCTTAAAAATGGAGGTGAAGATATTGTAGAGTAAAAATGGTAAATTTTTCTATAGATCTAGAGGATAAAGTAATACTCCCCCGTCTAAAAAAAATGTCACTTTGTAGTTTATTTTTGAACTACAAAGTGATAACTTTTTTAGGAAGGGGGAGTAAAACGTTTTTTCATTTACTTAGAGCATTAAATATTTTAGGACAAAGGGAGCAGCACTGGACCTTTGGGATGGGAGCAGAGGTCCTTGGGCTTCATGGAGTCGATGGCAAGAACCTTGTGGCTGGGAGCATCTCCTGCCTGAGCGACGAGAGAATGGTAGCTGCACACGAGGGTAAGAAGCAGAAGATACGGAACAGAGGCCATGGCTGAGACGAAAGTAACTGATTGAAGCTTTTCGAATGTAGAACTCGTGCTTATATAGAACACAGTCCATCACATGCACGCGTTTGGGTGTGTTAAATCAGGTTATAAAGAGATACAACATCATATCATAGACTACCATATATTTTGAAGTATATTTGGTAGATTATTTAAAGTACTCATTATCGAGAAATATTTGGTAGGCTATTTAACCTGTATTATTTATAGAATCTTTTGATAGATTAGATAACTGTATATATATATATATATATATATATATATATATATATATATTGCATACTGTTTCCACATAAATATCAATTGATCTAACAATTATGCACATAAACAAGTAATGAGATGGATTAGTGGATGAGTTGTCGGGAGTTGAGTCTGACACGGGTGATTTAGTCGGATTCCCGATAGTTCTCCTCAGCTATGGTCTCCAACTCCACTGTCCGCATCTCCCCACAGTTCTTGTGCTCGTCAGGACCAGAGTTAAGTTTTGGATGTGTTGGGTATCGCAGGAGTTCCTCCTCCCTCCATTTTGTAGCGCATATGACAGGAAAACTGAATCTTAAATTTGGTAATACGCCCCGATCAGGGCATGTGATCTCTTTTCTTTTTATTTATATTTTCCCCTTTTCTTCTGATTTCTTTCCTTATTCGTTAAACCAAGATTAATACAAACTTATCATATTTGATCTTCTAATTTAACTTATTTATTTAGGTAACGACTAGAATGCAATCACCACTCTAGTGCAACCGTGTAGAAATAAAATCTGAACCACACAATCTACATTCAGTATTACTGCATCTTTGCACTTAAATCCTCTCATCTGATAATTAAAAACTACTATTAGGTAGAGGGGTTTAACTGTAAAGATGCAGTAACCATTGGATGTAGATTGTGTGTTTTAGATTTAATTTTTGCACGATTGCACCAGTGAGGTGTCGCAATAGTCAATGAAATACAATTAAACTTCAACACTCATGTCACATCCACATATTTTGAATAGAAAACATTTTTTATCAGGAGTAATTCTCATAATGGCTCATTTATTGCACTATTATAAGGCTTCCAATGTTCTCCTATCAACAACACGATAAAAATATGGGCTATTGTGATTTTACACCTGGTTTGAAGTGTAATTGTGATTTTACCCTTCAAATTGAAAGTTTGTGATTTTACTCCTACTTTTTAGAAATGAAGGTAAGTATACACCTACTCCGTTAGTGGGTGTTAACAGTGTTAAGTATGAGAAAAAAATACATAAACACCATTGTGATTTTATCCCTACTTTAATTTATGGTTGTAATTTTACCCATATATTAATATAGTCATATTAACATATTGAGTATGTATTTAGTAAAATTGTGCCATGATTTTTGTTGTAATTTCAACAATATTTCTGCAATATTTTGGTAATGTTTTGACAACATTTTAAAATAATTTCAGTAGTATTTTAACAATATTTCAGCATTATGAACAATACATGTAGGAAAGAGTATTGCGGTTTTTCAATTTTCTGATCTTTATTTTATTTTTTGAAAATCATTTAATTCTGTGAGACTAACGATGTTGAGAATGAGGGGTAAACAGAGACTTCATTTTTTAAAAGCAGGAGTAAAATCACAAACTCTTAATTTGAAGGGTAAAATCATAATTGCATTTCAAACGAGAGCTAAAGTCACGTAATCCTTAAAAAATATTAGCTGATAAGTCTTTTGTCATTGAATCTGTAAACACATGGATCGTGCCTATGCGCCCCACCCTCCGCCCCCAAAATCGAGCCACAACGCCGCTGCTACCATGACCACGAGGAACGCCGTCATGTCGAGCTGCGTTGTGGAGCCATCCTCATCTTCGTGTTGGTGCTCCCCCCCCTGTAAGGATCGAAACGCCCAAGAGGGGGGGGGGGTGAATTGGGCTTTCTTTCAAATTTTAAGGCAATTAAAAACTAACAACCTAAAGCCCAATTCCCTATGCGATTGAACTATGCAATCAATGTAAATTAAAGTTGCGGAATGAAGATTGCATAAGTGTAAAAAAGGGAGAGGGATGCAAACGCTCAAGGGACACGGAGTTTATCCCGTGGTTCGGTAAGATCACAAGGATCTTCCTACATCCACGTTGTGGCACCCACAGAGGGGTTTTGCCACTCCCAAGTCACCGAGACAAGGGGGTCTTCACTATTCTTCTCCGTTCGCCAACCTTGGCAAGGTGGAGCTCAAGCCTTGTACACTTTGGAATCCTCCGGGCTTCCACAATCCTCTCCGGAAGTCACACACGCCAAGGGACACTCCCTTATTGCTCTCACTACACTAGAGACTCCAATCACCAAGAGTGGAGGCACCCAAGCACTGTCTCTAGCTAATTCTAGCCTATCTCTTGGTGTACAAATGATGATCAAATGATGTAAAAGTGGTAGCTCTATTGCTTGAATGCTCTAGGATGTGTAGAGTATGTCTGGGCTTCAAGTCTTGTCGATTTGACAGGTTGAAGGGGTATAAATAGCCAGCCTCCACGAGATAGCCGTTGGAAAAGTAGGCTGACATCACTTCTCTGCGAACACCGGATGATCCGATGTCTTCCCTTCAGTTAACATCGGTCAAAGCCAAATTAGCTGATGTCACTATGTCAGATATGACCGTTGTTAGACCGATGTTGATCCGTCTTCTCATCGGATGATCCGATGGCTCTACCTCCAGAATTTTGCTTGATCTTGAAGCTTACTGGAGTGATCGACCGATGTGTGTAAGTCTGCACATCGGATGATCCGGTGCTTCACTTGGTCCAATGGTGTTGCAATCTGTGATGATGGACCGATGTCACTGAGCCACTCACATCGGATGATCCTGTGAGTTCTTTGCTCTGAGGTCTTCTTCTTCTGTTGACACAACTCGACCGATGCAGTCAACTCAAAAACCATCGGATGATCCGGTGTGTTCAACTTGTTGACTTCGAGTTGTTTTGAGTTGTTCTTTAGGAATTTGAACTTGTGACCTCTTTGACACTTGTTTGAAATGTTGTTTTGATTGTCTTCAAGCATTTGAGTGATGTCAAGTTAGAGCTTTCACTTCTTGTCTTCATATGATTTGATTTGATCTCACTCGTTGATTTTATATGGGTCTCCAATGTAATTTTGATTTCATTTGATTGAGTGTTATTGGGACCTTGCATTCACAAATTCATTAGTAATATCGAATGGTTGTCATTAATCACCGAAACCGTACCTCATGGGGCCTAGATGCTTTCAACCCCCGATCCTCGGACTGAAATCATCTACAGTTACTGCAGCTGATAGGTGGGTCCCACGCCCCCTGGCCCCACCAGTCAGCTGCAGTAACTGCACATTCCTCGATCATCGTCAACCCTAGCTATAGTTCTCCAGATGGGCCGCCCAGTCCGAGCCCGGCATGAGCCCGACATGGCCCGATACGATGGGGCCCGGTCCATCTTTCGTGTCGGGCCGGGTCGTGTCGTCGTGCCTACCATGCAGCCCAGGCATGACACGGAGGCCGATTTTTCGTGCGGGCCAGCACGGTGGCACTGGCGGCACGATGGGCTCTTTCGGCACGACGCGCGCGGCTCGGGTGCGGTAGTCAGCGGCGCAGAGGTAGGAGGCGTGCGACGGCTCAATCGCTCGAGTGTGGCCATCGGGCGGTGCGGAGGCCGTCGGGCGTGGCCGACGGGGGCGGCGATTCGGTGCTCGGGCGCTACGGTCGGGCGACGGGGAGGCCGCCTGGGGCGGCAACTTGGTCGCGACCATCGGGCGACACCGAGGCAGTCGGGCGCGACCGTCTGGGCCTCGAGGGCGGCTCAACGCTCGGGGGCTGCGGCTCGAGCGTGGCCAACGAACGGGCGGCGGGGAAGATTGGGTGGCGGCTAGGGTTTGGAAAGGTGGCAGCTAGAGTTTGAGAAGGGAGTCCTTTATTTATATGAGCTCTACTCAATGTTGGATCTAACGATTCAAGTAAATCTGAGGCAGATCAACGGTTCTGGTACTAGATTTAAAGAAATATCGGGCCGACCCAAAATTCGTGTCGGGCTCGGGCCGGCACACCGTGCTGGGATGGCGGCCCAAACACGGCACGACTATCGGGCTTGGGCCAGCCCAACATGATTCCCTTCGGGCCGGGCCCGTGCTCGGACCGGGCTTTTTAATGCCGGGCCTCGGGCCGCCCGATGGGCCCAGCCCATTTGGAGAACTATACCCCCAGCCATCACGCACCCATACCTGAAAAGCCTCATCGTTTTCGTCCAAACTCCAACACTGCAAGCCATACAAGAGTCGTCCTAGACCTTGCCAACTTTTTCTTTTTTGAATCGGCACAACCACCTCCATTTCATTAAGAAACAGAGATCCGACTTACGAAAGAGTATCATCTAATGTTTCGTAGCCATTATCCTCTATATGACTAAACAAAACATCAGAGATATTAAACCATATTGTTTTACCACCATCAACAAGCCTGAAACATTTTTTGTAAACAAGATAACCAAGTCCTCATAAACTAATACGATACTAAAAACTCTCCATAACCCCTTGATTGACGACTGTATGCAGCCAAGTCCCACCAACAGCTACGTTCTGAAGCCTTCACCCAACATTGTGAAAACGCACCACGCCCGACGGACCTCTTCTAGATGAGCTCTAGATGCTACCGCGTTGTCGATAATGCTATCACATTACTGTCAATTGAGTTGTCTATGTTGCACACTCTAGTATTTATTTAAAAGTTGTTTGTATTAGAGAATTGTTTACCACTATTATTCTATATGTACAATGAAACTGATTCTAACATACGTGTAGTATAAATCTGATTTTGTTTATAAAAAACGGATGTGGCAGTCTGTATCCCCATTGCAAGTAGGTATCACTGCTGTACTCCATCACATATTATTGGTCACTTTTTAATTTATTTTTGAACTAAAGAGTGACAAGTAATTTTGGATAGATGGTGGAGAGTAGTATCATAGGGCACTGAAATCTTTTCGTGCCCATTCAGTGCAAGGTGAAGGTATTCTGTTCCTTGAGAGTATACGGTCTTTACCATCCTCAATTCCTTCCTTGACAATCAAATGAAAATCGTATCAGTATCAGCACCGTAGCACTACTAACAAGCCATGCGTTGGTATATGGTCTTCCAGTTCTCAATTTCCTCCCTTCACAAGGAAACATGTAATCGTATTAGCATACAATGGAACAATAAGTTAAATACATATACATTTGAAAATACAGGGTTTGTAGAAAAAAATATAAACTTATAACTAACCTCAAGCAGTAGTCAACGGAATCATAATGAAGAAGAGCAATTGGCTTGCGCCTTCCTGCAGTTCTATGGCTAGCACCACGCTTAACTACAGGAAGCTGCTTCACTCCTCTGGCATCCATAAGACTTTTTGCAGTGGTCAAATCAGTGTCTGGAAAACATGTTAACAACCCACGTTCGCTCCCCCGGTACTGAAATCCCCGAGTAAGACATGAAAAAATGGTAGAAGAGTTTTCCTGCAAATATCTTTTGAGTTAATACATTTTTCAGTCTAGAAGTTACAACAAATGCACACAGTTACTTCACAGGAAAAATGCACAGCAGTTATATACCAAACTTTTGTTTTCCTTTTAACTGTCAATCGCATGGTTAGCTCATGCCAAGCAAAAATGGCATATGCTAAGTTGTTACTGCCTTCTTTCTCAAAAGATTGTCACCTTTAGTCATTTTTTTAATTAAAGATGACAATCTTTTGAGAAATGAGGAAGTACTTTTTTAAGAGTTTTATTTAGATGGATAGAAAAAATTTCTTCCACCATGCAAACATACACCAGCCTTTGAGTGATCTCCATCCATGATGCTCTCCCTATGCAGTTCAAATCCCATACGCTGAATATCCCCCAATGTAATAATTCCTTCGAGAAAATCTTCAGGGTCCACAACGAGGGCACAATTTTGCTGCTTTTCATGCAATAGCTTTAGAACTTCTGTTACCGATGCAGATGGTAGCACTCTGACATAGATCTTTGACATGGCCTGGTAGACCTGAGTGAAAAACATAGAATCAACATAAGATACGGCAAAATTACAAACCTCTACTTCATTATTATTTTAAACTATCCAATTGAAAATGCTATATGCTAACAAGCATAGGACATGAGTGAAGATTACAGCATATAGAATTAGAGATTGACAAACCTTCAAGTCATCAAGAAGCATTTCCTCGTTGTAGGTTCCATAGTTATGAATGTCAGTTTGTATGATAGTGAGCTCAAGGTCATTTACGCCCTCAGCTCGCCTCGAGCTACCATTTCTTTCTTCTGATGAAATGGAAGAGTAACCACGCCTGGGTATTCTAAAGCCCAAAGGCTCACTATCATTTGGCTGGTTTACGACAGAAGGAACCCATATTGCCAATCCCACTGCTCCCTGATAGATGAGAACCGGGAAATAAAAACAGTATTAGTTTGGACATGCCATAGAAGGCGATGAAAATGACCCAAACACCAACTTCTTCAAGATAGTAATGAGACTAAACTGAATCCCTAAGCTGTGCAACAAATATAAATGTCTAATTAAATACTTAACCATATTTACCATGAGAGGAAGCAAAATCCTATAATCCTTTGTCAGCTCAAAGAGCAGCAAAACAGAAGTCAATGGAACTGAACAGACTGAAGCTAGTGTAGCAGCCATTCCAACCTACAGTTCAGAAAATCAGATGATCAGTGAAATTGGATATTATTACTTAATGCAAAAGTAGACTGCAAAGGAACTTACTAGGGCATAAGCTTGTGGCTGTGCAACAGCAGCATTACCAGGTATAGCTGAATTTATCAAATAAGCTGCTGAACCTCCAAAAACAGCTCCAACAGCAGCACCGATCATCAGGCTTGGAGCATATAGCCCTCCCACAAGGCCAGAGCCCTTGCAGAGGGCAGTTGCAACTACCTTTGCAGCTGCAAGTTGAGTTAACAACCATATACCAGGAGCAGAAGCACTTTTCCCAGTATGCAATATTTCTTCAACATTTGTGAAGCCCCAGTATAAAATCCCAGGATACTTCAGAGCTATGAGGCCAGCTCCCAGCCCACCCAAAGCAGGGTACACTACAATAGGGAAGTCATACTTTTCCTTCATGTGCCTAAATAAGCTTGAAAACCATGTTACCAGTCGGTCAAATACCACACTCACAGCTCCACAGAGCATTCCTAAGATGAGGTACAGAGGTAGCTCTGCAAACAATTGAAGAGATGATGGTAGCCTTTAAAATCCACATTTCCTGGTACTCATCAACAAAACAAGAGAACAAAGCTATGCAGTCTTCAAAATGGCAGGTCAATATCAAAGAATGATGAGATTTCTGAAAGGATATTGAATATTTGGAAAAAAATCGCTTGTAGAAATTGTAGCATAGCCTTTTTTTCTTTGGAGAGGACCTTTTATTAGGCCCCGACTTCTGCTAAAACAAGACAAAACAAGTACTATGATTTTGTACAAAGCAAAATTTGACTTCATGAACTGACAAAGGAAAAAAACATATTTTGGCTCCTGGCTTCTTATACTTGTAACATCCAGAATCGAAGTTACATATTTGGTCTTGATGAATTGACAAGGAAAATATTTATGCAGGAAGTACTCCACAGCATGGTAGATGTTATTGTAAGTGTATTTCAACAGCAATTACTGGACTAAGCTAAAATTAGTGAGAGAAAGGATCAGAGCAGATACCGGCAGCAGATTTTAGCTCATATGTTGGTACTATAAAAGCTGGTCTTTCTCCAAGCAAAACATTTGATACAGTAGATGATATAACAGATGCCAAAATTATCATGGCAGTCGTAAATGGAGGTGAATTTTCTGCTTTAAGCGGTCTCAATACAGTTTCAATGGCAAAAAAGCATCCAGCAACTGCCGCATTGAAGCCTGAAAAGCCACACGACAGGAACGATATATTAGCAAGGTCACATCACATACAAGAGTAAAACATAGATTAAAATTCAACTAAGATGACATTGCACAATCTCTAACCAGTATCAACATCTCGACAATCCATGTTGAGTAAGATGATATCTACTAATTAACGCATCATACCTGAAGCAATTCCAGCAGCTGCACCAGCAGCTACAAGGGCGATCCGCCTCTCTCTATTATTCTCCATCATCTCAGAGCATGCATTTGCACATGATTTGCCAATATCCACACTAGGACCTTCAGGCCCCAACGAACAACCAGTCCCAAGAGTAACAGCAGCCTGAACAGCCTTTACAGTTGGGAAAATGGCTGCAACAAAGTTGATTCCTTGCCCTTGTGCTGGCTTGGAAAGTTTGAGCTGATCAAATATTTCGAGCAACCCATGCATCATCCCTACAACGACACCCCCAGTCACTGGGATCAGCAGTATCCTGTGCCAAGTATCAGACAGCCTCTGCAGGCGGAGCCATGCTGCGCCTTCGTTGGGAGTACCTGCCCATGCCCATTCATGGATGACGTGAACCTAGAAAAGCCGTTATGGAGCTGTATCTAGAATCAGTCATGCAAGATACAACCACACATTTTTTTCTCTTATTTAAAATTGAACTGTTTGAGTTCAATATAGTTAGCATTTATTCCAAATTGAAGTGTTTGGGTTACAGATAATTAGCATTAGCAAAATGTGGCACCATCCATCACTTCAATTTGTAGGTCAATCTGGGATAATGGCCATTTAATTTCATGGCAGTTTCTAAATATGAAAAACACGTAATATATGTAGTGATTACTGAGTGTACTAAACGTTAGGTGGGTACGAGGTACCATCGTGGATAATTCGTATAGTCACTAAGATGGAAAAAATGGAACCAAATTTGCAGCAGGCTGTGAACTAATCCGCTAGCAATTAATACACGTTCTAGAACTAGGTTCAAATGTTAACTGCCCATCAAGTGCACCCAAATAGAAGTTAACAAACAAGCATAAACTCACCCCGCGGTTAAACGCAGCAACGCAGATGCCAGTGGCGAGGCCGAGGAGGCATCCGATGAGCAGCAGCGCCCACTCGGGCGGCGCCCCGTCCCCGAGCTCGTCATCCTCCCCCGCCGCCGCCGCCCGCTCCCTCTGCCGCTGCGACGGCGTCGTCGTCGGGGGCGGCAGCTCGGCCGCCGCGGCGCGATCGAGCTGCTGGTACCGGTGCTGCTGGTTGCGGCGCCCAGATCCGCGGGAGAGGTGGCGCAGGAGGCCGCGCACGCCACCGCTGGCGCGCCTCGGGGACGCGGTGACGGTGGCCTCGTGCGCGTCGACGTCGGCGAGGTGCAGCTGGTGGCCCGCACCCACACCGCGCGGCGACGGGCAGGACGGCGACGACAAGGCCGCCGCCCCGGCAGCGTGGGTTCTGAGGAGCGAGGCGTGGTCGTCGTCGCCAGCGGACATGGTGGCAGGGCAGGCAGGTGGCGCCGCCTCGTCGGGTGTCAGGAAAGCAGCCGCCGCATCGAGATCTGGGTGGGCAGGAATGCGAATGCGACTATGCGAGCGAGGGAGGGAGGCAAAGCGGAAAGGTTGACGAAGCGTGGGCGTGTCTGTTCTTATACGAGGAGCGAGGCGACGACGCGGGAGACGGCGGGAGAGGGCGTGCACGGTCACGAAGAGAGATCACGCCACCACGAGCTGACGAGCACGAAGAGAGACAGAGGCACGGGCAGCTGCGTGAACGTGAATCTGGTCATGTGAGATTCCTACGGTACAGGAGCCCGGATCTTCGGCGGTCCGTGGCACGCACGTACGACTCTTCTCGCTGGCGCGCGCGTGCAGGCCGCCGTGGTCAGGGGCTGGGCTTTTACAGGTAGCGTACGCTACAGTAAACAACCGTTCTCCAACCTGCTCCGACGAAATAAGGATTCTATCTACGATCGTGCTCGTGGCAGACGAGCTCACTGTCGTCGCCGAGGTTGAAGACGGCGGCGGCGGGAGCGAACGCTGCCCTTGCAGTCACAGGCGACATATAACGTTGACGATCATGGTCTGCTTCGATTAAGCGAGTCACCGAGGCACGGTGGCACGCTAAGGTTAGGTATACTTCGTTTTCTCCTAGTGGTATAATAAAGATCCTTATCATCTCTAAATATTGTGTTATTTTTATCGTGATTTTGATGGTATCAACTGATCGGTGAGGCGTCGTGGTCGTAGATAGAGGAACACCATGATGACGAATAGACGATCATTTGTACTACTAGATCCTGTTGGCACTTGAGACAAAGGTTGACCAATAGAAATATTTCAGGGGATCAAAGTTGGTTGCTGCCGTGAAGATCTTCAACGGAGTTTGTAGGCCCATTCCAAACTGCTAGTGGTTCATGCAGTTAATCCTTCGGGCTTCGGTCCGAAGGATGTGGAGTTCTCACTTTGACACCGAAAAACGTCTTTAGCGTTAAGGTCAAAGGCCCTTTTGGATGGATGAAACATTTCTGATTCTAGGTAGAATCACTTGAAACTGATGTAAATGGCAAAAAGAGAAATGTTTCAGAGGAGAAATACTCTGAAGTGATTCACTTTTTTGAAATGTGGAGGTTAAACACCTGAAAAGGTGTTTCACACCTTGGAACATTTTGGTCAACCGTAAATCGAGTCCAAATTTTAGAAAAATTACGATGATTTGTCACCACTTTAGAATGCTTCGAATCAGTGACCAACATTTTTTATCTTCGTTTTTTTTAACTCGTCAACGTGATAATACAAATAAAATAAAAACTTGAATGTTACAACATTCTCACTAGGGGTCAACATTACGACCGGAGGCTATTTTTTGTATTGTCAACATCATTACATAATCACAAACATAAATGAAGAACAATCATAAACCAAACAGGGTTAAATGAGTCAATTTAGCATTTCTCACCTCTCTTTTGAAACTGAAACAGATATGCTAGCTAAACGGTTTCTAAAGTGATTCTATTTCAGAGTCTGAAACCGTTTTTCATTGGAACTGAAATGTTTCTGATTTTGTGTGAATCTAGAACCGTATCATATGTATTGTTCCGCCCGCGTAAATGGGCACGGTTTCTTTCAGCGGAAACGGAACCCACGTAACAGGCTGCGCAGACACTGCTTGTAGTTAGACCATCTATTTGTCGGCCATCTTCGATGTGGGCACGGCCCGAAATGCGATTGGACTGGCCTAAATCCGATCACCTCGTGGGCTCCAATGTACCCAGACAAGCCAGCCCAGTTTCATCCAGCCTTTTCTCTTGAATGGAATGTGAACTCCATGCCAAAAGACCTGCTGGCACTCAACGCACCACATGAAATTCTTGGACTGGAAGTGGACTCGTGTCGGTCATCACCTTCTCATCATTGCACCAACCAGAATTCGAAGCATTATTCGCACTCTCGGAATCTATCCAAAGCAGGATTAAATAAAACAAATGCAAGTAGCCTGATCAACTACAATAAAGCCTCGCCGCCGCACCGTCGCTACGACTCTGGGTCCCACTCGGCGACCGTGGACATCACGTACGCGCGCGCATCATGTATACTTTCCTTCTCGGCCGGCACCGGCAGCCACCTTTATTTCATGGGCATGAATGAATTCTCGGCGTGCTTTTGGCTGGAGGCGCGTCGGACAGCTCATGTGGTTGGCGAGATGGCCACTTCGCTTCCATTCCATTGCTGGTGTTCGTGTCGCCCCGGTTGGTACGCGCCTGCCTCCGCTTCAGATAATTCATTCCATGGCAGAAGCAGCCGTGTGTGCTGTGGTGTTGTTGCCCCATCAGAGGCGTCAGGATGAAGCTTCCGGTGGAAAAGATTCACCGGCAAACGATGAGGTGCTGGATTCTGTTTCCTGCTCCAATCACTGAACTGCTGCCCTCGGTGCGCTGCAGGACAGGAACATGATGCCGCTATGTATCGTTTAGCATGCAGGTCCCTGTCTCCTTATTATTCTGTGATGCTGAACGAAGAGCGAGGCTACATATGCCTCTGCTTGCTAGGACTAGTAACAACAAGCTCTACACTGAAGCTGCTGTCAGAGATAACTGTTTGATCCTGGTTCTTCAGGTCTGAGGTCTCAAGCCACCTTTTTTATCCATTTTTCTTCGGCATCTGGTAGCAGCTCAACCTACATCCAATTAAGAGAGGAGAAATGAGTCCGAATAATACTCCAGCGGTCCACCGAGGGCTCAAGCCACTAACAGCAGCATTCGGTAACCACCGCAAACAGTCTACGATTTGTCAAAGCTAGTACGACTGCTGTTGGGCGCCATTTATAATCGATGGTGAAGTTCTATTAACCTCGACAGGTGCGCTTAACTGCCGCCTTAATCGGACATGGTTAGCTACATAATTGATTAGTTGTACACCTACCTTGCCTGTGAAGAACTGCAGGAAAGCAGCTGTAGTTTACCATCTCGATCTCATTGTGTGCATAAGGACACTCCTAATTTTGATGGCAACAATACCAGCAGTCCAAGCCACCGACAGACACAGCAGCAGATCGAGCCTTCCAAAGAGAAAAAAAAAAATTAAAAGTTGCTGCCGAAGAAGAGGAGGCTTTGTACCTGAATAATCTCGGTACGGCCTTCGCAGAAATAAGCAGTTATAGCAGCAGCAGGTGGTTGGAACGGATCAAAAACAGATCATTTCGACCGCTGAAAGTGAAAGCTACCGATGTGAGTCCCGGAGCAGAAAAGGAACTCGGAATCTTCTCCATAAAAAGGCCAAGAGGTGCCGGGGCTTCTCATTGTTGTAGAGCCGCAGGCCACAGCCACCTCCAAGAAGGAGAAGCAGAGGAAGGTTTCAGATAAGATGGCGCTGCTGCTTCGCCTTGTAGCAGTCTCCCTGCTTCTCGCAGTGGCCACTCCTATCAGGGACATCACAGATGCATGCTCGTCACAGATAAAGGGTACTACTCCGTCCTAGCTTTCGTTTATCTCGCTTATTGTTTCATGGTTTTGCTTGAAATCATCAATTAGCTATGGTTTCTGCACGTACGTAATTCAGACTTATAAACGGCATATATAGAAGTACTACATACTAAGCTTACACACAGCAACTTTTTTATGCGTGTGTGTAATGAATCCTAGATTACGATAGCAAGTAAAATAGTTGAACTTTTATGTACAAAAACATTTTCAAGCAGAGACTGGACTGTGCGTCTGTGCCTTGTCCATGCATGACAAGCTAGCTCTAGTGCAACACTGTATGAAAATTGACCGCTAGGGTGGGAGCGAGCCAAAGGACAATCTAGATCGAATCTTCTTTTTTTCTATACTCACTCAATTTCCAATTTTTTCCTCCAACAGGAAAACAAAAAATAATGGCGAACAGTATAAAAGTACGTTAGGTACACGCATTATCGGTAGATTACTCAATACTTTTTCACGGTTCCATCAAAATCCAGTTAGGCGCATGCATTTTCTGATGGCCAATTGCTGCTTAGATTTGTGCTGATAGCCTGGCTGGTGTGAGTGACAGGCTCATCACACGGCTACACGAACAACGGATCATTAGATAATTATTAAGCCGATGTTTTCACTAGATACTTTTCCTCTGCCGACATTTTTCATATTTATTTTATTATAAAGCTGCTTAGTTCAAAAGCTCGCTTTAAATTGATGTCCTTTTGGCGAAGCAAAATCCCACGGTTCCCATCCAATATTTGACGGCCATTCAGTGATACAACTAGTACTACGGATGCACGAATCCGCTCCAAAAATTGTAAAATGTGAGGTTCGAACGAACTGGACTTCTTCTCCCGTTACAAGAATTTAAAATCTGACGATTCAATCGGTTCCACCGCCAGCCACCTTTCAATATCTGTCACGTCGGCAAAAGAGTGGCAGTATAAATGGGCGGCAGATGCTGTTCGCTGCACGCGTCAAAAAACGTCACCGGACATCCATGGTTTTCAATGCGGATCGCGATCAAGAATAACGCCATTTCGATGATGACAGCTTCAATTTCTCCTTTATGTTTTCCCACGAGCCCATGCATGTACCGCACGGCATTATGTCTACCAAAAATGTGTGACCCCGTGTGCTTCACCCCAAATAAATGATATTTTTTGAACTACTAGTTTTTAAGGTTTTGGGGTATGTGTTGTACTCTCTCTGGCCCGTTTTATTTGACGTTCAGACAGGTTTCCTTAGTTGTTTTTTAGTTGTCTGCTACTGTCGGAACGTCAATTATTAAAATCTGGAGGGAGTACCAGTCTTCCAAATAATCTCACTCCCAACACCCAATCTCTCAGTGGGACCAACATGTCAGTAACAGTGCCCGTCAGGACCCACACGTATGTGCCCGTCCTGCTCCCCTTCATCCTGTCCTGTGTGGCTTCGAGCCCCGAGTGGGGGATAGGCGCGCGGAGGACGTCGGCGAGCCACGGTCGGGGCGCGGTGGCCTCCGGGCCGGCGCGTAGATCTTGACATATTGTCCTGCGTCGTAGGCTCGTAGCACTGGGAGCTACTATGGCGGAGCCGGGTGAATGGTCGACGCCCACTTTTGTTCCTGCGTCGCGCGAGTCCGGCGGCGTCCGCACGACCGCACAGCCCGGTCGCGGAGAGCCCGGCTGCCTCACGACCAACTACTGCACCCTCGCACATGGCCGGTCCAATAATCAAGTGCAGCACAGTTTTCTCACATGTTTTGGGAAAATATATTTCCGGGGTGTTCCGGTCTTCCCACACGCACAACAAATAAGGTGCATGTTATGTCCATATGGTCTGTGCTCGCTGAAGGCGTGTTCGCTGTTCACGGATGGGTCATCCTAGGAGCAAACTGACAACCACTCCAACTATCCACTGGTGTAATGTCTCTCTAGCTAGTGTCGTACTACATAACCATCAACAAATTAAACGCGTGCAATTTGACTTCCCCCCCTCGTGTTGTCTTTGTTTGTAAAAAGAACCCTCTCATGTATGTATTCGGTACACGGTTACAGCTTTTGACACGGTTGCGGTAAAAAAGTTTGACCGACCTAACGTCCTTGCTGAACTACTGCAGATTTCCAGCACCTGAACAGCTCCGGGCTCCACCTGACGCTCCACCACCCGCGGAGCCCCTGCTCGCCGGCGCCGCTGCCGGCCGACCTCCCCTTCTCCGCGGTGCTCACCCACGACGATGCGCGCATCGCGTCGTTCGCCGCGCGGCTCGCCAAGACGCCGTCCGCGCGGCCCACTTCGCTGGACGAGGGCCGCGCGGCTACGGCCGCGTCTCTCGCGTCCGTGGCGCTCAACCCTGGCACGTCCGTGGGCGTGGGCAACTACGTCACCCGCATGGGTCTCGGCACGCCGGCCACGACTTACGTCATGGTCGTGGACACCGGCTCCTCGCTCACCTGGCTCCAGTGCTCGCCCTGCAAGGTGTCGTGCCACCGACAGGCGGGGCCCGTGTTCGACCCCAAGGCGTCCAGCTCCTACGCCTCCGTGTCCTGCTCATCGTCGCAGTGCAGCGACCTGACCACCGCCACGCTCAACCCCGCAGCCTGCTCCTCCTCCAACGTCTGCATCTACCAGGCCAGCTACGGAGACAGCTCCTTCTCCGTCGGGTACGTACACACTCGTCTAGTAATCTTATTTCTCATATTCGCTCGTACAAATACAACTGTACATCTTTTCTGAAAATTTACTGATAGTTATATCGGGATCGAGCAGGTATCTGAGCAAGGACACGGTGTCCTTCGGCTCGACCAGCGTTCCCAACTTCTACTACGGCTGCGGACAAGACAACGAGGGGCTGTTCGGGCGCTCGGCCGGGCTCATGGGCCTGGCGCGTAACAAGCTGTCGTTGCTGTACCAGCTCGCCCCGAGGCTGGGCTACTCCTTCTCCTACTGCCTCCCGACGTCTTCTTCCTCCTCCGGGTACCTGTCCATCGGCTCGTACAACCCGGGGCAGTACTCGTACACGCCTATGGTGTCCAGCTCGCTGGACAACTCCCTCTACTTCATTAAGCTGACCGGGATCACGGTGGCCGGGAAGTCGCTGTCCGTGTCTTCGTCGGCGTACTCCAGCCTCCCGACGATCATCGACTCGGGCACGGTCATCACGCGCCTGCCCACGGGCGTGTACTCGGCGCTGAGCAAGGCGGTGGCCGCGGCCATGAAGGGCACGCCGCGCGCGCCGGCCTTCTCCATCCTCGACACGTGCTTCCAGGGCCAGGCCTCGCGGCTGCGCGCAGCGCCGGCGGTGAGCATGGCCTTCGCCGGCGGAGCGACGCTGAAGCTGGCCGCGCAGAACCTGCTCGTCGACGTGGACGACTCCACGACGTGCCTCGCGTTCGCGCCCGCCAAGAGCGCTGCCATCATCGGGAACACGCAGCAGCAGACGTTCAGCGTCGTCTACGACGTCAAGAGCAACAGGATTGGGTTCGCCGCCGGCGGCTGCAGTTGATCGAGCACGATGAATGGGGGCACCCGTCTTATTAATGGGCAACACATTTCTTGAATGTTCCTCTATATGTGAACCATAGCGCACACACAACATGAGCTGCTGCTGCCAGTACGTGCCTGTAATTATATTCTATACAGTGTACATGTACTATCCAAGCAACATAACATTATTTATTAACAGAAAATTAATGTCTGTGATAATTGAGCTTTCGAACTACAGTTTTATGGTTACATTTGTGGTCTGTACTTGTTGCACGACACATGATCAGACACGTACGGGGCGAACAAGTGGTTAGCAAAGTGCAACCACCGGCCGGGCAGAATAAAGAGAGGAGCTTTAGTTGTTCGAATGTCGCGGTCTCCAATAATTTCTCTCTCGCAACACAACACAAAACAAAAGTGAGTCTGCAGTGGTACATGGAAGCATGTTGAGTTGCCCCGTGCAACACGTAGGGCCGTTTATTCTTGAGGAGGAGGGCAAAGGAACATGTTAAGTAAATTATTGTGCATGCGCACACATTCTGCGCTTCTGATCTGACTTTTCAGGGCCTGTACGTTGATCCGATTATTGTTGGCAAAACGGTGCTGCTGATTTGACGGGTACCCTGTAACCACAGCAGCGCATGGCCATGGATTGGGCTATGTGGATAGACGCGCTTCTCCGACGTGGACGGCTGAGCAACGGGGACGTGTCTCATCAACGCTCCAACATCAGATGCCCCTTAACCGTGCCGACGGCGCGACTGATCGGTGAGCCGTCTGCTCACTGAATTAACTTGTAAACAGCAGCAATAGCTAGCAACAACATAGCGCGCCATGATCATCAGGAGCCGCAGCCGCGCGTACGTTTCGCATGGCCGGCGAGTCCTATTATCGGTATACAGGTACAGGTTGGGTACTCTGTCGACGTCGTCCAGTGGTCACGGCGGCCAGAGTGCGACACGTTCCGTCGGTCGGCCACCACGACACATCCCCACAGTGCTCGCGGGAATCTGCAGGCGGTGCTGGCAAAGAGAGCCGAATTGAAGTCCACCCAGGTGTGCTCAATGACGAACATGTGGGTTCGTTTGGCGGGCACGCCGTGGTTACGGTTACGGGGCGCGCCGTAGAACAATCAAACGGTGAAGGGCATGGGCATCAGGTTTATTTCCAATCCATCGTCGTTGCCCGCGAAGGCGCAAACGTTCTCCGTTGGGTTGGGTTGGGTTGGGTTGGTTTCGATTGCCGCTTGGTGGTGGGCCCAACGATGGGGCTTATAGCACGCGACCAGGGGCTCGGACTCGGACGTATCAGGGTGCACGAGCGCGTGGCCCGCGGGGCTGCAGCGCTCGCGAAAACCGGTTGGAGGTGGGCTGTGCGTCAGTGACCCGGCAGCCCATGGAGCCTCGTTAGGCCTAGAGCCCGTGGGCCGGATGTACTAGTTTCAAAAGTTCCCGGAAATTGCCCATGCTGCTCATGCTCATCCGCCGTTTGCCGAACAACGACATCCTGAATTTCCGCAGAACGCTACCGATAGTCCGCTCGCCACGCGCGTGAAATCAGGGTGCCAACAACCAATGTCAGTTTTACAGAATTCTTATGCTTTGCATTTTTCCTTTTCCATTTATGTGCGTTTTTCCCGTAAGTTAGGTCTCCTGGCGTCTTTGTCATGAAGCTACCCAAGTCTACTCACCGTTGTCCTGCTGCACGTCTAGCTGTAATCAACCCATGCCTGCCATCAACTTCCTCGCTTATTAAACTAGACCGCGCCTAAAAATGGCAGCGCCAAAATAGAAGCCTCAGAGACTTTACACGAGAGTGGCCTCTCTAATCGTGGCCTTAATTCCTTGTGCTATAAATGTGTCGAAGTTGTTCTGCAAACGTTTCTGCCATTTCAAAGCTGGAAGTAAGTAATTCAAAGCTAGAAGCAACAGCGATGGTAACTGCACGTCGAAAAGTTTGCTGTGCGATACAGATCGAGCGCAGCATTTTTTTCCGTTATAGGTACTAAGGATGTGATGTGACCACCGCACTGTTGAAGTACGTACGTAGTAGATATGTTGGTTAGAATCAGTTGTTTGTTGTAAACGCGCTTTGCACGATAGCTTCGAACTTATTCATGAGTTAGTTAGAGATAGAATAGGATCCTAACAATGTAACCGGATTGATCTCTGATCGATCTCATCTAGTAAACGCCACGGCATGGGGCTGCCGCTCGTTCTTAATTCATTATCAGATCAAAAGGTACCAAGAAGCAGAGCGAACTAGTACGGGATACAATCTCAAAGTAATCAACCTTTGCTTCAACTATCTGACCACTAATGTACACAATTAATGATGAAAATGATAACATATTAATTGCGAATCAAGTTATGATCAGAGACTAATATAATTGGATACAGTTACGATCTACTAGATCGCTGACATCTCAACATTAAAAGCGTACTTCTCCCTCCGGAAAAGTTTGTCGCTTTGTAGTTCAAAAATAAACTACAAAGCGACAAACTTTCCGGGACGGAGGAAGTACATGCTAAAGACTTGCCTCAGTGAGAGGGTTCTTCTTGTGCTAATTAATTTGCTACGGCCTTCTTCGCAGTAGTAGATGGTACGGTGACGGATCGTCGGCCCTGAAGAAACGCCACCGTCCTTGTCCACACGAGGTTCAGTCCTGTTGGCCGCGGGACCGTGTGGCCGCCGGTGGACGATGCGGCAGCCTGATGGCGGCGCAGCCTCTTCGCCTTTCGGCGTCGGCGGCGCATCTTCCTCATTTCCGCGTAGTGAGCGGCCAACGCATCGCAGTACTCTTGCCAGTGCTCGTCTCCCTTCTCGGGGTAGTAAGAGACGACCGGCGCCGAGGCGTACTTCCGGGTCCACGCCCTTGCCTTCTCCTCGTACAGCTTGATGTTTGTCTTGTAAAGGCGGGCCATGTCGCGGTTGACCGGGTAGTCGAGCACGGGGTCGTAGAGGACGGAGACGATGGAGAGGAGGAGATGGTTGATCGTCATGGCCGGGCTCCAGCTCTTATCAAAGATGTCCAGGACCATCCGACCCTCCGAGTCGACATTGGGATGGTAAAGCTATACAAATGCAGTAATTGGACAAAAAGATTAATCGACGTACGCATGGAATTAAACGAACTGAAGAAAATAAATATTAAATTGAACAACATGATAATTCCTTAAAAGAAAAAGTGAATATGAGATTGATATATCATGGGACAGCAATAATCAAGATTGTCATGAACTCCTGTTATTACCTTGGTTTTGAAGGTGATCATTGTGGGCTTGAAGGGATGATCGCACGGGAACTGGACGTCGACGGCGAACGTCCCTCCGGCGTAGGGGCTGTCTTCGGGGCCGTCGATGACCACCTCCCAGTGGAGGAGATCCGTCACCGGCGACGGCCCGGGCCGGCAGAACGGCGGCGGATCGACCCACAGCGTGTGCAGCTCCCCCCTGATCCGCCGCATGTCCGGCTTCCCTTTGGTCGGTGACGAGGGTGCGGCGCCCATCCGAGCTCTCCTTCGTGTGCTCGGATCTGCGTACGCGGTGGATTGTGTGCCCTGATTCGAGAATGAGATGGACGGCGTGGAGTGGAGATGAAATATACGTATATATAGCTGTGCTGTCTCTAGCTGACATGTGGGGTCCCCTCTTGGCAACTGACTTGCGGTTTCTAGTTGCACACAAGAGAGGAGTAGACCTCATGGAGTTAATGGTGCCACGATGGCCCAGCATTAAAAAGGCCCAAGAAAGGTACTCTGGACTCAGCCATTCGGGGCCGGTTTGGGAGATCCATTTTCCCATACCTGATCGTATCATTATTTTTATACCTTTATTTATGAAGGGTGTGATATAAAACATACGATGAAAATCCAAAACCTTAATTTGAAAAGGTTAGGATCGGCGAGTAGTCAATCAACTATACAACTGTTAGGAGATCACGGACAGCATTGACGTCGCATCTACAGTCACAAGAAGCATCAAGTTGCACAGAGCCACAGAGGGTGCTGACGCTGATAAAGGATGAGCTGAACCTCTGGCGCACGGCTGGATGCAAGTATCTAGCCTCTGTTTTCTCCTCTCCCCCCTGTGTAGTTCTATTGCTCCAGGCTAAGCCTGACAACATGTGCAGATTTCTACCCTGCTTATTTTGAAACACCGGACTTATCCGTTTTTTTTTTTTCGAAAAGGAAGCGTCAAATTGAGAGCCCGAAAACTTAATAATGTTCCTAAACATTATTTAAGTTACTAATTTGCAGTATGCGACCGACTCTTTCAGAATCGAGTCAACAGACCTCAGATTTCGCAGTAACATCTACGCCTTGTTCCCATGCACCAAAAACATGCCATATAGCAATCTGTACAAACATTTATTAATTCAATTATAAAGTCAACTTAAATTCTAATTTAATTATACCACCTAAACTTATGCTGGCCAGATTCAGAGCAGCAGAGGTACATCAGAGACCACCATCGTCTGTTCTGGTTTGCCATATCAACACAGGGAGTCAAGATAAGAGTAGTTGTACAGGCGGCCGAACTGAAGCAAGCTGCCATATGTCCTATCCCACACCCCGACAAAGAGGGTATCGGTGTCCGGGCTGAATGATGTGCCCGATATCTCACCAAAAAAGTCCAGCTCTTGCCTTCGGTTGTAGTCGCTCTTCACGTCATAGATGTGCACAAAGTCAGCTGGTTCCGCCATAGACATGAACTGGCCATCCGAGGTGAAGCGAATCGACCGAATGGCTCCAAGGTTACCCCTCAAAGCATGCACGGCCTTTGAGAGATTCCTCACATCCCAGATTCGACATGTCTTGTCTTGGTTCCCGGTTGCAAATGTCCGCCCATCAGGGCTCCAAGCTGATGCAAATGAATAGTCCCGGTGCCCTTTCATTGAATGAAGAGTCTGCATCAAGAAATAAGATCGGCGAAGTGATTATATCACATGTATCGATGCCAGTACTTCAATGCAAAGGATGTATCTATAGGAGTTTGATCTTCATGATGTTTCAAGTCTGTACTTTTAGTGTGATGGCATACCTTTCCGGTACTGGCATCGATAAGCAAACCATCAGGGTCATCCCCCACAATAACAACCACCTTTCTGTCAGGACTCAATGAAGTATGCTGCATTAACAAAATATAAATATATAAGAACAGATACATTAAAAGAATGATGAAGAATTACACTGATTTGACCTAATACTCATCATGTTCATATTGATCTTCTACCCATTAATTATCAACACTAATGTTAGAAGGGCAGTGACGAGAAAGAGAAAAGAAGAGGGTTCCACAGCAGGCATGTCACAATTTTCTAGGTTCACACAACAGCAAGGTGACAAAAGTAAGCCTGAATAGGTAGATAAGATGATCACAGAAAAGCAGATCAACATGAACAGTACTATGAAAGTGGGAATCTGAGTTTCTACAGACAGATCTAGACAACCATGCATTCACAAAAAAAAATTCTAGTAATTATGGCAGTAATGAGATGATCCAAACATAGCACTGGAAAAAGCAGCAGGAATGGAACCAAAGTTACTTACATTCACTGGCCATTCAAACTGAAAATGTTTGCAAAGTTGGAATCTCTCCATGTCATAGTCTCTCACACCAGAGTCGTTGTTTGACGCTATGAAGTGAACAGCACCACTGAGGGTAAAAGCGAAACTACAATAAATATATGCTTTAAATGAGATAGCGTCTTACGTGAGACAGATAGGAAGTTACCTGGAGGTATTGAATATCTCTATCGCATTTGTAATAGCATTATCATCATACGTTGTTTTACAGCAAAAACTTATTCCTTCCCGATCAAGGTGCTGCAAATCAACAGCAGAAGATAAATAAATGAGCAGAACACCGATATTGAGATTTGAGAACCCACAAACAGTCACACGACATCCATGAGTTTGTAATTTTGTAATCAGAAGTTCGTTTAAAATAGACAGTGCACTAGGGCATATAGATGAGGATTCGGAAAAAGAACAAACTGCCACATGCTGAAAACATAACAAAACCAGTTATAATATAACTAGCACTGTGACGACAGCCAGCACAACAGTGGATAGGATTCTACTTCTGGTTTTAATTGATGTTGCTAGGACATTTTTTTAGTTCAAAATGAATTAAATGTGTTATCCTAACACCATAAATAAAAAAAAAACAGCAGAAGTAACACATTTGAATAACTTTGCATTACATACTTTGCAGATTAGCTCTCCTTGAAAACCCCCAGCCACGAGTAAATTGTCCTTAACAGCCAAGGTACTAACTTGGGTCTGAGAGAAACCCTCTAACAAACTTCCCGGGTGCTTCTGCACATAGATGGCCATCAATAACAAGAGTTAAACACAGAAGAAGAGAGAAAATGACAAAGAACAAAAAAATATAATGAAGTACCATACCTCCCTCGGTGCCACATGTCCTTGGACATTCATAAGTTCGGTATCCACACCATTCAAAGCTGACCAATGCAGAACTGAGAAATGTGATATTAAGTAGACGTCATGCTTGGATGTAGCCCATACCAAATTTCTAAGCTGCAGGCACAAATCAGGCTTATTGTATAGTACTCTCAACTTTACACATCAAAACCATATAAAAGATAGGAACATTGATCAGGAGTTCAAGGCCTAATGCAAGTGGTCAGGCAAACATAGCAAAATCTTAGTCTATTTTCTAAAGAGATCACATGCAGAATAACAAAACCAGATCATTCCCTTTCAAAAAAAAAAAAAAACTAACCAGAGCATGCATATAACCACGTCCCTGAACACATTAAACTCTTGCCAACTGAACATCTCCAAATAGTAAAACAGAAGGTTGAGTCAGTACCGAAGGAAGCAAGATTCTTTTCAGTTCCCTTTTTCTTTTAAAAAAACAGCGTATGAGGAACCGCGTCGTTATTTCATTAAGAAGTAATAGGAACCCAAATTCAAGTTTAAGAGGACCCAAGCCCTAGGCAGGCTTTAAAAACACACATAAACCCAGACAACAAACTAGGCAAGGGCCCTAATCGTTGACACAGTCAATTAACAGGTTTGTGCTTCATTGCATATTGCACCACAAATGTCATTGTCCAGGCAAATGTTGAAGTATTCTTACAATTTCAAGAACTTTTAGTATGCATACAAGAAACCGAATCAGCTACAAACATGATTCAAAGTACATTAACAACTTATTTCTCATAATTAGTACTGAAGACCTGCAATCATACAATTTTTTTTACAGAAATAGAACAACCAAATCAAATATCAGATGTTATTGGAACTTCTCCTGCGTATTCAAGATTTTTTTGAAACTTCTCATCTTAATACTCAGGGAAATTGTGCAGCAAAAACATGATAGAAAAATCAGGAAAAAAAATGACAGCTAAAGTAGCATGAAAGGTCTGAGCTTGGTTCATGAAACGTTGGAGCACACCAACATCAAGATATCTGATACCACAAGAACAAGATAACACAATAACTGTGTAAGGTAATTGCTCTGGCGTGGTACCTCGACCGCACGGAAAAGGGGGGTACCTGAAAATGTAGGATGGTTGATTTTACTGATCGAGTGTTCTGTCTGAACTCATAATACATTCCACCCTTCTTTGTTGGTTTGCAATCCTGTTCCAGAAAAGTGTCAAGCACATGTAGAAGAAATTTTACAAAGTTGAATCTTCTGAAAGAGATAGAGGCACACCTTAATTGCTTCTTCACCAGAATTAGGTACATTCTCATAATTTTTATACTGTTCTAATCTGGTCTGTCTGTATTTTTCACGAGTTATAGCTAGCCTCTCCCAGGGTATCCCTTGAATGTCTTTTCCATTTCTCGCATCTGCTGAGGAAGTATCTGGGATCTTACCATTCTGTGCATAAAAGGAGAATATGAAACATTTAGTGCATTGAAGTGAAGTGATTAAATAGGCAACTTGACCAAAGTTCAATAACCAACACAAATACATACTATGCAAAGAGCTCTCTAGACAAAGTATCGTGTAAAGCAAGCCAGGGATGACTGATTTTATTATGATGGATTACGTTGTGACTGATTAAAAAAGACCTAATCTACTCTTCCTGCAGGCCAGCATCAGATGCTAAGTTGAAATCACACAAGATACACATATCCCCACCCATATGCTCCTTCCTTGGACTCAATTGCTAAGTTGTATTCACTTCTAAACCATACTTGATTGGTAGCTAGACAGAGCCATCATCCTAAATATACGCTTCCAGACACCAACTAAGTTAACAGTGACCAGATATTACTGCATCTTCTACATGTCAAAGTCAACACATATTTTGGAAAGATAGGGGCAACTTTCGAATGGTAGAAGAGAAAATAGTAAAAAGTGCTGAATGTGTGGACGTGGAATTACAATCGAGTGCAGACAAAAAGCATTATACAACAGTGACCTCTATAGAGAGACAACTATCCAAGACACCAATGCGCAAGTGGTCATCAAACAGAGCTGAACCTTGGAGTTCAATTGATTCAGTTAACTTTCTAAAAAGTGCACACACGATGAGTAACTGAAGCAAGTAACAATATAAACAACAGTGTACACAGACCCAACCAATTCCTTTCTCACTGATTTCCCGTCAATTTATTGTTCAGCATATATAGCGCTAATGTTATAAGTAACAGAAAAATACCAGTGTTTTCATAGACGATAACGGAAAATGGGTGGTCAGCTATCATTTAGCCAATACTCTGGGGCCCTTTAATGGGGCTACATATCCGTTTAGGCAAACACGGCTGGGCCTGTGTAGCGTTTACACGCCTTGTAAAAGGCGTTTAATTCCATTTAGGAAAACAGAGCCGGAAACATAAACGACACTCTGCAGCAAAACTTACAAAGCACTTCTAATAATCAGTAGAGCTATGTTCTATTCACAATAAGAACTGTGTATCAGAAAAACTATGTCTAGAATTGATTGCGCATGCGACAAAATTGATAATTAAACATCTCACGTAGCTGCTGACTAGCTATTGCTCAACATATAGTGCTTCCATCAGAAGTACCATGCATACCGCAGTCAAGATGACACTCGCTTCTACTCATCAGCCGAAAAGGGTACCGCTTACCCAATCAGAACACTATCAGAAAAGCTTTTGAATAGCCTATATAGAGGGTGCAAGAGATGACAAAATAAAAAGGGGAACGTACAGATGGACCATAATCATCATCCTCCGAGTCGGAGTCCCTGACCCCGGGCTCCTGATGCTCGTCGATCATGTCATCAGCAGGATAATCCATGTCGTAATCGTCCTCCATCTCTTCAATGTGGTCGTCGTGATAGTTGGACACTGATCCTCACATAAAATAGAAGTCCCCCTTGCCTGCAAACAGAAACAGCACACCACCATCAGCAACAATGCCCTCTCTGAAAACAATTTCATATTTGCACATCAAACGTGCAAGCACCCCTACAGCCTCCAATACCAATCAACGGTACTACTAGCACTTGAGTCAGATCCGAATTTAAATAACTTATATCAGGGTTTGGGGATGCAACCTTTCGCACAGAAGCAAGGAGAGATAAGGGGCGCGCATACCTGGGGGTGGTCGTCGCCGGCGAAGGGCCCCGGGAGGGCTTGGCGAGGGGCGTCGCGCGCTGCTCGCCGAGTCGTCGACGCCACGAAATGGAGAGGGGAATGGAAGGAGGAAGATGTAAACGCGCCGAGAAAGTTTTCTATTTTGGTCCTTGTAACAGTTTTACAAATAGATCCTTAAGAAAATTATTTTCAGAAGTTCAATAAATGGACCGTTGAGAAAAAAAACAATTTCAAGGACATTAGCTCCCTTCTACTTTTGTCTTGTCCCTCAAAAAGTTATTTCATCTTGAGATTTATCCTGTAGTCACAAATAAATTTGTTTTTCCTCTCACTTTGTGATTGCTTGTCGCGGTCAGGTTGGACAGAAAGAAGTGAGAAGTAGCATAGCCGGACGGCGTGAAATAACAAGTGAGCTCCTATGATGAAGCAGAGAGTGTGTCACAACTAGGGATGACAATGATACTTCTTTCATTTTTTGAATTAAAGGCGGCAATCTTTTGAGAAATGAGAGAATACTGAGAAGCTTTTGAACGTAATACACCATCATCCAAACATGCTTATGCCGATCCAACAAAAAGCAAGTAAAATTGTGTTCTGGGTCAGCAAAAAATGGTCCCGGACCAGCAGCACTCACCAGAAATGGCCGTTTTTTTTTCCGTCACAAATACCTTGAAAAAACTAGGACAAATAAAATTAATCGTTGTGTCTCCTGAAACTGTGTAACATGGCTTCATATGGATTTACTTGACAAGCATCGAGATTTGCTGAACAAGGCAATCCACGGATAAGGAGTCCAGGACATCGATAGTTGAATTCCAGCGAATATGTATGTAGCATGTCTTAAATTACATTAGATTTACACAAAAAAGGAAAACCCTGGAGCAGCTCCAGGGCAGCTGCCATGAGGAGCGAATGAACTCATCAGTTATAAGACATCATCTTTGGAGACAATGGTATCATCACTCAAGGGAAGAACAATGACACTAGTGCACATATGATAGTAACAAAAGCAAGTGAGCTACTTTGAGCTTGGTGGCCGCCATTTGAGGCAGTACTGTCTTTCTGGGTGACATTTGAGCAAGGAAGCCCCTTCTTGTCTCCTTTGCACTCGCTGGCAAACAGGCCTGGTGGGTATTTACCATAGAGGTTGATGTAGCTGAACATTGTCGATGCACATTCGCTGCTGTCGTCATTGATGTATTCACTAAATGGACACGCAAATTCCAACAAAGCACCGCAACATTTGTCGGCAGGAAACTTTGGCCCTTTGCACTTGCTTGTGATGATCGTGTAGTTTTGGAACTCAAAGTTCACAGGGCAACCTGCCAAACATAGGCAGTAGTAACAAAATTACATCAGATGGAGGTGTTAAAACAATGGAACATGATGAGGTTTGTGTTTGAGACAGAATACACTAGCGCAATGAGACATGCTCAACTTGATGTTTCTTGGTACTCAATGCCAGCAATATATTTATTGTTTATTATTGCATGAAGATTATGAAAATATGAAATCAGGGGCTTTCTCCAAAAAAAACTGTTTCACAGTTTAGTGCCTGGGCCAGCTAGCCGATCTACCTGACTATTAGTCCCTCCACTTAGCAGACACACCAACATTGTTGCAATGACCCTTTTTTTCTTATCTGGCAGGTTCAATTTTTAAAACAGAAAATGGTTCCGGCCTCACCATCTCAGGGCAGGAGCGTAACCATATCCATTACTTATCTGCTCTATTTATTGGTGTTATGCCGCTATGGTAATGGTTAGGCCGCTGGGGATGGATATGAATATTGGCAAAACATCCTAATATCAAGTATTAGCAAGTCATGCTCAGGCCCACCTGTATTGATCGGTCCTGATATTTGAAATTTCATCCTAAGATGAAAAGTGTCCTGGTTATAACAATGGCTCATATATTATATGGGCAACTTTTGCTTTGCTCTTCTAGCCCAGAAGCTCCAAGTACCTAGTGCCATAACTATATGACACTAGACGTTAGGGTCACCTCATGTGCATCCAGTATTCTTTTCAAGGTAATTCTGATATGAGAATAAGATTCCTCCAATTACTAAGGTAACAGGCAGGTGTGAGTTGCTCTCACCTCTCCAATAGCTCACAGCATGCCCTTAAACTAATTAATCTGCAGTGTCGTTTAGATTTAATTTATGTACTCCCTCCTTTCTCAAAAGATTGTCACCTTCTAGTACAAAAATGTACTAGAATGTGACAATCTTTTGAGAAAGGAGGGAGTATGATTTAGCGACATCTTTTCTATCTCAGCAGCGCCAATGAATCTTTCTACAGAGTTTACGTTTCTCAGTTGCCTTTAGCACATGTGATTGCAGGATTCGTAACTTGTGGCTCCTTTTTTCTGTTTGCTTCCTTCAAATGCTTCAAAGCAGCATGGATGGGTTTTCCTTTTCAGTTTAATTAACCAACATAATATCAGCCGAGATGTTGTTATATATATGCAACCAAGGGAGTGTCACAGAGATTAATATTTTGGTTTCCAGTTACATACGCATAAGATCCCCAGAGCTGATTTATTGGCATCACTCCCAACTAAAACCATCTACAATGTCCACCCTGACTTTCAGATGAAATCCTTTTATCTGACGCCAATCTACCGCACGATTTCTAATTACGTAGGCGTAAATGGAAAATATAGAGAAGGAAACTTACTCTTCTTGGCCTGCAGCAAGCTTCTCCCGGTAGATCCGGCGCTTCCCTGGAACACGGTGTCTGCTCACGGAGCAAAAGCCAAAGCAAACCCATCAGAAGCGGCGACCACGGAAGGGAAAAGGACGAAAACAAAAAGGTCTGTTTAAAAAGAGAAAGTGGAGCAAGAACTGGCAGATGGCAGGCACGTACCGGACAGGAACGGACCAGCGGCGGAGGCGAGCCCGGCCAGGGCGGCGGCCGAGAGGACCAGCAGCAGGAGCTCACGGCCCGCAGCCATCGCGTCTCTTACCAAGCTAAAGCAAGCCGGGAAAGGGTGTCCTTGTCGGGGGAGCTCGTTGGATCTTGGACAACGGCGGCGGCGGCGGAAGAAGCAGCGGTTATGGGGACGGGACGCGGGAGAGAGGAGAGCAGCTGCCCACATGCGCGGCACGACGTCCGCGCTGGCGGTGTTTGTGCGAGCGCTATCTCGTCTGCTACAGCTCGTTTTTTTTTTGAAAATGGTTACAGCTGGAATTTAATTAGTAGCAGTATTCCGGGAAGTGGTCCGACAGCTGAGACGAGACGGCGCCGAACGACCGGCGAGGAGAGGAACGACACGCAACGCGGTATCGTTTCGGTGGTTGGTGTTGTCTATGGCTCTATGCTCTGTGTCTGACGGTGGGTCCCCGTGAGCGGTGGAGTGGGAGCTAGCTGGGCACGGTTCGTGGAAGAGGTGACCGCCGGGCGCCGGCCGAACGATAGCTGGCCTCGTGTCTTCGCGAGATTTTGGTTTCAACCTTTAGACGCTTCTTTTCTCACGGACATGTGCTCTGCGCGGCGCCACAATGGTTTCCTTTCGGCCGAGGGTAGGTTCTTCTTCCAGAAATAGCATCGCCTATCTGGCATATGGCTGTGGTCTACATTACAGCTCACTCCGATTGATGTATCTTCAACTACAAGACATCTTTGGTACTCCCTCGGTTTTAGAATAAATAACACCGACTAGTTTAACCAACATCATTTATTTCGAAAGGGGAGAATAATTATTTTTTCTCGCGCAGGATAGCTCGTGTAATTGTAATACACGAATAGCATTCCTCAACATGCGTCAGCATATAAATGGAAGGGAATCCTACATTTCAGACAACAGACTTCAGTCCATGGCTGCAGGTGATTTATTTAAAATTTTCTTTGTAAAGATTATGCAATATTTTGACTGTAGAAAAGATGTTATTTTATATTGACTATAAAAAAATGTTAGTATTCTATAAACGGTTTCACATAGATCTGATGACTTTGAATGTAGACTAAAAGAAGATATTAATGTCAGGCAGCTAAAAGTTGAACTCGCATTAATGAAACATTCCAAACCTCACGGTAACATTAATACCAGACACAAAGACAGTGGAGGCATGTCAAAAAGAGGCACCAAGAGTTCAAAACTCGGTTTCTGTCAGTTGTAAAAACACTGCCTATCTTCAATTGAAGGTAAGTGAATCTGTTAGTTGCAAAAACACTGCCATACCTACAATTGAAGCTAAGTGAAATGAAAGCATGGTACATCTATGAAGTTGTCAACCAAAGAAAGGATTGAATTATGAGTGAACCTCAGCTGTTCCCGAAACGGAAAATGCTCCATACATTGAAATATGCACAGCAGATCAGGAGGCTATGCTCATAGGAGCATAAATATAATCATGGAGCCTGAGCTGTTCATTGGGCTCTTTTGGAAGTATTTTTTTCTCTATGAAAGACAGTGTTTGGTGATTTTCCAGGATGCTCTTCTTGACTATCCCTGTTTATCGTTGGTTGCCAACTATTGAAACTGATATCAATTTTATCACTCGTCTCCACAGGAGACCAAAAAAGGTATGAGGCAAAGGGCAGCCATGTACAAAGCAATGTAGTTAAATTCTCTGCAGATATTAGTAAGTCGCCAACTTGTTGCCTTGTTTCTGTAAATTGCAGGTAAATGTATTATGTACAAAATCTTCTTCTCTGCAGAAAAAAATGGATAGCAAAAAAAGTTAGCATAGACCAGTACAATTAATATGACCCATAATGATTCCAAAATTATATACTATTATAATGCAGACCGAGATATGTGGACTGTGTATAATATAAATGTTGGTTGGCACTTTCAGATGCCACTATATTATCAGGTTTAATTTGAATTGGATGTGGATAATGTAGTGGCAACCACATGGTACGTTACACTCACCCTAAGGTCAGAGTCCGTTACAGCTTCCAATGTCTCAGCCATCTGCATTTGTTTGATAATTGTTGCATGCAGTACCTGGAAGAACAAACCAAAATAGAGCCATGTAATTATTTATGATCATTTGAAATACAAGAACAAAGGGAAATGGGGGTATCAGTAAAATCAAGAAGCGAACAAGCATCTGACAGACCATAACTAGCACACACATTGCACCATAGCAGACTCCTAACCTCATGACATATTAATTGTGGACGTACAATCTTTCATTCAGTTTTCATAATGTAATGTTTTTTTCTGGGAACAAATGTAGTGTTCTTCCTATGACCAGTGTGCTGTCATAGAAATTTTGGAAAACTCAATCGTCAGAAGATGCATTTTTAGCCGGCAGAACTTCTGGGCCCCCACAAAGTTGTCTTAAATATATGGCTTCGACCTGATGACCCAAACAAGAACAAAATCTTTTGAGGTAAACTTTTAGCAACATAAACTTGCCTATTTTAAATAAATTGGAAGAGTTTCATATATAAGTTCAACTCAATGTCTCCAAAGTATGCTGAGACTGAAAAAGAAAGAGTGCTGCCATACTTTTGTGTTGAATAGTGAAATGGAGCTATAGCCATAAAACCCAAATAAACTGTAAGCACCAAAAGGTCCATAAAACTTGGGATGACAAATACCCCCTCCTTTCTCAAAAGTTTGTCACCTTTAGTTCAAAAAATGAATTAACAATCTTTTGAGAAAGGAGGGAGTACCTTTTTTGTTTTCTCCAGATCAAACTCAATGGACTTTATCCTGTCGAAAGAATCTTGTATGGCACGATCCTTGTCCTGTGGAAGCTCTGCAGGCTTTCTGCTCAGCTCATTAAACATTGACTCGAGTCGATCAAGGCGTTCCAGACATGGATTTACGCGGTCTTCTTTAGTTATCTGAACATCTGCTTGATTACTTGGCATGGTTGCAGTATGAGGAACATTTTCCAGACGTTGTCGTCCATGAATAAAAAACCGCAGAAGAGAGAGTACTTTAACAAAAACGGCAATGACTTTTATTGAGAAATGTTTGAAGATCCCACCATCGCCATTGTCCGCACCGCCATTCAGGTCATGCTGACCTGCTGGTTTCAACTCATATAGCATTAGACAGACTGGCCAACATGTCGAGACTCAAGACAACTGATTTGAGGAACATATAGCCTTACCCCACGCATGAGACTCTGAATGGAGACCTGGCACAGGTACAACCCCATTTGTTAAGGAACGTTCTGTATACTGTCTGGCTTCATTTCCAGCAGGGCTATATCTTTTATTGGCCTCTATAACATTATCCACCATATGAGACATGCCATTAGAACCACTGTATGCTGTATATCCCGCTTTCATGGCCTACAAAGTAAACACACGGTGAATTTGGCAATTACAAACTAAAAAGTTCAAAAAGCACGCTAACATTGAGGAAAAAGGTTAACATATTAGCTATCTTATGTCAAACTAACTGTTCAAATTACATAGCTCACAATAAAAGCACATGAAGAAACTCATGGAATTCCGTAAAGAATGGCACAACTGAAGGAACAAGACTTTACTTCTTCATGAAATAGGGCCAAACTAGGGTATTCAACATCTTCAGGAGCCACAGGGGATCCAATATCATCAACATCTGAACCTGATTCAGCATTTGATGTGTCACTAATTCTTTCTGGTAACTGAAAGAGACAGAAACAGCACATCCAATGTCAATATTGGAGAATGGGGAGGCTTATTGAGCACATGAGAGTTCATCGGTTGGGTATGTGGTAAACTTGCCTTGAGAGCATGTAATCTTACAGGGGCTGTAATTGTTTCTTCCATATCAGATGCCTGCCCAATCTCCCTCAATGACTCCATGCAATGTACAAGCTACAATACAAAGTAAGTTCACAAACAGCAGTGACAGATGAACAAAATCTGCTACCATAAGGATTAGTAAAATACAATCATAAGAGGGCTTCAACAGATTGTTTTACCTTCATGATTACAGGATCACTCCAGGGGCCTTTGTTGGACCTCAGGCACCCTCCATGGTTAGAACACGTGCACAATCCACCAAAGTACTCTGGCAATTGGCTGACCATACATTTTGCTAAGCATTGCTCAAGTGTTCACCAATAAAAAAATCTTTACAGAAAACAATCACCAACCTTGCATCAATAGCTTCGAGAAGCCTGCTTTGATATTTTGTTCCAAGAACCTGGAATTAAAGAGCAGGTACAAATATGAAGCCACACAAAACATCATCGATACATAACATGATAGTAAACTAGGAACATTTACAAAACTAGTACATGTATTTTTGATGATGTTTTGGGGTCAAGAAGTCCCTTCACGGTGCTCCAGATCAACTTGAAACCAGGTCCGGCATTTACAATAAGCATTTGATGTAGTGTCTGCACAATTATGTGACATGCTTCGTATCAGAAGGGTTCACGGACTTGCAGTAAATCATCATTTCACTATTGAAGGCTAACCTCAGGATAGTAGTCACCATCAATTTTTTGCATACATCGCACCAAATCCCTAGCAATCTTGCTGAAGTTCTTCCAGCCCTAAATCAAAGGCAACAGAACAACACAATAGAAATATTACAGGTGAGCTTCAAACACGTGTATATATAACAACAAAGATTCTAAACAAGAAACGATTCTATTAAAAAAGATTCACAATGCCAAAACAAGGACTGGAGTAGCAAGGCTAATGAATTAGTGTGAAGGACAGTAGTATAGAGGAACTCAACTTCTCTGCAGTTCTATGATGGTTCTTTTTAGGTTTGGTGGATTTCTCTCAAACTGTTTGGACATGTAACATAAGCATAGAAAAAATAGACTGTATGATTTATATTTACATCAACATGTGTATGTTATTATAGACATCCATGTCGTATTACGCTATCAGGATCGGAGGCAAAAAAACCTTTATCTTTGCTTTCGAATGGTAAATTTTGCTCCAAATATAAAAATATCATGGTTCCAAAAATATATGATGGCAAACTAATTCTTTAAGCTTCCACAATTTAACAATTGGTGCATTTTTTAAGACAACATATATCCTAGTAATTGCTCATTAACCAAAGGTCTTCGGTGCTCGTCTTAGCAAACTAAATTCTCAGAACTGTTATTAAAGGCAAAAAAAATCAGAATCCTGCTATCTAGAATATGGATACATCTGGAAAGCATAAAAAATGATATGGTTCTCAAAAAATGAATTTAAAGAGGTACTATAGTAAAGACAACAAAGGACCCTGTTTCCTTCTTTATTTTATTGCAGCATTTAACATACCACACCCTGGACGTCCAATATTGTAGTTGTGGTATCAATGTGCCTTTTGGCAGAAATCGTGCATGCAGGAAATTTCTCGTGAAAAGCTCTCTCAAATTCTTGTACGTGATACTTAATATAACGCTCCACTGTTGTAATTTGTACAAGTTTATTGGGTTCAACTTTCCCAAGCAACTCAATATAGACAGGCCTTCCATCCTTGTCAACTCCATGGTAACCATGTGGATAGTACTTCAGGACCTCCTCTAGCTCATGAAATTCAAAATCCTTCAACAAGTAGAGTTAGCAAATGTTAGCATCAAGGACATAGCATAGAAAAATCGCGTGCATATATACAAAGATACATCTAAATACATGCTGAATTTCATATACTTCGAGATTGACGTTTCGGAATAGATGACATCCTATACCTTGCGTTTTCTAAAAAAAAAAGACATCCTATACCTCAAAAATCGTGTCTGTCCCGAATTCCTTTCTCCACTGCAGCATGTCTACCCACATCTGTGCTGCCTTTTCAAAGTCGAACTTCCTCGCTTTCAAAAATCTGCACCACACATTGGTCCCAGTTTATAGCCACCGTTGGAATTTCACCAGCTTAAATTAACAATAAAAACATATTTCATCAGATATCAACCTAAGCATCATATGGTAGTTATCATGCCTGACTGGCAACAAGCCCCTAGCAAATAAAACCTCTCCAAAGGAGGTCACCGCCTGCTCTTCCTCAGCATCTCTGACATCCTCTATCGATATTCCCGGCACTCTGCAGTCCACTTTCCTCTTCCCTCTCTTCTTCAGTGAGTGTGTCAACTTTGTCGATGCGTGCATGGCCTTCTTCCTCAGTGATCTCATCCTCCTGTTCTTTGGTACGTCCTCCGAGTTTTCGACATTTTTCCTGTCCCCCCTCTCATCATTACTGGCCGATATCTCGATGCCTTCCACATTGCTCTCTGTGGCCGTCCATAGCAAACACCAAAATATTAGCTGCATCGTATGACCAACTCATTAATCAAAATTACATACATGTGGCACTGTCTATCTGCTCATACCTGACATTCACTACAAATGAAGCTCAGACGATCAGGCCCTCCCCTTCCTACTGCTGTGTCAGATCAAAGATTTTGTGAATTCAGCCGCGTGAATCCCCACACTGCCATAAACTGTACATAACACACGGGTTAGAATTCAAGGAGTTTAATTCAACGCAGAATAGATTGTGCGTTTCTCAAGGTCCAGCTTGGCAGCCTCGGACTAAACGAGGGACATGGTCTCATGGAGGTTCAGTTTAACACAGATATACACAGAAAAAAAAACAGAATCGCAAAATCCATCCAACCACCTAGTATATCAGTACGAATTCCACCACGCAGCAGAAAAATCCGAAACGAACTGGTTGGAGAGAACGACGAGTACTCTGTTTTCACAGCTGGCGACAGGTAGAGCGGAGGATATGACGCGATAAAAAACAAAGAATAAGTGTGATCGGGCATCATAATATAACAGGCTCAGGTGGATCGGATCACCGCTCCACGCCGGTGGCGTCCGGCGGGGACAAGGACGACGCGGACGCCGATAGGGAAGGAAGAGATGAGCGGTCACCGCCCATAGGAAGGGTACCTGGATCTGGATCGCGCGGCGCCGGTGGCAGGCGGGAGCGAGCCTACGAAACGAAACTCGCCTGTCGCCGACGGCCGTGGGATCGCCCGCCGCCGCTCGATCACGAGGGAGCAGCAGCACGAGGCGTTTGTTGCTGCGATCGGGCGGTCTCGGCCTTCTCTTGCCTCCCTTTCTTCCTCCCCCTTGCCCGGGGCCTCCGTCTCCTAACGCCTATGCTTCCGTTGCCGCCTTGCCGGTTTCCGCCTACTCCTGCCTTCGCCTTCGTAGAGAGAATAGCGCTAGTGCTCGGTGACTGGTGCGTTTCATCGTCTTCAGTGCCCTTTTTCGCGTGGCGTCGTGTACGCCAGAGGGGCGTGCGCGCGTCGCGATTGACTCGTCCCCGCCCGCCCGCGCTGCGCGACTGCGTCACGCAGCCGTGAGCGCCGACGCTCGCTTAGGGGCTGAGGTGTGGGACCCGTATGTCGGTCTAAGGAAGTGCCATAGGAGTATACTACTGTATTTTGATGAGAACGAAATCCTCTGCAGTAACTGCAGCTAAGTGGTGGGGCCAGATGGTGTAGGGTTCACCTGTCAGTTGCGATAACTACAGTGCAGTGAGTCCATTTCATTTCGATGGTCTGCTTCTACCGCGAGGAAGCTCGAACTGTCGAACAGACGCCGTCCCCGGACTTCAATTAGGTCGCCGAGGAGGTTGTGCGAGTTCTATAGGAATTGATTGTTGCAGTTAGTGCACTGGTTGCCGTTGGCATAAAACCATAAGATTTCCTCTAGATTTGGCAAGCCATGGATGGTCCGCGAATTGAGAACAAATTGACACGTATCTACCGATGAAAGTTACGTACACGCGCGCGGTATATAAGTAAAAGAGGAGTGCAGCTTTTACGGGCACAGCGCGCGCCGCGTGCCCACTCCCGTGATTGCCATTAGATCGACGGGGTGGCCCATGATTTCTGCTACGGCCATCAGCCAAAAAAACCGTAATGCTGATCAGGGCTACCGTGATATTGCATGCTTTTACCGTGGAATGAGGCATTAACTGCGTCGGGCAGAGTGCACTGGCTAGCCGTGATCTACCTGCCACGGAAACGCACGTGAAGTAAATGATCTTATGATCAAATTGATGTACGTGTTCGTACATTTTGTGTACAATATATCTGTGAAAGCGTTGCGTACGTGTAGGATTGAACACTATTGATGAGCAGAGCAGTAAACTAACTGATTACAACGAGCATGATACAGAGGACCTTACATTTTCTGTTAAACTGCAAAAATCAGAAACCAGAAAAATGAAACACCGACAAATGGGCCTTACTACATTTTCTCAGTAGTACCACGCTCGAATCCTCAAACACAGCCCAGATTTAATCTCTTCTCGAATTAAAAAAAACTCAGCCCAGTAAAACTTGCCAAAGGTTCATGCGGCGTGTTCGGGAGTTGCTCCGCTGCTCAGTTCTCTCGGCGCAGGCGCAGCTCACGCGGTCACGCCTGCGAGCACCTCGTCGCCGGCTCCACCTCCGCCTCGCCGTTGCCGTGCCAGGTGAGCTTGTCGGTCGTTTACACTCCTAAATTTGGGTCCGCTGAGTTCGATCTGCGTCGCCCCATCCCTCTCTCTCTTCGTTTCCTGGTGCCGCATACGGTTGTGCTGCGCTTCGCCTCCAGCAGTGGAGCACAGAAAGTTCGACCTCATTTGACGGATGTCTTCTCCCGTCGAGAGTTCCCACCCCCTTCCTTCTCCTTGCCCTCTATTGGCACTGGATCGGCGTGGGGTGGGTAGAGATCCATTCGGCGCCGGTTCTGGTTCAGTTAATATGCAGACATGTACCTTGATCTAGTGTTGGTTTCTGGATCTGGCGTGTTTATTGCGTGTTACCCTGCTAACTCATTCCAATTCATCTCCCGGGTACAGTAAGTTTTTGTTAACGGCGCAAAACCAATCTACCTAAGGACTAAGGTGCCTTTGGAGCCTCTTGTTCAGGTGTTGAACTGAACCAGGACGCCCCATCTTATGTATTTCCACCTGCATCTAGTTCGGTTGTTTCAAACTTTCAATCCTGACTTGGATGGTTTGGCGAGGAAACATCTTGTGCGTTTTAGATGACTTCGTCTGTAAATAGATTTTTGCTAATAGACATCCTAACTCAATGTGGTCAGTATTCATGATATCCTGTCCCCTAAACCGTGGATAAGGATTTTGAAAGTCTAGCTAAAGCTAAGAAAATCATATATCCTCCTGCAAGTTTTCAATGTTAAACCTGTTTCTATCTGCAGAGATATGCCATTCAGTATTTCGCGATTCTAATATTTTTTTGTGCTGACGCATTTATAGTGCATATATTTCCGTTTAGTAGTACTGACTGGGTGATATTGTTCTTTGCAGGCAGGCAAAGCTTGCCGTGAACTGCTTATCATGGCAAAATGCTGGGTACTCTCTGCTCTGTTAGTGGTGTTTCTGGTGTTGGTTCGTCCTTCCCAGGCATTCTACTTGCCAGGTAGCTACATGCACACATATAAGCAAGGAGAGGAGATATGGGCAAAGGTGAACTCGCTCACTTCCATTGAGACAGAATTACCCTTCAGTTACTACAGCCTACCATATTGTCATCCTAAAGATGGTATTAAGAAGAGTGCCGAAAACCTGGGGGAGCTTCTTATGGGTGATCAAATTGATAATTCCCCCTACCGTTTCCGTGTAAACGTTAATGAGTCACTTTATCTGTGTACCACCAACCCTCTTGATGAGGGTGATGTGAACCTCCTTAAGCAGCGAAGCCGTGACCTCTACCAGGTGAACATGATTCTTGACAATCTTCCTGTGAGGAGGTTTACTGAGCAGAATGGAGTGACCATTCAGTGGACAGGCTATCCAATCGGTTATACCCCAGAAGGCACCAGTGATTTCTACATCATCAATCACCTGAAATTTAAGGTCTTGGTCCATAAGTATGAAGGAAGCAAAGTAAAGGTTGTTGGGACAGGGGAAGGAATGGAAGTGATCTCAGAGGCTGACAGTGATGCAAAGTCTGGCTATGAGATCGTGGGATTCGAGGTTGTCCCGTGCAGTGTGAAGCGTGATCCTGAGGCCATGTCAAAGCTTACGATGTATGATACTGTCGATTCTGTGAATTGCCCTCTGGAGTTGGAGAAATCTCAATTGATCAGGGAGAAGGAGAAGATCACTTTTACATATGAAGTTGAATTTGTGAACAGTGACATCAGATGGCCATCAAGGTGGGATGCATACCTGAAGATGGAAGGTGCCAAAATTCATTGGTTTTCTATCATGAACTCGTTGATGGTAATTCTGTTTTTGGCTGGAATTGTGTTTGTCATATTCTTGCGGACGGTGAGGAGGGACTTGACTAGGTATGAGGAGTTGGACAAGGAGTCCCAAGCACAGATGAATGAAGAGCTCTCCGGGTGGAAGCTTGTTGTTGGAGATGTCTTCAGAGAGCCAACCTCGTCTAAGCTGCTTTGTGTCATGATCGGTGACGGGGTTCAGATTCTGGGTATGGCTATTGTCACCATTTTGTTTGCTGCATTTGGCTTCATGTCTCCTGCATCGAGAGGAATGCTGTTGACAGGGATGATTGTCCTATATATGTTACTTGGAATTGTGGCTGGATATGCTGCTGTGAGGCTCTGGAGGACTGTAAAAGGAACAACTGAGGGATGGAGGTCGGTATCCTGGTCAACTGCTTGTTTCTTCCCTGGCATTGTCTTCATTGTTCTCACGGTATTAAACTTCATGCTGTGGGCAAGAAATAGTACTGGAGCCCTCCCCATCTCACTTTTCTTCGGCCTTCTATCCCTGTGGTTCTGTGTCTCTGTGCCGCTTACCCTTTTAGGTGGTTTCTTGGGCGCAAGGGCTGATCCTATAGAATTCCCTGTCCGAACCAATCAGATACCAAGAGAAATCCCTGAAAAGAAGTACTCATGGCTCTTCATATTTGGTGCCGGAACTCTACCTTTTGGAACACTCTTCATCGAGCTCTTCTTCATTCTTTCTAGCATTTGGCTTGGAAGGTTCTATTATGTCTTTGGCTTCCTCCTTGTTGTGCTCCTTTTGCTGGTTGTGGTCTGTGCCGAGGTATCAGTCGTTCTTACCTACATGCATCTCTGTGCGGAGGACTGGAGATGGTGGTGGAAAGCTTTCTTTGCCTCTGGAACAGTGTCCCTTTATGTGTTCCTTTACTCTATCAACTACTTGGTGTTTGATCTCAGAAGCTTGAGTGGACCGGTTTCTGCTATGCTCTACATTGGATACTCTTTCATTGTCTCTCTGGCTATTATGCTAGCTACTGGTACTGTTGGGTTCCTGACATCCTTCTCTTTCGTCCACTACCTTTTCTCATCAGTCAAGATTGATTAAAGGTCTCATCATGCAAATCTCCAAGGATGACTGTACGCTAAATCACCTGCATAAATGATCTGTTCATGGTATCTTAAGTCCTTCACGTAGTTGCTCTGTTACTTGTTGTAGCTTATTACTGAGTCTATTGTACCACAATGTGTATGATAATATTTCAGCAGAGATTTTAGAAGTTACTCTTTTGTTCGCCGCAAAATAATTGTTGATGTTGCAAATGCTTTCAGGAAATGTATTGAGTTTTATGATTGCATTGGTTGTTTGTGGAGTTGATCAGTTTCTTTCTTTATGGTAGGCTTGCTACTCGAAAACTGTTATCTTGTGGTATAATCTGCATTTGCAGGATTATATTTCTGATGGACACCAGTTTTGGTTCGTTTCCCGTTTCATTGATTTACACAAGATCCTGTATGAGTATTAAACACCTCGTCCAGTCTGTTAACCAGGCATGACAAATTCATATGTTCCTTTTTACTCAACACTTTATGAATAAAAGTGTGATAATATGCAATCTTTTCATTAACCAGGTATTGTTACTTCTAGTCATTCAGATTCAGGTTTCATAGATACGGTTCAACCAGGTCACTGTAGTTAAGTTCATTGGTTCAAAAACCCGTGACAAATAAGTTCTTTTCGGAATGCATTTCATTCTGGTGGATGTTTCTACAGATTGTGTTGAAGTTTTGAAGGATCTGTACCCATACTTTCCTGGTTTTAAGATACTCATGAAACACGTGTCATACTGTCATGTACACATAGTTTCAGTAAATAAACCGTTTGCAGATGTTACCTCAGTCAGCCTTTGCTTGAACCAAATATATGTTATTTCAGCCTTCGCTGCTTATCAGTATCATTGTTTTTCTCAGTTTTCTGTGAAACTGACAGTCTGGCACCTTGCAACTGTAAGCATGTGCTGAGTACCTGTTCAATTTTAGATGAACGCGAGATGTGTTGTAGTTCATTTTGAAGAGTTGTCAGCAGTTGTCTTCTTAACCTTTCTGGAAAGAAGTCACATTCTTTGCTGTTGCATCGCATCTATTATTGCTCAGATTATTCTTGGCTTGTCGTTGTTCTGTTCTTATCAGCGTCAGTTTGTAACAACCAAACAAGGAAAATGTACCAAAACCTAATATTGACGCTGATTTCTGTCGTTCCCATCCTCACTTTTCTGCACTTTCATGCAGCTTCAGAATGCATTTTTTTTTCTAGACGGGATTACCCTGCTTTTGTAGAAAGCAAATATTCGGGATAAATGAACATTTTTGCTGGGGTTACCAGCTTTACAACCATTGCCAAAAACTAGCTGCTAGCGCTAATTTCACCGAACACACAGCCTACTTCCTTCTAAACGCTCCTGGGTGAGTTCACAAGCAGCTCCACCGTCAGCAAAAGACGCGTCTTCCAGGCGCATGGACCTCTTCTGGACTTCTGGTAATCAAGGTACCAGTACAATGACTTCATCTTCTAGATTCTTTCTTCTACTCCTTGTACATCAGATCGGCACGTGCCTGCCCCTTGCTTTGAAAGCGCGAGTCCTTTTGGTTTCTTCAAGGTCTGACCTGGCTTGTTGTCCATGTGAAAAGTAGTACGTACTTCCTTTCCGTGCTTATGCAAACTGCTGTGGTTCGCTGGTTTGTTTATTAGGTTGATCGTTCGTCCGTTCGCGTCGCGGGCTCTCCACCCCACCGGCCGCCCCCTTTTCCACCAAACGCGATTACCAACAGGGCCGGTGCGTGCGTGTGTGATGGTGAAGCCTTTTCGCTGGCCCCACGGAAAGGGAGTGGTGGCCAACAGGGCAAGCAAGGCGGCAGGTTGGAGATCGCATTTGCCTGCCTGGCTGGACCACGCCATGGACGCGTCTGCTCTGTATGAATTTGTTTTAGGATTTCCATCGGAAGACTGTGTTGGTAGGTTGTCTCCTCGTTTGAAGTCCAGTTCTTTCATGATTGGAGCAGTACCTGAATACAACCACCGTGGGGCCATGTGTCGCGTTCATTGATGGTGCGTGTCGTCCGACCTGCCGAACCCGCCTGGGGACTTGGCACCAGTACTTATTGGCAAAAGATTTGTCGGGGCATCCAATGCGGCCGTCTTCATGCAGCTTAAATCACATGATTAACCGGCCAGGTTAACCGTGATCTGAGCCGTGGGTTGGGCTGTCAACAGGTAGGCAGGAGGCATCGCTATGTCGATCTTTCTACGCTGGCCCTACTACATCATCACCTCGTAAGAGCAAGGATAATGGAGTAGCCGGTTGCAGGCTGTAACTCAATGCCATGTCACTTTAGAGTCAACAGTTTAGCCTTCTTATATAATAGACTAGCTATTAGATTGACTGTAAAGTGATTGGAATAAATGCCCTGTTTTGCCTACCCCCAATCGCATGCAGCCACATAGGTAGAGTCACCTCGTAAATGCCGCTGCGCCTGGCTACTATTCTGGAGCCAGCAACTCTCTCTCTTCTTTACTCCCTCGTCCACGTAAGCAATATGCTGATGTGGATTCTTTTGAGCCAGCTGACTAGGCTCTATTATACTTGCTCTAAGGCGTAAACCACGGCACAAAAAACAAAAGAAAAGCTTCCAAACAAAAAAAAAAAGAAAAGAAAACGACCGACGGTGTCGGTGCATCGAGAGGGGCGATCCGATCTCGGATGCCCAACATGTCATCGTCCAGTTTGGCTCCCAGCCGAGCCCACCCTGGTCAAACAACGACCAAATTAGCACACGTCGTGAGAAGTCGCAGAGGCCTGCCGGCGCCAACATAATGGCCCACGACCGAACCAACAGAAATAATACCTCCGTCCTTCGAGACGGAGGAAGTACGTATTTAAATTAAACAAAGTTACTGAAATATATATATCGACCGTGGAAAATAAAGAAAAGAAATCTAAAGTTGTCCGCAGTCGTACTGTAAAAATTAATTATAAAGGTTTCAAACCCCAACTAATAACACAGTTAAGCTAACCCCTAGCTAACAATTATCTCATTAGTTGCTTCAATCCAGCTAATTAGAGTTAATTGTTGGCTAAAGTCCGAATTACCCCTGCCCTTATCTCTCTCCCTCTCCTACTGTACGCGCCGCCTTCTCTGTGAAACAAAGTTGCACGTGCCGGCGTCTGTGGGCCGTCCCCTACCGCTCTCGTCGCCACCCCTTGCCGCTAGCGCCGCCGCTGTGGGTCGTCCTCTACCGCTCGCGCCGCCACTCATGAGCCGCCTCCTGTCGCTCGCGCTGCCACATCTGCCATCTCGTAAGCAGTGCTGGAGGTCGAGGACAATCCAGAGACATCCAAATGTGTTTAGAAACAAAATTAGCTATAGAAATTCCAAACACCTTTCAGTTAATAACTAGCTAGCTAATAATTAATTGGCACAATTCAATTAATAGATTATTAGCTAGTTAATAATTAGTTTTAGGGTTCCATACAGGCCTAAGCTGCACTGCACGGAACGACGACGACAACGGGGTGTATAAATTTTGGCGGGTTGGTGCCGCGTCTCGCCCGTCTTCGGTTCCGCCGGCGAAGCGTTTACTTGTTTCTTCTCCTCGATCTCGAGGTGAGAGCGCGCGAGGTACTCACATGTTTTGACCTCGGCCGTGCCGCGTCGTCTCCGCCGCGATCCAGAGGTGAGTTCCCTTGTCCTCCCCCTGATCTCCTCCGTGCTCCTCCCATCCCGTCCCCTGCTGGTTCTAGGTCCAGATCCAGGCACCAGTTTCACCGGTAGTCGCATTGATTTCTTCATTCGTTAGGAACAGAGCCCTAGTTCGCGTCGATGGACCATCTCGTTTTTGTTCCGTTGTTGCGTTTTTTTTTCCTTTATTATGTTGTTTGTTGATGTTTCCTCAAAGGATGAAGATACAATAGATGAATGCAATCGTAGATATTGAATCGAATCTTTAATTTCCGTGCATCTTATTGCAGGTCGCGATCCCTAATTAGGTGAGCACAAATCGCTACCATGGTCGCCAAGATGCCGGCGTCCAAATGGATCTCGGCGTCCCTGCTCGTGCTGCTCCTGAGCCTGCACCCGGGTGTCCACGCCTTCTACCTCCCAGGCACCTTCATGCACACCTATACCCCTGGCGAGGTGATCTCTGCCAAGGTCAATTCGCTCACCTCCATCGAGACCGAGGTGCCCTTCAGCTACTACAGCCTGCCGTACTGCAAGCCCCCGGAGGGTGTCAGGAAGAGCGCTGAGAACCTCGGCGAGATCCTCATGGGTGATCAGATCGACAACTCGCCGTACCGCTTCCGTGTCAATGTCAATGAATCATTGTACCTTTGCACCACTGACCCTCTCACCAAGGATCAGGCCGAGCTGCTCAAGAATCGGGCACAAAATTTGTACCAGGTCAACATGATCCTGGACAATCTCCCCGTCATGCGGTTCACTGAGCAGAATGGGATGACCATCCAGTGGACTGGGTTCCCGGTCGGGTACAACCCGACAGGGAGCAATGAGGTTTATATCATTAACCATCTCAAGTTAAGGGTTTTGGTGCACCAGTACCAGGCTCAGGGAGATGTTGTGGTCACGAGTGAGGATGGTGTTGCCATGGTTGAGTCTGACCGCAAGAGTGGATTTCAGATTGTTGGGTTTGAGGTTGTGCCTTGCAGTGTTAAACGTGATCCGGAGGCCATGTCCAAGCTCAAGATGTATGACAAGGTTGACTCTGTGAATTGCCCACAGGAGCTTGAGAAATCTCAGGCTATCCGGGAGAATGAGCGGATTACGTTTACCTATGAGGTTGAGTATGTGAAGAGCGACATCAGGTGGCCCTCGAGATGGGATGCATACCTGAAGATGGATGGTGCCAAGGTGCACTGGTTCTCAATCATGAACTCGATGATGGTTGTCTTCTTCCTGGCTGGCATTGTTTTTGTCATATTCTTGAGAACTGTCCGCAGGGATCTGACAAGGTATGAGGAGATGGACAAGGAAGCACAAGCTCAGATGAATGAGGAGCTCTCAGGCTGGAAACTTGTTGTTGGTGATGTCTTCAGAGAGCCGTGCTGTTCAAAGCTGTTATGTGTGATGGTGGCTGATGGTATTCAGATCCTTGGTATGGCAATTGTTACAATTGTGTTTGCTGCCCTGGGGTTCCTCTCACCTGCTTCCAGGGGAATGCTCCTGACCGGAATGATCATTTTGTACCTCTTCCTTGGCATTATTGCCGGATATGTTGGTGTCCGCATCTGGAGGACTATCAAGGGAACCTCTGAAGGGTGGAAATCTGTCGCTTGGCTGACCTCCTGCTTCTTCCCTGGAATTGTTTTCATCATCCTCACTGTATTGAACTCCATTCTGTGGGGCAAGAAGAGCACTGGGGCACTGCCCATCTCACTGTTCTTTACCCTCCTGGCCTTGTGGTTCTGCATCTCCGTGCCACTCACTCTCATCGGAGGCTTGCTGGGCACACGTGCTGCAAGCATCGACTACCCTGTCCGTACCAACCAAATTCCACGAGAGATCCCTGAGCGCAAGTTCCCCTCATGGCTGCTTGTGCTTGGTGCTGGAACATTGCCTTTCGGTACCCTCTTCATTGAGCTGTTCTTCATCCTTTCTAGCATATGGTTGGGGAGATTCTACTATGTCTTTGGCTTCCTGTTCATCGTCCTTTTCCTACTGGTCATAGTTTGTGGAGAGGTTTCTCTGGTGCTAACCTACATGCATCTTTGCGTGGAGGACTGGAAATGGTGGTGGAAAGCCTTCTTTGCTTCTGGTTCTGTCGCATTCTATGTCTTCCTGTACTCGATCAACTACCTGGTGTTTGATCTCAGGAGCCTGAGTGGACCTGTCGCTGCAACACTCTACCTTGGCTATTCCTTGATCATGGCTGTAGCTATCATGCTGTCCACTGGCGCCATTGGTTTCCTGCTCTCATTCTACTTCGTACACTACCTATTCTCATCTGTCAAGATTGACTAGAGGTGTCCACCCCTTCCTGCTGCAATAGCGTCACCTGATCCTGGTGATAGTTACCCATTAGAAACATTGCACAATAATACCAAACTGAAGAATTATGGATACATGGCAACACCCATGGCTTTTGGCACTGATTAATTCGATCATTTAGCATAGCAGTCACTCGAGTCCGAGCTTATTTCTTAGTTATATTTGTAATGTTTCAGCTATGTTAATTTGATTTTTGTAATACCATTCTCATTCTGTTTTGATTGCTCTGGGCATTTGTGAGCAGCCTTATGTTGGTGGAACACTTAACAGCAATTCAATATGAAGCAAAGCTATTAGTTTACACTCTCTTTTGATTTTATATGGCTATATTGCCGTGTCTTTGCCTTAAATGTGATGCATGTACCCTGTCAATATCAGTACTGACATATTCATCCACGATCTTTCAACCACTTTACTGAACACAGACCACCCAGAGAAATCTCAGTAAGTACTGGCCGAATTGACGGTTGATATACATACATGTTTCTGAAACTGTCACAAGGGCTATTTAACATGGCCGGCGACTGGCAGCATACTCCTCGCTGCTACGGCGACGATTGCAGTCTTCCGGACAACAACGCGGTGGTGCTGGCTTCTCAGAGCAAGTGATCGCTAGTTGCACCTATCTAGTCTCCCTGTCAGTTTTTTTTTTCTCTTTTGTTCACTCGATGATCAATGGTGAAGCTCCAGCGGTGCTGGCTGCCGGGCTGCGCGCGAAGAGAAGGACGAGGCCGGCTGAAGGGGATGGAGCTCCAGACAATGTCCCGTCGAATGAAGTCCCAGCAATAACCAGGGGGCCCCCTTCGAATTAGGCTACAGGCGTCCATAGTCGCGCCGCCGACGAGGCCTCCGACGTACCCGTTCAGCCACGGCACATCGGTGAACCTCCTTGTGCACAAGTAGCCGCAGCTCAGCACGCGCTGCTTGTGGGGGAATTCAGGATTCGCCATCTTTACCGATGTCTCTTAGCCATTTAACATTCTTGCAAGCGGCCTTTATAATTTGCCACCCTTACGAAATTTTACTCATGATTTTGCCATTATAGTGCCAATTAGACATGCCAAATCACACGCCTTTTGTTTAATAACATAGTAACATCTAATGTAATTACATTCTTGACCCTGAGGGAAAAAATATAAGATCACATTGCTGCCGTCCATAGCAACACAACTCACTCATTTTGAAACCAGGTATATACCTGATAAGGAGGGAATTTGTTACAAAGTTTCGGAATTTATTATAGCTGCACACACTTAACACCCACTTGGATTCCTTTCTTTCCACAATTGTAAGCACAATAAAATGATTAGCTACCTTATCGTCAATGACTTGTATGATATGTTAGGATCATGCTGCTCATTTCCAGTCAATGGCCTGCATTTGCTAGCTATCTGCAAATTGCAATGAAACAATTGATTACCATGGCACATACGGAAGCGAAATTTTCAAGCTCAACTGTGATTGTGAGGACAAATCATGACTCCGTAAGAGATGTCCATATAACATGACCATCTTATTAGAAGTAAGACCTCACTCAAATATTCGTTTTGCATCTATCAAAACCTTGATCACTTGCACCAATGCGTCAGAATAGGTGGAAAAGGCGGCGAGCCACATCTCTATCACCATCAGTAGGTATGAAGATCCGAAAAGGCGACTATAAAAAAGACTAATTTTGTAGTTAAGTGATCAAGGACAAGAATATAAATTTATTATGGGTTACCAGTCATTAAATGGAAGGTTTGTGATTTGGCTTTCCAAATTGGCACTATGATGGCAAAATCACGAGTAAAATCTCGTAACGGTGGCAAAATATAAAGGTCGTTCGTAAGGATGTTAAATGGCAAACAGACACTGGTAAGGGTGGCAAATGCTGAATAATCCCCGCTGCTTGTTCACCCCTAGCTGATGTACCTCGTACAGGATCGGTGGCGTCATGGACAATGAGCAGTGGCTCACCATCCAAATCCAAGGCCTGCTCATCGGCGAATTCTTTTTTTTTTTTTCGAAAATAGGCCAGGCCTTATATTATAAGCAGGGAATGAAGTTTACAGGTTACAAATTTGTGGAAAGAAAGTGCACACTGCTGTTCTACTTATACACATTGCAAACGATGTTGTAGTAGTGTAGCGAGGTGTCTGCAGCCAACCGTAGCCCAGAGCTTTAGGTCTTCTTGAATAGCAGAGGTGATTTCCTGTATAGAGCACGCGTGGTCCCTGAAAATTCTTGCATTTCTTTCTTTCCAGACCTCCCAGAGTATTGCAAAGGAAACTGATCGCAGACCTTTCGCGCGCGAACGCCCAACTGAACGAGTTAGTTGGTCATACCAACAGACAATTCCTCCGTCTTGCTGCCAAGATGCCGGAAGAAGGGTGTTGTCATTTAGCCAACAGCAAATTGCTTCCCAGATCTTCTGAACTGTGACGCATTGACAGAAGAGGTGTTCATGCGTTTTTAAGTTCCGGTAGCACAACACACAGAAATAACCGTTGGGCCAATGACATCTTTGTAGTCGGTCGGATGTCCATAGGCGCTGGTGTAGGAGGAGCCACACAAATGGTTTGTAGCACACTGGTGTCCAAGCTGTGGATGAAACTTGTGGAACCGGCAAACTGAATGTTGTAAGCTGATTGTGCTGAGTAGGTGCCTGTCGCGCTGAATTTCCATGTGATGGAGTCCTGCTGGTTCGGGAGTAACACAATGTTCATCTGATGGATGAGGAACCATAGTCTGATAAAATCCACTAGCAGCGGTGGGGTCATGTTGTGATGCAGGTCAGACATCCAAACTCCATTTGTTAAGGCTTGCTGGACTGATTTTTTCTTCCCTCTGCTAGCTGCAAAAAGATCGGGAAACATAGCGGCTGGTGCTTGCCCTTGGAGCCAACTGGATATCCAGAAGAGGGCTGTTTTTCCATTGTCTAATTGTACTGAGATGGCAACGAAAAAGAGTTGGAGGTCTGTAGCATCGATAGGAAGTTTCATGTCATGACAGGGCCTATTTGGTTGAGTCCAATTGAGCCATAGCCATCAAAGTCTCAGCGAACGACTGAAGAACTGAAGTTGTTTTAGGCCCAAGCCTCCACAGCTCTGTGGCTGGCAGACGGTATCCCAACGAACTTTGCAAGAGGCTCCGGTGAGATTATCACCTCCGGACCAGAGAAAACGACGGTGAATCTTGTCAATGTCCTTTAGCAGTTTTTTGGGGGGTTTGATTGCAGTCAACAGATAAGTTGCAAGCGAACTAAGGACTGAGTGAACCAATTCTTTCCTCCCTCCGAAGCTCAACAATTTCCCCTGCCACTGTGCCATGCGCTGTAGAGCTTTGTCCTGCAGATCTTGAAAATGAACCCGTCGGAGCCTGTACGGAGACAGTGGCAAGCCCAAATATTTTATCGGCCAGTCTTGACGGACTCCGCTGAAATAGACCAGAATGGAGTCTATCTCTAAGCTGCTGCAGTTAATTTGCATCACCGAGCTTTTGGATATATTGATATGCACACCGGTGGCATCACCAAACCCCTGTAGGAGTTCCATCATCTGCTCAATGTCCTCCTTAATCGGATTAATGAAAAGAGCCACATCATCCGCGTAGAGTGATAGTCGTAGCGAGACTGAAGATCCTGGTAGTGGTGTTAGAATTCCCAGCTCAGTAGCTCGGCCAAACAGGTGTTGCAGGGTATCAATGGCTAGCAGAAAGAGGTGGGGAGACAATGGGTCGCCCTGTCTGAGCCCTCTTTCATGCTGAATTCTGTTTCCCAAGGCCCCATTTAGGCGCACCGCTGAGGATGCAGAGGAGAGCAGTAGGGCAGTCCAATCTCTCCACCTGGCAGGGAAGTTGCGCCTCTGTAGCACTTCCAGAAGGTAGCCCCAGTCTACGAAATCGAAGGCGCGGGAAATATCAAGTTTGAAGAGCAGCATTGGAGTACCAGAAGCTTGATATTCCTTCACAACATTGTTGACATACAGGAAATTCTCTTGTATAGAACGTCGCTTGATGAATGCACTTTGAGCGACAGATATGAGGTTATTTATCTCATGGGATAGTCGTCGAGCTAGGACCTTGGAGATCATCTTCCCCACTGAATGGAGCAAACTAATTGGACGAAAGTCTGTCGCCCTCTCTGCTCCTTCCTGTTTTGGCAGCAGGGTAATTGTTGCTCGGTTCAGGAAATGGAAGGATCTGGTGTTGATATTGTAAAATTGGTTGAAGGCCACCATGATGTCTGGTTTTATGATAGCCCAACATTGTTTGAAAAAGATCCCTATGAAACCATCTGGGCCCGGCGACTTATCAGTTGGTGATTCACAGATGGCCTCCCAAACTTCCTGCTGTAAGGATCGAAACGCCCAAGAGGGGGGGTGAATTGGGCTTTCTTTCAATTTTTAAAGCAATTAAGATTAACGACCTCAAGCCCAATTCCCTATGCAATTAAACTATGCAATCAATGTAAATTAAAGTTGCGGAATTAAGATTGCATAAGTGTAAAAAGGGAGAGGGATGCAAACGCTCAAGGGACACGAAGTTTATCCCGTGGTTCGGTAAGATCACAAGGATCTACCTACATCCACGTTGTGGCACCCACCGAAGGGTTTTGCCACTCCCAAGTCACCGAGATAAGGGGGTTCTTCACTATTCTTCTCCGTTCGCTAACCTCGGCAAGGTGGAGCTCAAGCCTTGTACACTTTGGAATCCTCCGGGCTTCCACAATCTTCTTGGCAAGCTCCGGAAGTCGCACACACCAAGGGACACTCCCTTATGGCTCTCACTACACTAGAGACTCCAATCACCAAGAGTGGAGGCACCCAAGCACTATCTCTAGCTAGTTCTAGCCTATCTCTTGGTGTACAAATGATGAGCAAATGATGTGAAAGTGGTAGCTCTATTGCTTGAATGCTTTAGGATGTGTAGAGTATGTCTGGGCTTCAAGTCTTATCGATTTGACAGGTTGAAGGGGTATAAATAGCCAGCCTCCACGAGATAGCCGTTGGAAAAGTAGGCTGACATCACTTCTCTGCGAACACCGGATGATCCGATGTCTCCCCTTCAGTTAACATCGGTCAAAGCCAAATTAGCTGATGTCACTGTGTCAGATATGACCGTTGTTAGACCGATGTTGATCTGTCTTCTCATCGGATGATCCAGTGGCTCTTCCTCCAGAATTTTGCTTGATCTTGAAGCTTACTGGAGTGATCGACCGATGTGTGTAAGTCTGCACATCGGATGATCCGGTGCTTCACTTGGTCCAACAGTGTTGCAATCTGTGATGATGGACAGATGTCACTGAGCCACCCACATCGGATGATCCGGTGAGTTCTTTGCTCTGAGGTCTTCTTCTTCTGTTGACACAACTCGACCGATGCAGTCAACTCAAAGACCATCGGATGATCCGGTGTGTTCAACTTGTTGACTTCGAGTTGTTTTGAGTTGTTCTTTTGGAATTTGAACTTGTGACCTCTTTGACACTTGTTTGAAATGTTGTTTTGATTGTCTTCAAGCATTGAGTGATATCAAGTTAGAGCTTTCACTTCTTGTCTTCATATGATTTGATTTGATCTCATTCGTTGATTTTATATGGGTCTCCAATGTAATTTTGATTTCATTTGATTGAGTGTTATTGAGACCTTGCATTCACAAATTCATTAGTAATATCGAATGGTTGTCATTAATCACCGAAACCGTACCTCATGGGGCCTAGATGCTTTCAATCTCCCCCTTTTTGGTGATTGATGACAACACAATAATTTAAAGCGCAATAATAATGAATTTGATGATAATACTCAAGTATATATGCAATGAATACAGCATAGGACACATTAAGCTTGTAAAATGCAAAAGAAATTTGTGGAGCGAAAAGCTCAATTGATTAAAATCATAAGCAAATGAGACAAGCGAAAGAGTGCTTAATTAAAATTACAAAAGAGTACTCAAGCACGAATACAAAGGATAGACACACACTCCCCCTTCACTCCCCCTAAGACTACTACTACCACTCCCCCTGACTCTTCTACATCTTCTCCCCCTTTGGCATCAAGACACCAAAAAGGGATCAGAAAGCCTACAGACCCTGAGAGCTGGGCGCGAGGACGAACTGGGCACCGTGATACACTTGAAGCTTTAAACATCAATTAGTAGCACAAGTGTAAATTCAAAGAGATCAAAATCATAGATAAACGCCAAATGAGTTCAAATGATTAACAAGTAATGGAAAAAAGAAGGAAATAGGTTCGTTACACACCAAATGAGCAAAATAGCAAATAAAGAAGGAAATAGGTTCGTTACACACCAAATGAGCAAAATAGTAAATACAATTAAGATAAGACACTCGACTCACTCCCCCTAACACTAGGACTCCCCCTGACTCTCTAACTCTTCTCTCCCTTTGGCATCAAGACACCAAAAAGGGATCCGAGCACCTACAGACCCTGAGAGCTGGGCGCGATGACGAACTGGTCACCGTCGCAGTCGTCGGAGCTAGAGTCGCCGGTCGTAGGAGCTGCCGGAGCGGCGGGAGCTGGAGGGTCCGCTGCCGGTGCTGGAGGAGAGGAAGCAGGTACTGGAGGTGCCGGTGGAGCCGGAGGAAGTGGGGCGCTCACCACGGACGTCGGCGTCTGCTGGAACAAGATCGTCCCCGACAGTGGTGAGTGAATCGGTGCGCTGGATGCCAGAAGTGGTGACATACTGATTGAAGGGATAGGAGTAGTAGGCACCTGAGCAACACCTGGAGCCAGTAGGGGGGACATGCTGAACGAAGGGATCGGAGTGGAGGGAAATGGAGCCACTGGTGCAGCAGCTGGAGCCAAGATAGGAGGTGGAGGAGCTACTCCAGGCAGCTGCGATGGAAGGGCGATCCCGGTCTGGGTGTAGAGGTTGGTGATCAACCCCAGGATCCCCATCATCGCCTGCTGCGTCTGCTGCTACTGGTCCAGAGTGCGCAGGTGCATCTGGTCGATGAGCCCCGTCAGCCGATCAGTGTCTTCACGCCTCTCACGGGCGATCTGACGCTGCATCTCCTGCTGCTGCTGCTGGAGCTCAAGAAGACGTGCAGCCTGCTCCGCGCGGGCCTGCTCGGCGGCCAGCCTATCCAGCCGCTGCTGCTCGACCATCTGCTGGAGGAGCGAGGTCAGCTCAGATGGCTGCGTCACCTGCGCCTCAGTGACGGGAGGTGGAGTGGGAGGTGGCACTGTAGAACCTCCAGCCTCCGCGTCGTGCTGCCGGGGAGAGGGGGGAGGAGGGAAGTACTCCTCGACACTGTCGTCGGTGTCGCTCTCAGACCAGATATGCTGCAGGTCCTCCCCCTGAGCCTCAGCCTCAGCAAGCCTCTCGTCCTCCCGCTCTAGGTCGGACCAGTCTTCCTCTGACAGACGGGCCCGGACCTGGCGCTCAACTGGACGACCAAGGCGACGGTCTCCAGGAGCAGAGGCACGATAGTGACCAAAGCGAGTCACACTCTCGTCAGCAAGCCGGGCCTGTGCTGTATGTCCCTCAGGCACCATCATAGAGCAAATGTAACTGATCCAGTGCCCGTAGACCATCTGCCTCATCATGCCAATCCCATCCGTGATTACGTCTTCCATCTCGCATAGGAGTATGTCCACGATATCGAAATCCATCCCGTTCATTATGTAGAACAGGAGGGTCTGCTGCAGACTCGTGAACCCCTCCAAGTAACCTGACCTCGGCAGGAGCGTGCGGCGCAAGGCGAGGTGCACAATGCGCGCAGCTGGGGTCAGGAGAGCTGGAACTCTCGGCTGGTCCGGAGAGAACGAGAGGCCAAACAGAGAGCGGATCTCGTCAAGCTGTGGTGCTACCCCTCCAGTAAGTGGCCTCCTCGGTGGATCTGCCTGCCCATAGACCTTCTCGTGCATGCAGGTGTCGTGCAGGTCCAAACCAAGAAGCTGCCCCAAAGTCTGCCTCGAGAGATGGTAGCGATGACCATTGAACATGAAGTCAATCGACCTCGTGCCCTCTGATATGTACAGGGTCGCGTAGAAGACACGGACCCACTCTTCCACATAAGCACTTCTCTCATAAGCCAGCAGCTGCACCAAACCTCTGTATCTCTCAAAGAAAGGACGGACCTCAGTCTCCGCTGCCACTGCAAGCTGCCCTCAGTCCAGGTAGTTGTGCTGAAAAAGCTTGTGCCCCCGACGCCTGTAGGTCTCATAGAGAGACGCCTGGGTGACAGTCCAGAAGCGACTGTCCACAAGAGTCTCTCGGGGCTGTGGGAACCACTCCTCAAGCAGCACGCTCCAACGAAGCTTGCGTAGCTGCTTGGCCTTCATCTTCCGGTAGTCCGTGAGACGGACTCCCTCACTGACACAGACGGCCGTGTCCATCTCGTAGATGGCCCTCTCGGCCTCCCTGTCCTCACGACGGTCGGCAGCCGTTGGTCTCGGACGAGGAGCAGCCTCGGTGTGACCCCCACGCGTCCGGGCTGAGCGCCGGCGGACGAGAGGCTCAACCGGCTCCTCTTCGGCGTCGGAGTCGTCGATCACGGGAGGCTGCCTCGGACGGGCCCTCGCGAATCCTCAGGGAACCCCCTCGGCCACCCTCACGCTCCTCGGCGGCGCGAGCGGCCATAAGGGCTTTCTTCTCATCCTTCGACAGTTTGCGCTTCTTCGCGGCGGGCTCCGCGATCGCCTTGCCCTTTCCTTTGCGATCGCGACCCATCTTGATGCAATGGAGAGGTAGGGTTAGCGACGATGAAAACGAACGACAAGGGAAACAACGAAGGACGTCGCACGGCACGGAGCAAACCTTAGCGATGATGGAGCTCGGGAGGCACACCGAAGTAACGGCGGCGGCGCTTAGGACAGTGGCGCTGTGGGCGGCGGCGGCCGAAGACGGCGGCGGCGGCGCCTAGGTGCGGCGGCGGCGATTAGGGCGAGCGGCGGTGCAACGAGCGGCGCGAGTGTGGAGGCGGCGGTGCGGCGCTTGGAGGTGAGGCGGCTTGGGTGTGCGGCGGCGGCGCCCGGTGGGAGCACGACGGCGGTGTTGGGGTCAGCGGCGGCGGCGACCGGCGGCGGAGGAGGTGGCGGCGTGGTCGGCTGCGGCGAGGTGGGCGAGAGACGGCGGCGCTTAGGGCGCGGGAGAGCGAGGCGTCGGGGAGAGAGAGAAAAGGCGGCGGCGCGCGGGTTAAATAGTGGACCCCAAACCCTAGCCGATATTTTAACACCGGATGGTCCGATGATAAGGGGAGTGAACATCGGTCGAATTCCACAGTAAGGTTTTCCAGAAAAGTGTAATTGACACCGGATGGACCGACGTCTAGGGTTTTGATCATCGGATGAATAGTACAGTAAGGATATTCAAGGAGTCACTGAGGACATCGGATGGACCGACGTCAGATAAAAGAGGCATCGGAGGAATTTATCAATGTTGCAGATTTGAGAACATCGGATGGACCGATGTTTTTCTGTTTGAACTCATCGGATCATTCTGAGATTCTGACTGAATTGGCAATTGAAGATTGAACACCTATTGATCCGATGGGGGAAGGACTTAGGCATCGGATAATCCGATGAAAACTAAACCCCAACATCCCATATATGTCCTTTGACCAAACAATCAAACAAAGGGAAACACATGTCTTAGGACTTTTTGGGCAACCCCTTACCCCTCAAAGAGCTAATATGCCAATAGCTTGGCTAGACCTTAAAGCAAATGGAACACGGAAAAAATAGAGGGAAAAATATCCAAATGAAATGTAAGGCCCATGCTTTGTGAGGTAGAGTATGAAGACTACTATCTCAATGAAGCATGTTCCTCTAGGCATTAACGCACCTATCATTTTGTTCTTTCCACCTTATATGAGTTGAGATATTGCATTTCAAACAAGTCTCCTTCTCATGAGGTGGGTTCCCCTTTGTGACAATCTACCGTATGCAATGCCAAAAAAATTATAGCGCAAGAGATTAAATGAGTGCAAGTTTATATGGCAGGGATCAAGCAAGGCATAAAATAAATCTATCTTGCCAAGTTTGAACCTTCCAAAGGCTTCCTCAGGGAAAACTACTTCTAGCTTGCCCCTATCCTTTGGGAGTTAGACAAGACCTATATGATATGCATCCTTACATGAACATGGCAACTTACATGACGTTAGATGCATCTAGCACATTTAATTCACTTCTAAGTCCAAAAAAAAATTCTCATCAAGTGCGGGGAGGGAATGGAATTTCTAGCAAATCTAACCGTACTGGCATTGTCATAAAGGAGAGGCACATAATCATACAAGCATCCATTTAACATGATATGGGGCCTAGATGCGGAAAGATATAGAAATGAACCAAATATGGAATGGTAATTTGATTTGACAATACGATTACCGTCCATATCCGCGTCGAGCTCCCATTCTCAAGTTTCTTCAAGAGGTCCTTGGTAGATTTTTCTTGATGGTGGAGGCCCCCTCTTGAAGTTACATCGTGGCCGGTCACGTGTTCTTGATTTTTGGCACCCAAGCTAACTTAGGTCCTTGTATGTGTGATACAAGTGCTTTTGGGACCCAAAGTTGCTTGGGGAGCTTCCCCTTCATGCCCTTAATGTTTTTGCCGATGAACCTTGCCTTCACCTTGCCACCTACTTTACTCAATAGATAGTAGTGATTTTCAAAGGTAGATGTGTAGTTAGTAGGCAATTTTGGAGAAGGTCGGTTAGGAAGAGGACACTCCCTTGTATGATGACCGGTAACCTCGCAATGTTGGCAATAGGAACCAACTTCCTTGATGAAGCTTGTTTTGAGCTACGGCGAGGGTACCTTTCCTTTGTTAGGCACCGGGAAGGATCCAAGTCCTCTCTTGTTGAAGGCCTTTGCTTGTTGGAAGAGGATCTCCTTGTGTTTGACTTCTCCTTTTGATAGTCTTGTCACACTAGTGCGGAGACTCTCAATCTCTTCCATCAAGTCCTTCTCCCTAGCATTTTCTTTCATGGGCAAAGACTTGTGCAAAAGGTTAGTAGCATGAGGCGTAATCTCATCGTTAAGGGTTTCTTTCTTCATAGTTTTTAATTCTTGATCAAGAACTTCATGAGCAAGGCTAAGTACTTGATGTTCTTGTTTTAATTTGTTGTGCTCTTCCAAGAGTGTTTGGTGTGCTAAGTTAAGCTCATGATGATCAAGCTTGATTTGAGCCTTTTCTTCCTCAACTTGCTTGACGTGAGATTTGAGCGTATCATGCTCCTTAAGTATGCTTTCATACTTGTCAAGCAAATTGAGGTTAGTATTCTCAAGTTTAGCATGAGTTTGTTCAAGAGCCTTGACTTTGCTCTTTTCCCTTTTAATGATGGTGTGGTATTCATTTATCAATGAAGTTAATTCATCGGGGGAAAGCTCATCATCACTAGAGTCGTCACATACCTCAATGTTACCTTTTGCCATGAGTCACATGGGAGGTGGACGAAGAGGTGAGTTATCCTTGTTGACGACGGCAAGCCCCGCCAAGTTTTCTTCATCTTCACTCTCTTCGTCGCTTGACTCTTCATCCGTGATCCACTCATTTGCCTCGCACATGAAGACTTTTTGAGGCCCTCTTCTTTTCTTTGGAAAGAGCTTGGTCTTCTTGCCTTTGTCAAATTTCTTCTTTCCAAAGGAGCGCTTGGGCTTGACCTCTTCTTCATCTTCATCACTTTCTTCTTGCTTTTGATGCTTTCCCTTGTGGTTGTCCTTCCTCTTGTCCGGTCTTGGACAATCATATGATATGTGGCCTTGATCGCCACAATTATAGCATGTCTTGTTTTCATCTTTTCTTGGGAGGAAGGCTCTCTTGTTGGGATCAAAAGTATATCCCTTCTTGGCAATCTTGGAATTCAAGCGAGAGAATTTCCTCATCATTGATGCAAGCTCATCATCATCATCTTCACTTGATGTTTGCTCTTCTTTGCTTGAACTAGGTTTGATCATTTTCTTGAAATTTGTTTTCTTGAAAGCCTTGAGAGCAATTGTCCTTGTAGAAGATGAATCCTCCATCATCCCAAGTACACTCATCTCATGAGCGTGAATCTCCCCAATTAGCTCCGAAACTTCAATGTGATCAAGTGATTCTTTTTGGAGCATTGAGTTGATGATGTTATACTTTGGCTTGGGAAGGAGCATGAGGATCTTTCGGTTGATAAGTCCCTTGCCAAGAGAAGCAATATCAAGAGCATTTATTTCCTCAATGAGAACATTTAAGCGAGAAAACATTTCATTTACATTTTCATGAGGAAACATTTTAAATTCATCATATTTAGATTTAAGCAAGTGATATTTAAGTTCTTTAACACGAGAGGAACCCTCATGAATTTCAATTAAGCATGTCCAAATTTCACAAGCTTTTTCTTTACTAGCAATTCTAGCGAATACATCTTGACTAATGCATTCATAGATGGCATTTCTAGCTCTAGCATCCCATTTAATTTGATCACCAATATAATTATGATCTCCAAATCCCGCATGGGTCGCTTCCCAAACTTCGGGAGCAATAGCCTCTAGGTAGGCACGCATGCGTGCTTTCCAATAGGCAAAGTTCTTGCCCTCGAAGATAGGAACCGAACCCCCATTCTTGGCCATTTAAGCTCTCTAGCGGTGAAGCTAGAATGATCCTATGAGCAACCTTGCTCTGATACCAATTGTAAGGATCGAAACGCCCAAGAGGGGGGTGAATTGGGCTTTCTTTCAATTTTTAAAGCAATTAAGATTAACGACCTCAAGCCCAATTCCCTATGCAATTAAACTATGCAATCAATGTAAATTAAAGTTGCGGAATGAAGATTGCATAAGTGTAAAAAGGGAGAGGGATGCAAACGCTCAAGGGACACAGAGTTTATCCCGTGGTTCGGTAAGATCACAAGGATCTACCTACATCCACGTTGTGGCACCCACCGAAGGGTTTTGCCACTCCCAAGTCACCGAGACAAGGGGGTTCTTCACTATTCTTCTCCGTTCGCCAACCTCGGCAAGGTGGAGCTCAAGCCTTGTACACTTTGGAATCCTCCGGGCTTCCACAATCTTCTTGGCAAGCTCCGGAAGTCGCACACATCAAGGGACACTCCCTTATGGCTCTCACTACACTAGAGACTCCAATCACCAAGAGTGGAGGCACCCAAGCACTATCTCTAGCTAGTTCTAGCCTATCTCTTGGTGTACAAATGATGAGCAAATGATGTGAAAGTGGTAGCTCTATTGCTTGAATGCTCTAGGATGTGTAGAGTATGTCTGGGCTTCAAGTCTTATCGATTTGACAGGTTGAAGGGGTATAAATAGCCAGCCTCCACGAGATAGCCGTTGGAAAAGTAGGCTGACATCACTTCTCTGAGAACACCGGATGATCCGATGTCTCCCCTTCAGTTAACATCGGTCAAAGCCAAATTAGCTGATGTCACTGTTGAAAGCATCTAGGCCCCATGAGGTACGGTTTCGGTGATTAATGACAACCATTCGATATTACTAATGAATTTGTGAATGCAAGGTCTCAATAACACTCAATCAAATGAAATCAAAATTACATTGGAGACCCATATAAAATCAACGAATGAGATCAAATCAAATCATATGAAGACAAGAAGTGAAAGCTCTAACTTGATATCACTCAATGCTTGAAGACAATCAAAACAACATTTCAAACAAGTGTCAAAGAGGTCACAAGTTCAAAATTCCAAAAGAACAACTCAAAACAACTCGAAGTCAACAAGTTGAACACACCGGATCAACCGACGTTCTATGAGTTGACCACATCGGTCGAGTTGGTTCAACTGAAGAAGAAGACCTCAGACAAATGCACTCACCAGATCATCCGATGTGAGTGGCTCAGTGACATCGGTCCATCATCACAGATTGCAATACCATTGGACCAAGTGAAGCACCGGATCATCCGATGTGCAGACTTACACACATCGGTCGATCACTCCAGTGAGCTTCAAGATCAAGCAAATTCTGGAAGAAGAGCCACCGGATCATCCGATGAGAAGACAGATCAACATCGGTCTAACAACAGTCATATCTGACACAGTGACATCAGCTAATTTGGCTTTGACCGATGTTAACTGAGGGGGAGACATCGGATCATCCGGTGTTCGCAGAGAAGTGATGTCAGCCTACTTTTCCAACGGCTATCTCGTGGAGGCTGGCTATTTATACCCCTTCAACCTGTCAAATCGATAAGACTTGAAGCCCAGACATACTCTACACATCCTAGAGCATTCAAGCAATAGAGCTACCACTTTCACATCATTTGCTCATCATTTGTACACCAAGAGATAGGCTAGAACTAGCTAGAGATAGTGCTTGGGTGCCTCCATTCTTGGTGATTGGAGTCTCTAGTGTAGTGAGAGCCCTAAGGGAGTGTCCCTTGGTGTGTGCGACTTCCGGAGCTTGCCAAGAAGATTGTGGAAGCCCGGAGGATTCCAAAGTGTACAAGGCTTGAGCTCCACCTTGCCGAGGTTGGCGAACGGAGAAGAATAGTGAAGAAACCCCTTGTCTCGGTGACTTGGGAGTGGCAAAACCCTTCGGTGGGTGCCACAACGTGGATGTAGGTAGATCCTTGTGATCTTACCGAACCACGGGATAAACTCCGTGTCCCTTGAGCGTTTGCATCCCTCTCCCTTTTTACACTTATGCAATCTTCATTCCGCAACTTTAATTTACATTGATTGCATAGTTTAATTGCATAGGGAATTGGGCTTGAGGTCGTTAATCTTAATTGCTTTAAAAATTGAAAGAAAGCCCAATTCACCCCCCCCCCTCTTGGGCGTTTCGATCCTTACAATTGGTATCAGAGCAAGGTTGCTCATAGGATCATTCTAACTTCACCGCTAGAGAGCTTAAATGGCCAAGAATGGGGGTTCGGTTCCCACCTTCGAGGGCAAGAACTTTGCCTATTGGAAAGCACGCATGCGTGCCTACCTAGAGGCTATTGCTCCCGAAGTTTGGGAAGCGACCCATGCGGGATTTGGAGATCTCAATTATGTTGGTGATCAACTAAAATGGGATGCTAAGGCTAGAAATGCCATCTATGAATGCATAAGTCAAGACGTTTTTGCTAGAATTGCTAGTAAAGAGAAAGCTTGTGAAATTTGGGCATGTTTAATTGAAATTCACGAGGGCTCATCTCGTGTTAAAGAACTCAAATATCACTTGCTAAAATCCAAGTATGATGAATTCAAAATGCTTCCTCATGAGAATGTTAACCAAATGTTTTCTCGCTTAAATGTGCTCATTGAGGAGATTAACGCACTTGACATTGCTTCTCTTGGTAAGGGACTTATCAACCGCAAGATCCTCATGCTTCTACCTAAGCCCAAGTACAACATTATCAACTCAATGCTCCAAAAGGAATCACTTGACAACATTGAAGTCTCGGAGCTCATTGGAGAAATTCATGCTCATGAGATGAGCGTACTTGGAATGATGGAGGAGTCATCGTCAAAAACTATTGCTCTCAAGGCTTCAACCAAGAAGACAACTCCCAAGAAAAAGAAAGTGGTTGAGCCTAGCTCAAGCGAAGAAGAGCAAGCAACAAGTGAAGATGACGATGATGAGCTTGCGTTGATGATGAGAAAATTCTCACGTCTAAACTCCAAAATCGCAAAGAAGGGATACTCCTTTGATCCAAAGAAGAAAGCCTTCCTCCCAAGAAAAGATGAAAACAAGACATGCTACAATTGTGGTGATCAAGGCCACATATCATATGATTGTCCAAGACCCGACAAGAGGAAGGACAACCACAAAGGAAAGTATAGAAAGCTAGAAGAAAGTGATGAAGATGAAGAAGAGGTCAAACCCAAGCGCTCTTTTGGAAAGAAGAAATTTGACAAGGGCAAGAAGACCAAGCTCTTTCCAAAGAAGAGAAGAGGGCCTCAAAAAGTCTTCATGTGCGAGGCAAATGAGTGGATCACGGATGAAGAGTCAAGCGATGAAGAGAGTGAAGATGAAGAAAACTTGGCGGGCCTTGCCATCGTCGACAAAGACAACTCACCTCTTCGTCCACCTCCTATGTGCCTCATGGCTAAAGGTAACTCTAAGGTATGTGACGATTCTAGCGATGATGATGATGAGCTCTCCCCCGATGAACTAGCATCTATGATTAATGAATACCATGTCATCATAAAAAGGGAAAAGAGCAAGGTTAAAGCACTTGAACAAGCTTGTGCTAAACTTGAGAGTGCGAAGCTCGATTTGCATGACAAGTATGTAACCATACTTAAAGAGCATGACACGCTCAAAACACATGTCAAGCAAATCGAGGAGGAAAATGCTCAAATCAAGCTTGATCATCATGAGCTTGACTTAGAAAACCAAGCACTCTTGGGAAAGCACAATGACTTGGTTCAAAAACATGAAGTGCTTAACCTTGCTTATGAGGCAATTGAACTAAAAATGAAAAACATGAAAAAGGAAACACTTGATGGCAAAGTATCAACTATTTCACATGCCACTAATACTTTGGATAAGTCTTTGCCTTTGAAAGCAAGCCTTAGGGGGAAGGAATTGATGGACGAAATTGAAAGTCTCCGCACTAGTGTGGTGAGACTTTCCAAGGGGGAGGACAAGCACAAGGAAATCCTCTACCAACAAGCCAAAGGCTTCAACAAGAGAGGACTTGGATCCTTCCCGGTGCTCAACAAAGGGAAGGTGCCCTCACCGGAGCTTAGGACGAGCTTCATCAAAGAAGTTGGATCCTATTGCCAACATTGTGAGGTCACCGGACACCACACGAGGGAGTGTCCTCTTCCCAACCGTCCTTCTCCCAAATTGCCTCCTAACTACAAATCTACTTTCCATGATTATCACTATCTCTTAAGCAAAGTAGGTGGCAAGGTGAAGGCAAGGTTCATCGGCAAAGACATTAAGGGCATGAAGGGGAAGCTCCCCAAGCAACTTTGGGTCCCAAAATCACTTGTATCACACATACAAGGACCTAAGTTAGCTTGGGTGCCTAAACTCAAAAACTAACTTCATGTGTGTAGGTGAACTACAAAGCCGGAGGAAAACATTGGGTACTCGATAGCGGGTGCACTCAACATATGACCGGCAATGATGGTATGTTCACCACCATAGAGAATCCCGGTAATCATGAACAAGTCACCTTTGGTGACAACTCAAAGGGGAAGGTAATTAGTTTAGGTAAAATTGCTATTTCGCATGATTTGTCCATTTCTAATGTACTATATGTTAAGTCACTTAGTTTCAATCTACTTTCCATTGCACAACTATGTGATCTTGGACTAACGTGCACCTTTGACAAGAATGGTGTTGTAGTAACTAGTGAATCAAGCAAAGAACTAATCTTCAAAGGATTTCGGCATGGACATCTTTACTTGGTGGACTTCTCCAACAAGGATGCTAGCTTGACCACTTGTCTTTTCACTAAGACAAGCTTGGGTTGGCTATGGCATCGAAGCATTGCTCACATTGGGATGAGCAAGCTTAAGAAGTCGTTCAAGCTTGGGATGGTGACCGGCGTGAGGGATGTCACGTTTGAGAAGAACAAGCTTTGTAGTGCTTGTCAAGCCGAGAAGCAAGTTGCTTCACACCACCCAATGAAGACAATGGTGTCAACCTCCAAGCCGCTTGAACTACTCCACATGGACCTCTTCGGACCATCCACATATCAAAGTCTTGGTGGTAATTTCTATTGTCTTGTTATTGTTGATGACTATTCTAGATATGCTTGGACCTTGTTTCTAGGTGACAAGGGTGAAACTCCGGAAATCTTCAAGACCTTCGCTAAACGTGCTCAAAGGGAATTTCAACTTCTCATCATCAAGGTCCGGAGTGACAACGGCACCGAGTTCAAAAACTACAACATTGGGGAGTGGTGTGATCGTGAAGGCGTGAAGCATGAGTTTTCGGCCACATACACCCCTCAACAAAACGGTGTCGTTGAAAGGAAGAACACGACTCTCATCACCCTTGCTAGAGCAATGCTTGATGACTATGGCACGTCGGAGAAATTTTGGGCCGAAGCAATCAACACGGCGTGCCATGCCGCAAATAGGGTCTATCTTCACCGACTACTCCAAAAGACCCCATATGAGCTCCTCATTGGGAGAAAGCCCAACATCTCCTACTTTAGAGTCTTTGGGTGCAAATGCTACATCTACCGCAAGAAAAGGCTCGGTAAGTTTGAAAGAAGGTGTGATGTTGGTATCTTTCTTGGTTATGCGTCAAACTCAAAAGCATATCGAGTATTCAACCAAACCTCCGGGTTAGTTGAAGAAAGTTGTGATGTTGAGTTTGATGAGACTAATGGCTCCCAAGAGGAGAGTTTTGGTCATGATGAAATAGATGATGAGCCTCTACGAGAAGCCATGAAAAACATGACCATTGGAGACATCAAGCCGGAAGTTGAAGAGGACCATGATCAAGGGGGAGCTTCAAGTTCCAACAACAACACCTCCATGGCGCCTCAAGTAGACGAAGAGGAGAAAGATGATCCATTGCCAATGCAAGATTCACAAGCCACACAACACCAACAACAAGAAGAAGTTCAAGATCAAGTCCAACCACAAGACGGGCAAGATGCTTCACCACCGCCAAGTGTACCACAATCACTTATGAGGCATGGACGCATCTCCAAGGCGCATCCGATTGATCAAATCATCGGAAGTCCGTCACGGGGAGTAAGTACTCGTTCTCGCCATGTCGCTTCGTTTTGTGAGCACTACTCTTTTGTTTCGTGTGTAGAACCCACTCATATAGAGGAAGCACTCCAAGACCCAAATTGGGTGATGGCCATGCAAGAAGAACTCAACAACTTCACCCGCAATGAAGTTTGGGTGTTGGAGGAGCGACCCAAGGACAAGAACGTCATCGGTACGAAGTGGGTATACCGGAACAAGCAAGACGAGAATGGCGTCGTGGTCCGCAACAAGGCAAGACTTGTGGCCAAGGGTTTTTCACAAGTTGAAGGACTAGACTTTGGAGAAACATTCGCTCCGGTCGCTCGGTTAGAAGCTATTCGCATACTCCTTGCCTTTGCTTCACATCACAATATAATGCTTTATCAAATGGATGTTAAAAGTGCCTTTCTCAATGGCTATATTAACGAACTTGTTTATGTTGAGCAACCTCCCGGGTTTGAAGATCCGAGGAATCCTAACCATGTGTATAAGTTACACAAGGCGCTCTACGGGCTCAAGCAAGCACCTAGGGCGTGGTATGAACGTCTAAGGGATTTCTTGGTTATGCAAGGTTTCAAGATCGGGAGGGTGGACACTACACTCTTCACCAAGGACATCGACGGGGATTTATTCATTGGTCAAATTTATGTCGATGATATCATTTTTGGCTCAACTAACAAATCTCTTAGCCATGAGTTTGGCACCATGATGTCTAGGGAATTCGAGATGTCAATGATTGGAGAGCTCAATTTCTTCCTAGGATTTCAAATCAAGCAACTTCAAGAGGGGACCTTCATCTATCAAGATAAGTACACAAAGGACCTCTTGAAGAAATTTGATATGGGAGATTGTAGCTCAAGAAGCACTCCAATGGCGACAAATTGTCATCTCGACGCGGACATGGACGGTAAACCTATTGATCAATCTCATTATCGTTCTATGATTGGCTCATTGTTATATCTTACCGCATCTAGGCCCGATATTATGTTTAGTGTGTGCTTGTGTGCTCGCTTTCAAGCGGCACCTAAAGAATCGCACAAGAAGGCGGTCTTTAGGATACTTCGGTATCTCAAGCATACCTCAAGTGTAGGTTTGTGGTACCCCAAGAACGCTAGTTTCCATCTCTTGGGATACTCGGATTCGGACTTTGCCGGATGCCGTGTGGATCGCAAGAGTACCTCCGGTGGGTGCCACTTACTTGGGCGTTCCCTAGTATCTTGGTCGAGCAAAAAGCAAAATTCCGTGGCTTTGTCCACCGTGGAGGCGGAGTATATAGCGGCCGGTGCATGTTGTGCCCAAATTCTATATATGAAGCAAACCCTTTTGGACTTTGGAATTAAAATTGGTTGTGTGCCTCTCCTTTGTGACAATGAAAGTGCGGTTAAGATAGCTAGAAACCCCGTTCAACACTCCCGCACTAAGCACATTGATATTCGCCATCACTTCTTGCGTGATCATGAGGCTAAAGGAGACATCTCTTTGCAAGGTGTTAGATCCGAAGAACAATTGGCGGATATTTTCACTAAACCACTTGATGAGAAAACCTTTTCTAGACTTAGAAATGAATTAAATGTGCTAGATGCATCTAACGTCATGTAAGTTGCCATGTTCATGTAAGGATGCATATCATATAGGTCTTGTCTAACTCCCAAAGGATAGGGGTGAGCTAGAAATAGTTTTCCCTGAGGAAGACTTTGGAAGGTTTAAACTTGGCAAGATAGATTTATTTTATGCCTTGCATGATCCCTGCCATATAGACTTGCACTCTTTTAATCTCTTGCACTATAATTTGTTTGGCATTGCATACGGTAGATTGTCACAAAGGGGAACCCACCTCATGAGAAGGAGACTTGTTTGAAATGCAATATCTCAACTCATATAAGGTGGAAAGAACAAAATGTTAGGTACGTTAATGCCTAGAGGATCATGCTTCAAAGAGATAGAAGTCTTCATACTCTACCTCACAAAGCATGGGCCTTACATTTTATTTGTATATTTTCCTCCATTTTTCTCGGTGTTCCATTTGCATTAAGGCCTAGCCAAGCTATTGGCATATTAGCTTTTTGAGGGGTAAGGGGTTGCCCAAAAAGTCCTAAGACATGTGTTTCTCTTTGATTGTTTGTTTGGTCAAAGGACATATATGGGATGTTTTCGTTCTGTTGTCATCGGATTATCCGATGCCTATGTCATCCCTCATCGGTCCAATAGGTGTTCAATCTTCAAAGCCCAATTCTGTCTGAATTTCAAATGATCCGACGCGTTCATTCCGAAAAACATCGGTCCATCCGATGTTCACTCTTCTGGAGCTGTGGTCAATTCAACCGATGTCTACTTCCTCCTACGTCGGATCATCCGGTGTCAACATTCCTCTTTTGAACACCCTTACTGTGCCGTTCGACCGATGACCCAAACCCTAAACGTCGGTCCATCCGATGTCAACAGCAATTTTTGAATACCCTTACGGTGGCATTCGACCGATGTGCACTTCACTTATCATCGGACCATCCGGTGTTAAATTTTCGGCTAGGGTTTGGGGTCCACTATTTAAACCCGCGCGCCGCCGCCTCCTTCTTTCTCCCCGACGCCATCGCCCTCCCGTGCCCTCGCCGCCGCCTCTCGCCCACCTCGCCGCAGCCAACCGCGCTGCCACCTCCGCCGCCGGTCGCCGCCGCCGCCGCCGCCGCCCACAGCGCCGCCGTCGTGCTCCCGCCGGGCGCCACCACCGCACACTCGCGCCGCCTCACCTCCAAGCGCCGCGCCGCCGTGCTCCACCCGCGCCCAAGCGCCGCCGCCGCCTCTCTCCACCGCCACAGCAGCCCCACGCACAAACCGCTTCTCCCTCCATCGAAGCACCTCCACCCGAGCAACGTCGTCTTCTCCGGCCACCTCGCTAGGTTTTCCCGAGCTCCATCGTCGCTAAGGTTTGCTCCGTGCCGTGCGACATCCCTCGTTGTTTCTCTCGTCGTTCATTTTCATCGTCGCTAACCCTACCTCTCCATTGCATCAAGATGGGTCGCGATCGCAAAGGAAAAGGGCAAGGCAATCGCGGAGCCCGCCGCGAAGAAGCGCAAACTGTCAAAGGATGAGAAGAAGGCCCTTATGGCCGCTCGCGCCGCCGAGGAGCGTGAGGGTGGCCGAGGGGGTTCCCTGAGGATTCGCGAGGCCCGTCCAAGGCCGCCTCCCGTGATCAACGACTCCGACGCCGAAGAGGAGCCGGTTGAGCCTCTCGTCCGCCGGCGCTCAGCCCGGACGCGTGGGGGTCACACCGAGGCTGCTCCTCGTCCGAGACCGACGGCTGCCGACCGTCGTGAGGACAGGGAGGCCGAGAGGGCCATCTACGAGATGGACACGGCCGTCCGTGTCGGTGAGGGAGTCCGGTTGACGGACTACAGAAAGATGAAGGCCAAGCAGCTACGCAAGCTTCGTTGGAACGTGCTGCTTGAGGAGTGGTTCCCACAGCCCCGAGTGACTCTTGTGGATAGTCGTTTCTGGACTATCACCCAGGCGTCTCTCTATGAGACCTACAGGCGTCGGGGGCACAAGCTTTTTCAGCACAACTACCTGGACTGGGGGCAGCTTGCAGTGGCAGCACAGACTGAGGTCCGTCCTTTCTTTGAGAGATACAGAGGTTTGGTGCAGCTGCTGTCTTATGAGAGAAGTGCTTATGTGGAAGAGTGGGTCCGTGTCTTCTACGCGACCCTGTACATCTCAGAGGGCAGGAGGTCGGTTGCCTTCATGTTCAATGGTCAGCGCTACCACCTCTCGAGGCAGACTTTGGGGCATATTCTTGAGTTGAACCTGCACGACACCTGCGTGCACGAGAAGGTCTATGGGCAGGCAGATCCACCGAGGAGGCCACTTACTGGAGGGGTAGCACCACAGTTTGACGAGATCCGCTCTCTGTTTGGCCCCTCGTTCTCTCCGGACCAGCCGAGAGTTCCAGCTCTCCTGACCCCAGCTGCGCGCATTGTGCACCTCGCCTTGCGCCGCACGCTCCTGCCGAGGTCAGGTTACTTGGAGGGGTTCACGAGTCTGCAGCAGACCCTCCTGTTCTACATAATGAACGGGATGGATTTCGATATCGTGGACATACTCCTATGCGAGATGGAAGACGTAATCACGGATGGGATTGGTATGATGAGGCAGATGGTCTACGGGCACTGGATCAGTTACATTTGCTCTATGGTGGTACCTGAGGGACATGCAGCACAGGCCCGGCTTGCTGACGAGAGTGTGACTCGCTTTGGTCACTATCGTGCCTCTGCTCCTGGAGACCGTCGCCTTGGTCGTCCAGTTGAGCGCCAGGTCCGGGCCCGTCTGTCAGAGGAAGACTGGTCTGACCTAGAGCGGGAGGACGAGAGGCTTGCTGAGACTGAGGCTCAAGGGGAGGACTTGCAGCACGTCTGGTCCGAGAGCGACACAGACGAGAGTGTCGAGGAGTACTTCCCTCCGCCTCCACCCTCACCGAGGCAGCACGACGCCGAGGCAGGAGGATCAGCTGCTCCACCACCGACACCACCTCCTGTGTCCGAGGCGCAGGTGTCACAGCCATCAGAGCTGTCATCTCTTCTCCAGCAGATGATCGAGCAGCAGCGCCAGGACAGGCTCGCTGCTGAGCAGGCCAGGGCAGAGCAGGCTGCTCACCTGGCACAGCTGCAGCGGCAGCAGCAGGAGCTCCAGCTGGAGATCGCCCGTCAGAGGCGAGAGGATACGGACCGGTTCACCAACCTGGTAGATCAGATGCACCGCCGTACCCTCGACTAGCAGCAGCAGACCCAGCAGGCCATGATGGGGATCCTAGGGTTGATCACCAACCTTTACACTCAGACCGGGATCGCCCTTCCTCCACAGCAGCCTGGACTGGGACTGGCTCCAGGTGTTGCTCAGGTGCCTACTACTCCTATCCCTTCAATCAGTATGTCACCACTTCTGGCATCCAGCGCACCAATTCACTCACCACTGCCGGCGACGATCTTGTTCCAGCAGACACCGGCGTCCGTGGTGAGCGCTCCACTTCCTCCAGCTCCACCGGCACCTCCAGTACCGGCTTCCTCTCCCCCAGCACCGGCAGCGGACCCTCCAGCTCCCGCCGCTCCGGCAGCTCCGACGACCGGCGACTCTAGCTCCGACGACTGCGACGGTGCCCAGTCCGTCCTCGCGCCCAGCTCTCAGGGTCTGTAGGCTTTCTGATCCCTTTTTGGTGTCTTGATGCCAAAGGGGGAGAAGATGTAGAAGAGTCAGGGGGAGTGGTAGTAGTAGTCTTAGGGGGAGTGAAGGGGGAGTGTGTGTCTATCCTTTGTATTCGTGCTTGAGTACTCTTTTGTAATTTTAATTAAGCACTCTTTCGCTTGTCTCATTTGCTTATGATTTTAATCAATTGAGCTTTTCGCTCCACAAATTTCTTTTGCATTTTACAAGCTTAATGTGTCCTATGCTGTATTCATTGCATATATACTTGAGTATTATCATCAAATTCATTATTATTGCGCTTTAAATTATTGTGTTGTCATCAATCACCAAAAAGGGGGAGATTGAAAGCATCTAGGCCCCATGAGGTACGATTTCGGTGATTAATGACAACCATTCGATATTACTAATGAATTTGTGAATGCAAGGTCTCAATAACACTCAATCAAATGAAATCAAAATTACATTGGAGACCCATATAAAATCAACGAATGAGATCAAATCAAATCATATGAAGACAAGAAGTGAAAGCTCTAACTTGATATCACTCAATGCTTGAAGACAATCAAAACAACATTTCAAACAAGTGTCAAAGAGGTCACAAGTTCAAAATTCCAAAAGAACAACTCAAAACAACTCGAAGTCAACAAGTTGAACACACCGGATCAACCGACGTTCTATGAGTTGACCACATCGGTCGAGTTGGTTCAACTGAAGAAGAAGACCTCAAACAAATGCACTCACCAGATCATCCGATGTGAGTGGCTCAGTGAAGTCAGTCCATCATCACATATTGCAATACCATTAGACCAAGTGAAGCACCGGATCATCCGATGTGCAGACTTACACACATCGGTCGATCACTCCAGTGAGATTCAAGATCAAGCAAATTCTGGAAGAAGAGCCACCGGATCATCCGATGAGAAGACAGATCAACATCGGTCTAACAACAGTCATATCTGACACAGTGACATCAGCTAATTTGGCTTTGACCGATGTTAACTGAGGGGGAGACATCGGATCATCCGGTGTTCGCAGAGAAGTGATGTCAGCCTACTTTTCCAACGGCTATCTCGTGGAGGCTGGCTATTTATACCCCTTCAACCTGTCAAATCGATAAGACTTGAAGCCCAGACATACTCTACACATCCTAGAGCATTCAAGCAATAGAGCTACCACTTTCACATCATTTGCTCATCATTTGTACACCAAGAGATAGGCTAGAACTAGCTAGAGATAGTGCTTGGGTGCCTCCATTCTTGGTGATTGGAGTCTCTAGTGTAGTGAGAGCCCTAAGGGAGTGTCCCTTGGTGTGTGCGACTTCCGGAGCTTGCCAAGAAGATTGTGGAAGCCCGGAGGATTCCAAAGTGTACAAGGCTTGAGCTCCACCTTGCCGAGGTTGGCGAACGGAGAAGAATAGTGAAGAAACCCCTTGTCTCGGTGACTTGGGAGTGGCAAAACCCTTCGGTGGGTGCCAAAACGTGGATGTAGGTAGATCCTTGTGATCTTACCGAACCACGGGATAAACTCCGTGTCCCTTGAGCGTTTGCATCCCTCTCCCTTTTTACACTTATGCAATCTTCATTCCGCAACTTTAATTTACATTGATTGCATAGTTTAATTGCATAGGGAATTGGGCTTGAGGTCGTTAATCTTAATTGCTTTGAAAATTGAAAGAAAGCCCAATTCACCCCCCCCCCCCTCTTGGGCGTTTCGATCCTTACAACTGTGTCAGATATGACCGTTGTTAGACCGATGTTGATCTGTCTTCTCATCGGATGATCCGGTGGCTCTTCCTCCAGAATTTTGCTTGATCTTGAAGCTTACTGGAGTGATCGACCGATGTGTGTAAGTCTTCACATCGGATGATCCGGTGCTTCACTTGGTCCAACAGTGTTGCAATCTGTGATGATGAACCGATGTCACTGAGCCACCCACATCGGATGATCCGGTGAGTTCTTTGCTCTGAGGTCTTCTTCTTCTGTTGACACAACTCGACCGATGCAGTCAACTCAAAGACCATTGGATGATCCAGTGTGTTCAACTTGTTGACTTCGAGTTGTTTTGAGTTGTTCTTTTGGAATTTGAACTTGTGACCTCTTTGACACTTGTTTGAAATGTTGTTTTGATTGTCTTCAAGCATTGAGTGATATCAAGTTAGAGCTTTCACTTCTTGTCTTCATATGATTTGATTTGATTTCATTCGTTGATTTTATATGGGTCTCCAATGTAATTTTGATTTCATTTGATTGAGTGTTATTGAGACCTTGCATTCACAAATTCATTAGTAATATTGAATGATTGTCATTAATCACCGAAACCGTACCTCATGAGGCCTAGATGCTTTCACCTGCTCAGTGAAAGGATCATCCAGTTGTGCTTGCAATCGGTTTAGATGAAAGTTTTTCCAATTGAAGGTTTTGTTCCTGTTTTGCCTCGTGCCAAGCGCTTCTTGAAAGTGTCTATTCAATTCAGCTTCTTTCTCGGCATGTGTCCAGAGGCAATTGCCTTCTCGTGTCTTAAGGTATGGAATAAATTTCTTCCGTCGTCGACCGTTAGCTTTGAGGTGGAAAAACTTTGTACACGCGTCTCCTTGTTTCAGCCAAGTGACCCAGGAGGATTGCCGATGTCGAGATCTTTCATTGGCTGCAAGCCCCAGTGCTCGCACTTTCAGGTCTCGACGGAGCTGGATTTCATCGGAAGAGAGTGTCCGGGACTCTTGTGCCACCTCTAGCCAACCGATGACTTCATTTGCAATTAGCAGCTGCATCCTTGCTTTTCCGAATAGCTTGTGGCTCCATTGCTTTAGGTTTTTGGCTGTCCGGGATAGTTTACAGTGCAGATTCATCATAGGAACAATTATGCCTTCTTTTTTCTGACGGAATTGCCTGTAAATTGTTCGATAGGTATATATTGCGCTTGTCTAGCATTGCAAAATGCTAATTGCTACAATGTACGAATCGGTGAAGGTAAGGTAGCAACAGTATCTCTACATGAACATGCATTGCAAACTGAGATTATACTCAGACATGGCAAGCACAACATGACATGCGTTGTTAATTGGCACAAACAGTTCACTGGCTGTAAAGTCCTTGCACGATGGGACAATACAACAGCTCGAGAGGCATGGAGTACTTACATGGCATATGACGAGTAGCTAAATGAAAAGAATCGACTGTAAGTACATCCGAGGAAACACACCGTGTTATTCTACAATGACATTCTTTACAAATTCAGGTCATCCAGCAAAGCGCCAGTTTGTTCGGGTCAAGTCATAAAATTTGATGCACATTGAGGGCACGTTTTGGACAAAGATCAGGTGAGACATCGTTAGTCTACAGAGAGACCCATTCCAGTTCTAACTCTATCTCACCTGATTCTACGTTCTGCAGCTTCAGGTGCACTTCCTGTTTTACCTTGCCCGAGACAACATTGACAGTGCTATCTTTCAACAGGGCATTGTCTTTGGTCATAAACCACCTTCCAATCTGCATATCACCAAGACGTGAAGGGTCTCCGAAGGCCATGGCAGCTGTGATCATTGGCTGGAGATCTATCTCCGCTTCACCCATTATATCATCGGCAGAGAACATATCATGGTCATACACTTGCTGGAAAGAGAGATTATGTGAATTATTTGGTTGTGGTTGAAGCATTATCTAGTCTGCTTTGCAAACATGTGCAAACAGTAAACACTTCTGTAAAGAAGCTCCTTTCCCAGTCCCACATTATACTTTTCAAAAAAAGAACTAACTCAACATGGATGATGATGTCTTCATTATGAATACTAGACTGAGGATTCATGCAACACCGTGCATATTTTATAGGATTTCAATGCTACAACATGTGCCCTTTATATTGTAGTTTTAACACCTCATTTTTTATGAAAAAAATATATGTGGAGGTGTTCCCTGCAATTCCATTTTTCACTTATGCTAAAATGATTTTAAACGAACTAGAGGGATTGATTTAGCCCGCTGGAAAATGTTGTGCTTCAGGCCTTCTGGGACCCAATGGAGAGTGAAGGACTTGTTCTTTGAATTTCCGAGTGCAAAGGCACCTGGTATTTATTTCTAGCTTCCTTCCTTGCTACATCATGTTCTTTTATTTTGTAATTCTTTGACTCATATTAATTACTAGTTTCCTTCCACACAGATCTAGCATCAGCTTTCAATAAAACGACCTGTTTCTAAGATAAAACGGCATGTATATGTATACACACAAGAAATACCAATGCTCAACTTTAGATTCCATCTAGCATGATTGTCCGCATTAATATATTTTCACATTGAACTATCTTATCATCAAAACAGCAGCTGCATATATTTTTTTGAGCAAAGATCATGAAGGGGACTGCCTATAACCGATGATGAATTACTGATGCAAGCCGTGCTTCTTAGCAAATTATGTTACTTATTCACTTGCAGTATGGAATAATCAAATATTACCAATACATTTTTTCCTTATATTAGAAACATCGCTTGTATGATGTTTAAGTGTCTCTCCAGTTGTTTCAACCACTTCTTATTTTGTGACTGAATCAGGAAGTGCATACATAAGCAAGGTGTTACAATATATTACAGCTATAAGCAAGGTGTTGTAATATATTACATTTATCATGTATGCTCCACTAGAAGTAAATTGATTAGACAGAAGCAAAATAATTTTCAGAGTGATAACAAGTTTGATCAAACTTACAAGCTTTAGAGGTCCATAGTTTCGGGGAACTGATAGCTTAAGTACTTCATTCCATACTGGATTCAGGTCGCTCTTCTTAACTGTTGTCTGAGCTTTCTGCAATTAGAGCCAGTGGTGAATGTTATCAGGGAAGGAATAGCATAATAACAGTTAAAATGGCATACATACAATAAAAAAGTGAAATAAATATACCTGCTCTCCTAGTGATAAAATAACATATGGATCACTTGTTAGCATGTCTCTGACAGCCATGTTGGTACCTTTGACAACTGTGATGTTCAACCCCCCAACAAATTCTCTTGTATCCTCCTGTGATCATTTTGCAGGGTTAAGGTGATTGACTCGATCATTATAATTTTATAGTTATACAATTTTCATTTAATATGCTGGGTCACAGACATGCAATTTCTATGCAGAAATTATGTCAGGCAGGTGAATTATCGAATTAGATAAATATCTAGAACGTATCTTGTTCAGCATAACAACTTACAATGGCATCCTTCCTTGAAGTACTCGAGAAAGTGCTAGCAACACTCTTCACAGATGTGGTGGATCTAAAAGATGATTTTGAGGAAATGCGCAAACTTGGCTTCAAAAAGTCTTGTGTTTCATACTTGGCTCTGTATAAATAAAGATAAGGCATTGTTATATGATAAACCATTGATTTAATTACATATTGGAATGAAATTATCAGACCTTATAAATTTGGTCCTATATTCCATCGACGAATCTGGTTTGGGTTTTGGGTGATCTTTTGGAAGAAAAGCCTCATAGATTGAATTTGCATACGAGTTTCCACCAACCTCAACCATCGAGTCGATATCACTGTCAGACCAATCATCCAGAGTAACAGATAAAACCTGATAAACAAAGAATGAACAAATAAAATCTAAGGATTTTTTATATGGAGTACGAAAGACTACAAATAATACAGGTTCAAACATGCATTCACATATTATGTACAGTAAATGACAAAAAGAAAATATAACAACAACAACCAAGCCTTTGTCCCAAACAAGTTGGGGTCGGCTAGAAATGAAACCCAACAATTTTGAAGAAAAGTAATAGAAAATAAGATGAAAGTAAAAAAATATAAATAAAATAAGATTCTACATTTTATTTATTTTAGAAATGGGTTAATAAGAAAGAAGATAAAAGTAACAAATTACGAATAAACTAAGATTCTGACACATGAATTGCTAATTTTCATGCAGTACTATCATGAGCCAAATCTCTAGGTATGTCTTATTCCTTTAAGTCTCGTTTCACCGCCTCCTGCCATGTCAACCTTGGTCGACCTCTACCCCTCCTAAAATTTTCTCTACTCTTTATAATCCCACTGTTAACCGGTGCTTCTGGAGGTCTCCTCTGGATATGCCCAAACCACCGTAGGCGATGTTGGACTAGCTTCTCCTCAACCGGTGCCACCCCTACCCTATCACGTATCACCTCGTTCCTAATTTTGTCTCTTCTTGTGTGACTGCACATTCACCGTAGCATGCATATCTCCGCAACACTCATTTGTTGGACATATTGCCTTTTAGTTGGCCAACATTCTGCTTCATACAGCATCGCAGGTCTGATCACCGTCCTATAGAATTTTTCTTTCAATTTTTGTGGAACTTTCTTATCATATAAGATTCCAGATGCTTGCCGCCACTTCATCCACCCGATCTTGATCCTGTGGCAAACATCTTCGTTAATATCACCATTGCTTTGTAACATTGAACCTAAATATCGAAATGTGTATCTCCTAGATACTACTTGTCCTTGTAAACTAACATTACCATCCCCGCACCTAACATCACTAAAGTCGCATCTCATATACTCGGTCTTGATTTTACTAAGTCTAAACCCCCTTAGACTCTGAGGTATGCATCCATAGCTCCAATTTTCTATCAACACCATCCCTAGTTTCATCTACCAATGAAGAGAAAATATAAAATAAATAAAATTATAGTGTGATAGGAATTTGGAATAAGTAAAACTGAAAATTTCTCATGGTTCAAAACCTTCGAAATGTCTGGCCCAAGTGCCCTATGAACATCTCCACACTTTAAGCAAAGAAATACTCCAATATTAGCAGACCTGAAATGCAGAATAAACATAGATTTTAAATTTTAATATAAAAGGAGTGAGGAATTAAAAGAAATTTCTATGCATGTTTCAGCATTTAGTTGTTCTATTGCAGAGCATGGAAATAGAATTGAAGCTATGTGTGTGGTGCTGTATTCATTTTCACATAAGAATCGGTGATCCAATTTATCTACATAAACTGATGATCTCTGTAGATAAAGCATTAACCATGCAAAAATATCTCCTCTGAAATGTACTATAAGTTATTTTCTACAGAAATGATGAAATCAGTTTAACAGTGACACTTACGCCCATTTGGGATCAGGTGCTCCACAATCAGCACATATACGGTTGTCACTTTTCATCATGAGATCCTTCAATTTTCGTGTTTTGCCTATCACACAGTGAAAAGTAATTGTAAAAACAATTGCACGGATGGAAAAATAAAAGAGCCAAAATATTCACTTTGGTGCTATATTGGCAACTGGAGAATGTAATATTGATAGATTACGCTATAGCACAGCAGCACAATGCACACATCTTCTAACATACTCTTACATGGAGGATTGCATGACCAGAAGTTTGCTTTTTGGTTGGGTTCAACCTTATTGTTAGTGCGTTGTCATTTTTATCACCCATGTATGCAATCTTCGATTGTGTAGAACGGAAGCATGAGACATGGCATATAGTATGTTAGCAGCGGATATGTAATGTACCTAGAACAGGCTTGGTGGACTTGATGTGTTGGTAGCGATTAGCAGTACTCATTTTTGCCGTGCAACCTTGGATGATCACGATACCAAATCAAACTACTTAGACCTGCATAAAACAGGGCCGGAGTCAAATATTTTTTTAATAATGGAACAAAGAGGATCATGTAAACTAAAAAGAAATCTCTATCCTCTAGATTTTATCACATAAAAACGTGTCGGGCACAAGAACCGCTGCACAGCTATTTGAATGTTGATCCCTCACCAGAAATAAGATTTTAGCCGAGCCAGTAGCAGTCAAACGAATGGGCAACTTTACAAGCAACAGGTAGCCTGGGATGTGGGAACAGATTTTCCAGATATGAAGCCCAAAATGTCCGTTAGGACGTGCTCCAAATGACTAGGCATACATTATGTAAAAAATGACTGGGCATGTTATTTAACTCTATTCCTTGATGCGAACCCGAACATGAAACATCCTAGATTCCACGGAATCCGCGCTGAGATCTTACTAGTAAATGGATTACCCATGCTAGGATCTACATGGCATAATGCAACTCATGATCAATTCGAGGGTTGGTAGCATATGAGCATGAGAAAGGCGACGGAGCTCAAATCCCCCGGGAGCGGCTAATCGAGCGGTCAAACCATGAACCGGGACAAGGCAAAATCAAGCCGGGTCGAAACGCCTTGGCCTGCTACATATCTCCACAGAAACGCATCGGACCCTATCGCGCCGCGGCACATTCCCATCCCTCCCTCGCGGATCAACGGGATCGAGGACCCAGCGCGGGCGCAGAAATGCTACAGGGATAACGCACCTGCGGGACGGCGAGGGCGGGGGGCACCGCCGGCGGCTTCCGGTGGGCGCGATCACCGGCGGCCGCGGCGGCGGCAGAGCGATCGCCCCTCCCGGGGTTCGTCGCGGTGGTTGGTGGTGGACGCCGCAGCCGGGGGAGCACGACGACGCGAGGTGCGCGGGGGCGCAGGCCGGGGCGGATTATGGGGGAGGGGATATTCTATTCTGCGCCTGGTCTGGTTCCCGTGGCCAACCTCCCTTTTTCACATGTCCGTCCGCGGATTCCCGTAGCCTGGAGCCCTGATGCGGAGGACCTCTTCGTTTTGCCGCGTTTCGTTCGGTTTTGGGCGTGCTGCCAGCCGTCCGGCCGGCTCTGACGACGTCGCGTCGTGCGTGGTCAAACGCGCGCGGGTTCCGACACCGTGCTAGCACAATGCGAGCAAGACCGAGATCATCAAGCACCGCGACGCGTTGGCACTGGCTAGCTGTCTCGCGCATCCGTCCACGGCGTTGCCGCGGTCACCTTCATCTGTGGTGCAGACATTCCGTGCCTGTGTTGGACTGAATTCCCCTCGTGTTGCATCCTATACGCAACATATGCTTTGACCGTACCAAAATGCTGAAATAGAACGGAGGGACTAGGGAGTAGTATTTCACGGTGATTGGAAAAAAAAACAGCTAATCCAACGTGTCATCGCGTGAAAAATGCACCACTTCCAGCGAACAATTACTCATACCGACCGTTTTGACCTTACAGCCTGCGCGGATTTCTCTTCAGAAGCACTCCACGTACCTATAGAATAATAACTTGGTCGAGCATCTGTGATACGTATCAGCGATTTGCGCAGGATTTTTCTTAAAAATCGGTGAGCTAGCCCAGTGAGTACAGGTACAGGTAGGCAAGTGACAGCTTACGTTACGCGGGCGGGACCCCGTGCCCGAAATTCTAGAATGCTACGAATAACTAGCAACCAGAATTGGTGGGCACCGGATACCTGCATCTTTCTGCATGTAGCGTTGCGGCATTCGGCGTCGCAACAACAACTACCGATTTGTTTCGCGTTGGCTGGCGCTGGCCTTTTTCTGGATGGACGCTTGTTAGCAGCGCGCAACGCCAATGATTGTGTCCATTTCGATCTCCTGCGTTTTCACTGGGACCTCTTCGTTTTCCTTTTCGATCTGACAACTTATGGAGAATTCATCTCGTTTCTCGTACAGTCGTGCATAGTTGAGAGTTGATACCTGGGCCAGGTCAGGTCAGGTGGACACACACACTGGCGTTGCCATCAGAAAGAGATATTGGCAGCCGCTTTTCTAGAGGCGCAATCAAACCCCCTAATAGGCTTTCGCTTTCGCTTTCGCGGCGACAGCCAGCACAGCCCAGCCTGGATGATCGCGACGCGCCGGTGGGTGATCGCCATGCATGCACCTTCCTGCCTTATTGACGAGTAATCAAATCCCCGTTGCTTTTGCTTTGCTTTGATTTGAGACCGTCCGGTCCGCCGGTAATAATGGTTATCTTCAGCTCGTCCCTGACATCGCTAGGCCATTTCTTACATACAGGTGGCATGCGATTTGGGGTGCTTTTGGCTATTTTTTTGTCAGATGAGTTTGTACTTTTCAACGCCGTAAGTTTTTATCGTTATCGTCTCGCTAATTGCTTGACGTAGTGGAAATCACGAACGGGTTCAGTTAATCATGAAAAGTCATCGTCCATGTATTCTGGAAGAAGTAGCATTGACATTTTGGAGAGTATATATACTCCATGTTTATGACGCGGATTACATTATATTCTTCGTACTTGACAGTTTTATGTGTTGTATCGCTCTTCGTTATATTTTACTAGTGTGACTTGCTGGAAAATGTATTCAAACTCTAACAATCGTTCTTCTTCTTCCGGAGTCATCTCTCTGTACTAGCTTCGTCCTTTCGTCCCTGTCACGGTGCCAAGACATGTAACGTTCCGTGCAGGGACAGTAAGTCGCACGGGAGCCACGCTATGTCTATGTGACGGTGTCAATCTCCCTAATCAGCGCTAGGAATTCATTTCTGATTGGATAATACTTCGCCCTCGTAATCAAGTAGGGACAGAGACAACTGACACAGCGCGTAAACTGGACAACCCGTAGAGAATGCGAGAATTAGCTGTGATGCACAAACTACCTGCGGATTCCTCCACCGTGCAGCTTGCGAGCGCACTCGTATTTGTTTTAGTAAATGAGTCGATTGCTGTGTTTTATAAAATCAAGTTGCATGTAACTGCCGCCGTGGACCGTGTGTTCCATGTGGATTCGCCACGAGTCGTCATGAGCAATGTGGTCAGGGACATGCACAAATAAAGAGCCCCTCCCAAATTTTAATCTCATTTTTTTTCTTAGCTCAGAAGCGAAGCCCGAGTAAAAATTTCAATTGTAGCTGAATTCGATCCAATCCTGCGCGTACGTTTCCCATCGGACGGCGATCCCCCCAAAATTCTTAACTGCCGTGCAGACTCCCGGCAAATTTACCAACTACCACCGAGATTCGAGAGACCAGGTGCCAGCCGCCGCGACACTGCCCTCCAGGCTCCTCGCGGCCGCCACTATTCACTTCACTTGTTACCTGCGCCGTGCCGCGCGCCTACCAGTTGCCCTTTGCCCACCTCACCACGCGTGGACACCCATATAAGCCCTCCGCCCTCCTCGCCTTCTCCCTCCCTTCCCCTCTCCCCCCTCTGCCGCCGCCGCCGACGCCATCTACCTGGCCTAGGTCTCTGTCGTCGCGCGGGCAGCTAGCCAGCTACTACCACTCCGCTCGAGATCTACCTGGCCTCGACTTGAGATCTCGCCGGAAGGAGGGAGAGCAGCAGCAGCTGCAGCTGGCAGCCATGTCGTCGGGCCGGTACATGGCCTACTCGCCCTCGCCATCCACCACCCCGCACTCCCCGCGCATCTCCGGCCTCCGCGCCCCTTCCGCCGCCGCCGTCGCCGACCAGGAGAAGTAAGCGTCCTTCTCCTGCTTCGAGTAGTGCTTGTGTGTTGTACTGTTTTGCGTGTGGTGGCCTTGTATGAGGAAGGAGCCGCTTCTGTTCGGTGGGTTTCGGCCCCGATCGCGTCGGGGGGAACAGATTGGGGCCGGTTTCGTGTGTTCTGGGAAGTCTCGAAAGCTCTCTGGGTTGAATCCGATACAGTACGACCATATTTAGGGATGCTAAGTATCGGATCTGACTCAGCACGATGAGATCTCGGGACTCGGGCAAAACTTGCCACTTCTCGTTGTTTTGCTGGAAATTGAGTAAGCGAGCTGCCGGGCTTGGTGTTTTACTTGGTGAGTTAGGCCATCTTTATCTTTTTATGGCCTTCGATGTGCATCTCGTGGGATTTGGGGGAGGATTTTGTGTTTGCCTTTCATGTTATACAGGATCGTCCCCTGTTTTGCCAGAATCTGCAGAGGATCATAAAAGATGGCTATTTTGGACTGTACTGTTGTGTCAGGAGAGATGAATGACGAGTATCTACCAATCTTTTTGCAGGTACCTTGCCGAGCTGCTCGCGGAGAGGCATAAGCTGGGCCCGTTCATCCCAGTGATCCCCCATAGTGTACGGTTGCTAAATCAAGGTGAAATCTCACACCGTCATGCCATTTCAACTTGATGCATCTAAGTAGATGAATGACTGACTGCCACGCATTGGGAATGGCGTTTCACACTGCTACGAATTGGGGATATTCTATTATGATGTCAGAATCTTTAACTCATGCAACTTTTTACCGCCTCGCACATTGGTCTGTTTTCTGGGAATGCAATGCCTCTCTGCAGCACAGCTGCTAAGCACACGACTCCACTAACATGAACTCCAGCATCCCAGAACATGATTGCCCTGAATATGTTCACTTCCACAGGGGACAAGCATGCTGTTTCAAAGAAACTGGTTTGATAAGACCTCTTCTGAAGATGCTACTCAAATTTTCAGAATTTTGTTTCTATCGGGGCATGTGCAACTTAGTTGTAATTTTACAGACTTGCATTTACCCGTTGTTGTTGTTGTACAAGCTCATTCTAGAGAGTCTGCCTAGTAGTTTCTGGGTTGATTCACCTCAAATTGGAGAGTTTTCATGGGAGAACCATGATGGTTGATGTGCTTTGAATGACAGATAATTTGAATGACGTTTTTTTCCCCTTACTTTTGGGAACAGATCAGGGTGGCTAGCCTGAGAAGTTGATCCATTCTTTAGATGAACATGGATGGAATGATTTGGTTGTCCATGCCATGATGAACAATTCTTTTACATTGTTTCCATGTCAGTTCTTTATTGCGATCCTGGTCGCTTTTTATCTGATGGTTTTTCTATGTATTAAGTTTTCATTGTGCTACTTGTTCTTTTCTTGACAGATGGATTTTTAGTTAACGTAATTGGACAATTTCACAAAATAAGTGTTTTAGAGAAGAAAACTTAACAGTGTTATGACTTTGCTGGTTCTCCATTTTAAAGAGAAAAGCTTCTTTCAAGTTACTGATTTTACGCTAACAATGATAGGTTACGTATGCATTTACTAATCACTAATTCTAACTGCTAACTTTCTACATTTGTTCTTGAAATTGCAATGTTGGAGCAGAAATTTTGCGTGTTTCCACTCTATTGGAGAACACGTCCCTTTTAAATCAGAGTGGTCTTGAACATGGTAGTCCACTAACAATGGGAGGATTATATTCAAATGGAGCGACTACTGACATGAATGGGTGGACATCAGCATTTCAATCAGAAGTATGCATACTGACCATTTAACATGACTTACTCTTCATGCCTATTTTACGATTTTTGAAAGCTTAGATCAGGTTTTGTCTAACTGAATTTGACTCTAACTGAAGATAATGACTTCCTATTGCATGGCCCTTATGCTAACTTACTAACTAAACTAATCCCTATCAAGCAGAAAGTTTGAAATATTCTTTGCCGTGTTGTATGTATTGGAGTTTGATAACGTGCTAATACTAACTCATTGATGCCCCACATATCAAGTAGTTGGTTATCATCCTAACATCAGCCTGCTAACCAGATTGTTGGTCATCTTTCCCCTTGCTGGTTTATGCACATGTAATCATAGTTAAGTCAAATTTTATTATCATAGTCAATTGAACTGCTCATTAATACATGGTGTTTACACTTCTTTTACTATGTTCTGAATTCTATGTTTTTCACATCCTTACCACATTACTCTTTGGTTCATATACGATGCTCATATTGAGAAATAAGGTTGTAAAATGATCAACCTGTACCATTGCAGAGCTCACCAGCTTATAGCTGGTTTGGAGGTTCTCAAGGAAGCTCCTCTGGACTGATTGTGAAGAAAACAATGAAGGTCGATATCCCAGTAGACAAATATCCAACAGTAAGTGTGCTATTTGCCAAGTTGTTACATACTCTATGATTGTTGTGTCCTCAATGTATTTCTTGGTCATTTTCCTAGTACAATTTTGTTGGCCGCATCCTTGGTCCTAGAGGAAATTCCTTGAAGCGAGTGGAGGCAACTACCGATTGCCGTGTGCTAATAAGAGGCCGGGGCAGCATCAAAGATCCATCTCGGGTAAAATATTCTGATCCATTCTGCTTGTATGCATATATTGGCGTTTATGTGTGTTGGACATTGTGATTGAACCAGCTGGTACTAATATTATAATTCTGCAGGAGGAAATGATGAGAGGGAAGCCGGGATATGAACATCTGAATGAACCCCTTCATATCGTGGTAGAAGCCGAGCTTCCTGTTGAAATTATTGATGCTCGCCTGATGCAAGCCCATGAGATACTTGAAGATCTGCTAAAGCCTGTGGTACGTGCCATTGGTACCTTTATCCTCTTGAAGTGCTTGATTAGCTTGCTTTAGGATCAATGTCTTAAAAGCTATTGTTGTATCATATCTAGGATGAATCCCAGGACTTCTTCAAGAAGCAGCAGCTGCGGGAGCTTGCAATGCTCAATGGCACCCTCCGTGAGGAAGGGATGCAAAGATCTGGTTCGGCTTCCCCTTTCCACAATAGCCTTGGAATGAAGAGAGCAAAGACAAGGGGGTAAAGATGCAAGTCTAATGGAGAGGGGAGATCATCTACTCTGAGACCGATCCTGAGCAGTGCATATGGGGTTTGCCTTGCTGGCTATGTTACCCAATGTGGTCTCGTGCCACCAGCATCGGAGCGCCGTGTTTCCTGCAACTGGGTGTATACAACTGGGGAGGCTTGGTTATGCCAACATAGGGGTGTTGAGCAATATATATTGGGTTGTGAGGGGTTTGGGAGAGTGGTTTGTGTACCGCTCCGTCCGTTGGAGCTATGAACCAGTAAATGTGGTTTCAGAAAGTTAAGGGCTTGTATTCGTCTTTCCAAAACTTATTGAAGGGTGATGTGTTGAGACTCGTGCAATTACTTTCAAGCTTCTCAAGGATTTGTAATATTGGGAGAAAGTACAGTGATTATTGACACCTTCGTCTGCCACTCCTTTTTATTGGGATTTTCTCATCGTGCAGTTGCAAAGTAGAAAAAATTGAGGATAAATGACAAATTCTTGATCAACCGACCAACTCTCCGCTCGTCCCATTGTCAAGCAGCAGCTGGTTGGCGCAAACAATAGATTTCAGGCCTGACATGACGATGGCAACGCCTGGGCAGATTGGCCCTGCTGCAATGTTCGTGACCTTCCGATTCCTGACCAGATCAAGCTGCATTTTTTAACCTGGGGCACAGTTTGGATGAACACAAACCGAATAGCCTTTCTAATATATCTATGACAGGTAACGCGCAAACAGTAACTAAATGCTCCTAAAGAACATTCATGGTCCCTGTCACGTAAGCGATGCCTTCGGACCTCAAAATCTGGGAGGGAATCAGCCACTGCCCACTGAAAAGTGAGTGCCACTGGTCTCAATAAACGGATATAAGAGTACTGCCTATATGACAAACTAACAAAATGGACTCGACAAGTCAACAATATAGAAACGCTAACAATTCAGTTTTAAGTGCAACACCAAGCTAATTTACAACCAGGTGGTGGCCGCTTAAGCACATGTTCTTGGCCACAACGTTACCTCATCAACTTCAAGTTCCATGTGTTTCAAAATTTCTCTATACAGGATAGAATAGGCCATAGTTTCCACTGCGTAGCCACCAATTGGGCGCCTTGTAATCACTTGTAGCTAAGCAGTACCGAGTTAATTATATGCATAATCAAGCGGATGCTGGTACCATCTGCTGCACTCGTGGTGGGGAGTGTCCGGTGGTGCACCAGTTGGCTGTAGACTTGTTCAAAGATGGGCCGCACATGCACTGCGATCACTGGGTCTGTTGGGTTGATTGCCATGGCAACATCTGTCATCCATTGAAGTTTCCTTGATGTATCGTTGTTAATGTCAATTGCTAGCTGCTGCAACAGGGCCAGGAGGACCCCTTGGTTAAGAGGCAGGGGGACCATTTGACATAGTGCATGCAAATCAACCTGCACAAGAGTACATAACTATCACAAATCTAAAACAAGGATGTTCTAACATGTATGCAGCAGGGTGGACCTTAGCTAACAAATCAAGTGTGAAGATACCTGAGAGCACAGCCAAGACACTATGGAAACATCACTTCTGTGTAGGGCCATTGTAAATGCCTCATCAAACTTGCGTTCAGAGATCAATCTACCCATCTCTTTCAACGGATCTAACGGGGCTTCAACCTGGTAAAAAAACAGAGGAAGATAATAAGAATGCTTGTTATTTCATTCTTCATAATATACATTGAGAAGTTCTTCTATTATGGTTCGAAACAGACAAATAAGAATACCATTATCAAAGTCTATAGGCCCAAGGTGAATTTACTGCAGATTTGCAGAAATATCACATGAAATAAAAAATGTGAACAGCAGTGTCATTAAATGTGGAAATTTCTCTTCTTACCTCTGGGAGACCTCCCATAGGACCATTGCTGGGCTGCAAAGCATTTGTACTTTGCGCCTTAGCATTCCCAGAAGCAACAAAGGACAATAGCTTACGTTGGCCGTCCAGCAACTCTGATGAAAAACTCTGGGCGATTGATGATGCAGAATTGATGGTTTCCTGGGATGTAACATAAGAATTGAAACGCAGCACAAATCATTTATTGTTAGACGTGGAGGAGGCTGAAGTTTCCAGTTATTTCACATAAAAGAACACAAAAAATTGTATCAGCTTACCTTTAAAGTTAATGCTAATGGAGTATGTGCTGCCTCAACCTGCTGCTGAATAGCAACAGTATGCTCAGACATTCCTTTCTGAAATGTGCCATCTACTTGTTCAAACATTGTCTTGCAAGATTGTTCAAACGCTGGAACAAGCATTGATTCAAAGCTGGTGCGTAAAGCATCCTGCAAGTACCCATTTAATACCAATCAGCAATCGTAGATAGCTTAAACAAGAATCAACAAACAACAAATATCATAACTTCAGAATGTACGAAGCAATCGTTAACATCCAGCCAACATATCAAGATTGCCACGTTCAATGTGGAATTGATTGCTGCTTGATAATCAAACTGAAAAGGGATCCATACCTGAAGGGCCTGTTTTATAGATGTATGGCACTGCATTTGGATTTGCCTCGCAAGTGTAGCTTCAAGTTTTCCACTAACAGACTTATCCAGCTGATTGCTTACCTTGTCAGCCAACCCTTTCTGAAGACAAATTGACCAATGAGAACAAGCATGACCAAATTAAACATAACATGTTAATAGGACAAAAAAAGTTACAACCTGAACGGTATCAGAAACAGCAGACACTAAGCACTTCTCAATAATAGGTGTTATTGTCCGTGCAACAACAGGCCCAAGTGAGGAAATTTCTTTTTTAAGTGACTTCTCCAGAGTAGCAGGAAAGTCCTTGTTTATCGAGCTTGTGATGAGGGTAACAAACTGCTGCATTCGCTCTCTTTCAGCCTTTTCACGTTTAGTATTCTCCTCCTGGACACGAGCCCACAAGGCATCAACGTTAGCCTTGACAGACTTCTCCATGGTACGGCCTAATGATGCCTCAATTCTTTTGCCTTCCTTTGCAATAGGGGCAGAAATCATAGTACCCAGCTGTTTTTCCATGTCCTTCTGCATTGTTATGAGCTGGAAGATAAACAAGCATAGTAAATAAATGAGAACCTCATAATCAAACCATGCTATCGTGTCACACATTTGGATAAAACAAAAATTATAATTAACCAACAATTCTGAAGTCCTTTGAAGCACTAACCAAGTGCATTGCAAGTCAAAATTAACCACGGCAACATTTTGTCGGTTTCACAAACCAACAAAAAAAAAGGTCGAATATGCTTGATCTAATCTAGCTCTGGGTTCAAGATTGGGTTTGGGGATATGAGTTTAGGCTAATCTAGCGGTGTCATTCTAAAAATTATGCAAGACTTGTCACCACTTTAAAACGAAACTTGGGCCGGAAGAAGGTGCATATGGGCTATGAGTTTAGGCAGGGAACAAAGACTGGTATGAAACAAACAAACTATAGCTCACTTGTTTCGTTTGCTAAATAAGGTCAACAAGATGTCATAAGATATTTGCTCAAGCAAGAAATATTATATCCCTACCTACGGAATGACAACCACTGGCACTAGATTGTCATTGTCATAACAAAGCATTGCTCCTTTCAACATGGATTTACATAATTCCCATAATCCATATAACCCTACAGCGCTAGGATAAATAAGCGAACGAGGTTGTATGTTGTACAAAAGCTAATGACGTTTAGAAACATTTATAAATGCCATAAACTCGGAAACAAGCCAACAAAAAGGTCATTGTGATAAAAAAATTAATTGTACAAACTTGAAACTAGCAAAGCATATCTCAGTTTTCACAGCTCTGCAATGCAATTAGCGGATGGCACAATAAGAATAAATTAGCGATCTAGAACAGAACTGTCTAGCCATATAAGCAATATAAAGCGAATGAAACAGGAAAATAATATGTTTCACTAACAACATAGCATAATGCACATATAAAGTAATTAATTGCGACTACCTGTTGCAGCATCCCTTGTGTGGCAGCAACTTCTGAAAAGGAGTCGATAGGAGGGTATGCAGAGCTCAATGGCTCATGTGACTCAGTTGAATTGAAAGAACTCGCTGGAGGGGATAGCTGACCAGAGGTTTGAGGATGCAAAACTTTCTCCTTCTCCTTGGCATACAAAGAAGATTGCTCCCTGGAAGCAGAGGAATAATCAGTTTTCTCATGCATTTCCACAAACTTTTTCTGAATATTGTTATCGGCAGCACCAGTATGCTCAGATATTGGTCTATCAGATAACGACTGTGATTCTTCCACGCTGTACTTATCAGTTGTTACTGAGCGCTCATTTATCATTTCAACAGTTTGCTCCAAGGAACTCTGAGTTTTCCCTGTATTTTCACAAACAATTTGAGTTTCCTTGGCAGCTTCCAGTTCTGAATTTTGATCTGGTTTACTCTCATCAATATGTTTAGGTACGACCTCTGTAATCTGAGAGCTGCTACCAGAAACATGTTGAACTTTCCCTCCATCAGAACTGGAGACATCATTGTTTCCAGCAGATGAAAGCGCACCAGATATAATTTCAGAGGGAGTAACAAGGTGTGTTGTGTTCCCTCCAAACATGAGATGAGGATTTGGGAGCATTGTAACGTCACTGTGAGTGTCTCTTGGAGCATCCTTTCCTAAGATATCTCTTCTAATGGGCATGGGTGTATCTTGCCTTTTCAAAGCATCATGCTCCACATTCTTGTTTGGCGTATAATCAAACAATGGTTGATCTATCTCACGGTTGTCTGGTGTTGATCCTGATACAGGTGCAGATGGAAGATGCATGGAACTATCAGGTTCTGAGCATGCAATAGGTGGAGCTGACGGTTTTGGATCAAAATCTGCACATAAATCACGAGGAAATAAATATTTTTGAATCAAATGAAACAATTGTATGAGTTGTTAACTGCATTACCTTTGGAGTGGTCAACAGTTGATGGTTTAGTCGGAGCGCTGACAGAGTAAGAGTCAGTGAAACTTGTTCCTGTAGTTCCAACCACTTCCGGAGGTGACTCAAAAACACGGGAGGTAGCTGGATCTCTTCCAAACCCAGTGCTATCAGCTGTTGGAGGTGAACAAAGTGATAACTCCAGCCCGTACTGCTGAATAGCCATTGTTTGGACACAGTAGACTTGGACGACTTGTTCACCATCTGATTGGCTTTCATGCGTCCCAGTGAGGCTTAAAATAGGCATTGCAACTGTGAAGTCTGCTATATAGTCCAAGCGAGTAGATGCAGGATCTGGGCCATACTCAACATGCACAGCGTAAATTGCATTCTTCTTAGCATTTGCAAGCAAAATCAGGCTTGCCTGAGGCAGCACCGCAACCTGGTTGAAAAATGCCTCCTCGACTCTAGGTTCCAAAGAACTAACAAGTTCCAAAGTCTGAGTACAATGCCAAGTCTCAGAATCACTTGGTAACAACCAGCCATCTTCATTAGTAGAAGCCCAAATTTTAATCTCTCGGTTCAGAGGACCCTGCACAATCAAAACAATACAAGTGTTTAATGTCTACTCAAGGTATCTGCTGAAAACAAACAAAGTATTGTTCTCCCAAGAAGGTGATCAATAGTATAAGTACATCAAAAGATTGTCTGTACCAAGAGTGACACCAAGGAAAAACACACTTATATACCAAGCACTACAAATCATTCAACCTAGAGCGGTCATAGGTTCTTAACAACTGTATGGCCAGCTACTACTCTGTTGAGGTTTTCTAAGATATAGCAGATATTTTATTAGCATAGTTTACATCAAGGAGTTGTCTTTGCTAAAAGTAATGCCAAGGAGAAAAACTTTCACATATCAAAACACTTTACGGATTATTCAACCATGAGCAGTTGTAGATTCTTAGTAATTGAAGGCAACTACTGTTCTGTCAGGGTTTCTCAAAGAAGTATAGCAGACACAGTGGGAGTAAACCTTTTAACTGAGACGAAAAAGAAAGGGAATAAATGCACTGATAGATTCATATCTAATATGGGCTGCAACCTGCATGTAACAATAGTACACCAGAACTCGTATATTAGTCAACCCAGTGGCAGATTCAAGATTTCAAAAAAATGCAGACTCAAGATGCTCAATATCATTTTACTCTCACCACAAAAAGGTTTACAGAACTATGTGCATAAGAAAAGCCCATGTTAAAAAAATACATGTGAAAAGGATACAGGACTAACATATATGAAAACATACCGCTGTAATGAGATTTATATGATTTGGGTGCTCAGGTGCTGTAAGAAAAGCAACTGAGCAAACAGCTTGACCATCATGTGGCTTTAGAATGGACAGAGGCGCTGCTTTGCGATCATCCCAGATCTTTACCTGCAAAGAGAGACACTGTACATTACAAAAGGCAGTGCTATTAAATAGCACTTCTCTAGACCACATTCTTCCTAACATGGAAAATATGACCAACTAAAGCCCAAAACGTTCGTAAGATTGGATATAGGTTGAGCACACAGCTGCTACTTGTTTTCCAATTAATTGTTCCATTAACTTGACAGCATCAGAATGATTTTTCAAGAGATTTTTGGTATGCTGAGGAGCACATTCTACATAAAAGGATATCGTTTTCATCTATTTCTGAAGTCTAGTTTTACAATATAGAAGCTGCAGATATACACGAGAAATGGAACTCAGAAACAACTCAAAGGAGTATAGCTGAAACAAGATATCAATTGGACATGATACAATCTCCAGTACACAAGTGTTAGATTTGTCTAATCAACTGATGCAGCAGGCTAAACACATCTATGGTGTTTTGCTTTCTCAAGTGGAAGTGAAGTCCAATCCAAATAGAATTGAGGCGCAAAAAATAAACAAATACAGATTTTTACTGCAATTATACTACACTTGTCATGTCTTGGGAACATATAATTAAAAAAAAATAGGATGCCGGGCTTAGCGAGTAGAAAAAGGATTCTAGGTGGCACATAAAAACATATTTTAGACTTAATAGACAAAAGTAGGAAATGTACAAACCGTGCCATCCTTTGATCCTGAGGCCAGGCGGGTACTCATCCATTGAGATATGGACAGATCCGTCACATCTCCATCATGCTTACCGACAAAGCGAACACCATCAATAAGCTTTTCAAGATGGCATTTAACAGGTTCTTCTGCAGCAAAGTCTCTCCCTCTACCCACTTTAGTCGTGTCTATTCTTAAGACACAGTTTCCAATACCAACATACAGAATCTCCTACAGGTTATAGGTGAAGGAAAAGTAAGTATGCACGTTTTTGAGATGTGAAAAGGGCTTCAAAGGGGTCAAGTGTAATGTAAAAAGGAACTTTACTTGCTTATGAGAGTGCCAACAGATCCTTGGATGGTAAGTTTCAGCGTCACCAACGATCTGGATGGCAATTTCAATCTTTCCAGTAATTTGTGGTTTATTTTCCTCATCGGGTCCTTCATCAATCCTCCACACATAAATCCTTCCATCGACGCTTGCGCTGCAGAAACCAAAGTAAATTTCAACATAAAATTAACAAAAAGTATATATACATAGATCATTTGATAGTTCAAACATTTCATCATTCTATATTAGTACCTTGCCAAACGATGGACATCCTCAGCAAAGAAAGCCATGTCTGTCACTCTCTGAGGCAAAACAGAGAAGAAACAGAATAGATCAAAATGAATGCAAATGCAGGTTGATTGAACTTCAGGAATCCAAATGAAAAGGGAAAGAACAAAACCATATAATAACATCAAACGAATATCAACACGTTGAATTATTATCTTCTTCAAGCACTAAGAATTGCAAGACACATCATACTTTATAAAATCAGGTATGTAAGATTTCTGCAGATGAGTTAAGTGCATAAGTAGTTCACTACGGGGAAATTGGTGCAAATACAAGAATATTTATCAAGCTCAGCCTACTAGGTAAAAAAAACATGCATGCGATTTGCAAAGACGAATTAGTCTAGCTAATCTAAACCATTTCAGACATGCTATAACAACCTAACCCAAAGCAAAACTTACTCCTCTTTTAGTCTATTATGAATGGATAATTTATCAGCCTCAGCATGGTATCAAACTCAGAGATGGCAAGTCAAAACTCAAAAGAAGCTAAGTGTCTCTCTTTTCATGCCATACACGGCACGCGATGAGAGAAGAAAAAAGGCATCATAGAAGATGTTATGATATAAACTAGTGAGTTATTCTATCCCATGGGTAAGTCCATGCACTTCTACTCAAGTTTTCACCATAGCATTGCCACTCGCTACTTGGTTCGACCATGTACATCAGAAGAACACACTAGACAGTGATTCATCTCGAACATTTCTAAGCATAACAGATCAATGTCAATCTCTCTGAATCTAAACTTCATACCTGTGTGTGACCACGGAGAAGTGAGCGGAGCGCTGTGTTGATGTTGAGAACACGAATGTTCCCGAGCTTGAGCCCATATACGATGTACGTCCGGTTCACCGCGATCTGCCTGCCCAGCACGAGCCCCGGATCCGACGTGTACTTGGTGATCGGTGTCACCTCGAGCTGAGGTGGGTGCGCTTCCCCAGGCAGCCTCGAGTCAACGTCGTGTACCGCTCGTTCCCCGCCGCCCAGCAGCCGGCCTCTGGGAACCTTGCTGCTAGTGGTGCTCAGCAGCCTCGCCGGTGGCGCGGACGGCATCGCCGAAAGCGGCTGCGGCGGCGCGAACTCCGACGCGGGCGGGGGCATGGAGACGGCGGTCTCGAGTTGGGTCGGGCCGGAGTTGCCGAGCAGCTGCATGAGGCGCGCGCCGGGGTTGGGGCCCGGGGCGGCAGCAGCGGTCGGGTTTGGGTTCGGGCTCGGCATGGGGAACGAGACGACGGGGCGAGGCATGGTGTGCGGATCCTGCGGGTAGTGGAGGTAGGGGCCGCGGTGGAAGGGAGGGGTGACCGGCGGGTAGGAGTAGGGACCGGAGGGCGGCGGCGGGCCCGCGGCGCCGGGGAACATGGGTGAGGCGGTGGCGGTAGGCATGGGGTTCGCTGGCGGCCTGAAGAGTTTTCCGAGCTCGAAGGGTGGATTCGAGTTAGGGTTAGGGTTTCCGGCGGGAGACGCCATGTGAGGCGGCTCGGGAGGGAGGGGGGAGGTGGCAGTGGAGTAGATCTCAACTGGGGAAGAGGAGGAAGGGAGATGCGAGGAAGGGGGCGACTGGATGTGGAGGTGGGGTGAATGTGTTGGTTGATTTTCCACTATTTCGCCCTCCTGGTTTCTGCAAGTTGCGACGACCGGCTCAGCGTTCGGGGCCAGTGTATCAAAAAAATTTCAAGCCCGTATGTTGCATGCGAAGGCACAGGGACGCGCCCACAGACTCCGCTCAGGCGGGCCGAGACCGTACTACGATCTGATTCGGCTCCGGCGGCACGGAGATGGCGGCGCGCGACGGGGAGGAATGGTACGGGAACACGTGCGCTGCATGCAGCGTGCCTCCCGGAGCAGCCATCCGGCCTCGCCTGTTGCGCGGAGCAGCCGCGTTCAGCTGACTGAACCACGACGAGCCCAGCGAGGAGCGGCGCGGTGTCATGTCTCGATAAGCTCAGGCACGCAGGCAATTTCTTCGCTCCGATGCGACGATTCAACAGTCGAGCCGTCATCAGGTGCGATGCATTTCTGGCTACCGGGAAAGCGGATGCTTAGTCACTGAGGGTCACTTGCAGGCCTCTCCATTTCCCAAAGCCAAAAGGCCCACCCAAATCCAGTAAGGTGGCGATCGGCGATCATAGTTTGCAGTCGGCATATATACCCATCCAAAAGTTTGTGACTTTATAGTTCATAACAAACTTTTGGAGATGAAGAGAGCATATTTCTTTCGAGCCTGACCGCTCACCCGCCCGGGCATCCAGGGCTGTTTGATTTCAAGCACAATACGCACGGCTGAGGAACCTTCACTTTATTTAAGGGGGGCATTAGGCATTCGAGGTGCTGAAGAGTCAAATGCGCAACATTCGTGTGTACACTGTCTCTTTCAATCGGCAATTCAGCGTGATCGAAGCGAAATATTTGTCATCGGTCGAACAGTTTAAATTGATGTAACAAGACCTATACGAATGGAGCGACAAGGATCATTGTTCAAGGATGTATCTATCGGAGCGGTTAGTTTAAGCAAGCTAGACAGCAGGTCGGATCGGCAAGTCCACGGCAAGACGATACGTCCACGAAAAGAAACGCAGGGACTAATTGATTAATGCAGGGCACATCACTATCTGTCCGTAAAGCAGAAACTATGGCACCGCAAGTGTGTGCAAAACTAATTTCTGCCGAAGTTGAGCAACCAATTGCTTTTTCGAAAAAAAAAAAGCTGAGCAACCAATTCATCATGAAACAACGAGAAAAAGCCCGGACGACCGTGTATAAGAAGAGATACAACTGTGGGCCGTTAGTGTGCTGAAGGCCCAAATGAAACCAAGCCCGTGCGTAGCAAGGCCCGGTCGCCCACCCTTCGCCGCGAGCCCAGCGTTTGTCTGAACTCCCGAACTATCTGCGTCGCAGAGCGAGCGGCAACGACGCTCATCTCCCGCCTACTCTATTTGCTTTTCTAGTTTTTTTTAAAAAAAAAAAAGAAAAAGAAAAAAAGTAAGGAAGGAAAAGGAATCAGCATAACAAGGAAACCTCCTCACCCGTGTGAAATACAGTAATATTTACTGCTTGTGCATTTATGAAATATTGGGCAGGACTTTATCCAGGAGAGATGCAGCAAATTGTGAGAGCAGGAGCAGACAGCAGAGACCATGCTTCAAACTGCAATGGAAGTTATGAGGACATCATCAAGGGGGCTGGCTATTATTATACAGGGCGCTACCTCAGAGGCAGGGGAGATACCTTATGAAGACAGCAACAAAATGTGACAAGACCTAATACGGCTTTTTTGGAATATGAGCAGATGTCATGAAGTCATCTGATTTTAAGTATTGTGGCTACAAGTCAAGATATTCTGATCTATATGTAATCTAGATAAAAATGATGATGTGTGAGAACGGTGATATGATGTTGATATAGGAATATGTAGCACATAGGTAATCACTAGGAAAGTAGTGATTACATAGACTGGGATAAACAGATAGAATCTGATCTCCAAATGCTCTTATTCCTGTAACTATGACGTCCATTTTATATAAAATGGAGATGGGATGTTCCCTACACAAAAAAAATATAACAAAGAAACTTCACCCCAAATGTCGAAACCAGGTTAGAAACACAATTGCCCCAATGAACTAGTAACTGGAGCTAATCACGTTTCGCAGAACAAATGCGCACGAGGCAATAACCAACACGTCAACTAGTCATTAGCTTCATTGTTTAAGCGAGTTGCTCCAAGGGCAGGTAGTATTTAGCATTTTTTAGTAGAATAACTCAACCACTGAAAGCTAAATCTGCATTCCGCAGTTGGATACCCTGAGTGCATACATCGCATGCTACGACTTAACATCTACATCATAGCTTGATAACGCACACCATCCAAGGGTGCAGATTCCATGTTGCTTGATCAGCAGTGTGGCTGTTGCAAGTTCATGAAGCAATGGAAACAAATGAGAAAATGTGCTACAATAAGAATATAGATGTTATTCAATATCTGCATCAACATTACCTGCCTAGTTCTAATAGAGATTCAGTTGGCTCTTTTTATTTTAGTAAGACCAGCAAGAGCCTCAGTGATTGGACCTTTGTTAACTAACTTGTCAGCCTGGATACACATATTTGGATGTTGTAACAGTTGGATGTTGGTAAGTTCAAAATGACAGTTTTGAAGTACCAACAGAAGGGGCTGACCTTGAGAGAGGGCACTAGTGCATACACCTCTTCGACAGTCTCAGGCCCAATGTTAGCTATCATGCATACCTATGACAAGACACAATGGAAGATGAGATGACAATATACATTAAGAAAAGTCAGAAAAGGAAACTGAAATTAAGTAACGAACCTCGCCATCATTAACGCCATATTTTTTAAGAGGTCTACAGCACTAGTCAAGAAACCAAACTACTAAAATGCTTCAAATAAAATGGTATAACTCTAACTTAGCATGCAATCTGATTGCTACATAATCTAAATCAAAACTTAGGATACTCCAGAGCTTGCTTCACAGCGTCTGCAGTGGTGAAATGAGTTCCTTCTTTTGCGTATTGGAAAGCTTTATCAAATGACCTGCAGAAGGAACAAGGAAGATTAAACAAGAAACAAAACATCTAAGAGATTTGAATACAACTGAAACAATGCTGGTAGGGTAAACAAAAGAAAAACAACAAACATTCTTACTCAGGAATTTTGATATTTGGGTCCTCTGATAAGATAGCCATATGCTCGTGAATTTCTTGTAAAAGTTCAGCTGCTTCACAGTTCATCAGCATCCTTGAATTTGGAGGGATATCTGCAATTAATAATAACATCGATAAGATTCTTTCAGTGCTTGTGATTATATGTAAAAGTAGAATGAGTAGCTTACTGGTTCATTAAGATAGAAGGAATATAAGATACAAGCGCAAGGAGAACGGTGCAAAATGTACCAAATCCACTACACAAAATATTTCACTTAAAAGCAATACTGCCTCCACAATGAAGCTTACGAAAGTACGATGCCCTTCAAATGGGGATGAAAATCTAAGCTCTCCCTCAACAGTAGCACATTTCAGTATTAAATACGTAAACAATTAGCACATAATAGTACTCAGAAAAAATTAGCCTAAAATAAGCAAAATTGAAAAGATAATCACTGAACAGGAACTGACCAAGCTCAAGCTTTAGCTCTGCATTAGACTTAGTAGGCACTGCGTTGAATACAGAGGCATTTCCACCTTTGCCTGCACTGTATGCCTTTCCTTTGCTAGCATATCCTTGAAAAGGGGGGAGTTTTAGAGCATAGCACTGAGAAATAGCATATGAAAGAAAGAAATGCAGTAAGAGTATAAAGATAAAGATCCTGATCAATGTATCCAATATTACGAGTACCTTTTCATGGAAACAAAGGATCATAATATTACGAGTACCTTTTCATGGAAACAAAATGCCGCATACCTTTAGAAAAGGAAGAAGCCTTTCCACCGGTTTTTAGGCTGTCTGCTGGAGCCTTCCCGTTCGACTTGGAGCGAACGGGAGTCACCTCTTCTACAAAACCTACAAACAGGCATTACTCAGGTTCAACCATGTGCCATATTATTCATGCGCATCAACATTAAGATCTACTTAAATTTTAGAGTTTCTTGATATAACGGGTCCCTATACACTGCAGTTACCAAAATAAGGAAGATCTCAATAAGTTACCAACTGGGACTCATTATGCCCACCCATGAATCATGATCCAATAATGATTTGTAATAGACATGCGAGTGTTCACCCTTAACTGGTGTTAATGAATAGGAAGTGAACCTAAGCTATGCAGATAGAAACCAAGTTACAACTCAAGCATGGGAATTTCCCTGATCCATGGAGTGACAAAACTATATCATGAAAACTGAACGCACTGTTACCTTCAGAGTCAGAATCTGATGAGTCGATGACAACACATTTTGCACTGGCAGCACTCTTATACTTTCCATTCGGTACTCGATCCATTGAGAAGACCTGTCAAAACTCTTAGTCAACAGACATTCAGTCGAATTCATGACATAACAGGATAACAAAAATGCATAACAGATGTGCCATAAGATTTCACTCCATCACTATGAGCATATAGACATGACACATATGCTACCTCAAAGTAGGCAAGTAGATACAGTGTTTTCTAAGTTACTTATCGGGATAGACAGTCTTTACACTAGCAATGCGTACAATATTGCCTTAGCACTTACCTCATAAATTATATCACATGTTAATTCTTGCATGTGAAACAATACCATTGGAGACATAGACTGCAACAATTTCACAGATATAAGATGCACCGGAAACAATCCGAGAACAGTTAGCATCATGAATCGATGTATCAACATCAGGCCATGACCCACTTAAAAACGACCCATGGTATAGTTAACGAAAGTTTAATGCATGATGGAGCGAACAGGTATCCTGCCCGGCACTGGTGGCGTCGCTGCCTGCCGCTTGAGTTGTTTGGGGGGCTTATCGTTCCGGGAAGATCCGGAATAACGGGATGGTCATCCCCATCCCTATCCACGATCGGGATGAAATCTCCCCCATCCCAGTCCCAGCCCACGGGCGAAAATTTGTTCCCATACCCGGCCCCGCGTAGGGAGTAGGGATTGACCCATCCGCTACAACCAGCCTAAATGTAAGTACAAAAGATAGGAGGAGGATTGGGTGGTTGGGGAGGAAAGCCTAGCTCTCACCTGGAGGAGGAGGAGGAGGAGCGGCAGGCTTTTGCCCCGTTCTGGCCGCACGAGACCGACGGGACGGGAGATGGAACTATGGGAAGAGAGTGGCAGCTGCGGGTGGGAGAGGGGAGAACGGAGGTCGGCGCGGTGCTCGCTGCAGTGGGCTTTGGTATGCGAAGAAGCTCTGGAGTGGTTGGTTGGGCTTGGGTCGAACCGAAAGGGAGGGTCGCACTCGCCCACCCAGGAGCCCGTTCGTTGCAGAGCCACCTCGTCCGGGAGCCCAGCTTGTCCTGCACTTCTGCAGCGAGGTTTCGCCGACCCGCATCGTCTACCATCTCCTCCAAATGACCAAATGAGAAAATCAGAGCCGGCTGCAGGTCCGGAGGAGGAGCAAATGCACTGAGCGAATACAGCGACGAGCATGAGGCGAGTGCGGAAACACGTTTTCTGGCTTCGTCTGAACAAAACGCGCGCGAGAGAGCGGTGAAAAGACGATGCCGGATCGAGATGTCGTTGTAGCTGTAGGTACTCGCAGCGTGCAAACGTGCCAACCTCTCGTTGAACGCTACCAACGTGCGCATTTAGGAAGATGAATGCCAACCTGTCGGCTTTCTCTCTTTTTATCCGTCTGCGCGATGTGATGGGCCGTGTCGTGTGGAATTTAGCATCCCCTGATTTTCCATTGTCGAGCGTGCGTGCGCTGCTAGACATGAGCTCAACCGGATATTCTCAGGATGAACTCAACGCGACTCGAACACGACGCTGAGACTCTTGAGAATTTGGCCGGATAGCATCAGAACAAACGTTCCGCTACGATTGGTCGTTCGCCATGGTGCCGTGCAAGGTGGTTGTCCGCTTGACGGTTGCCTGCCCCGCGCTGGCGCACCACGACGGGTGTTCCGAAAGAGCCAGGGGTGCGGCCACTGCGAGGAAGCTAGATATCAGGGAAAGCGTTCGCCGATGAGACTACTCTCTATCTGAGCCGTCAGGTTTCATTTTATCCGGACAACGATGCATGGCGACCAGCCGGGTCTTTCTTTTTGGCCTACTTATCTGTTATGTTACGCCGTCAGCTAATCAACAGAATAGAAAGAAGAAAGGATGGAGTAGGAACATGTCGCCGGAGATGGATGTCGCTGTGGTTGTAGCCGCTAGGCCGGTCAGGCTCACACGGAACAGTGCCCGGTACACACGGGACAGCGGTGCAGCTGGCCATCGCCATTCTCCTACGGTACTCCTACTGAAACGCTTTGTGCTGACAGGTCTCGCCGGCGATGGCAGTGGACCAAATGTTCGCGTGCGCACCACCCAATCCAAAAAAAATCTGTGAGGTGAGCCGGTAGCAGGCCACGACAGCTCTCTCGGACTCTTGGATGGATTGGGCCGGGTGTGGCGTCGAAACAAGCACAGGATCCACTTTGATTGGTCGCTGGTCACGGCACGAGGCTCTGCTCTGCTGGGACCCCGGGAAAAGGCGCCGCTACCCGTCGTGTTGGTTCCTCCTGGCCTGGATACTTACGGCTCAGGGGCATATTCGTGAACGAAATTGTCCGTTGGTGGCCTTTGAGAGGTCTCGATCTACGTATTATGCATACGCGGTTCACGGTAAGGTTCTCCACTACCGTGGTGCCTCGCGCCCGCCGGAAAGCACCGAAACGATGCTGTCTGCACGGCACTGCACCAGTCAGTTTCGTCTTACCCTTTGCTTGCCGGAACACCGTGCCACCTGCCGGCGAGAAGCGAGAGGAACCGAGGGCCGCCGCGTCGTACGTATGAAAGCGGCCCACGCACGTGGCGCCCGCCCTTATCCCGCACGACCGCGAGGGGAATGACGCTCCTGCCCCGCGAAAAGCGCAAAAAAGGGCAGCGCACTTTTCCCTTTCCGCCTCGCTGACGCGGGCCCCGCTCCCCTCCACATAGGCGCTCATCCCTTCGGTACTCTACTCGTGCTCTCTATCCACTTGTTCCATTCCACTTCCTCCCCCTCGTCGCTTCGCTTATCTCCGCCCGCTTTTTTTTCTCTCTCTCTCGGCCTCCGTCGCTCCCCTCATCTCACCGAAAACCAGAGCCCTCGTTCAGTCCCGCGGGAGAAGCTTCACGGTTCCTCCTCCTCATCTCCTCCGTACCGCGCCGTCGGAGAGCTGCTTCGCGCCTGCGCCGGTGGATCTTGGCTCTCTCGGGGAAGGCCGCGGCGGCGGACTCGGTGAGTCTTGCTACCTCGTGCGAGTTGCTCGTGCCCCGGTTGGATCCCGGTCCATGCCGCGGTTCAGCGCGCGCTTGATTGATTTCGTGGTCTTAACCCTGCTTCGTCGTAGTTGCTGTCGAGGTGGGCATATACGGCTTCGATTTTTATTTTTGTTTAGTCACGGAAGGCCGGAAGGGGTAGCTTTGATCTTGGTATGGTGGGGATTAGCGAGGTCGGAGTCTGAGTGCTTAATTCTGGGTCCGCTTGCTTGGCCCTCTGCTTTTTCAGGTAGTTCGATGTGTGCAGGAGTGGTAAGTCTGAACTGTAATAATTAATTTTTCCCCACCCTATTTTTTTTTTTTTGCGGATTCTTCACGCTTTGCCTCCCGTGTTGCGTAGGGGGTACGTGAGTCGTGGTCTGTTTGATTTTGTCTTTGAGCCGGAGTTGGTTGCTTGAAATCTTCGCCAGCTCCCCTCTCTGGTGAACGAAGACAGCATGGTTCAGCGTCCAGCTCAATTGACAAATAACACTTTTTTGTTTCTTTTCTGTTTCGTTTCGCTCTTTTTAGCTTCATCTATTCATTGGTGTGAAAGAGGCCAAATCAAGAGCTGGTTATATGCTATCATAGATTGCCACTAATGAGCAATGACAGGACGTGAGTAGGTTTGCATTTGTTATGTTTGAAAATTGAAATATACGTTTTGAATATACCTATTGGTAGTCGAACAGAACAGTTGGTTTTCAGGGTCTGTGTCAAGAGTACCTTGGTCTTCCATGTGCGTGTAATTGCAAGTGATTGAAAATTGTTAAGTCATTGTATGGGCACTCTTTATTTTTCTTCTATGCTAAACGTTCTGATATAGCTAGAAGTTTCCGTTATGATTGCTGATTTTTATGTTCACATGCCAATATCACATAGGATTCAGCCGAGTTCAACTGTTGAAGAAAGATAAGCAAGGTGGATTCTGTAGCGGCACTGAGAAGCTAGTGGAATTTCCCAAATACTTCCGTGTATCATGGCTGTTCTTTGTTATTTCTGTGGGAAACAAAGGTCAATGATCTATTGCCGATCAGATGCAGCATCCTTGTGCTTATCATGTGATCGTATTGTTCACTCAGCTAATGCACTTTCTCGGCGTCATACAAGGACTCTTCTTTGTGATCGATGTGGCTCACAGCCTGCAGCAGTCCGTTGTCTTGAAGATAACGCCTCACTTTGCCAAAATTGTGATTGGAATGGGCATGATGCAGCATCAGGGGCTGCTGGGCATAAAAGGCAGGCCATAAACTGCTACTCAGGGTGCCCATCATCAGCAGAGCTTTCAAGAATCTGGTCATTTGTCATGGATATCCCAATTGTTGCTGCTGAGCCAAACTGTGAGGATGGAATAAGCATGATGAACATTGATGACAGTGGTGTGAGTAATCATTCTGGTACTATGGATGATAACAAATTGTTGGAAATAGCTAGCACAGCACTCATGAGTGATCCACCTACTGGTGACAAGCTTAAACCTCTGATAGGCTCTTCTTCAAGAGATGCGACCAACACTCTGCCACTTGCTACTGATCAGACAGCTGGATCAGTTCAAGCGATGCCAAAGGTTTGATCTTGCTTTTGTAGTTTCCCTCAGTATACATATTTAACTGTTCTGCTAAAATTTCCACATATGTAAAAACAAATACTTCCTCCTGTCACAGATAAGTGTCCTCTTGGACATTTACATGACACTACTTTTATCATTGGTTATCATGGAATATATGCAAACTGTAGCAGAATCCAAATATTATAAAACTAATATTCAAGTCTAGTCGTGCTATATCGTTTTGGAAAATTAAAATATTTAAGCAGATATTATGGTCAGAGTTTAGATGTCTTGACTGGAGGGGGCGTATCATGTCAATTGTCATGTTGGATGGTTACAGTTTCAGTCAAGCGACAACAATATCATGTAGAAAGTAAAAGGGAAATACTTCTGCACATTTCGTTCTATATGAGTGATGATCCATTTGTCCCTATTTATAACCGTTTGTTTAGCCAGTGCTATGTTTTTCATTTTCATTTCATGTGTGGTTATTAGGTTCTAGCAATTTTACCTTATAACAGAAAATTCGTTCATGTAACATGGTACTAGAGACAATTGTTTCAGTGACTTCCTAATGGTGAATGGTTGAGCAATTTCAAGCTGCAACAGTTTGGATCTGCTTGTTCATCAACAAGATCCTCTTCTTGAAAACAATATCTGTGTCATTCTCGTGTGCTTATGAAATACTGGTTACATCTTTCAGGTACCGGATGCCACAGTCAATGATAAGTTCAATGATGGCAGCATATATGACCATTTCTGCGTAGAAGACGCTGACTTGACATTTGAGAATTACGAAGAACTATTTGGCACCTCTCAGATTCAAACAGAGCAACTCTTTGATGATGCTGGGATCGACGGATACTTTGAAATGAAGGAAATGCTACCTGCTGATTCTAATGAGGTTTGTACTTTTGTTTCTGTCTGTAGTCTTTTCTTTTTCACTACAATCGTTATTGTGGGAAATAAAACTTCAGTTCTGGATTTTCGCCGTAGTTTTCCCCATTATCTAGCAAGACTCAATCCTCTCCTTTTTTGGTAGTTATTTACATCTTATCATGTTAATTACTTAGTTTCACTTGTTCAATTCCCTTTTATGGCTTTTGTTGTTACCGAGAAATCGGTTAATCTTGTTATCCATCCATGGACTGAGGATTACAATGTTTTTTTTTTTTTTGATAAACCACTAAGAGTCCCCCCCCCCCCCCCCCCCCTTCACTACATTTTCGTTGCAAGTTTCAACTTCAACCCTTGTATTATATCTTGTGGACTGCATCTAAAATGGTTATATAGTGGATGATTACTCTTTTATTGAAATATAATATACAAAAGAAAATGAAATGGACTTTCAGGTTGTTGCATTCCATTTGATTGTTGCTTTACTGAAATTTTGGGACCATTTGTATTTTTTCAGGAGCACAAATATATGCCGCTAGAATGCAACAACATGGTATCAGCTGATTCTGCAATGTCAAACCCAGGAGCAAGGGCTGATTCAAGCCTTTGTATTCCTGTTAGGCAGGTCAGATCCTGTTTATCTCATTCCTTCTCGGGTTTGACTGGTGAGAGCAGTGCTGGAGATCACCAAGACTGTGGTGTTTCACCGGTGCTCAACATGGGAGAGCCACCCTGGTGTCCTCCTGGTCCAGATGGCTCATATGCTGGAGGTAGCAGAGATAGTGCGCTCTCGCGATACAAAGAGAAGAAGAAGAGAAGAAAGTAAGTGCAACGAATTGTAGGCTTAGCAATAGTGTTAGTTTTTTTCCTTGCTTAAAATTTATAGACCATTGGTTAATGTTGCAAGTACATGTCATCTATATCATTTCCATTGGAATAAATTCCCTAAGCTCCATAAAGATTGCTAAAAGGACTGATACAATAAAAATCTGTTAACTTCACACAAGCTTTTTCTTCTGTAGCTGTTTGTCGTCTTGGGAAAGTGTCTGTAGTTCTCCAACATGATATACCCATCAATCTTCTGCCTTTTGGGTTTTCTCCCTTTCAGTGTCACTATTATGTCTTTGCAGAAGTTGTAAATTGACCCTTCTTTGCATGAATTTCCTCGACAGATTTGACAAGAAGATCAGATATGTTTCTCGCAAGACTAGGGCAGACACCCGAAGGAGGGTAAAGGGCCGGTTCATAAAGGCTGGTGAAGCATATGACTATGACCCGCTGAGCCCAAGAAGCTACTGAACCTGAACGCAAATGGTTATCATCTGGTGTCAGCCTAGCAACCTTCAGCAGCTCATTTGCTGTTGGCTACAGGCAAGATAACTGGAGAGTACAAACAATTGCATGCAATTTAAATATGGAGAATGAGTTAAAAAAGAGACCAGGCATTGGGATGGAAAAGACAGAAAGAAGGATACAAACATGCGGGAAGCTCCTGCTCCATTTTCCCCTGCACGGTGAGTGGAACATACATCTTGACTTGCATCTGGATGAGTGTTTAAATTGCCGCGGTTTATTGCATTGATCCGGTACAGTTATGGGCGCGCTCTACCCGTTGCACGGCAGGCAACCTTTGCCTGCTCCTGTCATGGTGTTCGGTTGTGCGCTGGTTGCCTGCGATGCTGTACACTTCTCGTTAACATGATGTATTATTCTTCCTGAAACTTCCTCCTGTAATACTCTTTCCGAAACTCAATCTGCTGTTGTGCGGAGATTGTTCTTGGGTCATGTATATAGATGGATGCGACACTGTCTAAGGAAAAGGTAACCATGATGATTTGTTATTGTAAGATTGCGGCATTCGGGATATTTCTGACACATAGAGCTTCTGTAATTATTTTTTGCTAGAATAACCGTCTTGTACTACTGCTCATGATGCCTTTTTGTCATCTGGATTACTGAATGACTACTGTTCCTTCAGTTAATTTGTTCAGTTCTCCGCATTGATTTGACTATCGTTCCTCGTGCAGTGAGGAATTTAAGGGCGCTTCACGCCACATCGCCGTCCGCGTTTCATGCTTCTAGCTACTGTAATGGTTCATCCGTGTGTTTGCTTCATGACACCGGCGTGTGCGTCCCAGGTAGGTGGACGACGCGACGCTGTAGGGTGGCTGCAGCCGTTTCGTTGTACCGGGCTGGGTTTAGAAATTTTATTAGCCCAGCCGAATATAGGTCTCATCATCAGCCCGTGCGGCAGTCGTGCCGTTTGTACCTTTCTCCCCTCCGTTTGTACCGGGCCGGGCCAACCCAAACTCTTATCTTGTCTTGTTTGCTGCATGGTTAGCTAGGAGCTCGTTGCATGATGCCGTTGGCAGGCATGTTTGGCTGCTCATCATGTATCGCTAACTTGATATCGATAACATCGTACGAACTACTCGACGTCAGAAACTAGCGACGGTCTCGATGCACTCGCAGTCGAAATTACACTGCGCGTCTGCGCCCCCATCCTATTCATCCCACTGCCGGAGCGAAACTAAATGCCAGTTACGATAGAGCAATAGGCCAGCGGTAAATTATCGTACCTGATCACGGTCACGGGTCCAAAAGGTTGGAGATCGTTTCCCCTTTTTCTACGGTCAGGTACGCGCGGAATGAATGCGTCGCTTGTGCTACGTGCAAGTCCCCGGAGTACGTACCCGATTTTTCCTCGCGCGTATCGCTCGCTTTGCTAGCTCTTTTTAAAGTTTCTGGTGAACGGTACGCTGAACCTAACAGAAACAGCAGCTAATTAGATCCTTTTTTCTTCCCTGTTACTGGATAAATCATAATCCCGAAAACTAATTATCAGAAAAGTACGCGTCTTGAAGATCCCGCGACCAAAAAAGCAGCTGCCGCGAGACGAGGGAGGGAGGAGAAGCCAACCGCCACGACGATTTACACGGCCACGGGCCACTAACCCGCTCCCGGGCGCCACCACCTCGACACCGCCCGTCGTCGCCCCCCCGCACCACGGCGGCACGGCCTAAAACAAGCAGGAGCGCGCGCTTAAAATAGCCCGGCACAACACGCACCACCCGCCCAGGCACCACCACCAGCCGTTCCTGGCCTCCCCGCTCGTTGCTGCCTGGCGCGGTGCTCTGGTGCTGCTGCTGGTGGTCGCTGTTCTTGGCTCGCTCCGTCCCGGCTCCCGGCTCCCGCTCCTCCAATAATTCTCTTTCTCTTCTCCACTCCACCAACTGACCCGACGGGGCGGGCGGGGCGAGATGATGAAGCTGCGGTGGTGGCACGTCGACGCGTCGGAGGTGGTGGCCGTGACGGCGATGGGCGTGTGGGAGGCCGTGCTCGCCGGCGGCGGGAGGAGGTTCATCAAGCGCAAGGACAGCGACGCCGGCGAGACTGGTGCGCTTCGCCATCCTTCTCCGTCGTCTTCCTCGCCCGATTATAGATAGATGCTTCTTTTTTCCTTCTCCCTCCGCAATTTTCGTGGTTCTGTTGGGCTGTCAAATAGACACAAATTCTTCCTTTTTGCGAGGCAGGTGGCCGTGCCAATCCGAATTCGTGGTCCTTTTCTCCGCATTCTAAGAGAGAGATCTTTTCGGGTCACTTTGGAGTGGTTTGGTGAAATACGGCGTAAAAACTGCTCCTTCTTCGTGTCAACAGTTACGCTCCTTTCCCCTGGTCCGGTCTTTTTGAAGCTTTTAGCGAGGGAAATGGCACCAAAGCAGTGCTGCGTGCTCTCTTTTCTCGCGAACATCAAAAGTTGTTGCTTCACACGTTCTGTTCATTGGAACGCCGGGCTCGTGGGCATCATAGTTGCCGCCCGTTTTCGGCGTCTTCCCAAATATCGCATCAGAATATCTTCTTGTGTTTTCGTCTCCAGCATCCTTCTCCTCCCATGACTCACCTTCTGTGGATGTTAACGAGAGGACAAGAAACTAGGACACGCTGTAGCTGATTCGCATCCCTTAATTTGTCTCCTGTCGCTGCCTGGCCACGAATGAATCCGTCAGTCCCCTGCAGTCACAACACGATGAGTGGCCTTCCTTCAAGCAAGGACAGACAGTGGCTACGTTTGCCATGTGAACTCGTGAAGGTGACACGTCAGAACGGAAATATGATCTCATTGCGTGCCTTGCAGTGCCGTAGCGGTTAAGGGGAGATCCTAACTATATTTTTATACTTGCTTATAATCCTTAGCAATTCAAAGTTTCAAACTAGTAGTATACGCTTGGCGTGCCATTCTGAATTCCCCCGATAGGCTAGGCATGCGATGAACTAGATGCCAATGAGAATTAATAATCCAATTTATGGAGAAATTTCCCCTCTGAAACTCCGACTGATGATTGATCACAGCTCCTCGTTTGCGCGACAATTAGTAGATTTTCTTTTCTGATTAAACTTAAGTTGCGTTAACGTACACAAGGTGACGACCCAATCAAAAAGTTTGAAAATGCTCTCACATGCGCGGCCAGCTGATAATTAATCGGAAACATAGGGTTTCTCCTTCTGACATATTCTTGAACTTATCACTTTCAGGTCGGGCACTAGAGGAGTTGCGGAGTTCCTTGTACAATGAAATGCATGGTTCAGAAGGTGCCAAGCGCCAGCAGCAGCGATTCTGTGGACCAAGTGTTGCATTGACATTTAATTTTGCTGTTGCAGTTGGGATCATCATGGCAAACAAAATGGTACCTTCATTTAACCAAGATACACAATTACCTATGCTTTCATTCTTTAGGTTGCAAGTAGTTTCACACACAATCTATTGTCTCGCAGGTGATGGGGAGTGTTGGATTCAAATTCCCAATCGCCCTCTCACTGATTCATTATGCGGTTGCATTTGTTCTAATGGCCGCTCTTAAGTCATTATCCTTGTTACCAGTTGCCCCGCCTTCAAAATCCACTCCCTTTTCATCCATTTTTGCTTTGGGTGCTGTGATGTCTTTCTCCACTGGGTTAGCCAACGTGAGCTTGAAACATAATAGGTAAACTAGATTCTACATATATTTATTTGCAATGGTTCCTTAATACATTCTCAGTATTTTTTGCCATTCAGTATAGGTTTCTATCAAATGGCTAAAATTGCTGTAACCCCAACAATCGCTGTAGCAGAATTCATGCTTTTCCAGAAGAAGGTTTCCTCTCAAAAGGTAGGTTTTCTGCAGCAAAATGAGTCTGGCGTGTTTTTTTTTTCCTTCTGCACATTGACCCAACTCCCGGGTTAGCTGAGCACTTATATCAGTAAACGCAAAGTTGAAGCTATAATGAATTGTAACGTGCATGCTTTGTTCTCCCTCTACCAGACTACCCCTCATACTATATGCGTGTCTTTGCTTATTGAATAGCTGAAGTCCCCCTATTTTCTGAAATTGCCCTCGATATTACAGGCTATCACACTGGCAGTTGTATCATTTGGAGTGGCTGTAGCAACTGTTACCGATTTAGAGTTCAACTTTTTTGGTGCTTGTGTGGCATTAGCATGGATTGTTCCTAGTGCCGTGAATAAAATCCTTTGGTCAAATCTGCAACAGAGTGGAAATTGGACCGCCCTTGCGTAAGTTTTGCCTTTTCTTCCTTAATACTGCATGCTCGATCGACAGTTTACCTTAAACATGGATTATTCTTTTTTTGTTGCAGGCTAATGTGGAAAACTACACCAATTACTATATTTTTCTTATTGACACTGATGCCTTTGCTGGACCCACCGGGCTTGTTGTTATTTGACTGGAACTTCAGAAACAGCTTCGCTATTATCATTTCAGCTTTGTTTGGTTTCCTTCTCCAGTGGTCTGGTGCTTTGGCACTCGGGTGAGATAGTTTTCCTCATTTCGTTCAAGTTGATACTGTATCCAAGATTTCCTGATAGAGGCATTACGTACCTGACAAAAAGCAACTGCTGATGCGAAACGATAAAAGTGGACAAATAGACACATGTACTTGTTTACGCTTGCCAAAATGCTCCTACTAGTTTTGCCAATCTTGGTTCAGTTGGTTGGATAGGGGCTCCTGAAAGCAACTTGATAAGATTTGCAACCTGATCACATAATCTTTTTTTTTTTGTGTGTGTGTTTGCCGCAGTGCGACCTCGGCTCTGTCACACGTCGTGCTGGGCCAGTTCAAGACCATAGTCATCATGCTCTCGGGTTACCTGATCTTCGGCTCCGACCCTGGGATCACCAGCATTTGCGGCGCCATTGTCGCGCTCGGCGGCATGTCTTTCTACACGTACCTGGGCCTGAGGGACTCCGCAACGAGCAGCAAGAAACCGACGATGTCGAGGCAGGATTCCTTCCTGGGAAAGCCTAAAGGCATTGCAGACACCGAGAACCCGGATTCAGAGCATGAAGATTCCGTGTAACCTGAGAGACTCTCATCCGCTTCACTCGACCAATATGATCCCTAGGAAGTCGCGGGTAATAGATTTCTCGCTGTCAGTGAGTTACTCGTAGGTAACATTGATTAGGTGTGCTGTACGTTCCAGAGGATTAGTTGCGACGTGTCTCGGGAAAGAGAAATATTAGTTGTAATGCATCACTGGACAAATCCATTGTACGTAGAAACTTGTAGTTTTTATGAAGGTTTACGGGTTACTCTACTGCGCAAGTATTGTGTTCTTGTCTCCTGGAGAAAACTGAAACTTCTATTAAAATCTGCTCGACCTGTACTCGTGCTCTTGAAGAGAGCAGCCCAAGCCCAACACACCCTCTCAACGCCGCAGCGACCCAACGGCCCATCTAGCCCTCACTACTCATAAGCATGGCCCAGCCCAGCCCAGCCCATCCGAAGAAGAGGAGCCACCTCAGGTCGTTCATGAACAAGCCCAGTCTTAAAACGGCCGGCGCTGCTGTCCGCTCTCGCGCGTCTAGGGTTTTAGGGTTCTCCTCTCCGCTCACCGGCCCCCATTCGCAGGCCTCTCCCCGCGCAGCTACCACTCGTCTCCATGGCGAAGAAGGGGACGAAGAGCAAGCAGGCGCCGCCGCCGACGCCTGCCGCGGTGAAGAAGGTGAGCAAGGCGCCCCCACCTAAGGCCGCGAAGAAGGTGCCTAAGAAGCAAAGGCTCCTCGAGTCCTCCTCCGATGACTCCGAGGCGGAGCAGCAGCAGCAGCAGCTCCAGGAGGAGTCTGACCTCGACGTTCCCTCTGATTCCGACGCCTCGGAGCTCTCTGGCTCCGACGCTGAGGCCGACAAGCTTTCAGGCTCGGACGCCGAAGCTGATGGAGCCTCGAGCAGTGGCGACGAGGGGGAAGAGGATGACGATGATGATGGCGAGGAGGAAGAGGAAGGCGGCGAAAGCGATGATGACTCCCTCGCGGACGACTTCCTTGCTGGTAGTGACGACGGAAGCGGTAACGTCTGGATCACTTGGCTAATATATGCATTGAATTGAATTCGCTTAGGCAGTTTCAATTTTCCCTATCAATACATTCTACCGTAGCTAAGCTTGTGGATGCACTTGAATGCGAATATAATACTCGGAAAATATGTACAATTGGAGTTGTCACTAATTGCATTTTGCTGGGTTCGTACGGGAAGCAGATGACTCTGGACTAGAGTCGGATGAGTCTGATGACCTAGAGTCAAAATCGAGAGCAATTGATGCACGGAAGGAGAAGGCAGAGGAAGATGCAGAAGAGGAGCTTCAAACCAATATTAATTTGGAATCTGATGAGTTCCGTCTGCCCACCCAGGAGGTTGTTCTTTTTGTCCCATTACTTCTCCATTCAGTGTCAGTGTAACTTGCCTTAAGACTTGTATGGTTGTTTGAACTCTCCACAGGAGTTGGAGGAAGAGGCACATGGACCACCCAACCTTCCGAATCTCAAAAGGAGGATATCAGAAAGTATGATCATCTAATACCCCTTGTATTTTAGTTTCCTGTCTGTCTTCAAAAAAGAATATAAGTTCTACATTTTCGGACACTACTATGATGTTCTTGTTGTTTGTGCAAAATATTAGGGCAATTAGTTTGTATTAACTACAGGAATGTACATAAAACAAAAGCCTCTTCAAAAATCATTTTGATTTTTGACTTTCTACTATATTTGTATAACCCATACACCATCAGATAGGTAAAAATTTAAAGATGCATCAACCATTGTGATTTGTGCACTTAGAGCTATCTGTCGATTTTTCTGATTTTTATATGTACCACTGGTTTTCCTCTCTAGTTGTCAGAGTACTCTCAAACTTTAGCAAGCTGAGGCAGAAAGATGTTGCACGGAAAGATTATGTCAACCAGCTCAAGACTGACACCATGGCATACTATGGATACAATGATTTTCTCATCGAGCAATTAATTGAAGTGAGCATATTTTGTGCAGCAGCTGTAGCATATATGCTTTAATCTTTCAGTAATGTTTTGTAGTTATCCAACTGCTGGAGATGATTGTTAAAATTGCTTTTGACATGCTTCTGAAAACCACCAAAGTCTATTGTCTCTTTTAGTTTACATCATTCCTGCTATAACCGTGCAGATGTTTCCAGCTGTCGAGCTTGTTGAGGTACTGGAAGCATTTGAGAAAAGACCGCCTGAGTGCCTGCGGACAAACACACTAAAGGTATACTACCTGGAGTTAGTCTACATGTGTATGAGTGGTTCCAGTACCACAGTTTCTAACCTTCTGATTACATTGTTGTCAATAACTTCCTACATATCAATAGCAGATTCAACTTTGCTCTGCCTTCTTTAAAGTTGATTGTGATATTTGCTTTGCAGACCCGGAGGAGAGATCTTGCTGCTGCCCTTATACCAAGAGGGTTTAATCTGGATCCAATAGGCAAGTGGTCAAAGGTATGATTTGATGTTTCGCTGTACACTGTAAAAAATTAAAACTTCAACTATAAATATTTAAAACTTTCCTGCTGTTGATAATGGCAGGTAGGATTAGTTGTCTATGACTCCACTATTTCATCTGGTGCTACGACTGAATATATGGCTGGACACTACATGGTAGCCCCTCTCAATCTTTTCATTATGTTCAGACATTTTAGTTAACCTTTCCGTCCAGTATTGTTCTTATGATTAATAATGGTGTCACAGAAACAAGGTGCAAGTTCGTTCTTACCAGTGATGGCTCTAGCCCCTCAGGAGAAGGAGCGGATTGTTGATATGGCGTAAGACTTTCCTTCATCATTTTCCTTAGCAAAAGTCAATTTTCGTTGTGTCATCAATATTAACCTAACAAGTTCCTTTATGTTCTATGTAATCCATGTCATGCTACTATCTAGACTTGTTACATGCTTGCCTGATATTGTTGATGTTAATTTCATTAGCAACTAGTGGTCAAAGTTATGCCCTCATATCCTAAATTGATAATTTATTATTTTTCATATTTACAGTGCCGCCCCGGGTGGCAAGACTACTTACATTGGTGCTCTTATGAAAAATACTGGTAAGCTTGCTTTGCTGACTTGATTCTAGCTATCTGCACCCACCACTTTATTGAAATAAGAATGGCTTCTTAATCTGTCATATACAGGAATCATCTATGCAAATGAGTTCAATGAAAAAAGGTTGCATGGACTGTCAGGCAACCTACATCGCATGGGAGTGACAAATACCGTTGTTTGTAATTATGATGGTAAAGAGGTAAGGAGGTACTATCAAGCCATCCTTGTGGTACCTGATAGGACAAAATACTGCATTTCGCTTGCTTTTCTGCAATAAATTTAGTGTCGTAATGTCCTGGAATTGTCACATTTGTTGTGACTAGATAAATCATTGTTGTTGAAAGCTAATTAGAAAGTGAATGGGTTCTGGTGTACTGATGTGAAACACCGTTGTCGCATTGTTCATGCACAGTGAAACATAAGTAATAGTTATCTGTATCTTTTAATCCCACAAAGATTATTCAGATACCTGGTAGTTTTCTGGCGTTTCAGTTCAGTTATGTTTTCAGTTACAAATACAGCTCTGACAGAATCCATTGATTTCAGTTACCCAAAATTCTTGGGATGAATTCTGTTGACAGAGTTTTGCTGGATGCTCCCTGCACTGGAACTGGGGTTAGTATAATCAAATTGGATATAAACTGCTGGACTTTATATGTTTCTTTTTGTTTCCCTGGAACTAATGACTCATTCCCGCAGACAATTTGGAAGGATCAACAAATAAAAACGTCAAAGGACATTGAAGACATCAGAAACTGTGCATTTGTTCAAAAGGTTCATTTACTCTCCTTGAAGATTTGCTTGAATTGAACACGCTAGCTATCCTGTAAATTCGTACTATCTCCGTTCCAAATTATGTACACTTTCACCTTCTCAGGTTTTCTCAAATTACGTCATTCTCGCTTGCCAATGCACTTTCTCTCTTTCCAATACATATCTCTCGACCCCTCTTCCTCGTTTCCTGTGCACCACACCTTTTCAGTTTTCACCTCTCCTTAATTCCTGTGCCCTGAGCTATAGTGTCATATAATTTGGAACAGAGGGGGTGTACGTTTATCGATCTTCCTCGACCCAGCAACTATTTGCTCAGAAAAAATGCACTCCTACTTGATGTGCATTTCAGTTGTTTGTGGTAGGCCGGTAGCCTGTGCTTCCCTATATTATTAGTTTGGGCCCTAACCTTTGTTGTTGTCATTAAGAAAGCTTTTAGAACTTGGTGCTGTTGTAATGTAAAACCATTGGTTGTTCTTGCATAGTCAGTACAAATTGTTTTGTTTTGCAGCAATTGTTGCTAGCTGCTATCGATTTGGTCGATGCCAACTCCAAAACCGGTGGTTACATTGTTTACTCCACTTGTTCAATAATGATCCCGGAGGTATGTATAATGTTGCTGTTTGATCCACATGGACTCAACTTGAGTAATTGAGTCCCTCTATTCTTGCAGAATGAGGCGGTAATTGACTATGCCCTTAAAAAGAGAAATGTGAAGCTTGTACCTTGTGGATTAGATTTTGGGCGTCCAGGGTATGGCAAATTTACTTTCCTCAACTGATAATCTTTGGTTGTTTCTAATTTTTTTTCTCTTTATTCCTCAGGTTTATCCGCTACCGGGAGCACCGGTTTCATACTTCACTTGATAAAACAAGGCGGTTTTATCCTCATGTCAACAACATGGATGGATTTTTTGTTGCTAAGGTAAGAAGAATAAGCAAGCATGGTTGTTTCTTAAATTTGTAATTCTGATATGATTGTACGCCTAGTGACCTAGTGTTGGAGCCTCTTGGGTGACATGTGTTTTTTAGTTGTGTGGCAAATATGATTAGTGGATTGGCTATGGTGCATGTGGGCTGTCACAGGGATTATTACTACTGGTCCAATGTAAATCATCATCCTAGAATTTGGGCAGTCAAGACCTCTGTTACCCATCAAAATGGTTGCTTGTCACTTGAGGATTATTATTGATAAAAGCATCATAATACATATTACAATTTTGGGCATTGCTTTTATTTTTACAGGCTTATTAATATATATTTATAAAACTAATTAGAAAATCTGTGTAAAACTGGATGTAGTAGGAAATTATGTCAGAACTAGTAGTTTTAGACACAGTGCATCCACTATTCTGTTGATTCACTATGCTTGATCAGAGCACATTCTAATGGGGGTATGCCATTCCACACAGCTGAAAAAATTGAGCAATACAATACCGACGTCTGAGCCATCTAAAGTGTCTGGAGAAGCAGCTGAGAAGGCTGATGATAGCAGTGACGATGAGGGTGAGAAAGCTGTTCGTGATGAACAACCCATTCAGATGAAAAATCATAAAGGGGCCAAGAAAACTAATGAACGGTCAAGCATTACTAAAGATGCCAAAGATGATAAGCCTTTACCTGATAGGCCAGCAAAGCAGCTCAGCAACCACAAGGGTAAAAGGAAATCTGACGGCCCTAAAAGCACCGAAGCAAATAGTGATGTTAAAGAAGTGAACTGTGAAGAAACCAACAAGACAAAACGCAAGAAATCTGCTTCTGATGGAACTAAACAATCTGGCCCCAAGAGCACCTCAGGCACCAAAGAAAAGAAACCAGTTAGTGATAAGAAGCGGAAAAGGAAGTGGCAATTCAAGTTGAGGCGAGACTGGTATGATACGCTTAACAACTTCTACTTGCTGTACATATTTGTTCTCATTGTTACTTACATTTGAGATGGCTTGTTTACTAACAGGGAAGCAGGAAAAAAATTAGATAAAAGGAGGAAGGTTTGAAGGAGTACTTCAGACACCGACTTGTTTCAGTGAAACTTAACGTGCCATACAAGGATGGTAATTGGAAGTTCGATACATTGAAATTTTGATCCAGGAAAATTTTGATGTGCCAAGAATATGTTCTGTAATATGTTATTTTATCTTGATTTGATGTATGGTACGCATCTTAATTCGTATCTGTCAGTAATGAATGGAGGGCATCTAGCATGAAAATGGACGCAACATTCCATGATGGATTCTGTAAAAACAGGATTCTCGTGCTGTGGTCATTGTTCCTATACGCATTACAACTTAATGCCCCTGTGGTTGACAGCGTTTTTTAACTCATTTAGTTCATATTTTTTTGTTTCTTGCTAAATATTCTCTTAATCTCAAAGTGCTTGTCACTTAAGACAAAAAATTTGGTTTAAAATAAATTAAATTCTTTGTCCTAAGTGACACCGCACTGACTGCTTTTCGAAATTCTAACAGTTGTCCTGCTCAAGAGTCCAGTCAATAGTAGTACCGTATCGGGAACGAGTTCTACTACATGTGTTCCTTTTTACTGACGTTGGTGAACTAATCACGGTCAAAAAAGAGGAACCCTGTCGGACATCTGCAGCCATGCAGTGCACATGAACTTAATTTGTAGAAGCTATAGTGGATGATAAATCATTTACTCCTTTTGTTACAAAAAAATTGTCGTTTTGTAATTCATTTTTGAATTACATAGCAATAAATTTTTTGAGGCGAACGGAGTGTATCGCTCATTTGAGTACCATTTAGTTTTTGTGAATCTGAGATCTGTTCACTCCCAAGTAATGCATAAATATCACCGGTATTGACTATGTAAAAAGGTCACAACAGAAGCGGCAACAAAACCAAGTTTGCCAAAGAATGGTCTCTCCAAATGAACATGGTTTGCAATCAAATGATATAAGATCCACGCGTCCAGAACACCCAAAACCAAAAGAAAATAACGTCACAATGATCATCAGCCCCTAGGCCATCGCCTTTGCTACAAGACAAACATAACAGCCAAGGCAACTCCAGCTATAGTGGGGTTTCACAAGGAGTTACTAAGCGCCATACCTTTTCATCACCATCTCCAGACAAGATACTTTTTAGTTACTAGCCCCTGCACTAGTATGCACAAGTGTATTATTCTCATGACATGCTGTTTTACTGCAGCAAACTATTCATAGCGCACAAAACCTGGACTTCCATCAAGTATTTCTTTGCACTTCAATTGAAGTTCTTGTAGACCTTGAAAGCAGCAAACGCTGAGGCAGCAGCTGCAGCAACCGCAAGAGCAGCATAGGTGTCAGCCCTTTCCCAAGTCTCAAACCAGGTGGGCATGGAGCATATCTTCGTGCGTCCCTTCTTGCTGCCGACACTATTGTCTTTGCCATTCTCCTTCCCAGAGCTCTTCTCGTTCTGCTCAGCTGGAACTGGAATACTCTTATCCTGACTTTCCTTTGGCAGGTCACTCTTGCAGCAGGTAAAACCACCACCATTGCCCTGGCAGCATCCACCAGCCGCTGCAGGGTTGCAAGAGGCACCATCTGTTCCAGTTGCTTCAAGAAATTCTTTGGCGTTTGATCCTCCATTTGTCATGTTCCTAAGCTCGAGAGCTTTCTTCTGCTGCTCCTCAGATAAACCCATCTGACCCCTGCAAGATAACATAACACCCATGAGAATGCTAGGTAAGGGAGAACCGTTCAGTTATCGCGCAAACTTAAATTTTAGGATCTACTCCCTCCGGATCTTTTTATTTGTCATCGGCTAGTTTATTTTTGAACTAACCGGTGACAAATAAAAAGATCCGGAGACATAACATTAAAATGCAGATAGGAAGCAAAGTGGCACTAGCACAAAAATATCATGTTTATCTTGTGTCTGTCTCCAAGGAATCCCAATCTAAAGCAAGAAAAACACAATAGAACAACTTGTCTTCTGCTTTTGTGTGAATCTAGCTTCCATTGCTTATGGTACCATGCATGAGTTCTAATTCATCAAGGACATGGCTCAGGGCTTGCATAATTGTAATTCAAAAACAAAATTAACAGATAATTTTCAATGCTTTGCTGCAATAAAAAAAATATGAATGTTGATTGTTGATGACACATAAGTGTTGTTCTTCAAATTCTGAACCCATTGCAACTAGAAGTACTAGGACATTTGCAGACATATGTACAACAACAACAACAACAACAACAACTAAGCCTTTGTCCCAAACAAGTTGGGGTCGGCTAGAAATAAAACCCAACAATTTGCAGACATATGTAATGTAACAAATTCTTCAACCTGCAACTAAAGTAGCTATAATTGCTACAATAACCAACATTTAAAAGGGGTGAATCAACATTAAGCGATCAGAAAATACCAGTGAAACATTAACAAAAAAAAACATCATTCTTACATCAGCAAATAAACTCTTGCACTGCTTCAACAAAGTGCAGACAAAATTGACACTGGATTTTGAGATAACTTCATATAAACACAACACAATAGTTTAAGAGGATTTCAAATGTAAAGAAGATGACATATGAGGAATGTGCGAACAGAAATAAATGAAGATTTTTCACTTATTGTTTGGGGCGGGGGGTTGGCCCCAGAATACTTGCCCAACATATGGAATACACATAGTTTTGAGCATTATAATCTTCACTTAAGTTACTCTAAGCATTTTAAAACATATATTAATAATACTCCCTCCATCCTCATGAACTTGTCGCTTTGTAGTTCAAAAATGAACTACAAAGCGACAAGTTCATGAAGACGGAGGGAGTATTATTTAAGGGATGCAATTAAACTAGAACATCATGAAGATTTTATAGTGAATTTAATCACCAAATCCAAAATATTGCCTGCATAAAATAGTAGTTCCCAGATAAAAAGAGCAGCAATATTAAGGATGAGAACTGCCTGTTTCTAGTATGTTAGAATTCCGGACTAAAAATCAACTCAAAATTCCACTGATTTCACCAGATCTTGCCTCCCCAACGAGGTCCTAGGCGAGATATCCTTCCTCCTCCCCACCATGGACAGCGCCCGCATGCAACTGGTCTCCTCCCGGTGACACCACACCTGGCACATCTCTCCGCTCAACTTCGACCATACCGGCCTCGCCGCCAAAGGGGACGCACTCGGCCTCATGTGAATGGTTCACATTTGGATCACAATCTAGCTGCCCTTCGGCCAAAGATTGCAAGTGCTTTTAAGTTCAGTTCAGATATGAAATTCACCCTGACTTATGCTGATGAAGATGGGGATGTGGTCATGTTGGATGATGAGAATGACTTGTGTGATGCTGCCATTAATCAGAAGTTGAACCCTCTTAGGATGAATGTTCAGTTGAAGGACATTAATACCAAGGCCCCGAGAACTGAGCATCAGGTTTTGAATTACAGGTCTCTAAGGCCAACTGTGCCTAAAAAGTCATGGCATCAACTGTTCAACCATCAGTTGTTCAGTCTCTCGGCATCAGTTTCTCCCTGTACTGATGTTAATGCTTCAGTTCATGAGGTTAACAGAAAGCCAGAGCGAACTGGTGCACAAATAAGCAATGCTCCGGATTTTTCTGTATCAGTATCCTCTGGACAGCAAGCAGTGGGCTATTCAGGGCTGATGCAGGTATCGAGAACACGGGTCTCCTATGTAGAGATGGCATCCCGACCACAATTACTGAGTCATTGCGGTCCAATGAAGCGTGGTCAGCCGGTGCTGAACAGGAAAGGTACAGAAAGAAGCAATGGTCATCCAAGGGCCAACACACGTAGTTCATGCTTTGAGAGCCGGAGCTACCTCTCCATAAATAATGTTATTAGATAGAGTACGAATAAATTCTCAGACCGAGATGTAAAAGGTCTGATCATGAGTTATTTCCTGTTTTAGTATCATCGAGTCAGGTAGTCCAACAATCCATCTTGGTGGCAGCTCGAGGACGAGCTGCTCAAAAAAGAGGGATGGAATGTTATGGATAGTAGTGGGCCTGATGAGCCGTGGGTATTAGAAACCCACTAGAGTTAGGGCTTAGGTGAATCTCCTATATAAGGAGGGTGAGGGTGTACTCTAGGGTGAAGAAAGAAGAAATATGAGTTATCCAGATTCATAACATAACCACTGCCATAGGACAAGCTCGACTCTTTCCACCAACCGAACGTAGCAGCTCCCGTGACGCAGCTCCGTACAGCTCAGTTTCGGCGTCTAGCAACCGACGTCCTCGACCTCCCAAGGTCGTCACACGCGCTCGCCTTTGTCAATCGCCATGCCTTCCCCGTTGATGCCCCAGGCAAGCGGCAAGCCGATTGCGCCGCTTGGTACATGTGTGAGGCGACTCTGCTCTGCTTTCCCGCCTAATCCACGCTGGCATCGTCAAGATCTGCCGGAGCCGCACCGGGATAGTGTCGATCTGTTCGCAAATTTCTATGGCAGGCATAGGAATCGTGCCGATTCGGCAACGCCTGGACAGTCCTCGACATCCCCAGGCAGCGATGCATCATTTGTTTCGATTGGCTGCCCCTGGGGAGACATCCTCCCAAAGGCAGCAGATAGGATCTCTAAATTGAGCTCTGGATACCAATTGTTGGAGTTCCGGATTAAAATCAACTCAAAATTCCACGGATTTATTCCTCACAAATACCAGGCTATATGTAGCCCAATTACAGATAGACTCCAACTGATTTAAACTAGAGATAGAATCAAATCTGATCTCCTAACAGACTCTATTTAAACTGGTTTGATCTGTTCAGATCAGAACCAACTCTAATTTATCTAGAAAACAAGATTAATCTCAACATAGTAATCATGACTATAGAACATTATTGGATATAGATGACGTGTAAACTAGAATTTCCAGCCATTCTCAAGTTCTCAAAGCATGGAGTAAAGAAAGGAGTATAAATAGGGTTCAAGGTGCATACCTCCACAGATGGTCCACAATTTCTCCTTGTCCAATATGTTTATGCAGCAAGACAGACACATCATCAGGAGTAACGTATCCATACCTAGAATTGCAATTTCGGTAAGCGAGGACTAAATTCTAAGAAAGTACAGATGTAACATAAAATCAGGCATTACACGGCACGTTACAGTCCATAATAGCGAAGAAAGAATTATGTTTACTTTAGTACTCAGTCCTTACCAATGCCCATTAACTTCTCCTTTGGCATCTGAACTGAAAATGATGACATTTCCTGCATACTTATGACCTCCCACATGTGAGCTTGCATTAACAGACACCTGACCATCAAGGCCTAGTCCATTTATCTCTTCCCTGAACCTTTTAATCAGAACAGGCCCACAAACACCACATCTTTTGTCCCTGCTTCCGTGAGAGCAAACAAAAACATAGGAACCTTTCATAGCCTCAGGAGATCCAGGAAGCCACTCAGTATCTTTCACAAGCACTTCTTCAACAAAGGTTTCAACATTAGTATTGTTCAGCCCTCTGCAAGTTGAAAGAGAAATAAGCAGTAGACTTTGAAGATAAAGACTGCATGGACTTTAAAGATAAAGACTGCATACTTAAGTAGCAGGCTTGTAGCTTACTTGTATTTGACCATATCTGGAAAGATCAGCACATGTCCATCTGATAACTCAGTGCCATCTTCTCCTTCACAAATGGTCATTTTGGTCTGTACCATGGTAAAATATACCAATCATTACAACAACAACAACATCAACAAAGTCGTGCTAAAAAAAAGTGCTCAAAAAAACATCAACAAAGTATTTATCCCAAGAATGTTGGGGTAGACTAGATATGAAACCCAACTATTAAAATATCAGTTAGTAATAATAAAATATCGGTTTGTAATAATATGAAACCCAACTAGATATGAAGCAAGGCAAGAAATATGCAAATAAATATTCATAATAGCAAAGAATTTTTTTCACCTACAGCCGTTAGAAAATCCGGGGAACAATAATATGGGACACTGGCATGACAGTGCCCGCTCAAGAAGCAATATCCACAATTAATAGAAGCATGGCAAGAAATATGCAAATAAATGTCCATAATACCAAAGAATTTTCACCTACAACCGTCAGAAAATCTGGGGAACAATAATCTGGGACACTGGCAATGCCCATCCAAGAAGCAATACCCAAGATCAGTTTGGAGCAGGTCTAAGCACCAGAACAAATTTGTATATGTGGCAACATAAACTTCTATATTTGTCTTTTTAAACAAAGGGCGAACCTAGTGCAGTGGTAATGTGTCTCCACTTGTATCCTGAGGTCTTGGGTTCGAACCAGCCTCTCTGCAAAAGCACGAGTAAAGTTGTCTAGGAATAACCATTCCCCAGACCCCACAATGTGTGGGAGCCCTCGGCACTGGGTACGCCCTTTTTCATTTGTCTTTTCGGAACATAAGTTCTGATCCTAGGATTCACTTAGGACAAAATTGACTTTATCAGTCAAAACCAGCAAACAACCATATATATAGTTATATAGCCAATCAATAAGCAGAGGAACAATTTAATTTTCAATCCCAAATACTCCATCTGATTTTTTATTGATGGCACTAGTTAATTTCGAGCTAAAAATGGTGTCCTAACGTCATCAATTAAATGGGAGGGGGTCGCAGAATTTACCACTGGAAATGAATCATTAATAAACAACATGTAAGCACAATCCCAATGACGAAGCAGAAAGATGATCCAGACAAAGTAGCTGTATCGAGTTAAAGAGGTCACGGGCTGTTGTGCACAATCCAGTCAAAATTAAACTAGGATGTACATAAGCATAATACCAAATCGCAACTAAAGCTAGGCTAGCAGAGCCCAATAGTGAACAGTGAGTCCTGAGCCATGTCCCAATCCCCAAAGGTCAGGAACTAATGAAATGTCACTCGATGATTTTGGGAATAAGAACTAGGACTCTGTAACATCTTAGGACAGACCCCTGCACAAACAGCCTCGCGCAGATTGAACCGGCAGCATCATTCACAATTACCATACACACAAAGGGATAGAGAGAGAGAATTGTGCCTCTATTAATCAATTCACAAACAACTATCCTGATCCCCAGCAGATAGTGACTGCATAATCCACCGAAGGACTCATCGAATAGGCCCATTAGTTAGCAAGTGTCATAAAAACGACATGAAAACTCCATATAAAATCACCTGGTTGAGCAAGCTAGTGTGTACCCTAAGAGAAAATGAAACTAAGCTTGGTAATCGAGATCACCAGCTGGCAGTTCCCGCATCCCGCGAATCTAACTACTAGAGCCATCTCAACGCAAACCAAAAAGCACATCAGAAGTACCGAATCGGCTAATTTCCGAGCCGAACAGATGCGATGGTAGGGGGGGGGGGGGGGGGGGGGATCGGTGCTCACGGGCTTCTTCAGGTTCGGCTTATGGGCTTTGATAGCGGCGGCGAGGAGGCCGGGGATGCCGTCAGACTCGGCGGCCTCGACGTGGGACGACCACACCTCGGGCCCCTTGTAGCAGAGGACCACGTGGCGCTCGTAGAACTGCACCGTTCCGGCCAGCTTCTCCTTCCCGAGCTCCGGCCGCTGGAATCCGAACTCCACGTCAGGATCCGGCGTCACGGCCAAGGGGGCGTAGCCGGCCGTGGGGGATGAGCTCGAGGGGTCGGCCATGAGGAGGAGGAGGCGGAGCGGAAGCAGTAGACTGCGGGTTGGTGCGTGCTGGAGAGAGGAGAGTTGAAATTGAAATCGCTTGGGGAGTTTGGGGAAAATGGCGAGCATCTCTTTTGGGTTTTATCGTGGCAAACGGAGTTGTTCTTGCGGAAGGGGTAACCCCGAAAAAGTCAGTGCAACGCGGAATCGGGCCCACTTGTCGGTGACGTCTGATTTTCTTCGGCTAAATTAGTTTTAGGAAGGCGTTGGGACCCACACGAGAACGTGACACTGACGTGGACCGGCGTGCTGATTCCTATTCATTTGACAAAGGCGAATCTGAAGTTTCAAATGTTTGTTTATCACCCCCTTCGGTTTTATTTTTGCTTGATATTGTCAGAAGAAGTTTTTATTGTATAAATAAATTAAAAAATTTGTTCTAATTATTGCACCTTACACCTATTCCACATTCAATGAATCTGGACCTGGTATTACACCTTCTTAACTAATTTAACTTTGATCAATGTTATAGAATAAATAATAACTTTCATAACACTATATTAGTACCATTAGATTCACCATGAAGTATATTTCTATATAATATTTATTTCGTTTTATAAATACTTATATTTTTTATATAAACTTTATCAATTTTATAGTTTGAGTTTGACTATTTCTAGAAATATGGTTAGAATGAGACGGGAGTAGTACATCTGATGAGGTTTCTAAAGAAAAAAAAAAATGAAATTAATGTGATGTGTTTTTTTTTTGCAATGCACGTTGTGTCTTTATTCAGTATAATAATGCATAGTCCTTTCTATTCATATATATCTTTCAGAACATTATAAGTATCAATGGAAGAAATGTTTAGGCTACATAAAAATCACCGTTCAAAAAAAACTCTATATATGGGTAGACATTCAGTCTTGTCAAATAAGCAAAAGGCAATAGTGTTTCATTTTGCCCACAAAGCAATAATATCTTTCCATATCAGCATGTATATCTCTCACATCGAGGCATCGAGCATATAAGGAGCCTTTGGGTTTTTATTTAGCATCACGTCCTGGATAGAAGTACATGCACAATACAACTATTTTCATTCAATTTTCAACCAGGAAGGCAGATTTTAAACTTTTTTAAATATTGTATGTCTACAAAAAAGAACAAAAAAGGTCAGAGAACATTTTTCTACTTTTAGGTGGCCCGTATATACTTAAAAGAGGAAAACAAAAAGAATACCAGCCCATGGCTACCGTCCAATAAACTGAAAGTCCAGCCCAGTGGAGCCCCTAAGCAAGAACTCACAAGCCCAGCGCAAAAAAAACAACTCCACGAAGCCCAGCATGCCAAGAGCAGACTGCCGAGCTAGCCACGACAGCGGATAAGCCCCCGACCGGCGCCCGCACACGAGCCAAGCCATTTTCGCGGTTCCGCCATGGCGGCCACCACTGTCCACGCGCAGTTCCGCCCGCCGGTGCTCGCTCCCCGTCGGCTCCGCTCTCATCTATCATCCTTCGCCCGCCCACGCACTCACACCCCCGTCCAAGCCTTGGCGGCTTCACCATCGACGTCCCCGCCGGCGCAGCGGGAGGCCACCGCGGGAGTCCCGTGGGGCTGCGAGATCGAGTCCCTAGAGAACGCAGCGTCGCTGGAGAGGTGGCTTGTGGACTCCGGGCTTCCAGAGCAGCGCCTGGCTATCCAGCGCGTGGACATCGGCGAGCGTGGCCTCGTCGCCCTCAAGAACATCCGCAAGGGGGAGAAGCTGCTCTTCGTGCCCCCTTCCCTCGTCATCACCGCCGATTCGGTACCGTGTACTATCGTTGCGAGCTGCAACGGCTTTCATATTCTTACAGTATCACCGTTAACGTCACTGTGCCCACGTGGTGCTAGGAGTGGAGCTGCCCCGAGGTAGGGGATGTGATGAAGAGGAACTCGGTGCCGGACTGGCCGCTTATCGCTACTTACCTTATTAGTGAAGCCAGTTTAGTTGGCTCGTCGAGGTGGAGCAACTACATAGCAGCGTTGCCGCGGCAGCCGTACTCCCTTTTGTACTGGTATAGCCCAGAACTGTTACTTGGAATCTGTCGGAGTCAGGAGAATAGATAGGGACTTGAGATTACATCTCAATCATGTAAAGCCTTTACATGTTGTTGCAGGACCCGTGCAGAGATCGATACATACTTAGTGGCTTCTCCAATCAGGGAACGCGCAATTCAGAGGATTACTGATGTGATTGGGACGTATGTTCATTTATCTATGCTTCTACCTGTACTAATTTAGCAACTTAAGTTTACTCTTTGTCAGAAGGTCACATTGGTACTTTTTCTGTCAATTTTGGCAGATACAATGACCTTCGGGACCGTATATTTTCGAAACATTCAGATTTGTTTCCTGAGGAGGTATGTTTTGCAAACATGTGATATATCATATGAACACAAAGAATATTTGGGTTTAATTATTCAAACCTTAGTATAACTAAAGAAATAATAAGGGTATTGCCAGTGTTCAGCTTTGAGTGCTGAAACATATCTGTGGGAGTGGGTTATATATTAGCAACTATACTTAATGATCTGGTACACCATAGATGCCGATTACGATGTTTTATCAGTTCTTTATGTGCAGTTGAAACCTCATTCATATACCACAATTTTTATTTCAGGTATATAACATAGATACATATTTATGGTCCTTTGGCATTCTCTTCTCACGTCTGGTAAGATTGGATACAATAATCGATAGGCTGTGAATAACCCATACTCAATCATTTCTAGTTTCAGTTATTGTTCTGATCCGTTAATGACCCTCCTAGGTTTAATAATTCTGAATTCTTATTCTCCAATAGACATCTTCGTTACGACTATGAATTCTTTTGCTTCATATTGCTTTCACTTTCTGCTGAAAAGAATGTACATTCGGGCCTGCAGGTTCGTTTGACATCGATGGATGGAAGAGTTGCACTAGTTCCCTGGGCAGATATGCTTAACCATAGCCCTGAGGTTTCACATTTTACACTTTTACAGAGTTTTTCTCACCTGCCATTAGTCTAAGAAAAAAGTTCAGCATTTTTTGGTCACTTGAATTGAAAATGTTTGTTTTCGTACATTCTCGTAGTTCTGCCTAACATTGTATTTTTCTGAAATTTACTTGATTAATAATTTTTCCAGGTGGAAACATTCTTGGATTTTGACAAGTCTTCACAAGGAATAGTTTTCACCACTGACCGCTCATATCAACCAGGTGAGCAGGTAACAATTTCCATTGATGCTTTTTGTTCTATTCGTAGTTATCAATTAGTCAAATTTACTTATGATTTATGAAGAGTCTCTTGTCGTGATAATTAGATCAGGACTATTTGTTCATGGTTAGCTGAAATCATGTTACTGTATCATTAGCACATTGGGCACCTTGTTTTCTAGCAATAGACTGGTGTAATCAAGGGTTGCCTCACCTTGAGTACCGATGATGAGCTTGGGCTGTGTCAACTAAAGCACGACATCCATCCCCTTGATCTGTTTTCTGTAGTACAGAAATCATATAGTTGGCTCCAGCTGGGCTCCATAAACAAAATGGGTTTTGCTATCCTACTTAACAGATACATGAAATTTATTTGGTTTTGCCTGATCACTTTTTGTATGTCTTCATTATGGTGGTATCTTGTACTGTTCCATGCATACATAGTCTATTAAATTGTCTTTTTCTATTTTTACTCTAGGTATTTATATCTTACGGTAAGAAATCCAGTGGCGAGCTATTGCTTTCATATGGTTTTGTTCCAAGAGAGGGAACAAACCCAAATGATTCATTTGAGTTGCTGGTGTCTCTTAACAAGTCTGATAAGTGCTACAAAGAGAAATTACAAGCACTAAAGAGAAATGGTTTGTCAGAGTAAGTTCTCATATACTCCAGGCTGTTTACTAATAGATCAAGTCAAAATGCTAGCTAGATCTGACTAATGGTCCATACTACATCTTGTACATCACCTCTATGTGGAACTAAATATGCTATTATCATTTTGTCCAAGACAAGAAAATAATTTCACGTCCTTTTTTATAGGTTGTTTCTTGCTGAATGAGTGCTGACTAGATTAGAAAATTCCTTGGCATCGATCTCTTATTATTACTTCATATTACCGAGTGAAAAATGCAAAAACACAGCACTTGTATTGCATAAAGGGACAATGCATTTCATTGAAAAGAAGCTAATTCTTTTACCAGAATAAACAAGTTCAGAGTTCACTACATCAGCATTGTAATTGGATCATTCTTTTCTCTTAATAAAATGAGTGACAGGTCTATGCATTCGATGGCGAAAAAAATTCAAAGTTAAAAAGTCCATAATAGATTTTTACATGAATGATTCACCGTTCATGGTTCATGCCATCTTGTCAGGGGAACTGAACCTACCATCAGCTCAGCATTGTGTGCAGCACTCTTTTCCATTTATTTAACTAGCATGTGGATATGTGACTATCGTACTATTTACATTTTTATACTTTCAGTTTTTTTTTTTTGTGTGTGTAATGAGATCAGTACACTGTATCAATAAAAGTGGGTCTGAACTCTGATCACCTTTCCAGATCTGAAAGTTTCCCCTTGCGGGTTACAGGGTGGCCAGTAGAGCTGATGGCTTACGCTTTCCTTGTTGTCAGTCCTCCTGAAATGTGTCAACGCTTTGAGGAGGTTTGTCGCTGTTACTTTCCACAAAAATTTAAAGTTTGTCAACCGAGCTAGAACTAGAACTAGGGCACCGATGAAAGAAATTGAGGTTATTGTATTTTTCTTGAAGTAGTCTCTGCCAAATTATGTCTGCAGATGGCTGTTGCTGCCTCAACTAAAAGCTCATCGAAATCTGGGTTTAATTATCCTGAGCTGGAAGAGCAGGCTCTACAGTTTATCTTGGACTGCTGTGAATCTAACATAGCAAAATACACGAAGTACCTAGAGGTGATGTCCTTTTGATGACATTTCTTGCAAAATAAACATATTAGTTAATCTTAAACGTGATTCAAGCAGCTGGCCTATCAATATCAATTTCAGTAAGTGAACCGATAATGTTTCAGGGTGTCAATGGCTCTCCTCAAGTTTCTATGAATGTAAAGCAAGCGAGTAGGACCTTACTGCTTAAACAGCTAGCTAGAGATTTGTGCATCAGTGAACGGAGAATTCTGTATCGTACACAATATGTAAGTCTTCAAAGCTTGTGCTGCTGTGGCTTTTCCGTCTGCATTATGTTGGGGGTTCTTAACCTCTTACATTTACTCCGACTGGTAACATGCAGATATTGCGTAGAAGGTTGAAGGACATGAGAGGTGGCGAACTTAAAGCTCTGTCATTGTTCAAAGGACTCAGAAACTTCTTCAAATAATCTGGGCGGGTATGTTATGTTAGCGGACGATCTTAGTGGACAGCTTGGGTTTCTTCAACAAACGGTAACTTTTAAACCTCTCTTAATTCTTATCCACGTTCAGTTTAGGGGATGCAACTTTTCAATTTCTTGGGTCAGTGAGTGGCCCAAAACTCTCTAAAATGAGCTAAATCTCCCCTCCATCTTATGAAGTTAGTAGAACAAATGAACTAGAGGTTTGACCCACAACTACCCATTGAGTACCCACTTGTTCTAAACTAGACACTAGATGCATCAGGTTCAGATACTTTGCTCTTGTCAGTTTCAGGTGGAGTTCAAGATTAGTACATACCAAATCAGGCTGCCGCATCAACCACATTTTGCTTCTTTGGATAAGAAATTGGATGCAGGAGCGGAGTTGCAGTTCAGTAAAGGAATAGTTGTACATGGTAACTGAACAATCTGTGCTTGGCTTATCAGAAATTGCTCAACCTGATATGCATGGTGTTTGGAGCAGCAAGAGCTTTGTTGTATGGAGTCACGACCGGATTGGGAGCTTTGTTTCCACAGGCTGTTCTCTGTGTTCTAATAGTAGCCATCAATTTTCCGATCTATGAAGCGCTTTTCTTCCGCAGAGACGATGGCAGGTTGCTGTCTTCTGTCAGTCTTGTTTCCCTCTGCATCGTATTACCACTCTGTATACTGTCGACCAATATGTAAATGAAGTTGATGAAACAAAAGAAAGTACTCCTTCCTTTCTCAAAATGTTGTCACTTTTAGTTCATTTTTGAACTAAAAGTGACAATCTTTTGAGAAAGGAGGGAGTACTAATATTGTGGTTTCCACAAGGGAAAAGGCTCTATCATGTTCATCGACAGCTCTGAAAATGTCGCAGCATATTGTTTGTGAGGGTAGCACATAAATTTGTTCAGGGATTGTGTTCTGCAGGCACACACACTCGAAAGTTACAACAGAAACCTGAAGGCGGGTATCAGGGTTGGACACTTGGACATGTCAATTTTTAGGAGTAATTCAGATTCACTGATAAAGTTGAGGAGGGATTACACCATACAGACGGGGTGCGGAAAGAAAATTACAGTGAGGCGTCAACTTGATCTGATAATAAGCCCGGCAAACCGCATATACACAACTCAGAATGTTTTAGCAGGTACGTACTCATCAGAATAATTCCCTTACGTACGGTCAGACGCAGTGCTCGTGCTTCTGACGAGTCCCAGGCAGGATTGAAGAGCTCAAGACCAGGCCTGCCAGCAAGAGAGCCACGTCTACATATAAACCGCCACAGAACTGCACAAAAGCTCAACCATTTTGCATTCCTCTGCATCACACGGCACTTAATTTCCTCAGGATTGCGTGGGACTAGGCGACACGCAGCAAAACCATTTCTTCTGCAAATAGAAGAGATCACAACACATAGCTATTGCTAATTTACAGAAAGTAAAAACCATATGAATCTGATGTTAGGGAAACGAATTCCCGAGTTCGAAAATTCGGGCTAATAACGCGTACCGACGTGCCGGTGCCGGTCCTGGAGCTGTAAGAGCTCATCTTCTCAGTGGTCCTGGGGTCCTTGCTGTCAGCCGACGTGTTGCTGATGTGGCTTTTCGTGGGGCCCTTCTTCTCATCCCTGGCTTTGCTGAAGATCACGGTGAAGCCGTCGGCAGAGGCCGGGTTGTTGACGTCCCATTCCCCGAATTTGGGTAGCGTGCGACCAGTCCCGCCCTACCATGAGAAAAAAGGGCCGAAATGAAAATTCGGTGAAAATTTAGGACATCGCCGACCAACAGGCAACAGGCAGCAAGTATGCGTTAGAACAGAACACGCAGAGGCACTCACCGACATTCGTCGCAGCTTTCTTCAACAGGCCGCAGAAAAATTTTGCCCTTGCTCGTGATCCGCCGCTCGCAAGCGGCAAAATTTTCCCCGGGGATGAGAGGAGGGTGCGGCCACACTGCACAGGCGAGGAATCGGGACGCGGCAGCAGCCTCCCACGCATACCATCTTATGATACCTATAAATGGTATGTTTTGCATGTCACTGCTGTCTAAATATTAACCAGCGTTTAAACGAATTCTTCGCAGCCTTCTTGTTGTTGCTGTTATTGTATTTTTATGGGAACGCGGTCCTATTTCTTTCGGCAGCCAGAGCAAGCACCGAGCTGTCCCTGGCAAGTTGCCATCAAGGACGATACTGGGCTGGAACTGAGTTGCCATCAAAGGACGCATGGTACAGATGGGCCGCATTAACGTTGGATTGGGCCTGTCAGCCGTGGGTGGGCTGGGCTGTAATTAGTAGCCCGGGCTGTATTATTTCGAGATGAAGACGAAACGATAGTTTTTCGTCATCTCCGAAAGGACGCGGATTTCCGTTAGTCTGCCAAAGGTGGTTCCAATCAAAGTAGCCAAAACCCTCGTCGAACCCAGAGACTCTGCTCCGGCGGCGGCGGCGGGGGCGTTGAGATGGCCGACGACGCGGGGATCGAGCAAGCCGCCGTACCGGAGGGCGATGCGGGACAGCCTCCGGCGCTGTCCAAGAGCGCGAGGAAGAAGCTGCAGAAGCAGGAGCGGCAGGCGGCGCGGAAGGCGGCCCGGAAGGCGGCGGAGAAGGAGCGGCGGCGCGCCGACGTGGAGCGCCGGAGGCGCGAGTGGGAGGAGGCGCTCTCCGCGGCGCCGTCCGAGGAGGCGCGCGCCGAGATGGTGGCGGCGCGGCGGGAGACGCGGCGGGAGCGGGTGGGACGGCGCGCGGAGGAGCGCGGGGCCCGCGCGGACCGGCTCCGGCGCGCGGCCGAGGGCGCGGGACAGAAGGTGGTGCTCGACCTCGACTTCGCCGACCTCATGCGGCCCAACGAGATCCATAGCCTCACGCAGCAGGTGGAACTACCCTTCTTTACTCTGTTGTGAATGCCAACGAAATTAGTACTTGTGATGATTGGAACGAGCTCACCCCCACTGTGAATGCGGGGGAGTAACTAATTAAGAATGGTTTCAACTAGGGCTGTACCAAAATGAGTCCTCATTATGGAAAACTACTAGTTCATTGGGGTGTACTAAAAAGTTTGGAGGTGACCCTAAGGGTCACCAATTTACGCCCCTACTTTCAACTGATGCCATGGCTTTTGATGTTCTCATTTTTTTCATGCATGTCTATGCCATCGTTGTAAACCTGCTACATAGTGTAGGAGGCATAGGAGAAACTGTTCCTTATTTGTTTACAAAATTGATCTTACCGCAGCTGTAGTTATCGCGTCTAGTTTTATTCCTTGGAGTTGCTGTGCCAATGTTTCTTTCTTGTGCTGTACCTGTCTATACATTGCATAGTATATTGTGGAACTGTCATGCTCCAATGGACCATATCTTCTGCAACCATCTATTTAATAATATACTTGGAGAAAATATTTTACTGATGCGAGTTACAGATTATGTACTGCTATGCAGTGAATGGGAGATCTGCGAATCCTGCTCACCTGTGGTTGACAGGTTGCAATGGAGAAATGGCGACCCATCTTCAGAGAATTCCTGGGTATGATAAGTGGATCATTGAAAAGGATGTCAAGCCTTATCTTGAAGCATTTGAAGATCGTAAAGAAGATCTTGTGTATCTTACAGCGGATGCTGAGACCGTGCTTGATGATCTAGACATGTCGAAAATATACATCATTGGTGGCCTGGTGGATCGAAACAGATGGAAAGGCATAACACAGAAAAAGGCAGCTGAGCAGGGCATTCAATCTGCAAAGCTTCCAATTGGAAACTATTTAAAGATGTCAAGTTCGCAGGTGAGGATAAGGTTGTTTTTCTTCTTTTTTTTTTGTTACCTTGGTTTGTACTTCAAATCCGAACATCGGCTTTTCATGCCAACATGCTGAGTTGATGCAACAGTATGTTCTTTTAGGTTACAATGTCCATTGTTACTATATGAGACATTGTTGTTAACATGTTAAAATATTCTGAAGAAATTTTTGAGGAAAAAATGTCAACACTTCTGTCTGTAAAATTCAGACTGTAGTAGTGTAGCAAATAGACAGTTTCAGCTTCAGATGTGTTTATTTGCTGCTTATCATAAGCCACTGCCTCAACTTGTTAAGTTTTCCAGGGACATGTTTTATGAAATTGAGCTGTCTAATATGTTTATTAGGATTTTTTATGTCAACAAAACCTGTTGGTGTAACAATATGGGTTTCTGAACCACGGAGAACCTGTAGTAAAGATAATCGATCTGCTCTTGTGTCAATCATGCAGGTTCTCACCGTTAACCAAGTGTTTGAGATAATGCTAAAGTTTGTGGAAACAAGGGATTGGAAAACTGCATTCTTTCATGTGATCCCACAGAGGAAGCTAGGTGATGCTGAAACTGAAGGGGGCAAAGTAGGCTTGGATGATGATGATGCAGCCGAAGAGGCCGCGAATGGAGATCATTTGGAGGAAAACCTCAACAAGGGCTTTGATGGGCACGCGGATGATGACGATGATGTGGATAGGGAGGAAGAACTTGAGGAGGATGAGATTGACGTAGTACTAGCTAAGAAGAGGCAGTGTGTTAGACTTCCCGGAAACGAAGAAACTGGGCAGCACTCCGCTGCTGCTGTAGCAGAGGCGACGCCAGCCGGGGACGCGAACCCCCAGGCTGAGCAGGCCACAGAATAGAACCGTTCAAGCTAGGACTGAAGAAACAGTGGACCTCACAATTTTTTTCACTGCATTATATTATAGAACAACCTCGTTTATCTGGATTTCTGGGTTTGTTCTCCCTGACATCCATGTATTTTACTCAAATTGTATGTTTTTGGACGTAACCATTTCTGAATCATCTTCTGTACGACTGGCCCAATAGTTGGATGAAATTGTTTCCAAAGTCCGGTCGCCGGATATACATGATGCTCTTGAAGCACGGCCGTTGCTCTCTCAAAAGGAAAAGAAATCTTATGTCTTTGTCCCGGACAATCAAACGTACGAAGCTACGCACGATGGAGTCTTGTACTCGTACGTACAGTAACAATTACGGGTAAACTGTTGCGCACGGTGCAGCTGCGCATCCGCATGCATGGCTACAGGGAGCGCAGATGTTTCGTCACGAACGCAGCACGGGCGGTACGTGCGGCAGCAACAAAAATGGATCTGACCTCACGCGGTCGTGCGTACAGTAGAGAGAGAGTGACTGAGAGAGAGAGCATAGGGAAGGAGCTAGATGAAGCAGAGAGAGAGCGCGAGAGAGCTCACATAACTAGGCATGCTGCGATCTGCAGTTCCCGAAGCGGCAGCGAGCAGGGCATGCACTGGAGCAGGGGAAACGAAATGGAGACCTGATGGTATACAGCAGCATGCACGCTGCCACAATACATTAAATATAATTATTTCAGAGGTTAATTAAAGTTAATAATTTAAACTACAAATATTGGGAAAAAAATTATTAGTTTTAATTTAAATATAAATTATATAATTAAACTCATCATAAAATCATTTATCAAAGTATATAATTGTTTATATTTAATATAATCTAATTTAAAGAAATATTGATTAAAGTTGAAAAGAATTAACTTTATAAAAAATATAAATAATCTCGACAGCACGCTTGCCGGCACTTGTCGCGCACGTCTGGCTGCAAAACCGCCGCCGGTCGTTTCCCAACCCGGTTCGAAGCCATCGAAATGAGCTTCCGGTGCATCGCCGCCGATCATCAGTTCGTCACTTGATAAGTAAGAGCATGTACCCTGCCGACGCATTACACGTACACTGCCGTTGCGGTTGGCGACACTATTCGGTTGGTTCAATTTACTCTAGTGCGCGGTCGTATCCCGGCATTTTGTTCGCTACTTGGCTTCGTCCGGGATTGGTTCAATTCAAATTCGCATTTGCATATGAGTACAACGAAGTAAATAGCAGCTTTAGACGTACGCGAGTGAAGTAGGCAGTCATCAGGCCTTCATCAAGCCACATCAGTACAGAGAGGGCATCATCGTAGGAAACACATTCCATTAAGCGACGGCGATAGGGATTCCAAAATGCATAAACTACAGTCAAACTGAAAGCTGGAAATAATCTCTACTAGCAAATGCAAACACTGGAGCAACTTGATATAGCTACCCGATGAACTAATAAACTAAGTCACTAGTAGTAGCCGGCAACAGATCAGATCAACTAGAACTAGAAGTGCAACATAGGTAACACATGCGATACATGGATGCGTCCGTGCAGCAGGTCAATCGGTGACGTGATGAACCAACCGACAACTACTACTTGTACGCGAACGGGTGCTGGTGGTGCTCCAAGCTACTACCGCCAGCCTGCGGCGTGTGCGACGCGCTGCCCCCGCTGCTGCCGCTCCCGTCGCCGCCGTTGCCGGGCCCGTACGCCCCACCAGTTCCGTAGTACGCGGCCATGGCGTGCTCGCCGCCGTACGTAGCGTCGTACGGGTACGGCATGTACTGGTGTCCCTGGTGCGGCGGCGGCACGGCGAACCCGTGGTGCGGGGGCGCGACGCCACCACCTCCGTACATGGCGGCGGCGTGCATCTGGACGTCGGGGTGCTGCACCATGCTGGCGGGCGGCGCGCGCGACTTGAGCATCGGGTGGTGGTGGTGGTGGTCGCCGCCGCCGCCGCCACCGCGCGCGGCCCCAACGCCCCGCGCCTCGCCCTCGAACTCGCGGTAGCGGTGGAGGTAGATGCTGAGCGGCTCGACGTAGTCGTCGAAGCCGAGCCGGCTCATGGCCCAGAGCACGTCCTCGGCGGTGATGGTCTTGCGCTGCTCGCGCTGGCACCGCTCGTTGGCCTCCCCCGTGATGAAGCTGATGTACTCGGACACGCACTCCTGGATCGTCTCCTTGGCGTCGTCGGAGATCTTGGCGTGCGCCGGCAGCACGCGGCGCATGATGCGGATCACGTTCGCGATCGGCATCAGCCGGTCCTGCTCCCGGATCGCCGGCGCCTGCTGCTGGGCCTGCGATCCGGCGGCGCCGCCCGCGGAGCCGTTCGCGTCGCCGGCAGGGAAGCCGGAATCCATTGGCTGGCTAGATGAAGCTAGCTAGGGTTCTCTGTGTGACGGTGGGGAGCTGGTGGGGACTGTGGCTTGGTGGCGGTGTGTCGTTCTTGTGGTGTGTGAGGAGGATACGTTAAATAGGAAGCTACGAGGTGTGTTGACCACCAGGTAGCTAGCTGTGTAGGCTGTGTAGCGCTAGAGAGAGTGGGGGAAAGGAAAGGGAAGGGAAGCGGAGAGGCATGCATGCACCGGCGCCTGTTCGTGACAAGTGGCAGCGGATTCTATGAATCACTGCTCCGTCAGCGTGTGGGTGAGTTGTCACTGCAGATGGATGAACCGGGCGGTAGAACTATTGTTTTTACTTACGCCTCTTCGGGTATCGAACATATGCCCCTCACACATTTTACTACTCCTAGTTGGTTTAAAATTTGAAAGCGTATTCTCGAACGGTAAATTTCTTCTAGTGCAAAATTTGAAGGCACGCATGCGAGGGCCCATGGGGATTTCGGATCGTGGTCAAAGATTGAAAAGCCAGTGGCCAACCAAGCAATTTTGCTGTACGTTTCCAATTTCCAACACGCCTAGTAGTATTTCAATGCTTCTTTCTACTCCAGCTCCACTATTTGTGAGTAAAATACACTTATGGTCCACGCAGAAAAAAATGGCGCGCCTTCACTATTTGAAGACTAGATGCTGACGTGGCCTTCACTTCTGTCAGCAATGCGCTGATGCTTGGCTGAACAGCACCGCATATTTTTTTTTTTTTTTTTGATTGAGGTCGAACAGCATGACATGTGCAACAAGGAAATCACCAGGCGTCCGTGCAATCCAAGCCCAAGGCTGAAGCATGCAGTTGGGCCGCAACTCGCTTGCGCGGTTGCGCCTTATTGCGTCACGGGCTGCCAGGCCGAAGGCAGATGGGCCGTATCCAAGTGCACGACTCGTATACTTCCCCAACGTTTCAGCGTAGCCGTCGTTGTTGCATCAAGGCAACAGCCATCCAACTCTAAACTCTAAAACAGTCATACCTTTCACTAAAAATCGTGGTAGTCGTCAACGCATGTTCACCTCACATCACAAACATATAACTTGCCAGTGGGCTCAGAGATAAATCGAGAACTTATTGACTTACACCTATACAGCTAGCTGTCATTATGTATTGGTATTTTTCACCTTAATGCTGGCACTGTCAATCCGCGCATGTTGCATAGCTGAGCATTCTGTTGGCTGGAGATGTGCATGGTCCCTGCGAAGAAGATGGTGACATGCACGACATGCAGCGAGCGTGTTGGCCTTGCCATACATCTGATACAGAAAGTTCCAACAAAACAAGCTGAAGGAGTACACGGGATAGGATGCGGAAAACATGCTGTCTATTTCATAGTATAAGGCTGGCACTCACAGTTCACGTCTGTCACGTAGTTATGCTTTCTGTTGGCTCGAAATGTGGTGTCGTGCGAAGAAAAAGGGTGCCTGGCGCACCACGCCCCCACACGCACACGTATATAGTACTCCGTTCATCTTAAATTATTTCACTCTCTAGTTCAAAAATGAATTAGAGAGTGATTTTTGAACTAGAGAGTGACAAGTAATTTGGAATGAAATGAGTATTCTATTGATTCATAAGAGGATTAGTTCCACACACTGTGCAGGTAAGAAAGTACGGCTCCACTCATCTTTATTTCACACGGTACATTTTGCTTAATACGCATATAACTTTACTATTTGTATATATATATATCGCTGCGATGCTTATAGATGGGAGGCCCTGAGCATTGGGATAGCAAGCTACATAAACCACGTCCAGTTGAGTGGGTAGCCGCGCTCGCCGGCTGAGTAGCCTACGAGCCGTTGTTACCGCCGGCGCCGTTCATCGTCTGGGCCAGAATCTGCATCAGCTCCTCATCAGTGGGATCCCCCGCGGCCGGCGCTCTGCTGCTGCCGCTCTGGCCGGCGCCGCTCGCGGCCTCGCGGTAGCGGCGCAGGTAGGTTCCCATGGGCTCGACGAAGCGGTCGAGGCCGAGGCTCCGGAGCGACCACGCGACGTCCTCGGGAGTGAGCATGCGGCGCTGGTCCTGGCCGCTCCGCCTAGCCGCCTCGTCGGCGACGGCGATGATGAACTCCGTCGCGCAGTACTGGGTGAGGTTCTTGGCGGGGCTGGAGATGTTCACGTTTGCCGCGAGCACCCGGCGCATCGTGCGCACGATGCCTGACCGTGGCAGCCGGTTGTTGCTCGTCGGCGGCAGCTCCTCCTGGCGTCCTGCGGCAGCCTGACCGTGACCATCTGACAAGAGAAAAAAACAGAACAAGGGTAAACACATGATTTTTTTCAGTAAGCTTATACACAGCTAGTAAACACAGGAATGAAAACAAGCTGGTGGTTCTTTATCAACCAATTAATAACTCTCACTAATGTCTAGTGTGCTATATATAGCTTGTAAACTAGCTGATTAACTTGTTGGGCGTACCACGGCTGTTGCTCGCACCGCCAAGATCCATTCTGTTCTAAGAGCGAGAGCAGTGGTCGATCTACGCACGGATACGGGGCTTTTTATAGCGCGCGCGAGACGGCCGCGCTTGTGTCGGCAAGGTGTACTACATATCGTCACGGCGAGGGCCTTGCGGGCGTCATGCATGAGCGGTGGCAGATAGGTAACTTTGCCAGAGAGGCGCCCGGCTGGCTGGTGATACCGTGGCGTAAAAGGAGGGCAAGGGGTTCGGTCGGTGAATGTGCTGGTCGTGACTACGCACGGGTAGCCATGCATGCGTGGATCAGCAAGGCTCTTGGAGGACGTACGTGATGTGAGAAGAAGCCAAAAAGCCCGAGGCCGCTGAATGCCGTCACGCACAAGCGTCCCCGGCCGCCCATAGTCGGTGTGGTTTGTTTGCTTGTCACGTGCCGGCCGCGGCTTCGAAGGAACTAGATCTTGCAGAGAAACCCTCTTCATTATTCGAAATACTACTGGCCTGTTAATAATAGTCCTACACTCTATTGTTGCGGCTGTAAGGCCATCTGCGGTGGTACGCTGTAAAGCGTACTGAAATTCATACTGAAAAATTTTACAGAGTGCACATAACGGAAGTATAGAGTTTATAGAGTATGGTCTATATGATCGAGGATGTGCATCTAATAAGGAACGGAGGGAGTGCACCCGACAGTAAAACGACAAATAAGTTGTTTCTATAAGAGTTGCGAGACGGTACCGACGAAAAGGAAACTTGTTGTATACATCAGTTACCAATAACGTCAAATAATTTAGAAAACAGTTTCACGATGTGGATATTATCTAATATAGAATGAATGAAGTACATCTGAAAGTAAAACGACAAATAAGTTATTTATGTTGGAGTTGTGAAATTGTTAATCACTGCTACAATAAGCCTCATCACAGACGGCTCCAAACCTATTATCACAGACGGCTTTTAAAACCGCCTGAAACGAAGAGTCTGTGATAATCCGCAATTTCACAGGCGGAGAAGTGAAACCGCCTGTGAAGACTAATTATCATAGGCGGTTCTTCACTAAGGATAGCCGCCTGTGAAGACCGATTATCATAGGCGGTTCTTTACTTAGGCTAGCCGTCTGTGAAAATACTTTATCACAGACGGGTCGTGCAGCATATATAACCGTCTGTGATAAATATCTTATCACAGACGGTTATTGAAGAATAACTAACCGTCTATGATAAGAAGTCTTCACAGGCGGGTATTGAAGCATAACTAACCGTCAATGATAATTTGTCTTCACAGGCGGATTTTGAAGCATAACTAACCGCCTATGATAATGAGTCTTCACAGTCGGGTATTGAAGCATAACTAACCGTCTATGATAATGTGTATTCACAGGAGGATTTTGAAGCATAACTAACCGCCTATGATAATATGTCTTCACAGGCGGGTTTTGAAGCATAACTAACCGTCAATGATAATGTGTCTTTACAGACGGTTATTGAAGCATAACTAACCCGTCTATGATAATGGTGTTATCACAGACGGAGTTTACCTATATCAGTCGTCTGTGAAGACCCTTTAACGCAGCCGGTTTCTACCATAACAGACACCGCCTGTGAAAATTAGGTTATCACAGATGTTTCTTTACTTGTATCTAGCCGCCTGTGATAATTGTTTTTCACAGTCATGCAGTACTACTGCTGTTATTTCTAATTTCCAGGTCAATTTAATATAATCACAGAACAAAAAACAACAATCATCACAGAACAAAAGACAACAATATTATCATCACAGAAGTCAATTTCACTAAAACAATATACATACACACAAGTTACAGATACAATTTCATCTCAAAGTTTACAAGTTTTCACTAAAAACTGTTTAGATTGGTATAGTCGCAAAGTTCTGGCACATCAGCTGCTGAACCTCTCTTATCAAAGAACTTCCCCGTTTTGTGCAAAATTTCGCGACGAATGAACTCACAGAGTTCAAAAGCAATCTTGTCGGCTCCTCCATCAGGAATACTTCTACAAACCGGCCATTCTTCATTCAGATTCTTCTTGTGCTGCAATATAACACATAACAAGGTTTAGAATGTGTTGGTTTGAACAATCTCAAAGTATAGATCAAAGTGAGAGTATACAAGAATTTAGTAGGTATTTTTGGAGCAGTTGTACTATGAGCAATTGAATTTTGAAGTTGGAATCAAAATATGAAAATAATGTTTCTGGTAATATTGAACAGCAGAGAATATAAGCATTAAACTATGCTAGTTACAATGAAAATGAAACACAAAAGTAAGAAAATAAGGTATCGACATTAAGGATAACTTACATCCTCACGATTGACTCTATATACGGCGGCGGTCCGAAGATGCTCGCATACATAATACCCGCATAAGACACTCCCAGCAGGCTGCTTCGGACAAGCATAATACGTTTTAATGTCCAATGCATTCGTATTAGGAGGTCTCTGACCGCCAAGCTGTTCCGCGTAAAACCGTCAAGCGCTGTAATACAAGAAATGTCATATAAAACTTGTCAACACATTCTAAATGTGCGTAAATTAAAATTATTGAATAAACGTACTTTTTCAAAATGGAAAGGAAATCTTTGTAACGATCTGGTGGGTAATCGGCCGAGTCCAAGACTGTTGCCATTCCCTGCGTTGGCTTGATGAAGATCATTATGTAGTGATTACTGCAAACATACAAACACACGTGTTAACAATTACCAATAATTGCTATTTCAATGCCATGTGTCGAACTTACTCGAAGTGGTACGGAGCCTTTACGAGGTCCTGGCCGTCTCTGACAAAGTTAAACATCGCATGTCCTATGTAAGCTGCAACTTCTGCCTTTCTATCCTTCTTAAGTTTTGCAATTGCTCTTTCAAAATCTTTTTTTTTTCATGTGTTTGTACTGGCTTGATTCTCGATTCGCCTGGACGTCGAATAGCGACTTTGCAATCCTAGTAGGGTCAAGGATACCTGTCTTGTGCGCCAACTTTTCATTATCCATGTATTGCATCCTATTGAAGAAGTCCAGAATTGTTATAATCTCATGAAATGCGTATGCGTGTAGTAAGAAAAGCAAATACAAAATATTAGAGCACTTACAAGCACCAGACGAGCAGCAGGTTGATTTCGAGCATGCCCCGATGGAAAAGGGAAAGCAGCTCGTCAAATAAAATGACTCGTTTATCTACTCCAGTGCTCCAGAATGCTTCTTTTGGAATACGAAATGTGACGCAATCAAGACCATATTTTGTGCTGGCAGTGATGTACCACTCATGCATTCTTCTGAGCGCGACGGGTTGTTTGCTAAGTTGTACGGATGTCATTAACGGCTTCCCATTCTCAAATTTAGGAGGAACATCCTCAAGCTTGTATATTGGAACTCCTGGTTTAACTAAAGCCGTCCGCCGATTATACATGACACCGTCTTCTTCCCACTCCTCGATATTTTCTAATGCTGGCTCATGAGAAGAACGAGATGCACTCGATTTTCTAATATTTTCCTTCATAGCTTCCAAATACTTTGTCACTTCTGATGAAGGTTTCTTATTTTCGTATGAGCTAACTTTGACAGGCACTGATGATCGAGGAGTAGTCGTCGGAAGTTGGACACTGGCTTGTTGTTGAACCTGTTGTTCAACTGATTGCTCTTTACTCCCAGCAGCTGGCTCTAGTACTACTTCAAGCTGTTGCTCAACTAGTTGCTCTTTACTAGCAACAACTTGCTCTGGTACTGCTTGAAGTTGTTGTCCAACTTGTTGCTCTTGGATATCATCATCCTTGCTCAGACATAGGGGGAGTGGATCTTCCCGGACTGGGAGTGGATCTTCATGCACTTTCGCCTTAGAAGATGGGGTTGCAGTATTTGGAGATGCGACGGGGCTAGAAATTAGCTCATCGTCCAATACGATATCGCGTCGGTGCCAAAGGATTAATTGGTTGACAGCCTGCCCCAGAGTCGCGATCCCCTCAGGTGTGACGTGGTCTATTTCATAATCTTCATAATCATTATCAATGATCTGAAGAACTTGCACCACAGAATAATACAACGAAAGTGGACTCCCGTTGAAGTCACGATCAGGCTTTGCCATAGCAGTGGCAACCTGTTTGGTTTTGTTCCCTGCTCTGCCTATCGGGACAAGAAGACGACAAGATTTGTCGTTAGCAATATCATCGACAGGGAACTTATGGGCTGACCCTGAGCCTGGCACGGAACCAACGCTGCTAGGGTAGGCAGTTGGAGATACTAATTGCTCCTTTTGCACCGGAACCATCATTGTACTCGGTGCCACTAATTGTCCTGATTGTCTAAGTTGTTCCATTATTTCTTGCATATTTTCTTTGACCTTTTGAGCAATTGTTTCATCAAGTGTTTTCTTAAACTTCTCACGTCTTCTATATGTGTCTTTATCTTTAGGGAAACCATCTAGCCAAGACATTTGAGAAGAGACCGCTCGAACCCGTCCGTTGTGTTCAGGGTTTCCCAAGATAGCGGTAAGTTGGTCATTCTCCCTCTTCGGCTTGAAGAGACCCTTCTGTTGCTTTTCAATTACTTCTTTCATTTTATCCTCTACTTCATTCAGAGAGTCGGGCTTTTCAAGTTTGCCCTCGCTGGTCAAACCTGACCGAGCAAAGACCCAGCGTTGAGTTCGCTCATCGCACCCTTCTAATGGGTGAGGATTGCCCTTACTAAGAATTTCGTCTATTATCTTATTCCATTTCTGGACTTTGGGGCCATATCCGGCAGACCCCAAGCGATGATGATATTTGTTCTTTTTTGCAAGCTCTGACCTAGTTGCACTTAGAGCTTTAGCATCAGGTGTGCTCTTTTGACGAACAAACTCTTGCCACTGATCTTGTGTGATTTTTCTCATCTTCCTCGGGCTAGGGACCTTATTGGCCTTAACATAAGCATTCATTTCACTCTTTCAGCATCGAAACTTCTTGCCGCAAGAGACCAATGTTGCTTTCTTTACAGTTTCTTATGTGCCTTTCGGGAACTTGAATTGTTTCTTTATCTTTTCCCACAACTCATTCTTGGTCTGCTCGGGTAATTTCCTCCAATTCTCGGTTGTGATCGGCACAACCTCCCTAACAAGAAAACCGCATGCATTACGATACTTGGTAACTGAATCCAGTGGTTCTTGGGGAAGCCCACCTGGACCGACCCTTGTTATGTACATGATGCGGTCCAATGGACCCTTATTGGGACCTCGTTGCCCTCGTTTCCGCTTGAGTGAAGCTGAGGATTCATCCATTGGTGAACCTTCTGCGGTTTTAGGAGCCGATGTCACCTCATTGTCTTGGAGATTAATCTATGTAGAAAAAAATTATAAGACTTCGTATACTTGACAACCAACATTAACTTGAACTGCTGAAGTTAAGATTCGTGATCCATACCTCGTCGGCAGGATCATATTCCGGGTCTAGATCCACTGAAGTCTTTTTAATTTTTATATTCGGAAAAGGATCCGAAGGACTGTGATAGGAGCCTGAACTGCTGGAGTCAGTAAACTCCATATTGTCTTCTTTGTTGTTACTATCAGGACCAGTCTTCTTAGGGCTTTCCATGCTAGATCTAATAAGACAAAAAATCTAATAAATGGCATAACTAAATTTGGTCATATTTAAAACAAATTTTCTCAATTTTGGCTCAATTAAGTAAATTTAGCCAAAACACATTTTTGAAGTTATATAGGTCTAACTAAATTCTTGTATCATAGAGATCGGCATCATATGCTCAGACTCCATCGCCACACCTAGTGTTACCTAGATATGGGCGTGAGGATGCTCCTGGCATCACAAATGAGTTGGCCAGCAACTTTTGTTTGGCTTCAGAGCTAAATATAGCATAACTTTGGTAGCTCAGATTAGGTACAATTGCTCAAATGAAGCTGATGGAGCCACAAGTGCAGACATCTTTGGTAGCACAGATTAGCTACAATTGCTCAAATGAAACTTAGAGAAATAAAAGCAAACTTAGCCAAACTTAGTCTAGCATAGCTAACTCTAAGCAAAAGTAGCCAAATATAGCTAAATATAGCATAACTTAGTCAAAATTAGTCAAGTATAACTATATCTAATGTAACTTAGCCAAAATTAGCCAAATTTGGTCAACTTAACCAAATATAGCTAAATCTTGCCCCTAATAGAGAATTATGTGGCATATGCAAGGCCGATGACAGAAATAGGGAATATAATGCTGTTACTAGAGTCTAGAATCATGTTTACCACTAATGTGTCAGAACAGTTTCAGACACACAGAACCAACTACCAATTTATCGTGATATAACCATCCACATAAATCTTGCCCCACCGAACCCTAACCAAAGATGCCACCGAACTTGACAGTTTTTCGAATTCCACCGAACCCTAACCAAGGATGCCTACCATTATCTAATTCCCGAACCCTAACCAAGGATATGCAAGGCGGCAGCGAGGGCGGGGAGGGAGGCGGCACGGCGAAGGAGGATGGAAGGTCGAAGGGTTTAGGGTTTACCTTGAAGCTCGGCGGCGACGGAAATGGCTTCGCTCGGCGTACCTGGAAGTGAGGAGGGCGAAGCTCGGCGGCGACGGCGAAGCTCGGCGACGACGGCGAAGCTCGGCGGCGTACCTAGAAGTGACGAGGGGGAACACTTGGCGGCAAACGAAATTTTGGCAGCCTAACGGCGTCTAAGTGTTTCGCCCGGGTTAGGTTTTTCCAATGCTGCCGAGGGGTATATATAGACTCACATTTTCTCAGACGGATTTTAAGTACCGACCGTCAGGGAAGACTGTTACCTCAGTCGGATTTTACTTACCAACCGCCTGAGAAGATACAATTATCTCAGGCGGTTGGTTAGTAACACCCGCCTGAGTTAAACATGGGCCTGTGAAGATATTTACTTCTTCTTAATTTGATGAACGCCTACATAAAGACCCCTCACCAACCGGGATGAGGATCCCCTGACTTAATCAGCGGTCACTGACATGTGGACCCGGTCCCACACGTCAGTGACCATGTCACGCGTGCGCGACCTTTCTTTTCCCCGAGGTGCGACCTTTCTTTTCCACTCCGCGCGGCCTTAAAGACGCGCTATCGCTCACAAGCGCATCGCTCACTTTGAATCCTCTTGTTTTCTTCGTCTTCCTCCGCTCCGACGACCCAACACCACTATGGCCGACCTTCCGCCGCCAAGCCCTCCGAGGGAGCCACCTTGCAAGAAACAATGTTGCAGCTCCCCCGAGAAGATCAACACCGAGCAGCGCCTCCTCATGGCGCGAGAGGCGTACAACAATACGTCTCGCGCTATGAGTGCCTTGGGACTGGGTACCCTTCCAGAGTATACTGGAATGGGTACTTTGGGCCACTACCTCTACGCCCTCGTGGGGGTGGCTGATCGTCTCGACATTCTATTCGCGACGATGGCCCAGGTTCTTGGCCCCGAGGGCCGTAGAACGCTGGTGGAGGCGACGGCTAGCAACCTCGGGGTTGCACCGCCGGTGCAGCCGGTGCAGCCGGTGCAGCCGGCCCTGTCTCCTGTTGCACCGGTGCCGGAGTCGCCGCCGGAGGACGAGGAGGAGGAGAAGGAAGAGGAGTAGGAGTAGGATTTAATTAGTTTTTCTTTTTGTTGTTTTTAGTTGCTTCTGTTTTGTAAATATTGTTAATGAATGAAATCTATCTTTTTTCATCTATGTGATTGAATATTACTTGTGTATCTTTTGTGTTCTTGTGTGTTCTTGTGTAAATATTGTGCATCTTGTGTGTTCTTTTGTGAGATGTGCATATTGTTAATGAATGAGTATCTTGTGTGTTCTTCAACTGTGTGAATGATTGAATATTGTTAATGAATGTAGTGTGTTCATCGTTAATTAAAATTTCACGTCTGAGTAGAAATTAATTTGATATTTACCAAAACATTACAATGTCAGCTATACAAGTTTTAAAAATATTTTGTTCAGGTGGTAGATGTTAATTTTATACAAATGTAGAAGAAAGAATCATCGAATTTGGACACAATTTGCAGAATCTAAACATGTTTGAGTATTTATATTGGAATCTAAATAAAAAAGAAGCAAGGGATAAGGAAACTGAAGAACAGTATCGGGCATTATCTCAGGCAGTTGTTAAGCAATAACCGCCTGTGAAGATATTTACTTCTTCTTAATTAATATTCTTGATTAAATGTGGTCCTTTAAAAAGGCAAAAATCCACTTTCTTGTAATATTATTGATAAGTAAAGGTTACCATTAAATTTCACTTCATAAATCCTTTGAAATTGGTCAGAACATAAAAAACATACAACAAATGGTATGTTAATTAACTGACGCGCCGCACGAGGTCTGCGGAGAAGTTAAGAAGCCGTGGTGCAGGGGACGCGTGCGACGGAAGGATCTCTGAAGATCGTCTTCCACAGTGGTTTAATTGTGCGCCGCACGAGGTCTGCAAAGAGTTCAATACGTAATGAACAAAATATTTTGTTCAGTTGGTAGATGTTAATTTAATACAAATGTAGAAGAAAGAATCATCGAATTTGAACACAATTTGCAGAATGTAAACATGTTTGAGTATTTATATTGGAATCTAAATAAAAAAGAAGCAAGGGATAAGGAAACTGCAGAACAGTATCGGGCATTATCCCAGGCGGTTGTTAAGTTATACCCGCCTCAGATAAACATATTTGTAGACGGTTGTTAAGTACCAACCGTCTGTGAAGATCTTTACTTCTTTTTTCTCGGGCGGTTTATAAGTAATACCCGCCTGAGATAATCATTTTTAAACTACAATATGTTAATTAACGGCCTGAGAAGTGTTAATTTACTGACGCGCCGCACGAGGTCTGCGGAGAAGTTGAGAAGCCGTGGTGCAGGGACGCGTGCAAGGATCTCTCAAGATCGTCTTCCACAGTGGTTTAATTGTGCGCCGCACGAGGTCTGCAAAGAGTTCAATGCGCGGGAAACGAACCGCTCCCTCGTCTACTCCGCACAGACCTATATAAGGCGCGTCGTCGGTTATGGACAAGCACAAAACTTTTCTCCACTCCTTTCTTCTTCTTCCATCGTTCCACCTCTCCTAGTCCGCCGCCGATTAACCACCACAGCCATTGCCAACCTTCCGCCACCTAGCCCGCCGAGGCAGCCACCCTGCAAGCGGATACGCTGCAGCTCCCCCGAGAGGGTGAATGACGACCAGCGCGTTCCACCGCCGGTGCAGCCGGAGCCACCGGTACAGCCAGAGCAATCGGCTCAGCTGGAGAAGCCGACCCTCTCTCCTGCTGCATCGTCGCCGGAGGAGGAGGAGGAAGAGGAGGACGACTTCGACGACGACGACGATGATGACGATGATGACGACGAGTCGTCCTCCGACGACGGCGACGACGAGTCGTCCACCGACGACGGCGACGATGAGTCGTCCACTGATGACGGCGACGACGACGACGGCGACCACCACCATGATGACGACTACGACGACGACGACGACGAGTCGGAGGAGGACCGCTTGGCTTGGTTTGAGAAGCTGGCGGAGAGGATGGAGGAGGCAGGGCCGTAGTGTAGTTTTAGGATTTCAATCAAGTGTTCTTGTACATTTTTCTTGTGTTTTGTACATATTTCAATCAAGTGTCAATGAATACTGGTGGATAATTTGAAGTTTGACATGTTGGAGTGCTTTTAAAAAAATTAAAAAAATTCATACATGTATAAATTATGCAAATATGTTCGTACCAACAATTTTGAGTGAAAGATCTTTTTTTATGAGATACACAAATGTGAATAATATGTGAGTAGAAATTAATTTGATATTTACCAAAACATTTCAACGTCAGCTATACAAGTTTTAAAAATATTTTGTTCAGTTGGCATTATCTTAGACGGTTGTTAAGTAATACCCGCCTGAGATAAAAATCTTCCTTTGCGGTTATTAAGTACCAACAGCCTGTGAAGATATTTACTTCTTAATTAATAAACATCATCTCAGGCGGTTGGTAAGTAAAACCCGTCTGCGATAAAGTTAAAAACCGCCTGTGAAAAACCTACGTCTATATAAGGACCCCTCACCGCAGTCAAAACGCAACCCTGGAGAATTTATATCGACGCCGCCAGGCTGTTGAAATTTCCCCTGCGCCGCGTCGCCGCTCCGCCGCCCAGCCCATACTGCCGCGCCGCCGCTCAACCCCGCACCGCCACTTTTCCACCCAGCCGGCCCACCGTGCTGACGCCTCCCCACCGTGCTGACGCCTCTGCAAGGTAAATGTAGTTTCCTTACTTTTTCTTTGTATATTTTCATTAGCTGATAAGCTGTTAGTTTTGTGTGTTCTGGTATATGGATTCTGTCCTTTTGCATGTGTAAGGACTGTATGGATTGTGTTCTGGTATATTGATGTATGTACCTATTATGTGACATGAATATGATGTTTAATTAACAGATGCTGTTGTAATATATATAAGATGCATCTGGGCCTTGTTTTCCGATATAACGGACTGGATCCCACCCAGACCTAGCCCATGCTGTTGGGCCTGTTTCCCCCTTTGACTCCGTCCGCCTCAAGACGTCGCCCGTCTCCTACATTAGTCGCCCTAATCATACTTGTTATGTCTCTGTAAATTCATTTTATAGAAGACCTTTAGAGAATATTTGTGGCCAAATTTTGTAAATCTGACAAAAAATTCTATTATTGAAGCATGGACCGTCGAGCGTGGATGTATAACATGCCAAGACCCGATCCTATGTACATTCGTAATGTCGCAAATTTTATTGAAGCATCCAAGAGACATGCGAAGTTGCAAAAGATAGATGACATATTATGTCCATGTATCGACTGCGAAAATAAGATTGCTTGGACGGATACTATAGTAATCCAATCTCATTTGGTGAAAAGAGGTTTCAAAAATAACTACACAATATGGACAGAGCATGGTGAGTTAGATACACATGATGTGGATAAAGATGATGAGAGAGGCTCAGATGATGATAATGTTCATATCGATGATGGTAGTGACAATCAAGCTGGTGATGATGATGATGAGTTCGATTGTGAGGAGGTGTTGCGTCACATTGAACCATATGTACTGACTTCTATGGGAGCAAGCAAAGGTTTAAGTAAAATGGAGACATTGCAGAATGCGGCCACAGAGCTTTTATATGATGAATCAAACGGTTGTGATAAAGAGTTTACTACATTGCGTGCAGTCTTAGAACTACTAAAGTTGAAAGCTACGCACGGATGGTCCGATTGTAGTTTCTCTGATCTTTTGAATCTTCTGGCAGAAATTCTTCCAAATCCAAATAAACTGCCTAGAAGCACTTATAAAGCGAAGAAACTTCTTTGCCCGATGGCACTAGGTGTGACAAAAATACACGCTTGTGTGAACCATTGTATTCTGTATCGCAAAGAGCATGAGCTCGCAACTAGATGCCCCATTTGTGGTGTCAGTAGATATAAGAAGGACTACAATCACCAGTATGTTACCAACATGAAAAAGACTCAGAAGAATAAGAAGTTTATTATTGGTCCTGAAGGTGACGATGACGATACTTCTGGCGATGCAGACGGGAAGAATAAGAGAAAAATTCCTGCATTGGTGATGTGGTACCTTCCGGTAATTGATCGCTTGAAGCGTTTGTTCTCAAACCCTAGGGAGGCTGAACTTATGCGTTGGCATTCCGAGGAACGCAAGAAGAATGAAAAACATATACGACACCCTGGTGATGCAACGCAGTGGAAAAATTTTGATATTCAGTATCCAGAATTTGCGAAGGAAATCAGAAATGTGAGGTTTGCCTTGGGTACAGATGGAATGAATCCGTTTGGTGAAAAAAGGAGCATACACAGCACATGGCCCGTGGTCTTAACTATGTACAACATACCGACGTGGTTGTGTCACAAAAGGAAATATATCTTATTATTTGTTCTTATCCAAGGTCCGAAACAACCCGGCATCGAAATTGATGTGTTCTTGGAATCTTTAATGGAAGATATGGCGAAATTGTGGAATGAAGGGGTACGTACATGGGATGAGTACAAGCGGGAGTATTTCACGCTAAGAGCAATGATATTCGTTACCGTGCATGATTATCCCGGACTGTTGACATTATCGGGACAAATGAAAGGGAAGAAAGGTTGCGTTAGGTGCGTGGATAGAACTGGATATCTATACCTCACTTCATCCAGAAAGACGGTGTACATGAGACATCGACGGTTCTTGACAGATACACACAAGTATAGGAAGATGAAAGAACAATTTGATAACAAAATCGAAAAAGATACTGCACCGAAACCTTACAGTGGAAAACTTGTGTTTGAAATGGTCAAGAACATTCATATTGCTTTCGGTAAGGGAAAAAAGAGTAAAGGAATTAAGAGAAAGAAAAGTACATCTTCGGATGATACAACTGACATGGCTTTCAAGAAACAATCAATTTTTTTCAAGTATCTTCCGTATTGGAAGAATCTGGAATTTTGCCATAGTATTGATTTGATGCACGTTACAAAGAATGTATTTGACAGCATCATTGGGACCTTGCTGGACATGCCGAGGAAGGCAAAGGATGGATTAAATTCACGTATGGACCTAGTAAATCTTGATTTGAGACCAGAGCTTCATCCAGTAGAAAAGGCGAACGGGAAGCATTACCTTCCCCCAGCCAGCTACAACTTGACGTTAGAAGAGAAAAAAGCAATTTGCGAATGCTTGCGTGGGATCAAAGTGCCCACAAGTTTCTCATCCAATATCCGCAAACTAGTCTCGATGAAAGACTTGTCTTTATTCGGTTATAATTCTCACGACTGTCACATGATGATGACAATTTTCCTTGCCATTGCAATAAGAGTAATCAAACCTGAGCATATAAAAGTTGTCATCACACGTTTGTGTTACTTCTTCAATGCAGTATCGCAAAAGGTGATAGCACGTGAAGATTTAGACTATCTGAAAACATACATTGTCGAGACAATGTGCAAGCTTGAGATGTGTTTCCCACCATCCTTTTTTGATATGCAAGTACACCTAATCATACATCTTGTTGATCAGATAAAAGCATTGGGGCCACTATATTTACATCATATGTTTTCGTTGGAGAGATATTTAGGAGTATTAAAAGGTTATGTGCGGAACCGTGCTCATCCAGAGAGTTCAATTATGGAAGGATACACCACTGAAGAAGTGATTGAGGGTTGCGCTGATTACATCAAAGATGGAAAATCGATAGGTGTGCCTATACCGGTACATGAGGGTAGACTACGTGGGAGAGGCAAAGTGGGTAAGAAAACTTTTATTGTTCAAGATTGCAAGAATGTACACCGTGCACATTTTGGTGTACTACAACAGCTCGCAATAGCTGAGCCGTACATCGATGTCGGTACCCTAAAAACCATACACCCCCTGAGGTTACAAAGATCTCAAGGGAAGGACATCAACTCAAATTGAAGACCCTCGGGGGCCCACTCGCCAGACGTGACCGGACCCGCTTCTCCAACATGGTTAACCTCTAGGTTGCCACGTGTACTGTCAGCCCAGAGCTATTACCCGCAAGGGTGAAGCTCCGGGCCAAGTACTGAAACGGCACCTCCGGAGGTAGCCCCCGACCGAGAGAAGCTCCGGACATGACACGTACCAGGTCACCCCGGAGCTTCCCGCTTCTCCCAAGCAAGCTCCGGAGCTGCCACGTGTCCACACGACAGAGCTAGATGCTTAAAGCCTCCGGGAGACGTTGTAACGGCTCCGGATCTCCAAAGGACAGCCGCGGACTTCAAGATCCGATTAATTACCATTAATTCCACGTTAATGATAATTAATCGGACAGCCTTAACACCTGTAACGGCACTGTCGGAGCCGTTACAGGGTTATTAACAACAATTAATCTCGTGTATCAATACTAATAACCGCCAGGGCCACATGTCGGGCCAGGCTGACTTGTAACGGTTAGTCCTTGTACTATAAAAGGACAAACCGACGATACACAGGAGAGGACTCTCGAACACTCGGAAGCTCACAAGTTAATACAACAAACACACACCCGTGGAGTAGGGTATTACGCTCAGGCGGCCCGAACCACGTAAACCACCGTGTCACTCGTGTCCAAATCGCATTTCACTTTCTTAGATCTCCGCGCGCCCAGACCGAACCACAAACTCCTTCAAACACTTCTCATAGTGTTAGGGGATCTGCCGACTCCAACAGTCGACAGTTGGCGCGCCAGGTAGGGGCGCCTGAGATCTTCAAGAATGGTGAATTCTGCAGCTGGATCATCCAACGGGCAACCTGCTGCTCAGGCTGTCGGAGGCAATCCCTCCAACATGCAACCACCGGCAGGAGCCTCAGTTCCAGCGGGAGTCACACTCCCACCACCACCATCTTCTCCGGCAAGACATGCCGAAAGACATGATGGTGCACCGGCGTCACATTCTGCGCCGGCAAGTCGTGACAACCCAGAACACGCGCTCCATGCAGCGCGTGCTCTCCTTCAGCGACCACCACCTCCGGATGCATCTCAAGGTGCCATGGAGCAATGGAGAGCTGATATTGAGCATTTGGTTGCAGCAGCGGCCGAACGTCTCAACAATCAGGGTCCACCTCCTTCGGGGCGGGCCCCGTCGCAGCGACGAACGTTGTCTGGAAGACTTGGTCCACATGTCTCCAACAACCGGAGAAGAGCTGCGTCACAGCAAGTGACGTCGTTGCCCTCTGGGGCACGACGTGCCCATACTGCATCTCGGCTTTCGACACACGACCTCCGAGCGGAGCTTGATCGCCGATACCGCCAACAGGATGGCCGTGTCCACATCGAGCGAGCTCGAGAAAGACGAGATGCTCAAGATCTTTCTACTCTGGAAGGAGTAGGAGGAGGCTGTTCCGCCCTAGCCATGCATCTGCGTATGGTTAGATGGCCACAGAAGTTCCGGCCACACTTGCCGGAAAAATTCGACGGGACTGTCAATCCCGTAGAATTTCTACAGATATACTCCACTGCGATCCTAGCAGCTGGAGGAAATGAGGCTGTAATGGCCAATTACTTTCCAGTGGCCTTAACCGGGACTGCTAGGTCCTGGTTTATGAGCCTTCCGCCCAACTCTATCGACAGTTGGGAGGAGCTATGCCGCCAGTTCACCGCCAATTTCGGGAGTTCATACACCCGTCCGGGCACCGAACTGGACCTTTTTGCGGTCGTGCAAAAAGGAGGGGAATCTTTGCGGTCATTCATCCAGAGATTCTCTCAGGTACGTAACACAATCCCTTCTATCTCAAGCGCTTCTGTCATTGTAGCATTCAGACAGGGTGTACGAGACAAGAAGATGTTGGAGAAACTGGCGATCAAAGAGATCACCAGTGTCACGGAGCTCTTCAGCCTGGCTGACAAATGTGCCAGAGCTGCGGAGGGCCGTGAAATGCACTCCAAACCAGCCTTGGAGGATCATAAAAAATCCTCCAAAGAAGAAGCCGCTACCTCCGGGAGTGGCAAGAAGAAAAAGAAGACCAACGGCAAGAAGAAGCCGTCGGCCGGCACATCCAACGTTGCAGCCACTGCAACTCCTGGTGGCCGGGGGCCACGCCCCGAGAAGCGACCTCGACCGTCTTCCGAAGACGGTGGCAAATCCAAGATGTGGTGCCCCATTCACAAAACGGGCAGCCACAAGCTGGAGGATTGCCGGGAGGTCCAAAACCTTGCCGAGCGCTACCACAAGCGCCGGGAAGGGTCTCCCTTCCGCCAGAGGGAGGGAAAACAAAAGGTCGATGAAGCTCCGGCTGAAGAGGAGTTAGGGTTTCAAGACCCCAAAAAGGTCTTGAAAGCCGTCTACACCTCCGTCGACGATGATTCCGACGTCTCCGACAACGAACGTCGAAAAACCATGAATACCATCTTCGGTGGATCATGGGACATCACCTCTCGTCGCGTCATTAAGACCATGCGACGGGATATGGCTGCTGTAGCTCCTACAGCTAGACCGGAGCCACATCGAAAGTGGATGGACACACCCATCACTTTCGATGCTTCGGATTGTCCTCAAAGCATGGTCGGAGCTGGCCAGCTGCCCTTGATGGTATCTCCCACCATCAACAACATCCAGCTCCATCATGTCCTGGTAGATGGAGGTTCGGGGCTTAATCTCATCAGCTTCGAAGCTTTCACTAAGCTTCAGCTTCGACCTTCAGACCTCCAGCCCTCTCGACCTTTCTCCGGAGTAGGTCCGGGGGCCATAACCCCACTCGGAGCTATCACTCTCCCTGTTACCTTCGGGACCCGGGAGAAGTATCGCACCGAAAAGTTGGTCTTCGACGTCGCTCAGATCAACTTACCATTCAACGCCATTTTGGGTAGACCTGCCTTGTACAAATTCATGGCAGCTGCTCATTATGGATACCTGGTGTTGAAGATGCCGACACCAGTAGGCGTTCTCCGGATCCGTGGAGATCGCACTGCCGGAGTAACTGCTCTGGAAGAACTCCATGCACTCACCACAGCGCAAGAGGAGGATTCCAGACAGAAGCAAGCTCCACAACCTCCGAGCATTCGTCAACGAGGCTCGACCTCTGCACCCCGTGTGCAGCCAAGCGGCGACACCGACATTCCCGTCAAAGTCGTCCAAATTGGTTCCGATGTCACTCAAACTACCCGCATATCGGGTGGCTTGAACGACAAATAGGAACTCGCGCTCATCACTTTCCTCCGGGCTAATGTTGACGTGTTTGCCTGGCAACCGTCACAAATGCCTGGGATCCCCAGGGAAGTGATTGAGCACAATCTGAAGATTTACCCCGACGCTCGGCCTGTACACCAGAAACCTCGGAAGCAATCTGTAGAGCGACAGAACTTCATCCGACAAGAAGTGAAGAAGTTGCTCGAAGCCGGATTCATCCGAGAAGTCTACCACCCAAAATGGCTGGCAAACCCAGTCGTTGTGCCTAAGGCCGGCGGGAAACTTCGGATGTGCATCGACTACACCACCCTGAATAAGGCATGTCCAAAAGATCCATTCCCACTACCTAGAATAGACCAGATAGTGGATTCCACCTCCGGGTGTGAGTTGCTGTGTTTTCTAGACGCATATTCGGGATATCATCAAATCCGGATGTCTAGGGAAGATGAAGAACATACTTCATTCATCACAGTGGATGGATTGTATTGTTACACAGCCATGCCTTTTGGTCTCAAGAATGCAGCTTCAACTTTTGTACGAGCAATGTACAAAACTTTCGAAGAACTCATCAGAGACATAGTGGAGGTGTACGTTGATGATATTGTGGTCAAAGTCAAAAACAAGGAGTCCCTCTTGGATACCTTGCAGGCTGTCTTCGACAAGCTGCGGGCCACCCGCACGAAGCTAAACCCAGACAAGTGCGTCTTCGGGGTTAGTTCCGGAAAGCTTCTTGGTTTCCTGGTGAGTCACCGGGGTATAGAGGCTAATCCGGCGAAGATAAAAGCCATCGAAGACATGCGGCCACCAACCCGCATCAAAGACGTTCAAAAATTAACTGGATGTCTAGCAGCCCTCAGTCGATTCATTTCAAGACTGGCGGAAAGGGCACTTCCCTTCTTCAAGTTACTGAGGAAGTCCGGACCATTCCAATGGTCTGAAGAGGCAGAGAAGGCATTCCAGGAGCTGAAACAGTTCCTCACCACTCTACCAGTCTTGGTAGCTCCGAACCCTGGAATCCAGATCCCTTCGGGAGGATCCGGAGGTTCCCGAAAGCAGGTCTGGGTCCCAGCTCCCCGACTTGAATCCTCAAGAAGTCACTTCAGAGGACCCGGATCCTTCTGATAGGATCCAGGTCATTCCTGAAGAAGCTCCGGGTTCCTCCACCCAGAACCCGGAGGTCCCCGAAGATAGTCTGGACCTCTCCGACAGAGTCCGGATCAATGAAGAGGAAGCTCCGGACCCCTCCGGGAGGGTCCGGACCGTTCAACGCCCAGTATACTTCATCAGTGAAGTGTTACATGATGCCAAGACTCGATACCTAGAGGTACATAAGATGCTCTACGCAGTTCTTATTGCCTCAAGGAAGCTTCGACACTATTTCCAAGCTCACAAAGTCTCGGTGGTAACCTCATATCCACTTCGAGCGATTCTGCATAATCCCAATTCAACTGGGAATATAGCGAAGTGGGCAGCGGAACTGGCTGAATTCGACCTCGAATTCATTCCAAGACAAGCAATCAAGAGTCAAGCGTTGGCAGACTTCGTGGCAGAATGGACTCCCTCTCCATCAAACTCTGGGGGCCCCAGCGAGCAGAAGAAGGAACCACAAGTTCCGGCCTTCACTAAGCCTCACTGGACCCTTTACTTCGACGGCTCCATGCAGAAGCAGGGAGCCGGAGCTGGAGTCCTTCTCCTCGCACCAACCGGGGAGAAGGTGAGATACATGGTGCACCTTGACTTCAAGGCAACCAACAACATGGCGGAGTACGAAGCACTCATATATGGATTAAAGGTGGCACTATCCTTTGGTGTCAAGCAGTTGCTGGTCAAAGGAGATTCACAACTTGTTATCAAACAAGTGAAGGGTGAATGCTCCTGCAATAATCTCCAGCTGGCTGCTTATCTCCTTGAAGTCCAGAGGCTTCAGAAGGACTTCGAAGTCCTAGACCTTCACCATGTTCAGCGTGCTCACAACGTTGAAGCTGACGAACTCTCGACCAAGGCGTCAACCGGAGCTCCGGCTCCAGACGGAACCTTTGTCCGGAGGTTGTCAAAACCCACAGTTCAGCCTGCCGAGCTGAACGAAGGGGGCGAGATCAGCATCCCGAAGCTGACGGTCCCGATGGCCCTGTTACCATGGCAGCCATCAAGGGTCGTAGGTGCTGCCGGAAGCTCCGAGCAACCCAGCACGCAAGACTCAAATGCTCAAGTCAGTTCCGATGCATGGATCTCGGAGATCCGGAACTACTTGAAAGACAACATCCTTCCTGACGATGATGTATCCGCTGACCGGGTAGTCAGATTGGCTAAAAGATACACGTTGGTAGAAGGGGATCTCTACCGGCGCGGTGCCAACGGCATCCTAATGCGGTGCATCACAAGGGAAGAAGGCTGCGAGCTCCTCGCAGAAATCCATGGAGGCGAGTGTGGGAACCACGCGTCTTCCCGCACGCTGGTCGGAAAAGCCTTTCGGCACGGCTTCTACTGGCCAACAGCGCTCCAGGATGCTACTGAGCTAGTGAAGAAATGCAAAGCATGCCAATTTCATGCAAAGCAAATTCATACACCTGCTCAGCCCTTACAAATGATACCTCCTACGTGGCCCTTCGCCGTGTGGGGGATGGACATCTTGGGACCCTTCCCAAGAGCCGTCGGAGGTTACAAGTTCCTGTATGTCGCCATAGACAAGTTCACCAAGTGGCCGGAAGCTACTCCTGTTGTGACGATCAACAAACAATCTGCAATCAATTTTCTACAGTCTATCGTGAGCAGATTCGGAGTCCCAAACAAGATCATCACTGATAATGGGACTCAATTCACAAGCTCCGCATTTCAAGGATATTGCGAAGACCTCGGCATACAAGTTTGCTACGCTTCCGTAGCTCATCCTGCCAGCAATGGGCAAGCCGAGAGAGCAAATGCAGAGATCCTTAAAGGACTCAAAACGCGCACTTATGAGCGTTTGAAAAAGCACGGAGCTAATTGGATCGAGGAGCTTCCGCCCACTCTATGGGCTAACAGGACTTCTCCAAGTCGGGCAACCGGAGAAACACCCTTCTTCCTGGTGTACGGAGCAGAAGCGATCCTTCCTCCGGAGATCACCCTGGGTTCCCTCCGAGTCCGGACCTTCGACGAAGCCGCGCAGGACCAGCTCCGGCGTGAAGACCTAGACCTCCTCGAGGAGGGAAGGTGCCAAGCAGCTGTTCGGAATGCCCGATACCGCCAAGCTCTACGGCGCTATCATCAGCGGCATGTACACAACCGACAGCTCGAGGAAGGCGATCTGGTGCTACGGAGAATACTATCCAGAGAAGGGCAAAACAAACTCTCCCCCGGCTGGGAAGGACCCTTCCGAGTGATCAAAGTATCCCGTCCCGGAAGCGTTCGCTTGGCTACCGAGGATGGGACACCTCTCCCAAATCCTTGGAACATCGAGCACCTCCGTAAGTTCTACACTTAATTCCACGGAGGTGAGTCTTAAGTAACTTGAAGTGTATGTTATAGAGTCATTGTACAAAGTCGGGTAGTTCCTCCGGGAGAGCAGCCGGACCTTTCCCGAAAGGTTCGGAAAGCTCATGCAACACTTGATACAGTCTCCGGACTAGAAGTGTAGCTAATTACCCTGGGTCAAACGAGAAACCAAACACACTTAGCTTGGTTCCGTACCCTAAGAGTGTACTTGTTTCCCCTGTACCCCGGACCTATAATGAAAGACATCTTCATGTGAAATAGACTCCACGTGCATTCATTTTTGCATAAGGCTCGACATTTTTTATTTTTCTCTTTCTTGTCTATAACAGAAATGTGCAATTCTTAAGAAGTTCTAGTTTAACCGGTTTATGTACGATTTGGGTTGAATTGTCAGATTTTTTAGATTTAAATGTCGTCTGTGGCCAACTCGCCTGAAAGCCGCCAAGCCATTCTAGGGCCGGAGTGCGCTATCGACTTAGCCTGGTCAAGCACCCTAAGTACGCCACTCTACCTACACCCCGGCAGGCCAAAGTAAGGTGGGTCCATGGACAATTAGATCTAAAAGAAAAGACAATTCATCCAATCATACTAAAAATCGTGTTCAACTTGAAATTCTCTTGAGAATCGTAAGCCGCAACGAAGTTATAGATAAGGAACGAATTTTACTGTTTTTCTTGGCCTAAGTGTGCAGGAAGAATAAACCCAACATTGATGGAGAAAAATCGGAGTTAACCAAGCTCCGACTCCCACCGGCGTTAACTTGAAGATGGTGAGAAGACTCTATCACTAGAGTCTGTTGCCAGCAAGCCAGGCGTGGCAAGGGTCATTGCCGGAGCTACTAAGCTCCGACACCTTGAAGTATTAACTATCGACACTCAACGTGTTGGTAGGGCTATTGCCGGAGCTACTAAGCTCCGACGATGGGCAATGCCGGAGCTTCTAAGCTCCGACGATTTCAAGGGACCTTCACTATCGAAGACTTCGGACCTAAACTACACGAGTTCGAAGCAAATTTGTCTTCAACAAAACTCAACATCCTTTTGGTACATGTCCACAATCACATTGTGCACATCTACCAGGGGGCCAAGTGAAGACAAAGATGTTGAAGACAAAAAAATGAAATTCACGAAAAATTGGGGATTTCATTTTATTTGAAGACCAGAGATTACATCTGGGGACAAAGGATTACAAAATTGAGGAAGAAGAGAAGATACAAATAAAGGCTAAGAAAGATAGTCCTAGACCCTATGGAAGAACTCGGCGACCTTCCGGGCGACCTCCGACACGCTGCTTCGGGTAGCTTCGCCCTCTCCTTCGACGGGACCTTCAAGCACCGGGTCCAGAGAGAATCGAGGGTTCCGGCTAGTGTAACACGTCAATACATACTCTGTGACGTTTCTAGCCAGGGATTGCCCCTCGACCTCAAGCTGGTCCGCGATGACGTCGCCCACCTTGGAGAGCTTGCCACCCGCAGCGCTCAACGCCTGCAATGCAAGTTCCGGCTCCGGCTCCGGATCATCCGGAAGCACGGGGCTGAAACCCATAGGCGCCAGCGCATCGTCGGCCTTGCTCAGGAACTCCCAAATTTGCAGGGAGTCCGTCTTCCTCAGGCCCTTCATTTCTTCCAGGGACCTCCGGGTCGCCGCCAGTTCTGAGTTCTCGCGGGAGAGGCGCTCAACTTCTTTGGCGTTTTGCTGAATCTTCGCAGCAACCCGCTTTTCGAGTCTTCCAAGCTCCTCCTCCCGGAGGTGGATCTTGTTCCGGCGGTCGACCAGGTCTTTCTCCCTAGCCTCTATTTTCTTCTCCCGGGCGATGAGGGCACACTCATACTCGTAGAGCTCCTGCCCTCGCACCCAGGTCTTCTCCTCCTCCTCGAGGCAGCGCTCTTCCAATTTTTTAGCGCGCTCCTCGAGGCCCTTGTCCGCCAGAGCTGTCTTCTCGGCGAGCTCTTCTTCACGACGCAAGACGTCGTCCCGTAGTTCCAGGAGTTTTTGCTCCTCATCCTCGAGCCGCTTTTCCCTTCCCTCAAGCGCCTCTCGGCGCTTGATGAGTGCGGTACTGATGGCTTCGAGTTCATCGAACCGGGCGTTGGCCGCATCATTGGCAGCTTTAGCTTGGTCGTGGTACTCCCGGGATTTGGCGTCGAGGTTGTGAGTCATGCTCTCCCTCTCGTCCAGCATCTCACCCCAGAGCTCCAAGCGGACCTTCTCCCGCTTGATCCATTCCTTGTCCGCAGCGATCCTCGACTGCGCCAGCTTGGTTTCGAATTGGAGTCTATTACGCCACCTCCTAAGGGTTTGGCGCTCCTCTTCAAGAACCTTGCTGTCGTGGAAGAAGGCTAGTTGGACTTGGCGCAGACTGGAGCAAGCGTTGTCGATGGACATCGACAGCGAGATGGGCTCCGGACCTTCTGGGGTCTCCTCCGCTGGTTCCAGCGGGTCTTCATTTACAAAAATTGGGTCCCACTCTGCGAGAGCGGAACCCTGAGCTTCCAAGGCACTAGGGCCCTCCTCCGGGATGGCCTCAGTCGCCACTGAAGAAGGTCCCGCCACCAAATCTTCATTCGCCCCCTCAGGCTGGGGGCCGGCGACCTCGTTCAGGCACTCTGGCTCCGCCACGGGTACCATCGACGTCGTCGCCTCCAATGGCTCCGGCCGGGACGCTTCTTCCGAGGGGAGCTCAAGCTCCTCCGCCTCCACCACCACCGGCTCTGCAGCCGGCGCTCCAATAACTACCGGCCTTGCGACCGGAGCTTCAGAAGTAACCGGCTCAATTGCCGGAATCACTTCAACTTCCGGCTCGCACGCCGGGGCTTCAGCTGCCTCCGGCTCGACCGCCGAAGCTCCAGCATTTTCCGGCTCTGAAGCCGGGACCGCTACTTCCTCCGGCTCGACAGCCGGAGCATCTACTTCTGCAGCACCAGGGCCCGGAGCTTCAACCTCCGGAGCGGGTGCCGCTGGCGCATCTTCGATCCCGTGGTCCGGCGCTACCACGGGAACTTCTGGAGACGAGTCGAGGTCCATGACCACGACAGCCGGCGCCGGAGCTGTCGCAGCCTCCGCCTGGGGCGGCACCAGGGCTGGAGCAGAAGCCCTCGCAGCCTCAGACACTGTGGCTGAGGGCGGAGCTTCACTCCCCTTCTTGGGAACGCTGCAGATGAAGAATGAAGAAATTGAGCAAACAGATGTTACAATTAAAAGTTAATTGAGGTAAACAAGAAAAATTACCTTGGGAGGTTCACGCACCAGCTTGCGCGAAACCTCTTTCCCGGACGTTCCGGGCTGGCCACGGTCGGCGTAGGAGCTCCGGGAGGACTCCCTGGACTTGCCGTAGCCGCGGGCGTTTCCCGGGTCGGAGCTCTCCTTGACCGAGAGGAACTCCTAGACCTGGAGGCCCTCACCGCTTCTCGAACCGGAGTCGCCTGTCCGGAGCTGGCACCTCCGGAGGGACCCATCATGGGGACAACCGTACTCCGGGAGGATCCCACCGCCGGAACAGTAGCGCTCCGAAAAGACCCCACCACGGGGACAGACGCTACAGCAGCGGAGGATCCTCCTCCCTGAGGACGGGGAACTGGCGGGGAAGTAGCAAGCCCGACGGACCTCCCGTCAGCATGATGCAACTTCCTCTTCCGGCTCTCTGGCTCCTCCGCCAGCTCCTTGCCCTTGCCGGTGACCTCAGCTCTTGGCTGAGAGACAGGGGCGGAGCCGCCTTCCGACAACCCGGGGATCGCCAACGGGGCGGTCGATCTTCTCTCGACGACGCCAAGGTCGTCAAGCGCGGGCATCTTCCGCCGGAGCACCCTGCTGAACTCAACTTCCTCGTTCAGGGGGAGGAAAGCCGGTGGCGGAGTCAAGTACGCTCCGTCTACATCGATGCCGTGCTGGAATTTCTTGAGGTGAAACTCCAAGGACTTCCCCACCATGCTGGACTTCAACCCGGTTTCGACCCGGTCTTCGTCCATCACGCTGTTGAGGGCCCAGGCGAGCTTCTCCCTCCTCTTCAGCGGCGCCCACCTGTTCGACAGGAAGTTGCAGAACACCGCCTGGGGAGTCAATCCTCCCTCTACACATTGGCGGATCCTGGACAAGACGGGGTCGAAAGCTGCCGCCAGCACCGGAACTTCGCTCCACACCGACGTGTCAATGCCGGGCAGACCGTCTGGCAGTTCCAACCGCTCGTGCTCCTCCACCCGGACGACTACCCAATCTTTCTTCCAGTCATCCCACTTCCCGGAAGGGAACGACCGGAGGTACTTGAACGGGCACTTCTTGCGCTTCACAAAGTAGTAGAAGCCAAGGTACTCGTCACTTCGGCCGGTGGTTTGGACGGTGAAGAAAGTGCGGAAGAGCTCGATGCAGGGAGGAATGCCCACCCACATCTCGCAGAAGTGGACAAAGACGGATACAAGGAGAAGGGAGTGAGGGCCAAGGTGGTATAGCTGCAGACCATAGAAGTCCAGCAGCATCAAAAAGAAGGAAGAAAATGGTGGGATCAGCCCCACCATGGCATACGATGAAAAGTATACCATTTCGCCGGAGCGCTCCTTTTTAAAGGGAAGCTCTCCTCCGGTGCGGATTGAACGGTTGAAGAAGTCCGACGACCACCCCATGAGGGCTCGGACCTTCTTCAGATCGCTCTCCGTCTTCAAACGACTCTCACGCAGACCCAACTCCATCGCAGCACTGCTAGGCGAGAGAAGAGAAGCAAAGCACGAGTTGGGAGTTTGAGCGCAAGAACAGATGGAAAGCGTAAAGAACTCCCGACGGTGCGCTTTCCTTCTTAAGTAAGCCCTCGCAACGCTTGGATGGAAACTGCAGGAGAGTTAAGCATACTACTCAAGAATTCAACCCAGCCGATGACAAGAGGGCCCGGGACCACCCTGACGATCAAGTCGAGGCTCTTACCCAGGCGAACAGTTGTCATCACGAGGCGGGAAACCCAAAGGCGGCGGACTGACAAGGCGCGCGGAACCGATACGGTTTTCGTATCGGGAACCGACGACCTTCAATTGCGAGAGATCCGCACGTCAAAGATCTTATCTGCCGCCTGAGGTGCGCCACGCGTCGGGACTCAACCGTAAAGCCCCGCCAAAGGCACCTCCTAAGACTCTTGAAGACCCAGTTCAAGAGTCACAAGTATGGACCCACCTCCGGCGGAACGACTTCATCCCGTTGGTCTTCCCCGGAGGTAGGTCCAGGGGGCCACTGTCGGTACCCTAAAAACCATACACCCCCTGAGGTTACAAAGATCTCAAGGGAAGGACATCAACTCAAATTGAAGACCCTCGGGGGCCCACTCGCCAGACGTGACCGGACCCGCTTCTCCAACATGGTTAACCTCTAGGTTGCCACGTGTACTGTCAGCCCAGAGCTATTACCCGCAAGGGTGAAGCTCCGGGCCAAGTACTGAAACGGCACCTCCGGAGGTAGCCCCCGACCGAGAGAAGCTCCGGACATGACACGTACCAGGTCACCCCGGAGCTTCCCGCTTCTCCCAAGCAAGCTCCGGAGCTGCCACGTGTCCACACGACAGAGCTAGATGCTTAAAGCCTCCGGGAGACGTTGTAACGGCTCCGGATCTCCAAAGGACAGCCGCGGACTTCAAGATCCGATTAATTACCATTAATTCCACGTTAATGATAATTAATCGGACAGCCTTAACACCTGTAACGGCACTGTCGGAGCCGTTACAGGGTTATTAACAACAATTAATCTCGTGTATCAATACTAATAACCGCCAGGGCCACATGTCGGGCCAGGCTGACTTGTAACGGTTAGTCCTTGTACTATAAAAGGACAAACCGACGATACACAGGAGAGGACTCTCGAACACTCGGAAGCTCACAAGTTAATACAACAAACACACACCCGTGGAGTAGGGTATTACGCTCAGGCGGCCCGAACCACGTAAACCACCGTGTCACTCGTGTCCAAATCGCATTTCACTTTCTTAGATCTCCGCGCGCCCAGACCGAACCACAAACTCCTTCAAACACTTCTCATAGTGTTAGGGGATCTGCCGACTCCAACAGTCGACAATCGAGGAACACCAAATTGAGCTTCGTGATAAAAACCAAGACCGCAAAGAGGACTGGATCATGAAAGAGCACAGAAGATGTTTCACTGAATGGTTAATGGACAAAAATATATCATACGGAAACACTATAGAAGAGGCAACAATGAAAAAGTTAGCTTGTGGCCCATCTGCTTTGGTAACATCATGGCAAGTGTCGACTGTTGGAGTCGGCAGATCCCCTGACACTACAAAAGTGTTGAAGGAGTTTGTGGTTCGGTTTGGGCGCGCGGAGACTCAAGAAGGTGAAACGCGATTGGATACAAGTGACACAGTGGTTTACGTGGTTCGGGCCGCCTGAGCGTAATACCCTACTACACGGGTGTGTGTGTGTGTTGTAATAACTTGTGAACTTCAGAGTGTTCGAGAGTTCTCCCCCCGTGTATCGTCGGTTTGTCCTTTTATAACACAAGGACAAACCGTTACAAGTCAGCCCGGCCCGACATGTGGCCCTGGCGGTTACTAGTATTGATACACGAGATTAATTGTTGTTAATAACCCTGTAACGGTTCCGACAGTGCCGTTACAGGTGTTAAGATCGTCCTGATTAAGTATCATTAATGTGGAATTAATGATAATTAATCGGGTCTTGAAGTCCGCGGTTGTCCTTTGAAGATCCGGTGCCGTTACAACGTCTTTCGGAGGTTTGAAGTGGCCAGCTCCGACGTATTGACACGTGGCAGCTCCGGAGCTTGCTTGGGGGAAGCGGGAAGCTCCGGGGTGGCCTGGCACGTGTCAGGTCCGGAGCTTCTCTCGGTCAGGGGTTACCTCCGGAGGTGCCGTTTCAGTACCTAGCCCGGAGCTTCACCCTTGCGGGTAATAGCTCTGGTCTGACAGTACACGTGGCAACCTAGGGGCTAACCATGTTGGAGAAGCAGGTCCGGTTACGTCTGGCAAGTGGGCCCCCGAGGGTCTTCAATTTGAGTAGATGTCCTTCCCTTGAGATCTTTGTAACCTCAGGGGGTGTATGGTTTTTAGGGTACCGACAGTGGCCCCCTGGACCTACCTCCGGGGAAGGCCAACGGGATGAAGTCATTCCGCCGGAGGTGGGTCCACACTTACGACTCTTGAACTGGGTCTTCAAGGGTCTTCGGAGGTGCCTTTGGCGGGACTTTACGGTTAAATCCCGACGCGTGGCGCACCTCAGGCGGCAGATAAGATCTTTGACGTGCGGATCTCTCGCAATTGAAGGTCGCCGGTTCCCGATACAAAAACCGTATCGGTTCCGCGCGCCTTGTCAGTCCGCCGCCTTTGGGTTTCCCGCCTCGTGATGACAACTGTTCGCCTGGGTAAGAACCTCGACTTGATCGTCAGGGTGGTCCCGGGCCCTCTTGTCATCGGCAGGGTTGAATTCTTGAGTAGTATCCTTGACTCCCCTGCAGTTTCCATCCAAGCGTTGCAAGGGCTTACTTAAGAAGGAAAGCGCACCGTCGGGAGTTCTTTACGCTTTCCATCTGTTCTTGCGCTCAAACTCCCAACTCGTGCTTTGCTCCTCTTCTCTTGCCTAGCTGTGCTGCGATGGAGTTGGGTCTGCGTGAGAGTCGTTTGAAGACGGAAAGCGATCTGAAGAAGGTCCGAGCCCTCATGGGGTGGTCGTCGGACTTCTTCAACCGTTCGGTCCGCGCCGGCGGAGAGCTTCCCTTTAAAAAGGAGCACTCCGGCGAGATGGTGTACTTTTCTTCGTACGCCATGGTGGGGCTGATCCCACCATTTTCTTCCTTCTTCTTGATGCTGCTGGACTTCTATGGTCTGCAGCTATACCACCTTGGCCCTCACTCCATCCTCCTTGTGTCCATCTTTGTCCACTTCTGCGAGATGTGGGTGGGCATCCCTCCCTGCATCGAGCTCTTCCGAACCTTCTTCACCGTCCAAACCACCGGCCGAAGCGACGAGTACCTTGGCTTCTACTACTTTGTGAAGCGCAAGAAGTGCCCGTTCAAGTACCTCCGGTCATTCCCTTCCGGGAAGTGGGATGACTGGAAGAAAGATTGGGTAGTCGTCCGGGTGGAGGAGCATGAGCGGTTGGAGTTGCCAGACGGTCTGCCCGGCATTGACACGTCGGTGTGGAGCGAAGTTCCGGTGCTGGCGGCAGCTTTCGACCCCGTCCTGTCCAGGATCCGCCAATGTGTGGAGGGAGGATTAACTTCCCAGGCGATGTTCTGCAACTTCCTGTCCAACAGGTGGGCACCGCTGAAGAGGAGGGAGAAGCTCGCCTGGGCCCTCAACAGCGTGATGGACGAGGACCGGGTTGAGACCGGGTTGAAGTCCAGCATGGTGGGGAAGTCCTTGGAGTTTCACCTCAAGAAATTCCAGCACGGCATCGATGTTGACGGAGAGTACTTGACTCCGCCGCCGGCTTTCCTCCCCCTGAACGTGGAAGTTGAGTTCAGCAGGGAGCTCCGGCGGAAGATGCCCGCGCTTGACGACCTTGGCGTCGTCGAGAGAAGATCAACCGCCCGGTTGGCGATCCCCGGGTTGTCCGAAGGCGGCTCCGCCCCTGTCTCTCAGCCAAGAGCTGAGGTCATCGGCAAGGGCAAGGAGCTGGCGGAGGAGCCGGAGAGCCGGAAGAGGAAGCTGCGACATGCTGACGGAAGGTCCGTCGGGCTTGCTACCTCCCCCCCAGTTCCCCGTCCTCAGGAAGGAAGATCCTCCGCCGCTGTAGCGGCTGTCCCCGTGGTGGGGTCCTTTCGGAGTGCTACTGTTCCGGCAGTGGGATCCTCCCGGAGTGCGACTGTCCCCGTGGTGGATCCCTCCGGAGGTGCCAGTTCCGGGCAGGCGACTCCGGCACGTGAAGCGGTGAGGGCCTCCAGGTCCAGGAGTTCCTCCCGATCAAGGAGAGCTCCGACCCGGGAAACGCCCGCGGCCACGGCAAGTCTTGGGAGTCCTCCCGGAGCTCCTACACCGACCGTGGCCAGCCCGGAACGTCCGGGAAAGAGGTTCCGCGCAAGCTGGTGCGTGAGCCTCCCAAGGTAATTTTTCTTTCTTACCTCGATTAACTTTTAATTGTAGCATCTATTTGCTCAATTTCTTCGTTCTTTATCTGCAGCGTTCCCAAAAAGGGGAGTGAAGCTCCGCCCTCGGCCACAGTGCCTGAGGCTGCGGGGGCTTCTGCTCCAGCTCCGGTGCCGCCCCAAGCGGAGGCTGCGACAGCTCCGGCGCCGGCTGTCGTGGTCATGGACCTCGACTCGTCTCCAGAAGTTCCCGTGGTAGCGCCGGACCACGGGATTGAAGATGCGCCAGCGGCACCCGTTCCGGAGGTTGAAGCTCCGGGTCCTGGTGCTGCAGAAGTAGAAGCTCCGGCTGTTGAGTCGGAGGAAGTAGCGGTCCCGGCTTCAGAGCCGGAAAGTGCTGAAGCCCCAGCGGTTGAGCCGGAGGTAGCTGAAGCCCCGGCATGCGAGCCGGAAGTTGAAGTGGTTCCGGCAGTTGAGCCGGTTACTTCCGAAGCTCCGGTCGCAGAGCCGGTAATTATTGGAGCGCCTGCTGTAGGGCCGGTGATTGTGGAAGCGCCGGCCGCAGAGCCGGTGATTGCTGGAGCGCCGGCCACAGAGCCGGTGGTCGAAGAAGCGAGGGAGCTCGAGCCTCCCTCAGAAGAAGTGTCCCGGCCGGAGCCATTGGAGGCGACGACGTCGATGGTACTCGTGGCGGAGCCAGAGTGCCTGAATGAAGTCGCCGGCCCCCAGCCTGAGGGGGCAAATGAAGACTTGGTGGCAGGACCTTCTTCGGTGGCGACTGAGGCCATCCCGGAGGAGTGCCCTAGTGCTTTGGAAGCTCGGGGTTCCACTCTTGTAGAGTGGGACCCAATTTTTGTAAGTGAAGACCCGCTGGAACCAGCGGAGGAGACCCCAGAAGGTCCGGAGCCCATCTCGCTGTCGATGTCCATCGACAACGCTTGCTCCAGTCTACGTCAAGTCCAACTAGCCTTCTTCCACGACAGCAAGGCTCTTGAAGAGGAGCGCCAAACCCTTAGGAGGTGGCGTAATCGACTCCAATTCGAGACCAAGCTGGCGCAGTCGAGGCTTGCGGATGACAAGGAATGGATTAGGCGGGAGAAGATCCGCCTGGAGCTCTGGGGTGAGCTGCTGGACGAAAGGGAGAGCATGACTCATGCCCTCGACGCTCAATCCCGGGAGTTCCATGACCAAGCTAAGGCTGCTAACGACGCGGCCAACGCTCGGTTCGATCAACTCGAGGCCATCAGCACCGCACTCATCAAGCGCCGAGAGGCACTTGAAGGAAGGGAAAGGCGGCTCGAGGATGAGGAGCAAAAACTCCTGGAGCTACGGGATGACGTCTTGCGACGGGAGGAGGAGCTCGCCGAGAAAACAGCTCTGGCGGACAAGGGCCTCGAGGAGCGCACTAAAAAATTGGAAGAGCGCTACCTCGAGGAGGAGGAGAAGACCTGGGTGCGGGGGCAGGAACTCTACGAGTACGAGTGTGCCCTTGTCGCCCGGGAGAAGAAAATAGAGGCTAGGGAGAAGGACCTGGTCGACCGCCGGAACAAGATCCACCTCCGGGAGGAGGAGCTCGGAAGACTTGAGAAGCGGGTTGCTGCGAAGATTCAGCCAAAACGCCAAAGAAGTTGAGCGTCTCTCCCGCGAGAATTCGGAGCTGGCGGCGGCCCGGAGATCCCTGGAAGAGATGAAGGGCCTGAGGAAGACGGACTCCCTGCAAATTTGGGAGTTCCTGAGCAAGGCCGACGATGCACTGGCGCCGATGGGTTTCAGCCCGGTGCTCCCGGACGATCCGGAGCCGGAGCCGGACCTTGCGTTGCAAGCGTTGAGCGCCGCGGGCAGCAAGCTCTCCAAGGTGGGCGACGTCATCGCGGACCAGCTGGAGGTCGAGGGGCAATCCCTGGCTAGAAACGTCACGGAGTATGTGTTGACGTGCTACACTAGCCGGAACCCTCGATTCCCTCTGGACCCGGTGCTTGAAGGCCCCGTCGAAGGAGAAGGCGAAGCTACCCGAGCCAGAGTGTCGGAGGTCGCTCAGAAGGTCGCCGAGTTCTTCCATAGGGTCTAGGACTGTCTCTCTTAGCCTTTACTTGTATCTTCTCTTCTTCCTCAATTTTGTAATCCCTTGTTTCCAGATGTAATCTCCGGTCTTCTGATGAAATGAAATCCCCAATTTTTCGTGAATTTCATTTTTTTGTCTTCGACATCTTTGTCTTCACTTGGCCCCCTGGTAGATGTGCACAATTTGATTGTGGACATGTACCAAAAGGATGTTGAATTTTGTTGAAGACAAATTTTCTTCGAACTCGTATAATTTAGGTCCGAAGTTTTCGATAGTGAAGGTCCCTTGAAGTCGTCGGAGCTTAGAAGCTCCGGCACTGTCCATCGTCGGAGCTTAGTAGCTCCGGCAATAGCCTCTACTAACACGTTGAGCGTCGATAGTTAATACTTCAAGGTGTCGGAGCTTAGTAGCTCCGGCAATGACCCTTGCCACGCCTGGTTTGTTGGCAACAGACTCTAGTGATAGGGTCTTCTCACCATCTTTAAGTCAACTCCGGCGGTTGACGCCCTGGTGGGAGTCGGAGTTTGGTTAGCTCCGGTTTTTCTCCACCAACATAGGGTTCATTTTTCCTGCACACTTAAGCCAAGAAAAATAGTAAAATTCGTTCCTTATCTATAACTTCGTCGCGGCTTACGGTTCTCAAGAGAATTTTAAGTTGAACACGATTTTTAGTACGACTGAATGAATTGTCTTTTCTTTTAGATCCAATTGTCCATGGACCCCCCTTACTTTGGCCTGCCGGGATGTAGGTAGAGTGGCGTACTTAGGGTGCTTGACCAGGCTAAGTCGATAGCGCACTCCGGCCCTAGAATGGCTTGGCGGCTTTCAGGCGAGTTGGCCACAGACGATATTTAAATCTAAAAAATCCGACAATTCGACTCGAATCGTACGTAAACCGGTCAAACTAGAATTTCTTAAGAATTGCACGTTTCTGTTATAGACAAGAAAGAGAAAAATAAAAATGTCGAGCCTATGCAAAAATGAATGCACGTGGAGTCTATTTCACATGAAGATGTCTTTCATTATAGGTCCGGGGTACAGGGGAAACAAGTACACTCTTAGGGTACGGAACCAGGCTAAGTGTGTTTGGTTTCTCGTTTGACTCAGGGTAGTTAGCCACACTTCTAGTCCGGAGACTGTATCAAGTGATGCATGAGCTTTTCAAACCTTTCGAGAAAGGTCCGGCTGCTCTCTCGGAGGAGCTACCCGACTCTGTACAATGACTCTATAACATACATTTCAAGTTACTTAAGACTCACCTCCGTGGAATTAAGTGTAGAACTTACGGAGGTGCTCGATGTTCCAAGGATTTGGGAGAGGTGTCCCATCCTCAGTAGCCAAGCGAACGCTTCCGGGACGGGATACTTTGATCACTCGGAAGGGCCCTTCCCAGCCGGGGGAGAGTTTGTTTTGCCCTTCTCTGGATAGTATTCTCCGTAGCACCAGATCGCCTTCCTCGAGCTGTCGGTTGTGTACATGCCGCTGGTGATAGCGCCGTAGAGCTTGGCGGTATCGGGCGTTCCGAACAGCTGCTTGGCACCTTCCCTCCTCGAGGAGGTCTAGGTCTTCACGCCGGAGCTGGTCCTGCGCGGCTTCGTCGAAGGTCCGGACTCGGAGGGAACCCAAGGTGATTTCCGGAGGAAGGATCGCTTCAGCTCCGTACACCAGGAAGAAGGGTGTTTCTCCGGTTGCCCGACTTGGAGAAGTCCTGTTGGCCCATAGAGTGGGCGGAAGCTCTTCGATCCAATTGGCTCCGTGCTTTTTCAAACGCTCATAAGTGCGCGTTTTGAGTCCTTTAAGGATCTCTGCGTTTGCTCTCTCGGCTTGTCCATTGCTGGCAGGATGAGCTACAGAAACGTAGCAAACTTGTATGCCGAGGTCTTCGCAATATCCTTGAAATGCGGAGCTTGTGAACTGAGTCCCATTATCAGTGATGATCTTATTTGGGACTCCGAATCTGCTCACGATAGATTGTAGAAAATTGATTGCAGATTGTTTGTTGATCGTCACAACAGGAGTAGATTCCGGCCACTTGGTGAACTTGTCGATGGCGACGTACAGGAACTTGTAACCTCCGACGGCTCTTGGGAAGGGTCCCAAGATGTCCATCCCCCACACAGCGAAAGGCCATGTAGGAGGTATCATTTGTAAGGACTGAGCAGGTGTATGAATTTGCTTTGCATGAAATTGGCATGCTTTGCATTTCTTCACTAGCTCGGTAGCATCCTGGAGCGCTGTAGGCCAGTAGAAGCCGTGCCGAAAGGCTTTTCCGACCAGCGTGCGGGAAGATGCGTGGTTCCCACACTCACCTCCATGGATTTCTGCGAGGAGCTCGCAGCCTTCTTCCCTTGTGATGCACCGCATTAGGATGCCGTTGGCACCGCGCCGGTAGAGATCCCCTTCTACCAACGTGTATCTTTTAGCCAATCTGACTACCCGGTCAGCGGATACATCATCGTCAGGAAGGATGTTGTCTTTCAAGTAGTTCCGGATCTCCGAGATCCATGCATCGGAACTGACTTGAGCATTTGAGTCTTGCGTGCTGGGTTGCTCGGAGCTTCCGGCAGCACCTACGACCCTTGATGGCTGCCATGGTAACAGGGCCATCGGGACCGTCAGCTTCGGGATGCTGATCTCGCCCCCTTCGTTCAGTTCGGCAGGCTGAACTGTGGGTTTTGACAACCTCCGGACAAAGGTTCCGTCAGGAGCCGGAGCTCCGGTTGACGCCTTGGTCGAGAGTTCGTCAGCTTCAGCGTTGTGAGCACGCTGAACATGGTGAAGGTCTAGGACTTCGAAGTCCTTCTGAAGCCTCTGGACTTCAAGGAGGTAAGCAGCCAGCTGGAGATTATTGCAGGAGCATTCACCCTTCACCTGTTTGATGACAAGTTGTGAATCTCCTTTGACCAGCAACTGCTTGACACCATATGATAGTGCCACCTTTAATCCATAGATGAGTGCTTCGTACTCCGCCATGTTGTTGGTTGCCTTGAAGTCAAGGTGCACCATGTATTTCACCTTCTCCCCCTACCTGGCGCGCCAACTGTCGACTGTTGGAGTCGGCAGATCCCCTGACACTACGAAAGTGTTGAAGGAGTTTGTGGTTCGGTTTGGGCGCGCGGAGACTCAAGAAGGTGAAACGCGATTGGATACAAGTGACACAGTGGTTTACGTGGTTCGGGCCGCCTGAGCGTAATACCCTACTACACGGGTGTGTGTGTGTGTTGTAATAACTTGTGAACTTCAGAGTGTTCGAGAGTTCTCCCCCCGTGTATCGTCGGTTTGTCCTTTTATAACACAAGGACAAACCGTTACAAGTCAGCCCGGCCCGACATGTGGCCCTGGCGGTTACTAGTATTGATACACGAGATTAATTGTTGTTAATAACCCTGTAACGGTTCCGACAGTGCCGTTACAGGTGTTAAGATCGTCCTGATTAAGCATCATTAATGTGGAATTAATGATAATTAATCGGGTCTTGAAGTCCGCGGTTGTCCTTTGAAGATCCGGTGCCGTTACAACGTCTTTCGGAGGTTTGAAGTGGCCAGCTCCGACGTATTGACACGTGGCAGCTCCGGAGCTTGCTTGGGGGAAGCGGGAAGCTCCGGGGTGGCCTGGCACGTGTCAGGTCCGGAGCTTCTCTCGGTCAGGGGTTACCTCCGGAGGTGCCGTTTCAGTACCTAGCCCGGAGCTTCACCCTTGCGGGTAATAGCTCTGGTCTGACAGTACACATGGCAACCTAGGGGCTAACCATGTTGGAGAAGCGGGTCCGGTTACGTCTGGCAAGTGGGCCCTCGAGGGTCTTCAATTTGAGTAGATGTCCTTCCCTTGAGATCTTTGTAACCTCAGGGGGTGTATGGTTTTTAGGGTACCGACAGCAAGCATATGACATCAATGGTTACACATTTTACACTAAAGAAAAAGACGGTAAGATTGTTGCACAAAATAGTGGTGTTCGTATTGAGGCTTATGATTCACAAGGGCAGAAGACCACATACTTCGGGTTCATAGAGGAAATATGGGAACTCGATTATGGCGAAAGAATGGTAATACCCGTATTTAAGTGCCAATGGGTCAAACATCCTGATGGTTTGAAAGTGGACAATTACGGACTGACACTGGTAGACTTGAATAAAGTGGGTTACAAAGATGACCTGTGGGTTCTCGCCGATAATGTTGCACAAGTTTTTTATGTTCAAGATCCAGAAACTGAGAAGTTGCACGTAGTTGTTTCTGGAAAGCAAAATATTGTTGGGGTTGACAATGTGGGAGGTAATGAAGAGGAATATAATCAGTATGAAGAGATGTACCTTTTCACCGAACCAGAAAACATCAAGCGCGTAGAGAGAAGCATTAAAAAGAATTTGAAACCCTATATGCGAGAAGATGTCAATGCTGGAAAAAATGTATATAGCAATGCGAGATGATATATATTGTATATATTTGTATCTTCTGAAATCAACTTAGAACAATGTTGGTATATGGATTGTGTTCTTTTGCATTTGTGTACATATGCGTTTGGACTCAATGATTTGGAAGTTTGGTCTTTCTTCAAATAATGATGTCTCGGGCGTGTAGCCGATTGAAGGAGGAGCGCTTGGCGTGGCGCAAGAACCATCCCCATGTATGTACATATGGCACACCGGTCACATGGTTGTATATACATATGTATCTGTAATGGACTGATGAACTTAACTGTAGTTTGTTTTTCCGTGTTGTTTGTTTTTGGTATTTTCAATTTCTCCGCGTAGGGTTTCTCTGCGAAGCCTGAATCGGGAGATTTATTGAAGTGGCAGTGCATCGTCCCCGGTAAAGAAGGGGTAAGTCATGAAGAACAAGCACAATATGAGTTTAATTATCGTCCTCCTATTAATAAATTTCTTTTGCAGACTGAATGGGAAGATGGTTACTACCCCCTGACAATCTCCTTCTCTGAGGACTATCCCTTGGTGCCTCCAAGATGCTCCTTTCCAATTGGGTTCTTCCACCCAAATGTCCATCGTTCGGGAGCACTCTGCATCGGGATTCTTGATCAAGAGACTGTAAGATAGACCTATTTTGTTCATGTAATTATTACTTATAATTTTTGTCGAACTTATTTGAACTGGTTTCTTATATTGCTTAAATTATATTTCGTAGGGGTGGTGCAGTGCTTTTACAATCAAAACTATACTACTTGAAGTTCAGCGTTTGCTGCATCAGCCAAATGTGTCTGATGTTGAAAATGATTGCTATAATCTACTTATCAAGGTTAGATGACACTTTGACTTAGTGACCAATGTAGGTTATTCATTCCTCCTTCGACATTTGTTAATTTAAATAATGTCAATATTTTCAGGATCCAGCGGAATATAAGAGACGTGTTCGGGAGCAAGCAGGACGGTACAATTTAGATTGATCGATGGGAGCTTCATCGTCGATCTACAATGAATGTAGCATAATTTTTGTTCAGCGTGTAAAGAAATTATCTTTGAACAATTGTAAAGCCTCTAATGGTGTATTATCACAATTAAGCCAGCCTCACTGGTGATCGAGCATTTCCTATAGTGCATTACTGTACTAGTATCCGCTAGCTCATCTGTGTTTTTTTCCTGATACAATTTTGCCTGCACGACTACATGCGGCTGTGATATATAATTGCAACTACATCCCTGTAATTTCAATGAAAACCGCTTATGATAATTAAACAATGACCGCCACTGAAAATACATGATCTTCTCAGGCCGTTGTTAATCAAGAACCGGCTATGAAGTTCATTGCATTACAGACGGTTATTAATTAAGAACCACCAACGAAGATCATGTATTTACTCAGACGGTTGTTCCTTAAAATCCATCTATGAAGTTCATTGCATTACAGACGGTTATTAATCAAGAACCGCCAACGAAGATCATGTATTTACCCAGACGGTTGTTTCTTAAAATCCGTCTGTGAAGTTCATGGCATTGCAGACGGTTGATAATTAATAACCGTCTGTGAAGATCATGTATTTACTCATACGGTTGTTTCTTAAAATCCGCCTGTGAAGTTCATTGCATTGCAGACGGTTAATAATTAATAACCGTCTGTGAAGATCATGTATTTACCCAGACGGTTGTTTCTTAAAATACGTCTGTGAAGTTCGTTGCATTACAGGCGGTTCTTAATTAAGAACCGATTCTGAAGATCATGTATTTACCCAGACGGTTGTTCTTTAAAATCCGCCTGTGTTGTTCTTTCATCACAGACGGTTATTATATCATTCGTCATCACAGTCGCATATTTTTAAGGACCGCCTGTGTTTGAAAAATTGAGGCGCCTGTAAAAATGCTTTTTGTAGTAGTGAATGTAGTTGGAGCATGAAGACACTGAGGAGATGTGGTGTAGAGATTGAGACAATAGTATGTTGCTCGGGCGTAGAGGCTTACGTAGCACAATTATTATGGGTGCCCACATGTTGGGACGTTGAATCCAATGAAGCGCACTTATTAGGTGGACCAACGGAATGGGATATTCCGCTATGCGACCGTTACCAAAAGCGTCAATAATTTAGCAAAAGTTTCCGATCCTAGAACGTAATCTAATATGGAGTGGAAGGAGTGCATCTGACAGTAAAACGACAAATAAGTCGTTTCTGTAAGAACTGCGAGATGGTACCGACGGAAAGGAAACTTGTTGTACACATGAGTTACCAATAACGTCAAATAATTTAGAAAAAAGTTTCACACTGTGGATTATCTAAAATGGAATGGATGAAGTACGTCTGAAAGTAAAACGACAGACAAATTATTTGTGTTGGAGTTGTGAGACAATTAATGTAGTTAAAGCATATGAAGACAATGAGGATATGTGGCATAGAGATTGAAACAACGGTATGTTGTTCGGGCGTAGAGGCCGACCCAGCACAATTATTATGGGTGGTCACATGTTGGTCAATTGAGTCAAATGAAGCGCAATTTTTAGGTGGACCAACAGAGTGGGAGCTTCTGCTATGCGTCTGTTACCAAAAGCGACAATAATTTAGCAAAAGTTCCGATCCTAAGACGTCACCTAATATGGAACGGAGGGAGTGCATCCGACAATAAAACGACAAATAAGTCGTTTCTGTAAGAGTTGTGGGACGCTATGGTACCGGCTAAAAGGAAATTGTTGTATACATCAGTTACCAATAACGTCAAATAATTTAAAAAAAGTTATACATTGTGGAACTTTATGTAACATGGAATGAACGAAGTACATCTAAAAGTAAAACGATAAATAAGTTATTTCTGTTGGAGTTGTGAAACAATTAATGTAGTTGGAGCATGAAGCAATGAGGAGATGTAGCGTAGAGGCGTAGAGGCCAACATATCACAATTATTATGGGTGTCGACATATTGGAGCATTGAGTCAAATGAAACACATTTTTTAGGTTGACCAACAGAATGAGAGCTGGTGCTATGTGTCGGTTACCAGAAGCGTTAATAATTTAGCAAAAGTTTCAAATCCTAAGACGTCATCTAATATAGAACGGAGGGAGTGCATCCGACGGTAAAACGACAAATAAGTCGTTTTTATAAGAATTGTGAGACGGCATCGGAGAAAAGGAAACTTGTTGTACGCATCAGTTACCAATAATGTCAAATAATTTAGAAAAAAGTTTCACATTGTGGATATCTAACATAGAATGAACGAAACACATCTAAAAGTAAAACAACAAATAAGTTATTTATTTTGGAGTTGTGGGACAGTTAATTTAGTTGGAGCATGACGACAATGAGGAGATGTGGCATAGAGATTGAGACAACAGTATGTTGTTCGAGCGTAGAGTCCGACGTTGCATAATTATTATGGGTGCCGACATGTTGGGCCGTTGAGTCAAGTGAAGCCCAATTTTTAGGTGGACCAACAAAATGGGAGCTTCTGCTATGCGTTCGTTACCGAAAGCATTAATAGTTTAGCAAAAGTTCCTGATCCTAGGACGTCATCTAATATGGAACATAGGGAGTGCATCCGACAGTAAAACGACAAATAAGTCGTTTCTATAAGAGTTACGAGACGTTACTGTCAAAAAGGAAACTTATTGTACACATCAATTACCAATAACGTCAAATAATTCAGAAAAAGTTTGATAGTGTGGATTATCTAACATGAAATGAATGAAGTACATCTGAAAGTAAGACGACTGAAAGCATCTAGGCCCCCACGAGGTACGGTTTCGGTGATTAATGACAACCGTTATTTACTACTAATGAGTTTGTGGATGCGAGGTTTCATGTACAATGAATCAAACGTCTATCAATCAATCATAAATGTCATCTACTGCTCATTGGATGCAAAAGGAGACCCCTCAACGAACTAACCTAAGGGGTTAATCGGAAACAAATGAAGAACTCGTACAACGACGCAACCTTATCAAAATTGGCAACACAAGAAGCCTCATATCCATCAGAAGAGCCATACAAACAAGTGTTCAAGAGGTCACAAGTCCAAAATCCAAAAGATCAGTCCAACTCAACTCGAAGGAAACAAAATTGTATACACCGGATCATCCGGTGATCTGAAGAATGACTGCATCGGTCGATTTGGACTCAACAGAAGAAGAAGACCTCAGAATGAAGTACACACCGGATCATCCGATGTGTATCAAGTGAACATCGGATGAATACAACAGTAAGCAAATTTTCTGAAGTGTTCTGAAGGACTGAACACCGGATCATCCGATGTTGAAGGCAGATGCACATCGGTCGATCACAACAGAAGCAAGTTATCAACTCAACCAGAATGAAGATCTATTCATCGGATCCTCCGATGATGAAGAAGGTGAATCATCGGTCTAATAACGGTCATTTCTGACAGAATGACGTCAGCTATTCAAATTAGACCGATGCTCATAAAAGGGGGTCATCGGATCATCCGATGTACACAGAAAAAGTAATCAGCCAACTTTTCCAACGGCTAATTCGGTTGGGCTGAGTATTTAACCCCCTCCCACCAGTCATTTCGACAAGGCTGAACAACAAGAGCACCACTACACATTCCCCAAGTGTACAAGACTTAGAATACTCATTTTCACACTCTTGTAATCCTTTCACACCTCAAGATATAGGCTAGTTCCTCTTAGAGTTAAGCTTGTGTGCGTCCTCTCTGGGTGAGTGGAGACTCTAGAGTAGGGAGAGCCGTGAGAAAGTGCATTCTTGGTGATTGCACTCACCTTGTATCAATAGGAGAGTGAAGAGATCGCTCCGGAGCTTGCCGAGACCATTGTGGAAGCCCGGAGGATCGAAGTTGTACAAGGTTTGAGCTCCACCTTGCCAAGGATGGCGAACGGAGGAAGATAGTGGATTCCCTCGTCTCGGTGACTTGGGAGTGGCGATACCCTTAGGTGGGTGCCACAACGTGGACGTAGGTGGATCCTAGTGATCTCACCGAACCACGGGAAAAATCGACGTGTCCCCGTGTCTTCGAGCGTTTGCATTCCTCCTCCCTACTCCTTTACGATTACGCAATTCTCAATTCCGCACTCATTTCTCTTAATTGCACTGTTGGCTTGCTTATAGAACTAGATTTCACTTAAGCTTTAAATTGACTTAAAATTTGAAGTAGCCCAATTCACCCCCCCCCCCCCCTCTTGGGCATTCGATCCCTACAATTGGTATCAGAGCCAGGTTGCTCATTGGATCATTCTAGCTTCACCGCTAGAGAGCAAAAATGGCCAAGAATGGGGGTTCGGTTCCTACCTTCGAGGGCAAGAATTTTGCTTATTGGAAAGCACGCATGCGCGCTTACCTTGAGGCAATTTCTCCCGAAGTGTGGGAAGCGACCCATGCGGGGTTTGGCAACCATGAATATATTGGTGATCAACTAAAATGGGATGCTAAGGCTAGGAATGCTATTTATGAGTGCATTAGTCAAGATGTATTTGCTAGAATTGCTAGTAAGGAGAAAGCTTGTGAAATTTGGGCTTGCTTGATTGAGATCCATGAGGGTTCCTCTCGTGTCAAAGAGCTCAAATATCACTTGCTTAAATCCAAGTATGATGATTTTAAAATGCTTCCTCATGAGAATGTTAATCAAATGTTTTCTCGCTTAAATGTACTCATTGAGGAAATTAATGCTCTTGACATTGCTTCTCTTGGCAAGGGACTCATCAACCGCAAGATCCTCATGCTACTTCCCAAGCCCAAGTACAACATCATCAACTCAATGCTCCAAAAGGAGTCACTTGACAACATTGAGGTTTCGGAGCTCATTGGAGAGATACATGCTCATGAGATGAGTGTGCTTGGAATGATGGAGGAGTCATCATCATTAAAGACCATTGCTCTCAAGGCCTCAACCAAGAAGACACATACCAAGAAGAAGAAAGTGGTTGAGCCTAGCTCAAGTGAGGAAGAACAAGCTACAAGTGAAGATGATGATGATGATGAGCTTGCATTAATGATGAGGAAGTTTTCACGTCTCAACTCAAAGATTGCCAAGAAGGGATACTCGTTTGATCCCAAGAAGAAAGCCTTCTTGCCAAGGAAAGATGAAAACAAGACGTGCTACAATTGTGGCAATCAAGGCCACATATCATATGATTGTCCAAGACCGGACAAGAGGAAGGACAAGGGCAAGCATCGCAAGCTAGAAGAGAGTGACGATGATGAAGATGCAAAGCCCAAGCGCACCTTTGGAAAGAAGAAACTTGACAAAGGCAAGAAGACCAAGCTCTTTCCAAAGAAGAGAAGGGGACCTCAAAAGGTCTTCATGTGCGAAGCAAATGAGTGGGTCACCGATGAAGAAACAAGTGATGATAGTGAAGATGAGGAAGAAAACTTGGCAAGCCTCGCTATCGTCAACAAGGATGACTCACCCCTTCCTCCACCGCCTATGTGCCTCATGGCGAAAGGTAACACAAAGGTATGTGATGACTCAAGTGATGATGAACTTTCTCCCGATGAACTAGCATCTATGATTAATGAATATCATGCCATTATCAAAAGGGAAAAGGCTAAGGTTAAGGCACTTGAGCTAACTCGCGCTAAGCTAGAGGGTGCCAACCTCGATTTGCAAGACAAGTATGTCACCATACTTAATGAGCATGAAACGCTCAAGTCACATGTCAAGCAAATCGAGGAGGAGAAGGCTCAAATCAAGCTTGAGTTCCATGAGCTTGACTTAGCTAACTCGGCACTATTGGCTAAGCATAACGAGTTAGTTCAAGAGCATGAGACACTTAGTCTTTCCTATGAAGCAATGGAACTAAAATTGAATAACTTGAAGAAAGAAACTCTTGATGGCAAAACACCCGCTAGTTCACATGCCACTAACAATTTGCATGAGTCTTTGCCATTGAAAGCTAATAGGGAGAAGGAGCTAATGGACGAGATCGAAAGTCTCCGCACTAGTGTGGCTAGACTTTCCAAGGGAGAGGACAAGCACAAGGAGATCCTCTTCCAACAAGCTAAAGGCTTCAACAAGAGGGGACTTGGGACCTTCCCTACGCCCAACAAATGGAAGGTGCCCTCACCGGAGCTTAGGACAAGCTTCATCAAGGAAGTGGGATCCTATTGCCAACATTGTGAGGTCACCGGACACCACACTAGGGAGTGCCCTCTTCCCACTCGTCCTTCTCCAAAATTACCTCCTAACTATTCATCCACTTTCAATGATTGTCACTATCTATTGAGCAAAGTAGGTGGAAAGGTGAAGGCGAAGTTCATTGGCAAAAATATCAAGGGCATGAAGGGGAAGCTCCCCAAGCAACTTTGGGTCCCAAAATCACTTGTATCACACATACAAGGACCTAAGTTGGCTTGGGTTCCTAAACTCAAAAACTAACTTCATGTGTGTAGGTGAACTACAAAGCCGGAGGAAAACATTGGGTACTCGATAGTGGGTGCACTCAACACATGACCGGCAATGATGGTATGTTCACCTCCATAGAAGACCCCGGCAATCATGAACAAGTCACCTTTGGTGATAACTCAAAGGGGAAGGTAATTGGTTTAGGTAAAATTGCAATTTCTAATGACTTGTCCATTTCGAATGTGCTTTACGTTAAGTCTCTTAGCTTTAATTTGCTCTCTATTGCTCAACTTTGTGATCTTGGACTAACGTGCACATTTGACAAAGATGGTGTTGTGGTGTCTAGTGTAGCTAGCAAAGAGCTAATATTCAAGGGCTTTAGGCATGGTCATCTATATTTGGTGGACTTCTCCAACAAGAGCGCAAGCCTAACCACTTGTCTTTTCACCAAGACGAGTTTGGGGTGGCTATGGCATCGGAGGATTGCTCACATAGGAATGAGCAAGCTCAAGAAGTCCTTCAAGCTAGGGATGGTGACCGGCGTAAAGGACGTGACGTTTGAAAAGAACAAGCTATGTAGCGCATGTCAAGCCGGGAAGCAAGTGGCTTCGCACCATCCGATGAAGACAATGGTGTCTACCTCCAAGCCGCTCGAACTACTTCACATGGACCTCTTCGGACCGTCCACCTACCAAAGCCTTGGCGGTAATCTCTATTGTCTCGTTATTGTTGATGATTACTCTCGCTATGCTTGGACTTTGTTTTTAGGTGACAAGGGTGAAACCCCGGAAGTCTTCAAGACCTTTGCAAAACGAGCTCAACGGGAATTCCAACTTCCCATCATCAAGGTCCGGAGTGACAACGGCACCGAGTTCAAGAACTACAATATTGGGGAGTGGTGTGACCGTGAAGGAGTCAAGCACGAATTTTCGGCTACATACACCCCTCAACAAAACGGTGTTGTTGAGAGAAAGAACAAGACACTAATCACCCTCGCGAGAGCCATGCTTGATGATTATGGGACGTCGGAGAAGTTTTGGGCGGAAGCGATCAACACGGCATGCCATGCCGCAAATAGAGTCTACCTTCATCGACTTCTCCAAAAGACTCCCTACGAGCTCCTCATTGGGAGAAAGCCCAACATCTCCTACTTCCGGGTCTTCGGATGCAAGTGCTACATCTACCGCAAGAAAAGACTTGGTAAGTTTGAAAGAAGGTGCGATGTTGGTATTTTCCTTGGTTATGCGTCGAACTCAAAGGCATATCGAGTATTCAACCAAACCTCCGGGTTAGTTGAAGAAAGTTGTGACGTTGAGTTTGATGAGACTAATGGCTCCCAAGAGGAGAGTTTTGGTCATGATGATATAGATGATGAGCCTCTACGAGAAGCTATGAAGAACATGACCATAGGAGACATCAAGCCCGAAGTTGAGGAGAGCCATGATCAAGGGGGAGCTTCAAGTCCGAACATCAACACCTCCATGGCGCCTCAAGTGGATGAAGAAGAAGACAAAGATGATCCATTGCCTATGCAAGACCAACAAGCCACACAACACCAAGAAGAAGATGAAGTCCAAGATGAAGTCCAACCACAAGACGAGCAAGATGCTTCACCACCACCAAGTGACTCACAACCGTTGATGAGACATGGGCGCATCTCCAAGGCACATCCAATGGATCAAATCATTGGAAGTCCTTCACGGGGAGTAAGTACTCGTTCACGTCATGTTGCATCTTTTTGTGAGCACTACTCTTTTGTGTCGTGTGTAGAACCCAAAAGCATTGAGGAAGCTCTCCAAGACTCCAATTGGGTGATGGCTATGCAAGAGGAACTCAACAACTTCACCCGCAATGAAGTTTGGGTGTTGGAGGAGCGACCCAAGGACAAGAATGTGATTGGAACGAAGTGGGTCTACCGCAACAAGCAAGATGAGAATGGCGTGGTGGTCCGCAACAAAGCTAGGCTTGTGGCAAAGGGATTTGCTCAAGTTGAAGGTTTGGATTTTGGGGAGACATTCGCCCCGGTAGCACGGTTAGAAGCTATCCGCATACTCCTTGCTTTTGCTTCTCATCATAATATCATGCTTTATCAAATGGATGTTAAGAGTGCATTTCTCAATGGCTATATTAATGAACTTGTGTTTGTTGAGCAACCTCCCGGGTTTGAGGACCCAAGAAACCCTAACCATGTCTATAGGCTAAACAAAGCACTCTATGGACTCAAGCAAGCTCCAAGGGCATGGTACGAGCGCTTAAGGGACTTCCTCGTCATGCAAGGTTTCAAGATTGGGAGGGTGGACACTACACTCTTCACCAAGGACATCGACGGAGACTTATTTCTTTGTCAAATTTATGTCGATGATATTATTTTTGGCTCAACTAACAAAGCTCTTAGCCATGAGTTTGGCAAAATGATGTCTAGGGAATTCGAGATGTCAATGATTGGAGAGCTCAACTTCTTCCTAGGATTTCAAATCAAGCAACTTCAAGAGGGGACCTTCATCCATCAAGAGAAGTACACTAAGGACCTCTTGAAGAAATTTGAGATGGGAGATTGTAGCTCAAGAAGCACTCCAATGGCGACAAATTGTCATCTCGACGCGGACATGGACGGTAAATATATTGATCAATCTCATTACCGTTCCATGATTGGTTCATTGCTATATCTTACCGCATCTAGGCCCGATATTATGTTTAGTGTGTGCTTGTGTGCTCGCTTTCAAGCGGCACCTAAAGAATCGCACAAGAAGGCGGTCTTTAGGATACTTCGGTATCTCAAGCATACCCCAAGTGTAGGTTTGTGGTACCCCAAGAACGCTAGTTTTCATCTCTTAGGTTACTCGGATTCGGACTTTGCCGGATGCCGTGTAGACCGCAAGAGTACCTCCGGGGGTTGCCACTTACTTGGGCGTTCCCTAGTTTCTTGGTCGAGCAAGAAGCAAAATTCCGTGGCTTTGTCCACCGCGGAGGCGGAGTATATAGCGGCCGGTGCATGTTGTGCCCAAATCCTATATATGAAGCAAACCCTCTTGGACTTTGGAATTAAGTTTGGTTGTGTGCCTCTCCTTTGTGACAATGAAAGTGCGGTTAAGATAGCTAGAAACCCCGTTCAACACTCCCGCACTAAGCACATTGATATTCGCCATCACTTCTTGAGGGACCATGAGGCTAAGGGAGAAATCTCTTTGCAAGGTGTTAGGTCCGAAGAACAATTGGCGGATATCTTCACCAAACCACTTGATGAGAAAACTTTTTCTAGGCTTAGAAGTGAGTTAAATGTGCTAGATGCATCTAACGTCATGTAAATTGCCATGTTCATGTAAGGTTGCATGTCATATAGGTCTTGCCTAACTCCCAAAGGATAGGGGTGAGCTAGAAATAGTTTTTCCCTGAGGAAGCCTTTGGAAGGTTTAAACTTGGCAAGATAGATTTATTTTATGCCTTGCATGATCCCTGCCATATAAACTTGCACTCATTTAATCTCTTGCACTATAATTTGTTTGGCATTGCATACGGTAGAATTGTCACAAAGGGGAACCCACATCATGAGAAGGAGACTTGTTTGAAATGCAATATCTCAACTCATATGATGTGGAAAGAGCAAAATTCTATAGGAACATGCTTTAATGAGATAGAAGTTTTCATACTCTACCTCTCAAAGCATGGGCCTTACATTTTATTTGGATATTTTTTCCTCCATTTTTTTTTGGTGTTCCGTTTGTGTTAAGGTCTAGCCAAGCTATTGGCATATTAGCTTCTTGAGGGGTAAGGGGTTGCCCAAAAAGTCCTAAGACATGTGTTTCTCCTAAATTGATTGTTCGGTCGAAGGACATATATGGGATGTTTTCGTTCTGTTGCCATCGGATTATCCGATGCCCCTGTCAATCTCTCATCGGTCAAATAGGTGTTCAATCCTCAAAGCCCAACTCTGTCAGAACCTCAAATGATCCGACGCGTTCATCCTGGGAAACATCGGTCCATCCGATGTTCACTCTTCTGGAGCTGTGATCCATTCAACCGATGTCTACCTCCCTCTAACGTCGGAGCATCCGGTGTCAATATCACTCGGTTGAACACCCTTACTGTGCTATTCGACCGATGTTAAAAACCCTTATCATCGGTTCATCCGGTGTCAACAGCAATTCTTGAATATCCTTACTGTTGCAATTGACCGATGTTCACTGCTTCTAGCATCGGTCCATCCGGTGTTTGTAAAACGGCTAGGGTTTGGGCCCCACTATTTAAACTCCCGCGCCGCCGCCGTTCCTTCTCTCTCCCCGATTCTTCTCTCTCACCGCCGCCGCTCGCCCCACTCGCCGCCACCTCCGCCGCTGCGCCCAAGCACCGCCTCCCTAGGTGCCGCCGCCGCCGTCCCCTGCTCGCGCCACCGCCGCCGGCCACCTCTCCCGCGCGCCGCCGCCCTTCCCTCGCGCCGCCGCCGCCGTGCTCCACCCGCAGCATCGCCGCCGCTGCCTCCCCTCGCGCCGCCATTGCCGCCCCTCCAGGGTGCCGCCGCCGCTTCTCCTCTAGTCGCCGCCACCACCTCCTTCACCAGCCTCCACCGCCGGCAGTTCTCCCTGCTAGGGTTTCTCGCCCGTGCCATCGATCGTCGCCGTTCGTCGCCTTTCATCGATCTCGTGTCTTTTCGTCGACGAGGTTTGTTCCGTGCAGCGCGACGTCCTTCATTGTTCCCGTCATCTTTTCGCTAACCCTTGCTCTCGAATTTCTTGAAGATGGCCCGTGATCGCAAAGGCAAAGGCAAGGCTATCGCGGAGCCCGCCGCGAAAAAGCGGAAACTTTCGAAGGATGAGAAGAAGGCCTTGATGGCCGCTCGCGCCGCCGAGGAGCGTGAGCGCGGCCGTGGGGGTTCCTTGAGGATCCGTGAGGCCCGTCCGAGGCCGCCTCCAGTGGTCGACGACTCCGACGCCGAAGAGGAGCCCGTTGAGCCCCTCGTCCGCCGGCGCTCAGCCCGGACGCGTGGGGGTCACACCGAGGCTGCTCCTCATCCGAGACCGACGGCTGCCGACCGTCGTGAGGACAGGGAGGTTGAGAGGGACATCCATGAGGAGGACACGGCCGTCCTAGTCCGTGAAGGAGTCCGTCTTGTGGACTATCGGAAGATGAAGGCGAAGCAACTCCGTAAGCTCAGATGGAGTGTTCTTCTTGAGGAGTGGTTCCCACAGCCCCGAGAGCTGCTTGTTGACAGTCGCTTCTGGACTGTCACCCAGGCGTCTCTCTATGAGACCTACAAGCGCTGGGGGCACAAGCTCTTCCAGCACAACCACTTGGACTGGAGGCAGCTTGCAGTGGCCGCAGAAACTGATGTCCGCCCCTTCTTTGAGCGATACAGAGGCTTGGTGGAGCTATTGGACTATGAGAGGAGTGCGTATGTGGAAGAATGGGTCCGTGTCTTCTACGCGACCCTGTACATCTCAGAGGGCAGAAGATCAATTGCCTTCATGTTCAATGGTCAGTACTACCATCTCACGAGGCAGACTTTGGGGCACATCCTTGGCTTGGACCTGCACGACACTAGCATTCACGAGAAGGTCTATGGGCAGGCAGATCCACCGAGGAGGCCACTTACTGGAGGGGTAGCACCTCAGCTGGACGAGATCCGCTCCTTGTTTGGCCCCACGTTCTCTCCAGATCAGCCGAGAGTCCCAGCACTCCTGACCCCAGCTGCGCGCATTGTGCACCTCGCCTTGCGCCGCACGCTCCTGTGTAAGGATCGAAATGCCCAAGAGGGGGGGTGAATTGGGCTTTCTTTCAAATTTTAAGACAATTAAGCACTTAACAACTTAAAGCCCAATTCCCTATGCAATTAGACTATGCAATCAATATAATTTAAAGTTGCGAAATGAAGATTGCATAAGAGTAAAAAGGGAGAGGGATGCAAACGCTCAAGGGACACGGAGTTTATCCCGTGGTTCGGTAAGATCACAAGGATCTTCCTACGTCCACGTTGTGACACCCACCGAAGGGTTTTGCCACTCCCAAGTCACCGAGACTAGGGGCTTCTTCACTATTCTTCTCCGTTCGCCAACCTTGGCAAGGTGGAGCTCAAGCCTTGTACACTTTTGGGATCCTCCGAGCTTCCACAATCCTCTTGGCAAGCTCCGGAAGTTGCACACACCAAGGGACACTCCCTTGTGGCTCTCACTACGCTAGAGACTCCAATCACCTAGAGTGGAGGCACCCAAGCACTATCTCTAGCTAGTTCTAGCCTATCTTTTGGTGTACAAATGATGAGTAAATGATGTAAAAGTGGTAGCTCTCTTGCTTGAATGCTCTAGGATGTGTAGAGTATGTCTGGGCTTCAAGTCTTATCGATTTGACAGGTTGAAGGGGTATAAATAGCCAGCCTCCACGAGATAGCCGTTGGAAAAGTAGGCTGACATCACTTGTCTGCGAACATCGGATGATCCGATGACCCCCTTTTATGAGCATCGGTCTAATTAGATTAGCTGATGTCATTCTGTCAGAAATGACCGTTATTAGACCGATGCTTCACCTCCTTCATCATCGGAGGATCCGATGAATAGATCTTCAGTCTGGTCGAGCTGATAATTTGCTTCTGTTGTAATCGACCGATGTGCATCTGCCTTCAACATCGGATGATCCGGTGTTCAGTCCTTCAGAACACTTCAGAAAATTTGCTTACTGTTGTATTCATCCGATGTTCACTTGATACACATCGGATGATCCGGTGTGTACTTCATTCTGAGGTCTTCTTCTTCTGTTGAGTCCAAATCGACCGATGCAGTCATTCTTCAGATCACCGGATGATCCGGTGTGTACAATTTGTTTCCTTCGAGTTGAGTTGGACTGATCTTTTGGATTTTGGACTTGTGACCTCTTGACATTTGTTTGAAGTGTTGTTTTGATTGTCTTCAAGTATGGAATGATATCAAGTTAGAGCTTTCACTTCTTGTCATCATATGTTCTGATTTGATCTCATTCGTTGATTTTATATGGGTCTCCAAAGTAATTTTGATTTCATTTGATTGAGTGTCATTGAGACCTTGCATTCACAAATTCATTAGTAATATCGAATGGTTGTCATTAATCACCGAAACCGTACCTCATGGGGCCTAGATGCTTTCAATCTCCCCCTTTTTGGTGATTGATGACAACACAATAATTTAAAGCGCAATAATAATGAATTTGATGATAATACACAAGTGGATATGCAATAAGTACAACATAGGACACATGAATCTTGTAAAGGGCAAATGAAAGTTATGGTGCGAAAAGCTCAATTGATTAAAATCATAAACAAATGAGACAAGCGAAAGAGTGCTTAATTAAAATTACAAAAGAGTACTTAAGCAAGAATACAAAAGATAAACACACACTCACACACTCCCCCTAAACACGTACTCCCCCTGAGACTGCTACTCCCCCTGACTCTCCTACATCTTCTCCCCCTTTGGCATCAAGACACCAAAAAGGGATCAGAACGCCTACTGACCCTGAGAGCTAGGCGCGAGGACGAACTGAGCACCGTCGCAGTCGTCGGAGCTGGAGTCGCCGGTCGAAGGAGCTGCCGGAGCGGTGGGAACTGGAGGGTACGCTGCCGGTGCTGGAGGAGAGGGAGCAGGTACTGAGGATGTTGGAGGAGCTGGAGGAAGTGGAGCGCTCACCACGGACGCCGGTGTCTGCTGGAACAAGGTTGTCGCCGGCAGTGGTGAGTGAATCGGTGCGCTGGGTGCCAGGAGTGGTGACATGCTGATCGAAGGGATAGGAGTAGTAGGCACCTGAGCGACACCTGGAGCCAGTCCCAGTCCAGGCTGCTGTGAAGGAAGGGCGATCCCGGTCTGAGTGTATAGGTTGGTGATCAACCCTAGGATCCCCATCATGGCCTGCTGGGTCTGCTGCTGCTGGTCGAGGGTACGGCGGTGCATCTGATCGACCAGGTTGGTGAACCGGTCCGTATCCTCTCGCCTCTGACGGGCGATCTCCAGCTGGAGCTCCTGCTGCTGCCGCTGCAGCTGTGCCAAGTGAGCAGCCTGCTCTGCCCTGGCCTGCTCGGCAGCGAGCCTGTCCTGGCGCTGCTGCTCGATCATCTGCTGAAGAAGCGACGTCAGCTCAGACGGCTGCGTCACCTGCGCCTCGGACACAGGAGGTGGTGTCGGTGGCGGAGCAGCTGATCCTCCGGCCTCGGCGTCGTGCTGCCTCGGTGAAGGTGGAGGAGGAGGGAAGTACTCCTCGACACTGTCGTCTGTGTCGCTCTCGGACCAGACGTGCTGTAAGTCTCCACCTTGAGCTTCTGCCTCAGCCAGACGCTCATCTTCCTTCTCGAGGTCAGACCAATCTTCCTCAGTCAAGCGGGCCCTGACCTGGCGCTCAACTGGACGACCAAGACGGCGGTCTCCAGGAGCGGACGCACGGTAGTGGCCGAAGCGGGTCACGCTCTCGTCAGCAAGCCGGGCCTGTGCTGAATGTCCCTCTGGCACCACCATAGAGCAAATGAAGCTAATCCAGTGCCCGTAGACCATCTGCCTCATCATGCCCACTCCATCTGTAATAACGTCCTCCATCTCGCAGAGAAGTATGTCTATGATATCAAAATCCATCCCGTTCATTATGTAGAACAGGAGGGTCTGCTGGAGACTCGTGAACCCCTCCAAGTATCCTGACCTCGGCAGGAGCGTGCGGCGCAAGGCGAGGTGCACAATGCGCGCAGCTGGGGTCAGGAGTGCTGGGACTCTCGGCTGATCTGGAGAGAACGTGGGGCCAAACAAGGAGCGGATCTCGTCCAGCTGAGGTGCTACCCCTCCAGTAAGTGGCCTCCTCGGTGGATCTGCCTGCCCATAGACCTTCTCATGTATGCTAGTGTCGTGCAGGTCTAAGCCAAGGATGTGCCCCAAAGTCTGCCTCGTGAGATGGTAGTGCTGACCATTGAACATGAAGGCAATTGATCTTCTGCCCTCTGAGATGTACAGGGTCGCGTAGAAGACACGGACCCATTCTTCCACATACGCACTCCTCTCATAGTCCAGTAGCTCCACCAAGCCTCTGTATCGCTCAAAGAAGGGGCGGACATCAGTTTCTGCGGCCACTGCAAGCTGCCTCCAGTCCAAGTGGTTGTGCTGGAAGAGCTTGTGCCCCCAGCGCTTGTAGGTCTCATAGAGAGACGCCTAGGTGACAGTCCAGAAGCGACTGTCAACAAGCAGCTCTCGGGGCTGTGGGAACCACTCCTCAAGAAGAACACTCCATCTGAGCTTACGGAGTTGCTTCGCCTTCATCTTCCGATAGTCCACAAGACGGACTCCTTCACGGACTAGGACGGCCGTGTCCTCCTCATGGATGTCCCTCTCAACCTCCCTGTCCTCACGACGGTCGGCAGCCGTCGGTCTCGGATGAGGAGCAGCCTCGGTGTGACCCCCACGCGTCCGGGCTGAGCGCCGGCGGACGAGGGGCTCAACGGGCTCCTCTTCGGCGTCGGAGTCGTCGACCACTGGAGGCGGCCTCGGACGGGCCTCACGGATCCTCAAGGAACCCCCACGGCCGCGCTCACGCTCCTCGGCGGCGCGAGCGGCCATCAAGGCCTTCTTCTCATCCTTCGAAAGTTTCCGCTTTTTCGCGGCGGGCTCCGCGATAGCCTTGCCTTTGCCTTTGCGATCACGGGCCATCTTCAAGAAATTCGAGAGCAAGGGTTAGCGAAAAGATGACGGGAACAATGAAGGACGTCGCGCTGCACGGAACAAACCTCGTCGACGAAAAGACACGAGATCGATGAAAGGCGACGAACGGCGACGATCGATGGCACGGGCGAGAAACCCTAGCAGGGAGAACTGCCGGCGGTGGAGGCTGGTGAAGGAGGTGGTGGCGGCGACTAGAGGAGAAGCGGCGGCGGCGCCCTGGAGGGGCGGCGGTGGCGGCGCGAGGGGAGGCAGCGGCGGCGATGCTGCGGGTGGAGCACGGCGGCGGCGGCGCGAGGGAAGGGCGGCGGCGCGCGGGAGAGGTGGCCGGCGGCGGTGGCGCGAGCAGGGGACGGCGGCGGCGGCACCTAGGGAGGCGGTGCTTGGGCGCGGCGGCGGAGGTGGCGGCGAGTGGGGCGAGCGGCGGCGGTGAGAGAGAAGAATCGGGGAGAGAGAAGGAACGGCGGCGGCGCGGGAGTTTAAATAGTGGGGCCCAAACCCTAGCCGTTTTACAAACACCGGATGGACCGATGCTAGAAGCAGTGAACATCGGTCAATTGCAACAGTAAGGATATTCAAGAATTGCTGTTGACACCGGATGAACCGATGATAAGGGTTTTTAACATCGGTCGAATAGCACAGTAAGGGTGTTCAACCGAGTGATATTGACACCGGATGCTCCGACGTTAGAGGGAGGTAGACATCGGTTGAATGGATCACAGCTCCAGAAGAGTGAACATCGGATGGACCGATGTTTTCCAGGATGAACTCGTCGGATCATTTGAGATTCTGACATAGTTGGGCTTTGAGGATTGAACACCTATTTGACCGATGAGGGATAGACAGGGGCATCGGATAATCCGATGGCAACAGAACGAAAACATCCCATATATGTCCTTTGACCGAACAATCAATTTAGGAGAAACACATGTCTTAGGACTTTTTGGGCAACCCCTTACCCCTCAAGAAGCTAATATGCCAATAGCTTGGCTAGACCTTAATGCAAACGGAACACCAAAAAAAAATGGAGGAAAAATATCCAAATAAAATGTAAGGCCCATGCTTTGAGAGGTAGAGTATGAAAACTTCTATCTCATTAAAGCATGTTCCTTTAGAATTTTGCTCTTTCCACATCATATGAGTTGAGATATTGCATTTCAAACAAGTCTCCTTCTCATGATGTGGGTTCCCCTTTGTGACAATTCTACCGTATGCAATGCCAAACAAATTATAGTGCAAGAGATTAAATGAGTGCAAGTTTATATGGCAGGGATCATGCAAGGCATAAAATAAATCTATCTTGCCAAGTTTGAACCTTCCAAAGGCTTCCTCAGGGAAAACTACTTCTAGCTTGCCCCTATCCTTTAGGAGTTAGACAAGACCTATATGATATGCATCCTTACATGAGCATGGCAACTTACATGACGTTAGATGCATCTAGCACATTTAATTCACTTCTAAGTCTATAAAAGGTTTTCTCGTCAAGTACGGGAATGGGGTTTTTAGCAAATCTAACCGCACTTGCATTGTCACAAAGGAGAGGCACATAATCATACAAGCATTCATTTTAACATGACATGGGGCCTAGATGCGGAAAGATATAGCAATAAACTATTTATGGAATGGTAATTTGATTTGACAATAGGGTTACCGTCCATATCCGCGTTGGGCTCCCATTCTCAACTTTCTTCAAGAGGTCCTTGGTAGATTTTCTTTGATGGTGGAGGTCCCCTCTTGAAGTCACCTCGTGGATGGTTACGTGTTCTTGACTTTAGGTACCCAAGCTAGCTTTGGTCCTTGTATATGTGATACAAGTGCTTTTGGGACCCAAAGTTGCTTGGGGAGCTTCCCTTTCATCCCCTTTACGTTCATGCCAATGAACTTTGCCTTCACCTTAGCACCTATTTTGCTCAACAAATAATAGTGATTCTCAAAGGTAGATGTATAGTTAGTCGGCAATTTTGGAGAAGGTCGGTTAGGTAGAGGGCACTCCCTTGTATGGTGACCGGTGACCTTGCAATGTTGGCAATAGGAGCCAACTTCCTTGATGAAGCTTGTTTTGAGCTCCGGTGAGGGCACCTTTCCTTTGTTGGGCACCGGGAAGGATCCAAGTCCTTTCTTGTTGAAGCCCTTTGCTTGATGGAAGAGGATTTCTTTATGTTTGTCTTCTCCCTTAGATAGTCTTGCTAAGCTTGTGCGGAGACTTTCAATCTCCTCCATCAACTCCTTCTCCCTTGCATTTTCTTTCAAAGGCAAAGACTCATGGAAAGCATTAGTAGCATTTGAAATAGTGGGTACCTTGCCATCAATAGTTTGTTTCTCCTTATTTTTAAGCTTTAGTTCAATGGCTTCATAAGAGAGATTAAGTGCATGATGCTCTTGAACTAACTCATTGTGCTTATCCGAGAGCGTTTGATGAACTAAGCCAAGCTTATGATTGTCTAGCTCAATTTTAGCCTTATCTTCTTCAATTTGCTTGACATGGGTTTTGAGCGTGTCATGCTCTTTAAGTATGCTTTCATACTTGCCAAGCAAATCAAGGTTAGCATTTTCAAGTTTAGCATGAGCTTGTTCTAGCGCCTTGACTTTGTTCTTTTCCCTTTTAATGATGGTGTGATATTCATTTATCAATGAAGTTAATTCATCGGGGGAAAGCTCATCATCACTAGAGTCGTCACATACCTCATTGTTACCTTTTGCCATGAGGCACATGGGAGGTGGACGAAGAGGTGAGTTATCCTTGTTGACGACGGCAAGTCCCGCCAAGTTTTCTTCATCTTCACTCTCTTCGTCGCTTGACTCTTCATCCGTGATCCACTCATTTGCCTCGCACATGAAGACTTTTTGAGGCCCTCTTCTTTTCTTTGGAAAGAGTTTGGTCTTCTTGCCTTTGTCAAATTTCTTCTTTCCAAAGGAGCGCATGGGCTTGACCTCTTCTTCTTCATCACTTTCTTCTTGCTTTTGATGCTTGCTCTCGTGGTTCTCCCTTCTCTTGTCCGGTTTTGGACAATCGTAGGAGATGTGGCCTTGTTCACCACAATTATAGCAAGTCTTGCTATTTTCTTTCTTGGGAAGGAAAGCTCTCTTGTTGGGATCAAAAGTGTATCCCTTCTTGGCAATTTTGGAGTTCAAGCGGGAGAATTTTCTCATCATTGATGCAAGCTCATCATCATCATCTTCACTTGATGTTTGCTCTTCTTTGCTTGAACTAGGCTTGATCATTTTCTTCGTTTTCTTGAAAGCCTTGAGAGCAATTGTCCTTGTAGAGGATGAACTCTCCATCATCCCAAGTACACTCATCTCATGAGCGTGTATTTCTCCAATGAGCTCCGAAACTTCAATGTTGTCAAGTGATTCCTTTTGGAGCATGGAGTTGATAATGTTGTACTTGGGCTTGGGAAGGAGCATGAGGATCTTTCGGTTGATAAGTCCCTTGCCAAGAGACGCAATGTCAAGAGCATTAATCTCCTCAATAAGAACATTTAAGCGTGAAAACATCTCATTAACATTTTCATTAGGAAGCATTTTAAATTCATCATATTTTGCTTTAAGCATGTGATATTTAAGTTCTTTAACACGAGAGGAACCCTCATGAATTTCAATTAAGCATGCCCAAATTTCACAAGCTTTTTCTTTACTAGCTATTCTTGCGAATACATCTTGACTAATGCATTCATAAATGGCATTTCTAGCTCTAGCATCCCATTTAATTTGATCACCAATATAGGCATTATCTCCAAATCCCGCATGGGTCGCTTCCCAAACTTCGGGAGCAATGGCCTCTAGGTAGGCACGCATGCGTGCTTTCCAATAGGCAAAGTTCTTGCCCTCGAAGATAGGAACCGAACCCCCATTCTTGGCCATTTAAGCTCTCTAGCGGTGAAGCTAGAATGATCCAATGAGCAACAAGGCTCTGATACCAATTGTAAGGATCGAAATGCCCAAGAGGGGGGGTGAATTGGGCTTTCTTTCAAATTTTAAGACAATTAAGCACTTAACAACTTAAAGCCCAATTCCCTATGCAATTAGACTATGCAATCAATATAATTTAAAGTTGCGAAATGAAGATTGCATAAGAGTAAAAAGGGAGAGGGATGCAAACGCTCAAGGGACACGGAGTTTATCCCGTGGTTCGGTAAGATCACAAGGATCTTCCTACGTCCACGTTGTGACACCCACCGAAGGGTTTTGCCACTCCCAAGTCACCGAGACTAGGGGCTTCTTCACTATTCTTCTCCGTTCGCCAACCTTGGCAAGGTGGAGCTCAAGCCTTGTACACTTTTGGGATCCTCCGGGCTTCCACAATCCTCTTGGCAAGCTCCGGAAGTTGCACACACCAAGGGACACTCCCTTGTGGCTCTCACTACGCTAGAGACTCCAATCACCTAGAGTGGAGGCACCCAAGCACTATCTCTAGCTAGTTCTAGCCTATCTTTTGGTGTACAAATGATGAGTAAATGATGTAAAAGTGGTAGCTCTCTTGCTTGAATGCTCTAGGATGTGTAGAGTATGTCTGGGCTTCAAGTCTTATCGATTTGACAGGTTGAAGGGGTATAAATAGCTAGCCTCCACGAGATAGCCGTTGGAAAAGTAGGCTGACATCACTTGTCTGCGAACATCGGATGATCCGATGACCCCCTTTTATGAGCATCGGTCTAATTAGATTAGCTGATGTCATTCTGTCAGAAATGACCGTTATTAGACCGATGCTTCACCTCCTTCATCATCGGAGGATCCGATGAATAGATCTTCAGTCTGGTCGAGCTGATAATTTGCTTCTGTTGTAATCGACCGATGTGCATCTGCCTTCAACATCGGATGATCCGGTGTTCAGTCCTTCAGAACACTTCAGAAAATTTGCTTACTGTTGTATTCATCCGATGTTCACTTGATACACATCGGATGATCCGGTGTGTACTTCATTCTGAGGTCTTCTTCTTCTGTTGAGTCCAAATCGACCGATGCAGTCATTCTTCAGATCACCGGATGATCCGGTGTGTACAATTTGTTTCCTTCGAGTTGAGTTGGACTGATCTTTTGGATTTTGGACTTGTGACCTCTTGACATTTGTTTGAAGTGTTGTTTTGATTGTCTTCAAGTATGGAATGATATCAAGTTAGAGCTTTCACTTCTTGTCATCATATGTTCTGATTTGATCTCATTCGTTGATTTTATATGGGTCTCCAAAGTAATTTTGATTTCATTTGATTGAGTGTCATTGAGACCTTGCATTCACAAATTCATTAGTAATATCGAATGGTTGTCATTAATCACCGAAACCGTACCTCATGGGGCCTAGATGCTTTCATCCTGCCGAGGTCAGGATACTTGGAGGGGTTCACGAGTCTCCAGCAGACCCTCCTGTTCTACATAATGAACGGGATGGATTTTGATATCATAGACATACTTCTCTGCGAGATGGAGGACGTTATTACAGATGGAGTGGGCATGATGAGGCAGATGGTCTACGGGCACTGGATTAGCTTCATTTGCTCTATGGTGGTGCCAGAGGGACATTCAGCACAGGCCCGGCTTGCTGACGAGAGCGTGACCCGCTTCGGCCACTATCGTGCGTCCGCTCCTGGAGACCGCCGCCTTGGCCGTCCAGTTGAGCGCCAGGTCAGGGCGCGCTTGACTGAGGAGGATTGGTCTGACCTCGAGAAGGAAGATGAGCGTCTGGCTGAGGCAGAAGCTCAGGGTGGAGACTTACAGCACGTCTGGTCCGAGAGCGACACAGACGACAGTGTCGAGGAGTACTTCCCTCCTCCTCCACCTTCACCGAGGCAGCACGACGCCGAGGCCGGAGGATCAGCTGCTCCGCCACCGACACCACCTCCTGTGTCCGAGGCGCAGGTGACGCAGCCGTCTGAGCTGACGTCGCTTCTTCAGCAGATGATCGAGCAGCAGCGCCAGGACAGGCTCGCTGCTGAGCAGGCCAGGGCCGAGCAGGCTGCGCGGCTCGCAGAGCTTCAGAGGCAGCAGACAGAGTTGCAGCTAGAGATGGCCCGCCAGAGGCGTGAGGACACGGACCGGTTCACGAGTCTGGTGGACCAGATGCACCGGAGGACACTGGACCAGCAGCAGCAGACCCAGCAGGCGATGATGGGTATCCTGGGGTTGATCACCAACCTCTACCAGCAGACCGGGATAGCCCTTCCGCCACAGCCCACCGGTCTTAGTCAGCCTCCAGCAGCACCCCCTCTGGCTCCAGCTTCAGTTCCAGCACCGGCGTCGCCGATCCCGAGCTACAGCATGTCTCCACTGCTGGCTTCGACGGTGCCGTTCCAGTTCTCGCCTCTCCCGGCTGTGCGTTCTCCTCCAGCAGCTCCAGCTCCAGCGGACCCTCCAGCGCCTCCAGCTCCAGCCACGTCAGCACCTCCGGCTCCTCCCGCTCCAGCACCAGCTCCGGCGACGTCTACCTCGAGCAGCTCCGACACCGCCGACGTCGTCCGCTTCACCGTCGCCCCGAGAGCTCCGGAGTCCTAGGTACTCCTCTTCCCTTTTTGGTGTCTTGATGCCAAAGGGGGAGAAGAGTTAGAGTTAGGGGGAGTGTCTTGGGCTTAGGGGGAGTGCTAGTTATCTATTTGCCTTCAGCTTGTTATTTGCTTCTATTTGAGACTTGATTGTTATCATTTGCTACTATTTGTAATTCAGTATGCTACTTCACTCTTATGATTTATATTTGATCACTGTTTGAGCCTTCGAGCTCCTTGTGTTGCATATTGTTCTGTTCCGATTACATTTCTTTATGAGCATTGCGTTTGCATTTCAAATTTCATTACCTTTATGCTCTACTCGTTGTGTTGTCATCAATCACCAAAAAGGGGGAGATTGAAAGCATCTAGGCCCCCACGAGGTACGGTTTCGGTGATTAATGACAACCGTTATTTACTACTAATGAGTTTGTGGATGCGAGGTTTCATGTACAATGAATCAAACGTCTATCAATCAATCATAAATGTCATCTACTGCTCATTGGATGCAAAAGGAGACCCCTCAACGAACTAACCTAAGGGGTTAATCGGAAACAAATGAAGAACTCGTACAACGACGCAACCTTATCAAAATTGGCAACACAAGAAGCCTCATATCCATCAGAAGAGCCATACAAACAAGTGTTCAAGAGGTCACAAGTCCAAAATCCAAAAGATCAGTCCAACTCAACTCGAAGGAAACAAAATTGTATACACCGGATCATCCGGTGATCTGAAGAATGACTGCATCGGTCGATTTGGACTCAACAGAAGAAGAAGACCTCAGAATGAAGTACACACCGGATCATCCGATGTGTATCAAGTGAACATCGGATGAATACAACAGTAAGCAAATTTTCTGAAGTGTTCTGAAGGACTGAACACCGGATCATCCGATGTTGAAGGCAGATGCACATCGGTCGATCACAACAGAAGCAAGTTATCAACTCAACCAGAATGAAGATCTATTCATCGGATCCTCCGATGATGAAGAAGGTGAATCATCGGTCTAATAACGGTCATTTCTGACAGAATGACGTCAGCTATTCAAATTAGACCGATGCTCATAAAAGGGGGTCATCGGATCATCCGATGTACACAGAAAAAGTAATCAGCCAACTTTTCCAACGGCTAATTCGGTTGGGCTGAGTATTTAACCCCCTCCCACCAGTCATTTCGACAAGGCTGAACAACAAGAGCACCACTACACATTCCCCAAGTGTACAAGACTTAGAATACTCATTTTCACACTCTTGTAATCCTTTCACACCTCAAGATATAGGCTAGTTCCTCTTAGAGTTAAGCTTGTGTGCGTCCTCTCTGGGTGAGTGGAGACTCTAGAGTAGGGAGAGCCGTGAGAAAGTGCATTCTTGGTGATTGCACTCACCTTGTATCAATAGGAGAGTGAAGAGATCGCTCCGGAGCTTGCCGAGACCATTGTGGAAGCCCGGAGGATCGAAGTTGTACAAGGTTTGAGCTCCACCTTGCCAAGGATGGCGAACGGAGGAAGATAGTGGATTCCCTCGTCTCGGTGACTTGGGAGTGGCGATACCCTTAGGTGGGTGCCACAACGTGGACGTAGGTGGATCCTAGTGATCTCACCGAACCACGGGAAAAATCGACGTGTCCCCGTGTCTTCGAGCGTTTGCATTCCTCCTCCCTACTCCTTTACGATTACGCAATTCTCAATTCCGCACTCATTTCTCTTAATTGCACTGTTGGCTTGCTTATAGAACTAGATTTCACTTAAGCTTTAAATTGACTTAAAATTTGAAGTAGCCCAATTCACCCCCCCCCCCCTCTTGGGCATTCGATCCCTACAACGACAAATAAGTTATTTATGTTGGAGTTGTGAGACAGTTAATTTAGTTAAAGCATGAAGACAATGAGGAGATGTGGCGTAGAGATTGAGACAACGGTATGTTGTTCGCACGTAGAGGCCAATGTGGCACAATTATTATGGGTACCGTCATTTTGGGCCGCTGAGTCAAATGAAGCGCAATTTTTAGGTAGACCAACAGAATGGGAGCTTGTGCTATGCGTCCGTTACCAAAATATTCAATAATTTAGCAAAAGTTTCCGATCCTATGACGTCATCTAATATGGAACGAAGGGAGTGCATGCGACTAGTAAAACAACAAATAAGTCGTGTCTATAAGAGTTGCGAGAAGTTACCGGCGAAAAGGAAACTTGTTGTATACATCAGTTACCAATAACATTAAATGATTTAGAAAAACGTTTCACACTTTAGAACATTATCTAACATGGAATGAACGGAGTACATCTGAAAGTAAAACGACAAATGATTTATTTCTGTTAGAGTTGCGAAACAGTTAATGTAGTTGGAGCATGCATGGAGACTATGGGGAGATGTAGCTTAGAGATTGAGACGGTGGTATGTTGTTCAGGCGTAGAGGCCGACATAGCACAATTATTATGGGTGCCGACATGTTGGAACATTGAGTTAAATGAAGCGTATCTTTTGGTTGACCAACAGAACGGGGAGCTTCTGCTATGCGTCGGTTACCAGAAACGTTAATAATTTAGCAAAAGTTCCAGATCCTAGAACGTAATCAAATATGGAACGGAGGGAGTGCATCCGACAGCAAAACGACAAATAAGTCGTTTCGATAAGAGTTGGGATCGTTATCTAGACTAAAGTATATTTTATATTTAAATGGTAAAAAACATAACTGACAAGTAATTGGCCACACAAATAATCAAGAAATGACGGTGTAGTTCAAGATAATTTTGATGTTATATATTTGAGACTGGAACGAAAGATTGCATCTGGAAAACGAACACATTCAATTTATTCATGCTTATTTGTTGCGCGCACATCACCAAAGCGCAAACGACATGCAGTAGATGCATGCACCTTGCTAGCTCGCTCACTCATAGAAGTAGTACATGGATCATGCGATGCATGCTGTCCTAGCTAGTCTTGCAAACCGGAACCGCTCGCTCCGCCGTTCTGCTTCTTGGCCTTGCGCCCGGTCGGTAGCACCTTCTCACGACGAAGCCTCTTCTCCTCCCGGCGCCGAACGGCCGCGGCTCTCCTCTGTGCAAACACAATTTCGTTCATCTCACGAAGCACTGTTCCCGGGCCCGGATCCTTCTCGTCGAGCCTGTCGATGGCACGCGTCACGTCCTTGGGGGTGATCACGTTCCGTTTCTCCCGCGCGACCGCGTTCCCGGACTCGAAGGCAATCCTTACCACCGCCTCGGTGATGCACGCATCAATGGTTCCCTTTGCGCACTCCGGAATGTCGTCTTGGTAGTCCCGCTGACCCTCCGGCTCCAGGTACATCAGCATGTCAAGTGGTAGAATGGGGTCCGGTGAGTTCTCACCCATGCTTGATTCTTCCCTGTCGTCGTCGTCGTCGATGACCATGCCAGGGTTGCCTGCATACAACACGTGGAATAAATCAGAAGGACACACGTTATTAGTGTTGTAATACTGTAACAGAGTATCGTACATTTATGAGAAGCTAGATTAGGCAGTGAGGAAGCAGCTCTTAATACCTTGTTGTTCGCCGGCCATGGGTTCCTCCTGCAAAACTCAGGCCTCTCTACGACGACTCTACCCGATCATCTTCTGAGTAAGCACCGGCGGAGAGCGAGGTGGGTTCTGATCTGCAGCTCTCCTCCTCCTGCCTTGTTCATTTATAGCAAAACCAGTGCCTCATATGCCAGTGGGCTCAGAGATAAATCCAAAAATTGTTGCCTTACACCCAACAACTTACTTTTGTAATGCTGGAATTTCTCACCTTAACGCTGGCACTAGCAGTCCACATTCGTCTTGTAGCTACCTTTCTGTTGGCTGGAGATGTGGTGCCGTGCGGAGAAAGAGGCTGCGTGACGCACCATGCATGCGCAGCGAGCATGTTGGCCCTGCCTTTCATCCTGGTAGAGCTAGAGACGACCACCAAAACAAGCGGAAACAGCACACGGGAAAGGATGCCGAATGCAAGCTGTGCTGTTTCCGCTCTTTCATTTTAATTTGTCCATGAACGTGATACATGCAGGGTTCATGCACCGGCATTAGCCGGGATGCGTCATAAATAAGCCAGGCAGATGGCAGAGCCACGCAAACTTGTCAGGTGGACCGCGTGTAACCAGGAGAGGACAAAGGGAGATAATCGCTATGTCAATGTATGCATATCTCAGTGTACTAGATTGTGTCGATGATTAAGGTTGATGCGTTTCTAAAAAAGATGATTAAGATTGATGAAACAGGGCCAACTTTTGTCCAACTGTGTGAATGGGAAGGCCCACACAGTGATGGCGAGCGGTTGCCCAGTCTAGGCTGGGTCCGATATAGTCTTAGACTTAGAGACTGCAGAGCTCGGATAAGAGAATGTAATGGGTAAAATATTCATGTATGCTGTCCCCGTCCGTTCTTATGTGTAAGATAGTATGCACGAAACGATCAATAGGACGACGTTGGAGATTTTATAAATGTCGGATTGTCGTATATAAATACACTAAAGGCGTCCGTACTCTTACATCTAACGACAATAGCTAAAGATGCATGTCGATATACCGACACAAACCAACAGTTTTAATTAAAAGCGTCGGGACACCTAAATGTGTCGACGAGTATACTTTTATAACCGTCGGCTTGGACAAATTGGGCGACGGCTAGAGTGGGCGACCAAACAAAGCCGACAACTTTATATCCTGTACCTGCCTCGATCTTTTTATATCACTGCCGTCGCACACTTCTCCAACCCTAGCACCCCCACTTGTGCATACCACCTCCGAGGCTCCCGTGTCGTCACGAGCTCTTGGTCCGGCATGGTGGTGCCCACCTCCGAGGCCTCCGCCTCACGCGCCCATCTCCGAAGCCTCTACCGGCGCGCAACCATCTCTGAGGCCTCCGCCGACGCGCGCCACCTGTTCCGGTGCCGCGTCCATTGTCATCCCCGCAGCCGCGAGGTCCGCCGTCGTGGACGTGCTAGCGCGGACGCACTTGGAGTCCGCTGGAGGAGGTGGTGGTGGAGAGGAGTTCCTCGATTCGAGAAGGCTCACGTCCGCCGCGGGGAGGAGGCTCTAACTTGGATGGTGTTTGAATCCATCATCGAAAAATCTTTTGGGAATAAAAAAATCTTTATTTTAATGTTGTTAGATTGGATATGGAAACTATTTATAACTTATATAACAGTTTCTATTAAACTCAAACATTATATTTTTATTGATATCAGCGATAAGTTGACATGTTGATGTCCAAAAGAACTTTATTCTAGATCTAACATAATCTAATACGTATCATAGTGTGACAATGGCACCGTCTTTCCTTTTAACTAGCATATTTCTATATATAGCTTTGTTCCTGTGAAAGAAAAAAAAATATTATCTCCCGTGATGATCTACCAAAAACTCACTTACTCACAACATATATAAGAAAGTCGTTCTTTTATTTCATAACGTTACGACTTTTTCATTATATGTGCAAATGTCCACTGCATGCATATATTGGAACGGCATGTATACGGCTTCAGTCTTCTTGCAACGGTGAGACGAAGCCGGACTATCATACATGCCACAGATCAAAGGTTTCACATGTGCCCGCTGTAATCATAGCCGTGTACTCGGGCGGCTCCAGTGGCGCCTCCTCCGACGAGCCTGCCGTGCCACCGTATTCTTCGTGCGGCTGAGGGACCACTGACATCAGAAACTGCACCTCCTCATCAGTAAAGCTTGACGACGACGCGGGGGGAGGGCGCGGCGGTGGCCCGAAGCTGCTGGCGCCGCCGGCGGCGTTCTGCTGGTTCTCGCGGCAGCGGCGGATGTAGGTGCCCATGGGCTCCACGTAGTCGTCGAACCCGAGCCTGCGGAACGACCGCGTGAAGTCCTCCGGCGCGATGGTGCGGCGGTGCTGCTCCCTGGCGCACTCGGACGCCTCGCCGCCGACGAAGCCGACGAACTCGACCGCGCAGTCGTGGGCGAGCTGCTTGGCGAGCGCGGAGATCTTGACGTCCGTCGGGATCACGTGCCGCATGAGGCGCATGAGGTTGGCCATCGGCAGCCCATTGACCGCGGCGGTGGCGTTGTCGTCCTCCACGTGGTCAGAGCCTTCGGCCGGCGGCCCCTTCCCATCAGGGACGCTCTTCTCCGTACCGCCTGGTAACCAGGAAGCAGGAAGCTCTTTATAATTCGATCTCAGAACAAGCAAGAACGAACAGGATATATGCGATTCATCTTCAAGCAGTATTGGGAAGAATCAAGAAGATCTTAAGCGTGCTTTTGCAGTGCATAAACAGTAGCTACTGCAGGCACGTACATATTTCCCTGCCACGCTTAGCCTTGCGTCCCATGTCTCGATCTCTCTCCCACACACACACAACTTTGTTTGATGACTGATGAGTGACTCTTCCCCTGGGTTCCTCCGTATTTATACTGTTACGACGTATGTGTAGGGGCTGCTACTGCTGGTGCTGTTTGGCGTACGTGCGCAAGCACGCGCGTGGATCGAAGGACCAACACGTCGAGAACGGTGCCGCGGTGTCGCGTGGGAGACGGAGAAGTGTGCCAAGTACTTTGAATCCTCTCAAAGATATCTTTCAAGTAATGAAAAAACAAATCTTTGAAGCATGAAAAATCGATCTCCAGAGATATCGTACATTTATGCAAGTAATAAATGCTCTCTAAAGTATTAAATGATGGAATATTCAAGGAGAAAGGGAAAAAAAGAGGAAATTTGCTACAGAGATATCATACATTGATGGCACAACTAGAGGTGGCAATCGGGCCGTGCCGGGCCGGCACGGCACGGCCCGTTCGTGCTTCGGGCCGAAATGGCCCGCGGCCCGGAAGCACGGCGGGCCGCTTCGTGCCGGGCCGATCGGGCCGGTACAAAAAATGGAGCCCAAGCACGGCCCAAAGCACGTCGGGCCGGCTTCGGGCCGTGCCGGCCCAAGCACGGCCCACAAAGATGGTTTGGCCCACAGAAAAATCAAATGTGAATAAAAATTGAGTATTTTATGAAATAAATAGGTAAAAGATTATAAAAAATAAAAAAATTAGAGGTGATAGAGAACATTATTTGAGGAATTTAGGAAAAAAATCATCAAATTTGACCCACATTTACGGAAACTATAAATATTTGAAGTTTTACGTTGTAATAAAAATAAATAAAAATGTCTCAATAGCCCAACAGTGGCCCAACAGAAGCAGGTATGGCCCAACCAGTTTAATTTTTGATTTGAGAGAAATTTAGTTAGAATACATAGACTAAAATACTTCAAAAAATATGAAAAAATTAAGGAATGTATAAACCATTGAATTACAAGTTCTTACAAAATTTTACATTAAAAAACATAATATATTTCTGGTAATAAAAAAACAAAGAAAAAACATTTTTTGTCTTTTTTGTATCTCAAAAAGTAAAACGAATTTTGATATGATTTTTTTGGTGCAGTTGTTAAATCACAATAAGAGCCTATATCAATTTTTTGAGATTTTTTTATTTATGTTTGCATCAATGTGTGTTCAAAATTTAGAAAATGGCTCATATGTTAATAGAGTTTGAATGAAATGAGAAGCATTTTGAATTTTCACATGTTTGAGTGTTTCAAAACTTCATACAAATTTCATACATCGATAATAAGAGTATGTGTACATACAAACAAATTTCAGCTGAGGATCAATTTATTTTGAAGAGATATAAAAAAATGAAAATTATGTGCATAAAAATAAATTTGAGATTTATCTAAACATACCAAAAAATATAGATATAAGTTTAAAATTAATTATTCCAAGTTGCAGAGAATATTTTTTTAAGAATATAGAAAAAAGAATCATCCAATTTAGACTTAATTTGCAGAATCTATAGAAGTTTGAAATTTAAATTGGAATCAAAATAAACAAAATGGTAAGCCAACTTGGGCCCTCCTGCTAGCCAGCTGATGCGCCTGTGGGCTGTCTGTAGCCGCGCGCACGCTCGTGGGCCGCCAAGAATTCGGCCCAATAGCAGCCAGATGTGTTGGCACGAAGAACTAGCCAGGGGTTTAGTCCCACCTCGCCTGTTCAATGGAGAAGGGGCCAGGTTAAAAGGCGGGACGCCCAGGTGCACTGCAAATGTTCTGGTGTTTCCCGCCAATAGTGTGTTCTTGCTGGGCCTTTTCCGCTTATGGGCCGAACTGTCGTCGCTTGTCAGGTTGAGCTGTTGTGTTGCTGCTATGCTTGGTGGGCCAATATTTTTCGGGCAGCCGGGCCGATTTCGTGCTCGGGCTGTTATCGGCACGTCGGGTCAGTTTCGTGCCGGGCCGGCCCGAGCACGGCCCATTTCTCGTGCCGGGCCGTGCCGCCCGTCGGGCCCAAGATCCAGGCACGGCACGGCCCGAGGGTGCGTGTCGGGCCGGCACGGCCCGATGTTCCTCCGTGCCGGGCCGGGCCGCGTGTCGGGCCGCTGCCGCGTGCTTTGGGCCGCCCGAATTCGGCCCGGCCCAATTGCCACCTCTAGGCACAACCCAAGCTCGGGCGAGGGCACGTGCTGCAGGTGCGATGGCACAGGGCCCCTAATTTGCAAGAGCCCCATTTCTGAACATCAGGTCTGCTGTGTATTATAGCTGGTCAATTAAATCGATCTGTTGATACTTGAGATTAGCATAATATCCTGATTGTTTCACTTGAAACACACGACTATCCATATCGGTAATCATTATCTCATCAACCGTGGTTACTGTGATTTGGCCGGAGTTATACGTACACCTTACCTTATATGCAATTATTACTGATCTATAATCTTAATTTTATAGAGATAAAATTCATTTTCATTTATCGTACGGGCCTCGAATTTTACCGGCCCGGCCCGGGCACAACCGTACAAGTCGTGTACATGTGCAATTATGCAAACACCCTATCAAGACCACACGATCGCTGATTTGGTTCGTTCGAGATGGTCCAGCAGATCAGGATGACCAGCGTCCAAATAGCCTTATTAGCTGTCAGGCCCTGCTCCGCGGCCGCGAGGTTGTAAAGCCATGTTGGTGTATTCGTTAATTGCCATGTGGTTGGATGCAAAGCCGCAGCTCCGGAGGTGCGCAGGTGGACAGAATCGCTTTGCCGCTCTGATCTGCTTAAGCCAGCTCCTGCAAAAGGTGAACGGCCTGGCCATTCACTATCAGACTCTGAGTTTAGGGCTTTAGGCCCAAGCCCATCCATACGCTATAGCTAGTTTCGACCAACACCGTTGAGAAAAAAGGCCCAGTAAAACGCAGAGAATAAGACGGTCATGACCTCAATGCCATTTACACTAACCTCACATGTTCGTGTTGAATTCAGCTTTCCAGAACGGTGTATGCGTGTGGGTGCAGAACACGGAGGCAACAGCAGGGCGCAGCAGCCAGCACCAAATGCTGTCGAGCTCAGCTCGAGTAAAGGAACCGATCGAGTTGTTGCCATTACTGTGCAGTTTCTTCTCTATCTCGCTTCCCTGAAAGTTATTTAATCATCAATCCTGATTTATAGTGTGCCCACTTCTTTTAAGAAAAAATATCTTCGATAATCAATCAATTCTTGATAACTTAGCAAGCATGAGTTGAATTCAAACTGAGATATTTTCCTCGTTGTAACTAAAACTATCTCTTTCTCTTTTTTACCTTTTTTAGAACACGTATTTGGTTTCTGGGTTGTGCAAAAGCTTGCATTAATTCTATTCAGAAACAAAATCTTGAAGGAATAAAATCATAACTTCTATAGAGCGATCACTGAATTCAAAAGCATAACACAAGGCATAGTGTTGCCAACAAACAGGTAGAGATGTGCATACAGACAGATCGGAACATGACATGATCTGGATTTTTGTTAGCCCATACATGAAGATACGAACAAGCACCTACGAAATCCCTAGCGTGACAGGAACACGAACCAGATACAAAATGCAGCATTTCACGAACAGAGCCAAGCAGCGATCATCGCTGACGAACCAATCGATCAACTCTCAAGCCGCAGACGCCACCAACAGAGAGAGCAGAAGCAGCGGAGAAACGACACACTGGCGCCATGGCGATGACAGTGACGAATCGCTCGCGCCACTCTTCTGATGACCGTCACGTCCATCGTTGCCGCCCGACGACGCGTCGGCATCGGATTCCGGTGGCGCTGTTAAGTTGTGTGGCACCAGCACAGCGTCGATCATGTAGACGGCGAGCGGGTCAGCGTCCACGAGCAAGCGGGTGACCCTGGCAGTATTGTGGGACGCAGACACCAGCGTCACCGTGCCGTCGACGTGGCGCTCCGCGCAGTCGAAGTAGCCTTCATTCCCGTCCGGGGCCAGCGTGGACAAATCTTCGTGGTTTGCCTCGAGCGCCTTCATGGAGTAGTGCCCCAGCACGCCGTGGTACAGCACCACCGCGAGTCGGGCGTCGGCGGCGAGCTTCTCGAAAGTTGGCTCGAACGCCACCACCGCCTTGTCCTCCGGGCAGAAGACCGTGAAGCCTTCTTTGACGCTCTGGTCGTACGTCGCAGCCGCGTCGCCCGTGGCGGTGACGAGACCGGCGAAGCGACCGCACCCGTTCTTGGACAGGACGTCCGAGACGTTGTGCCTTGTTGACACGGGCGACGACGCCGGCGCCTCGGCAGCGGGAGACGAGATCACCCCGCTCACCTGCAGCACCGATATGTTGTACGGCGTCTCGTGCACGGACTTGACGTAGAACACGGTGGCCGCCGCGCCGCCGGCGGCGTCCTGGGGCACGATGGCCACGCGCCCTCCCCGGCGCTCGGAGATCTTCACCATGCCGGCGGTGCCGGGCGCGTCACCCGATGCCTGGAACAGGGTGGACACGTCCTCGGAGCCGCCGGGGAGACGGTGCAGCTTGGCGTCGTCGTAGTAGTCGACGAGGACGTGGAGGGAGAGCACGTGGCGCAGCACCCCGCGCGGGAGGTTGCGCGCCTTGAGCGGCGCCATGTGGGCGTCGTCGACGGCGAGGACCGTGATCGTGTTCCGTCCGTTGATATCGTCCGCGAGGCCGGTGGCCGTGAGCGCGCGGTTGAACTCGGCCAGGTCGCGGCGCGTCGAGAGGATGGCGGTGATGTTGTGCGCCGCGTGGCACACCGGTGGGGAAGTGGACAGGAGGGCGACCACGATGGCGAGGACGACGGAGCGGGTGGCGAGGACGTCGGGCACCGGCATTGTTGCTCTACGCCGTCTGTCTCCGGCGCCTTGTTGTGTGTGTGTGTGTGGGTGGGGGGCGGGGAGGACTGCAGTCCGCAGAGTAAGACGTATGAATCTGTTGCCGGGGAATAAGTAGGCCAGGACCGTTTTGCAGCAGGGGCGTGAGATATGCCCGTGTGGTTTTACGGGAAGCGGCTACGAAATGCCCGTGTGAGGATTGTTCAGTGTTCAGTGCGGCTACTTTGGTCTTTGGCTTTATTATCACGCTAATATTTTCTATATAGAGATTTGCTAATTGCTCAAATGGCATCGTATATATAACCTGGAAACCGAACCCCAGAAGATGGTGCTTGCTGCTTTGCTGTTCAGTTTTTTTGGTAAAGCTCAAGCTCAGAGTAAAAGCACTCTTGAGCAGACGGTAGGATGCAAAGCTGGACTAGCGCACAAAAGCAGCTTCGGCTGTTAACTTGTCTCGGAAGGCAGAAAAAAATCTCGCTGTCAAAATTCCAACGGCGGTGAGGTCGAGCGAGATCCACGCACCAAGGAGCGGGGGCTCCATAACTTTGTTCCCGAACTGGACTAGACCACTGGCGATGAACCAGCACCCAATGCATTCCGTCTTCGTGTACCAACAAAGCGAGCAGCCTCTGCCGCTCGCTTTATGCCACACGACAGGTGCCCTAGCTATTTCGCGCGCGTCGCCATCTCGAAGCAGATTCACAAGGAGCTTATTACTGGACTGGTCCGTCCCAGCGACGCCTCTTCGCCCAAGCCATGCCATGCCATAGTGGATCTCTCCGAGAGGGACAGTAGAGCATGTGCTATCGACGGAAGGTGGAACGAGAGCATCACATGGCAACAAGGCGAAAGGAACCCGGAACGCAGATGTGGCTTCAGCCCGCGTACAGATGAGCTCGCACGTTACGTGACTTACGTCCGGGTGGAAAAATGGCAAGCCTGCAGGAGGTGCTCCTGAAATCACCACTGCCCCCAGGACCAGGTTAAGGAGTTCGTTCACATGACACCTCGTGAGACGGCTCAGTGTCGCTCACTGCAGAGTGCAGATGGGAACGGAGATGCCCACCGCACCTGCCTAAGTAGCTAGGCAGCTGGTTCGGTGCTCAAAGTATGCAGGATGCAGACCGGGAAAGAATTCATTGCTCCATCGCTATGGTATTGTTGAATGGGTCTCTGACCAGCCCCCCGCGAGATTTGAAGCAGCTTTTCGTGCACTCGTGTGCTCGTGTTAGCAAATGAAGACGAATTTTGAAATCCTCGTGTTCTTCGTCTTCCTTCCCTCCGAGAGACCCAATTAAATGTTGGCCCGCTATACGCCGAACTGGGCTTTGCTTGAAGGAGGAGTACGTATATCGTAGGTGGGCCGCATTTTAATCGGGAAATGGACCACTAATTGTAGGCGAACCCTCTTGGGCCTTTCGGCTCTTCCTTTCCAGAAGGCCGGCCACTTGTTAAATGCTCTGATCCAAGCTTCCGTGAAATACCCTATGCACACCCCAGTTGCAGACTGTTCGCTGCCTGCTCTGAATGATCCAAGCCCCCGGCGAGAATAGAACCTTGCCCTGATCTTCCAGACGGCTGTATCTGTTTTCGAGTAACAGACACTTCGACTTTTTTTACTGCGAATTGTTAGCAGGTCTTTTATTTGCACGGAATGGCTAGCAATTCTATTGCTGGAAGATCAGGGCAAAGTGTGAGGCACACAGCTTCGTAACAGCAAGTTACTCCGATTCGAAAACTGGGGAGGGGGGAGTGCTCCCCGGAGCGACCACTATACTTTAAAGATTCCATGTCGACGGGACCTGTTCGTCCCACGAACAGGAACATGGAAGCATGGGCAGCAACAGGGCCAGGGAATAGCCATAGACTGTTTACTCTGCCTCCGAGTGAAGGAAGCAGCGAGAACTAACAGTAACAGGGGTTTCCAGCCTTCCAGGGACCATAGTTTATGTTTTACTGTAACTTCGGAAACCATGTCGGCTCCATGCATGCACGCGAGGAGCAATACGACCTTCTGTTCTCTGCAACCGCCCTGCACTGCGGTAAATGCGACGACGGAACTGAACACCTGTGCTGCTTGCTGATAATGCCGTAGTGCCATCGCATCTCATCTTGATCGGTACCCCGTACATTAACAGTGTGGTCGAATTGAAGGGCTCTACTACTGTGTGTGGCTGACTGGCCGCATGCAATTTTCTTCGATGGACGCATATTTTCTGGTGTGGATCCTTCCTTGGAGCGGCTATAGTGTGCTGGGCCACTGCACGCGTAGGGCAGGTACTACGTGACAAATCGACTCGTCTGCCGTGAAGCAATCGCGCGCGCGGCGATAGGTCTTGGCAGATGGTATGGGCGACCGTCGTGCGTTCGGTACACTGGATCGGAGAGCGTCTTCTTCTGTCGAGAGTGACGCAGCCCATGCTTGCTCCATAGCGAGTACAGTAGGTACCTGGGTCCAGGCAAGCAACCTTGCCTTGATGCACGACGTCAGGGGCACATAGCAGCGCTTTTAGCAGGCAGCGCATCCAACATCCATCTGTGAAAGTATCCTGGGCGGCCTGGATTCCGGTTTCAGTTGCCCGTCAACATCGTGAGCCGGTGCGGCGTCGTCCTGCTGCTTGGACCTCCGCGCGCTCCGCTCGATCGGTGTAACGACTTGGTCATCGGTGTACGTAACCGCACCCGATTTCGCGCTGAATCTATCGGGACGAGCAGGTCCGTTTTGTGACGACTATTTGGTGTGGTGCTACTGCAGCAGCTATGTTGAATTCGTTTTTCTTCCGTGGAGTGAAGGTACAGTTGTGTGATGATCACACACTCTTCAAAGGAAACCAGCCGGCAGAGGAAATTGAATCACAGGAACTCCATCCCGGTCGTCAGCTGGCGTCGTCGTTTGTGTCGTCGTCGTCATCCTGCAACCAGCTCAAGATAGCGTCTCCGTTAGCCGCACTGCACCGGCCAGAGGACGGTAGCGGCGGGCCGGGTTCGCCGAGTGCGCACGCGACACGGCGAACTGCCTATGCTGACGGATCGAGGCAAACACCAAGCGTATGTATGTTACAGGATAGAGAGTAGATGAAGAGGAGAAATGCTGTATATATGCGAGCCAGCTAGCGGCAAGTGCCATCGCCATCACACAAACTCCCCAGAGAGCGGAAGCCGAAGCCACGTACAGGCACCCTTAAACTAACAGACCAACCACTAACTAAAACGACACGCATCATTGATCGACCCCCTCCCTCGATCCCCTCCCTCTATTCGATCATGTCAGCACGCCGCGCGCTCATCGACCCATCAGCTTTGACCATTCCAACGCTCAAGTACTCCAATTTGTATACGCTGAAAAAATTATACAGTACTAGATTAGCTAAAATCTGATAAAAAGTGTTGAACTGAATCCATATTTATTTTTAGCCTAAAAAGTTTAAGGAACGGTTAGAATTATAAAATGGTTTGTGGGCCGAGAGTTCAATTACCACTGATGAGCTCAAAAGACCTGGCAGTTATGTTACTTGTTACAAGAGTGAAAAAAAAAATATTGCGAATACATTTTATTAGCCACAACGAACAATGATCATCGATCCTGCTTCCTGCACTCGGTCGTAGACACGCACAAACAGAGGTTAGCTAGCTTTCTTACACGTAGCCCGTGCCGCCAGATTCAGAAAGACAAGAGAAAATATACGTGTACGTAGCATATGAAGTAGTCGACGCTGCTAGTAGTTGGTCGTCGTTAACAGGCCTTTAACCAGAGCGTGATCTAGTGATTATGATTGCCATCACCAGCTACTGAACGAACGGAGCTAGGGTAGGTACACGCTCGGGCCCTCGACGTCCGTCCAGCAGCTCTCGGCGTTCCAGTACGCCGACGACGCGTCGCCAAGCTGCTCGAAGATCCCCGCGTCCAGGGACGTGAACGGCGCCATGTCGGCGGAAGCGGTGGACTCGTCTGGCCGCGACGACGACGCCTGTCCCGCCGGCAGCACCGCTTCGTCCTTGGGCTGCACGGTGAAGCTGAAGACCGGGAGAGGCGGCGGCGGGGGCGGCGCGAAGAGGGACGCGAGCGCCGCCGCCTGGTCGGCGAATATTGGAGCTGGTGGCGCCACGTCGACAGTTGAGAAGGGGTTATTGCAGTGTTCCCCCGTGATGGCGATGTTGTTCGACGAGGACCGCGTGGCGGCGGCCGAGGGGCTGGTGCTGCCGCTGTTGCCGAAGCGCGGCGACGAAGCCGAGGCGCGGCGCGGGTTCTTGGTTCCGGCCGACGTGGGCGTGGACGCCGCGGACGAGGCGGCGGACGAGGAGGACGAGGACGAGGAGCGCTTGGCCTTCCGGCAGCCGCCGCCCACGGGGACGTTGCGCAGGACGCCGCCCTTGGTCCAGTACCGGCGGCAGCTCTTGCAGAAGTGCCGCGGCTGCGACAGGTTGTAGTTGTTGTAGTAGCAGAACTTGGTGTTGGTCGACTCGCACCGCGGGCACTTCACGGCCTCCGGCGCCGCCGCGGCGGCCGGCGAGACTCCGCCGCACCGCGCCCCAGGGCCCTGCTGCGCGCGCCGGAGGTCAGAGGCCCCCGCCCCGCCGAACAGGCGACCGGCGAGGCCGGGGATGGACTGGAATTCCTGCATGGCGCGGCAGACGGAATTGTCTAGCTAGGTACGACGTGCAAGATATGTTTCAGTGTGTTGGCACATCTGAGCTTGGTGTGTGTTTGTTTGCCTGTCGAGGACGAGGAGCTGAGAGCGCGGCAAGAGCTCCACCCGCTCGGGCTCGCCTCCTGATCACACACGACCGAGCGGGTAAATATCTCTGGGGCTTGTCCTGGATCTTTGATAAGTTACGGAATTGCCCCCAGTCCCAACCCGTCCTAGTGACCGAAATGCCCCTTCTGTTCCTTTCATGTAATACGTGTAGGTGTAGTCCCTGGCTACTCGCACAAATGCAGATCTCCTGCACCAAACGACGGCAGTGCCGCAAGATTCATGCTCCGATCGGTCATTCTGTTATCATCGTGCGATCCAGACGTATTTCCTTGGTCCCAGAAACTTGTCGCTCCACCGGTATTGCACAATGCGCATGACGCGATTATGTTTTTGGAGAGACAAGGCCACGCGAGACAATGCTGACTGCGAGAAAGAGGCCAGGCGCGCCGTGGATGAACCTGCACCTCTTGTTCCCGACGACGGTTTCGGCTTTCTTTCGAGATGGGCACTTGGAACCAACTACTTCGGCTTCCATTTCTGAACGCTGGCTGTCCGTCGCCATATGCTGGCAAACATTCTTAACGAACGAATCCGGTTACTGCGCTAGCCAGGTCTTTTTTGCGTGCGTGTGTTTGCTTTCGCAACTGACGGACCTTTCATTTGATGTCTGGCTTGAATTCTTTTATCCATATGTAAGCTGTGCCTCCAAACTCTTTCGACCAATTTGAATCGAATTTCGCGAGAACCAAGCAAGGGATGGCGTACTCCCGGCACGTACAGGCAGGGGGACGAAGCTTGGTGCCAAGGCGTGGGCTGTGACGCCGTGAAGAGATGGAGTACGCACGGCAGCAACAAAAACACAACAGGGTCCATGACCATTTATTCGGCGAGCATCGGTTTCCCGGCCCCGTCGCCCGATCGAGTCGCGGTCCGTCGCGAGCATCCGGTAAGGACCACGCGGCGGGCTAGCTCACATCGAACAATATAATCGCTGCCTCGGCGCGCGACAGCGTGTTCCTTCACAACGGGACGGCCACGTCGGCCTTGCAGCGCCCGACGACGACGATATGACGCTGCCGGTCAAGCTGGTCACTGACGGCACCATCCGGTTGGGGGAAGTTGTTGCGCCAATCCGGCACGTCGCGCTCGTTGGGCTGGCACACACGGCCGTGGCGATGCATATCGTCCCGGTTCAGCGTCTCGCCGGGATTAGTAATTGCGGCGTTGCCGAATCGATCGGGCAAGGCCATCCCGCTCCAAACGGGTACGCGCGCTGCCACGCCACTTTGCCCTCCCGACACCGGCCGTGCTCCGCGTCGCCGCCGTATCGACGCGTTGCCGCCGGTTTCACACGTTAAGACTGGTGTGTGCTCAACGATTCCTAGCCGTACGTCGGAGAATCAGAGCGTGGCGTTGTCCGGAGATCGTTTGTACTTCTGTTTTTTTTTTGCCCTGCGCGGCACGCGTACCTGATGTTTGTGTGTCCAGTCAGTGGGTACGTTGATTTTTGGCAAGTTACCAAAAACACAAGCGTCCAATTCGAGCCGTCACTTTATTTTGCCCTTTTCTCTTTCAGCCAAAATTAGCTTCGGATGAAGTACGTGTCGGAGTCCTAGTTTTTTTTATTTTGGCGGTGAAAAGAATCGTGGTCGACATGAGTTTACCAATTGCACCGTGACGACTCCTATGCTGTTTGGCAGTGCCTAGAGTTTGTCGTGGCGCGGCTGCCGGGGCCCGTGCACGGCACCGGCGAACAGACGTGCAACAGGACTGCCGGTCGGCGGGTCCCTTGCCGGCCGGCCGGCCGGCCTCCACCGCCACTGACGACAGTGCTCTCACATCAGGCGCGCACGGCCGCGGTCGGCGTTCGTGCCGCTGGATCGCACGCGGGGCACCGCGTACGTACGTGCGTCCGCCACGGACACGCCACGCGCTGCAGTTCACTGATGATCCACAGTGCGCGCGCTCGTCTCGTCGGCGCGGCCCGCCTGACACGCGACGACGATGAACATGGGTGCAGCGCAGGACTGCTGGCGTCGTACGCGCGTGTACGCGTGCCATCCACTGTGCGGGCCAGGAGGGGCGGGCCCAATCGGGGCCAGCAGGTCACCGGCATCATCTCGCCGGACAGTACCGCGGCGCCACGCGGGGCGGTGGTACTGGTACCTATATAGCGAATGTACCATCTGATCCTGATCATGTTCTGCACTCTGTCATTGTCACTATGCGGCTCGGCGGCGGCAATCGAGGACATGCCTTAGTACACTGTATTTGATTAAGGATGCGTTTGGTTGGGAGTCAAAGTGGGATGGGATGGATCCATCCCAGTTTTTAGGGATGGGATAGTCCCGTTTTCTGTTTGTCTAGAGGGATGGGACGATCCCTGTTTCTTGTTTGTTTTGTGGGATGGTGTGGGACGGAATGATCCCGTCTGTTGTTTGAATGAAAGGATGGGACAGGGACATGTGAGTATGAGTACTTCTGGAAGGTCACGCGCCTGTCTCTACGGAGGTGGGACGGATCCGTCCCCATGTTTTCGGTGGGATGGTTCCATCCCACATCTAGGTAGAATATTCTCTTTTGAGGGATGACTCCATCCCACATGTCTCCAAACCAAACAATAGAAAGTGGGATCGTCCCGTCCCATCCCACTATATCCCTCGAACCAAACACACCCTAAGAGGATGAGAGGGAACAAGGTATATCGTTTCACGCCATACGAATCGAATGGCAGTTGTGGCTATGGGTTGGCTGATTGATTTTTATCGGTGGTTAGCATGTAGCTATGGGAGTCCGCAGGGGCGCCGGCGCGAACAGCAGCTTGATAATCCTGGACGGCACGGCACGGCATGCATTCTCACGTGCGCCGTTGTGGATATGTCCTGGTCGCGTTTACTCCTAGGATCCGAGCTGTGACGCCTCATGCTCGGCCCCGATCTGAGTAGACGCCATGGGGCAGGACAAGCTACGACGAGCAGATCTAAGCTTGTCCTAATCAACTGATCAATTGGTCGATGCAACGAGGGCGTAGAGAGGGAAATGACTGAACCGCAAACTGAAAATGTACATGGAAGATAAATGCTTTTGTTTGATTTGTTTGGTGCATGACACGGAACAGCGAGGTACCGATCGCGTAGCGTTTAAGCAACAATCGAGGTCGAGGCCATGTAGTAGATGACTAAGAAGACGCAGGCTGGATGGAACCGTGATTGGCCTGGCTCTCTCGGGCCTGCACGATCTCGATGATGATAGATATGCCAATTGATGAGCCAGTGCCGCAGCACGCCTAACAGGATAACAAGCTAGCGATTGAGCAAGTGAAGACCAGCGTACCCCTACTTGAATTATTGGTCCAGTCTCGACTAGACTCGATCATATTATCCGGTCCACAGTCGGCAGAGCCATATCGCACGTCGTCATGGCTGTGACCTGACTATTAATAGGGATAGGTATGCAAGGTATGCAGTGTGCTTTGACGCACGGCACGGGCCTATAGCTAGTGAGCTCGAACGACTGTGGTGAAGCCACGGCGGGGCCGGTAGGGATAGACTGCTATCTCGCGCGGGCGAGTCGAACGAGACAGCATGACAAGAAGCAGCTGACAGCGGCGGGGATCCCTCGCCCAGCCGTTGCTTTCGGTGGTCCGTCCCAGCGACATGGATCGCTGTGGCCTGTGGCACAGTAGCCGGCGAAGCATGCCACGGCCCACGGCACGGCGAGACGCGCCGGTACTCCCGTCCCCTCTCGCACCAGCGCTCGCACGGCCGCAACGCAACGATCGCTGTTCGGTCCTCGATCTCACCCGACGACTAGTATCTCCACACGTCTCATCGATTGAAGTCGGTAACCATTTGGTCATTACACGGGGTCTGTATCGAGTACAGTATTATTCTATCCGTATCTGAATTAGCAGCTGGCACAACAGCAGCGATATTGCAGGAGACGGCCGGCCGGCCGAGCGTCCACAGCGACAGCGCGCGGTGGTGCTGCGATTCAGGACGGCGATCGAGGCGCAGCGCTCATGTGCCGCGCGCGCTGGCGAGCTGTCATTCGCCTAACGAACTACGTATTCCGTGCCGTCTTAACGGTTGGCTCCCGACGGCACGACGATACGGATGCCCTGATGCTCTTGACAGTTGACACCGTCTCTCTCGTGCCTCCCTGGTTGGACGCGCAAAGATACCTTCTGCCCATTTAAGCTCCGCATCGACACTCGTTTCTTCTCGCTCGCCGTACGTACTCGTCTCTCCTGACCCGTACGCTACGCCCCCTCTGCCCCGCGCGCTGTATACTGTGTATCGAATCGCAGGCGTGAGTATTCACGCGGATATGGAGAAGGCCACGCCGGCCGCCCGGCTGATCGGTGTGTATGTATGCAGGCGAGCAGAGTCAGTGATGATGCGGTCAGGGAGACGGCGACGGTGGTAAGGAGATAAGGGTGGACAATGGCTTCACGATTCAGGAAATCAATGGCTACTCATATGGCTATTTCGCTCACGTTCGCTTCGATCTCTCTTGAACAGCCTCTGAAAGGCACCCCTGTGGTCCTGCACGGTCCACAGCTGCAGCAGATCAAGCCTGCCCGTGTGTGCGTGCTAATTAGGACGACTTGCTGAAACGGAAGAAAGCGAAACTTCTGTTTACTCTCGTCGAAGTAGATCGAAACTCACCTGGCTGGCTACGCCGTTGGAGACAGACGGAGCATGTTTCACTGATCAGTGATATGCAGTCTGCGTACATCGGACGCGGTGGAAACTGGAAAGGAGCTTGCCCGGCAAAGCTTCGCAGGTGCAAGCTAGCTAGCCACCAGGGTCGGCACACACATCCCTGGTCCCGAGGGATTCGTCCCTGTCACGGTTCTCCCACCAGTCCAGTGACTCCACGTCGCCGCCACAGGGCACATCCGCGTACAGTAGACGGCATATGTCTAGAAGTCAAAGCAAAGTGACGGCCGGAATAAATTACAAGTCGCCGAGACGTGACGGGTTCTTGCCCGCTCGGACGCGATGACGCTTACCTAATTTTCATAGGGCATCTGTAGGTGCCGCTTTCTGTCATCAGGCAGCTACCGGGTAGAGTTGCTAACCGACGATCTCGGTGATCATGTTTGTGGTCTGATGAACATAAAAAACAGTGCCTCAGTGCGTCGTGGATAGATGCGCGCACGGCGTGACAGCCGAGTCGACGTGCCACAGGGTCCGAGAGAGAAGGGGTTGCTATCAAGTATGGTGCCCGGATTTCGTCTGACGCGAAAACGCAATTGCACCTGGATATGAATACGAGCGCGACGATCGGATGCGCGGTTGCAGGACAGGGCAGGATGCAGGATGGAGGGCCTCTTGCGCGTGCTGCCATCCGCTATCGTCGGATTCTCAAACCTGTCTCTCCGAAGCAGCGGGGGTGCGTGTAGATGAAGGTTTCTATCAAGACCAATTGACCAAACACGGCGCCTACCTTATCGTCGGGTGTTGTGCGTTGCGGCTACCTTTCTGGTTGATGTTCTCCCCGGGGCTAAGTTCTCTAAGAACAGGGCCCTGATACAGTTGAACGTATGGACACACAAGCTGTAGCTGAAGCGCGTTCTGCAAAACACGGAAGGAGTCAGACCGACATCGATCCCAAAGATTGGTCGGAGCAGTGATCATCTGCCGGCCCGGGCGTCTGGTGGCGCACGGGGTTCAAATCTCTTAAACAGCCCACGGACACGCTCAGCACGACCCAACCATGTATCTCTCGTGTGAGCCCAAGGAGCCATGACCGAAGGAAACTGAAATCGCAGCTATAGAAAAAGCCCATGACGCCGACGGGCCCACTTCATTCCTTTATTATTTAAGACGATGACCACCCCTTTTCTAAAAAAACCATCTGATACCCCAATCATGGGCATGGTCGCCAAATTTGGTGATTTCACACCAATTAGCTATCAGCCGAGGGCAGTTCTGCAAAAAAAAAAAAAAAAACTCCCACAATCTTCGCATTCCGCACCATTAACCCACAACTGGTACCGCTAAAACACCCCCCGTTCCGCACCGACGTCAACGGAGACGTGCCACCGCCGGCGGCGACAAGACGCGGAACCTGAACAATGGATCTATGGGAGAGGGCCCGGGCCTTCGCCGGCGAGGCGGCCAAGCGGTCGCAGGAGCTGTCGGCCGAGGCGGCCAAACGCTCGTCCGCGCTGGTCTCCGAGACGGCGAAGAAGTCGAAGGAGATCTTCTCCGAGACCGCCTCCAAGTCGCTGGAGATCGCCGCCGAGGCCACCAAGCAGGCCGACCTCCTCGCCGGCCAGATCAAGCACCTCGCCTCCGACCTCCCCGTGCCCTCCATCCCGCCCATCCCGTCCGCCGCCGCGTCGGAGCCCGACCCCGCCGAGCTCGAGCGGCACGGCATCACCGATGACCTCCGCGACTTCGTCAAGGGCATGGCCATCAGCACATTCCGCGACTTCCCGTTGCAAGGTGCGGTTCGGTTTCGTGGTTGGGTTTAGGGAATTCGAGGCTTTGCGGCATCTGATCGGTTTTTTTTTTTCGGTCGCGCAGATGAGCCGGAGACGGGGGATGTGCCCACGGTGTCGAATGTGCGTCAGGATCTGAATGAGTGGCAGGCCAGGCACGCCACACTCGTCCTCTCGGCAGTCAAGGTATTGTCATCATCGACCATTGGTCAGTCAGTCTTTAGACGTAGTTTCATTTGATGCATTTGCGTCCTTGGGGATGGGGATCTATGGCATGTTTCATAGATTAGTGATGAATCAAATTATGAACTATCACACAGTACAGGTTTGCAGATAGCGAAATTTGGATTAGTTTTGAGATGGTCAGTTGTAGAATGCTGACGTTGTGATTCTGGGAAATTCAGTATAGTGAGTGGGGAACTCTCATTTGTGACAGTCATACATTGATTCTCCAGTCACCACAAGTGTTTTTTAATTTAAACCCATGTGAAATTCCATACACACTTTTCCTGGTTTGATATGTTTATATGTACAAACAAAGATGAAGCAGCGCTTTATATATTAGCAAATCAAATGTTGCAAATGACCATTTATAAAACTTTTACATACAGATAGGAGTTACAATTGTACATAAACATGTTTATAGTAGTGTAAACTGATCAAAAGACAAAGTAACAGGAAACTGATGATAGGTCAAACTCAAGATGTGTATTCTTTAGTAGTCAAACATAAACAAGTGTTAGCTGCACTGAATTTTAGGTCACTGGTGAAACTTATTGTGATTCTCAGTATTGATATATCAACTTTTGATGTCAGTAGAATCTGCTGGCTGGGAGTTGGAATTTAGACAGAGGCTGAGTTTCTTGTGTCGTCGGCGAGGAGTGTGCAGGGGAGAATGTAACAGCGGGTGGGATTGGGAACTGGAATGCAAGGGATATTGAAGTCGACAAGGCGATGAACTGCCGTTGTCACTGGTCAGGGAAGTGTTCCCAGCCACGGCGACCGATGACAGTCTCTCCCAATCCCAACAGAGAGACTATATTCCTTCAATAATTAAACTCCTATAACTTGACAACCATTATAGACTAGGCGCCTGACTAACCACTCAGACAAACAAAGCAACAACTGAACAAACTCCACTAAAGTCTCCCTGATTATTCTCTAATCTACTGTGGCCTATATTTCCACTTCTCTGTTCTGGCGCCTGTTGCTGCTGCATCTTCCTTCACTGGTAAGTGCGACCCACAAAGGAGTCCACAAACAGAGTTTTATGGTAGTTTTACGAATTGCTCTGTTTAAATTTTTGGCAGTTATCAGCTTAGCGCATCAGTAGTATGTAGTAGCAGATTTCTCAGTCTTCTTGGCTATAAAACTGAGCTTGCTTTCTGTGTGATGTTCTGCATTATATTTGGGTAATGGCCTCTCCATATCTCCCATATCTGATATTATAAAGCTGATTATAAAAAAATTTGCCTCTTAACTTCCATGGTGTTTGATGTTAACTTCTGTAGATATCTATTTGTTTGTGTTTCTTTCAAAAAAGCCTTTTGACTAGTGCTTCTTATTATCAGGAAATTTCAAAGTTCAGATATGAGCTATGCCCAAGATTCATGAAAGAGCGTAAATTCTGGCGGATTTATTTTTTGCTAGTGAACAATTACATAGCTCTGTAAGTTCTCCCCCCCCCCCCCCCCCCCCCCCCCCCCTTGTCAGTTCATGTTGTATGATTGTTATGTCTTTATTTTTTGCTTCGCCAATCCTGTGCATCATGCATTATATGAAGCGGAATAGAGGTTATCACCATTTATCACTAGTTTATGTTCTAACATAGATTTTCACTAATTGGAATTGTATTGATCTTGTACTAGAATTCAGATATATTATCATTTTAGTCTCTGTATTATGCCTGTTAAAGGAAGTTAGTGTCATATAAATTCATCATATCGCAAGCATTGTTGGAATATTCAACCGCATATTTTGGTTCTTGGTTCTGCTGATCTTGTTTTTTGAATAATATGTAGCTGCCTGTGCATGTGTATAGTATAGTTGGAAAAGCATAACTTGCCTTGAAGTCGTTAGCTATCGGACTGAGATTCTATTCGGGTGCACAACTCAATTATTCAATTTATGCTATGCTCATAACTCGTTGAGTTATAGAATCTCAGTTATTACTTGCCCATGACCCAGTTATTCAGGTATTCCCCTCAGTTATTTAGTCATAGGGGCTCAGTTATTCATTTCTCAACACTCAATTATTCCTTTCTAACAACTCAGTTATTGTTCTAACGCCCGCCTACAGTAGATGTTCAAGTATGAACGCCCCCCAAACCGAGAATCAGAAGTATGAAGGCCCTCCCGTCCCTTGGTCTACGCCCCTTTTCGAGGAGAGGAACCGTCTCTGCCTCTCCACACCTTCTCCTTTTATCTCTTTTGTCACTTCAGGAACTTCCATTGAAGAAATCAACGCCCTCCGTCTTTCCTAATCATCGTGAACATGACAAACTTCCCTATCAACCCAACTCGCTTCCTCCAACTTCTCTCTCAACTTGAAGATGGTGGCACCCTTAGGAAGGGTCGTGCAGTTTGCTTTATCGCTGGTGGTTTCCAGAAGCGACACGAGGAAATGGTCCTTGCAATCGCAATCTCCGACGAGATTCTTTCCGATGCTCAGCGTGACCAGTACATGCACCGTATTGCTGCATATGTGGAAGATGAAGCTCATCAGCATGTGGTCCAGTACGGCAATCATCCTTTCGGGATTGGTGTCTACAGGCTTGGTAGTGCGGCGGAAAGCGATGCCTTGATTGAAGCCAACCCGCACCACATCGGGAATTGGCGGTTCAAGTTTGTGAAGCATGAAGCGACTCCTACCAACTTGAGAAAAATTGTCTTGTCCAAGAAATGCTGCATCATGCTCCTAGGTTATCCTCTTGACCTCCGCCAAAATCAATTTCTTAATCAAATCTGTTCATCTTTTGGTCAGTTACTGCAATGGAACGATGGCGATGCCGACATTACAAGCACGATGGCTCAGGTTTTGGTGGAGAGTTTGCTAGACATACCAAGAAGCATGGTCATCAAGGTAGTATCAGAGATTGATGGTTCGGCCCGTTCTTGGACCATTCCAATTTATCCTTTCCATTCGTCATCTTTTGCTGATGAATCGCCTGAAGATGAGGAGAACCCCCCTGATCATAACGGCAACCCCCACCCGTTCAATGGCCCCGTCCTTCCTGGACCAGACCCTTTTGCAGGATGGGTCCCCGAGCAGGAACTCCAGCAGACCGTCCTTCCTGGACCAGACCCTTTTGCAGGATGAGTCCCCAAGCAGGAACTCCAACAGACCTTTGAGATATTGGTAACAAGAAATGATGGCGATGTTAAAGATGAAAAAGATGTTTTTGAGCTGATTGATCAGGTACTGTTATTTTGTTATAACATATCATGAACTCCATGATACTGTGTTACTATTTATCTTTACAAAACAACACACCATAAATAATGTGTCGCCTTGAAGAAACACAAACTTCATGATACTGTGTTACTATTTGTCTTACGAAAACAACACACCATAAATAACGTGTCGCCTTGAAGAACTTTTATTGAAATTGGTTCATGTGAGGCATTGGATGGATGACTCCGATAAATTTCCAGCACGTGCAGTGGTGATGTTAAGTTTATGTGTCTGCCTTGAAAACAGAAAGAATAAACGAAAAGAGCAATCTCTTTTACATTATTTACGTTCCATATTTCTAGATTCAGGGAGTCCTCATATCATTACTGTTTTAGTATTGCCTGGTTGTGCATTATTTATGTTCCATATTTCTAGATGTAGGGGTCCTCATATCATTACTGTTTTAGTATTGCTTGGTTGTGCACATCTCTATTTTTAACATTGTGAGTACATGTATTTTCAACAGGGTGTGGTGTCTTGTAAATCAATTCTTTATGAATTTACTGTTAAGGGGAAAACCGTTTGTCCCTCTTACTCCATAGCCCAAGAAAAACCCTTTGCCCTGTTTGTTGCATCTGTGGTGCTTGATGGGAATACCTATACCGGTGAAGCTGGTGCTTGATGGGAATACCTATACCGGTGAAGCTGCAAGGAAGAAGAAAGATGCAGAGCACCTTTGAGTGCTCTGCATCTTTGAGTGAGTGTTGAGTTTTTCCTTCGATCTAATTATTTTGATCATACATGTGTCATCTTTAGCTGCAGTACCATAGCTAATTATTAGTTATATACCTTAAAATCAATTATTAAATGCTAGCAAAAATCATAACCAAGGCAACATGAGTTACATAAAATTGACTTGACTGCCACATGAGCTGCGTTCTGCTCTGCATCTTTCTTCTTCCTTGCAGCTTCACCGGTATAGGTATTCTCATCAAGCACCACAGATGCAACAAACGGGGCAAAGGGCTTTTCTTGGGCTATGGAGTAAGAGGGACAAACAGTTTTCCCCTTGACAGTAAATTCATAAAGAATTGATTTACAAGACACCACACCCTGTTGAAAATACATGTACTCACAATGTTAAAAATAGAGATGTGCACAACCAAGCAATACTAAAACAGTAATGATATGAGGACCCCTACATCTAGAAATATGGAACATAAATAATGCACAACCAGGCAATACTAAAACAGTAATGATATGAGGACCCCCTGAATCTAGAAATATGGAACGTAAATAATGCAAAAGAGATTGCTCTTTTCGTTTATTCTTTCTGTTTTCAAGGCAGACACATAAACTTAACATCACCACTGCACGTGCTGGAAATTTATCGGAGTCATCCATCCAATGCCTCACGTGAACCAATTTCAATAAAAAGTATGTTTGTGTTTCTTCAAGGCGACACATTATTTATGGCATGTTGTTTTCGAAAGACAAATAGTAACACAGTATCATGAAGTTTGTGTTTCTTCAAGGCGACACATTATTTATGGTGTGTTGTTTTGGAAAGACAAATAGTAACACAGTATCATGGAGTTCATTATATGTTATAACAAAATAACAATACCTGATCAATCATCTCAAAAACATTTTTTTTTCATCTTTAACATCACCATCATTTCTTGTTACCAATATCTCAAAGGTCTGTTGGAGTTCCTGCTCGGGAACCCATCCTGCAAAAGGGTCTGGTCCAGGAAGGACGGTCTGCTAGAGTTCCTGCTCGGGGACCCATCCTGCAAAAGGGTCTGGTCCAGGAAGGACGGGGCCATTGAACGGGTGGGGGTTGCCGTTATGATCAGGGGGGTTCTCCTCATCTTCAGGCGATTCATCAGCAAAAGATGACGAATGGAAAGGATAAATTGGAATGGTCCAAGAACGGGCCGAACCATCAATCTCTGATACTACCTTGATGACCATGCTTCTTGGTATGTCTAGCAAACTCTCCACCAAAACCTGAGCCATCGTGCTTGTAATGTCGGCATCGCCATCGTTCCATTGCAGTAACTGACCAAAAGATGAACAGATTTGCTTAAGAAATTGATTTTGGCGGAGGTCAAGAGGATAACCTAGGAGCATGATCCATCATTTCTTGGACAAGACAGTTTTTCTCAAGTTGGTAGGAGCCGCGTCATGCTTCACAAACTTGAACCGCCAATTCCCGATCTGGTGCGGGTTGGCTTCAATCAAGCCATCGCTTTCCGCCGCACTACCAAGCCTGTAGACACCAATCCCGAAAGGATGATTGCCGTACTGGACCACATGCTGATGAGCTTCATCTTCCACATATGCAGCAATACGGTGCATGTACTGGTCACGCTGAGCATCGGAAAGAATCTCGTCGGAGATTGCGATTGCGAGGACCATTTCCTCGTGTCGCTTCTGGAAACCACCAGCGATAAAGCAAACTGCACGATCCTTCCTAAGGGCGCCACCATCTTCAAGTTGAGAGAGAAGTGGGAGGAAGCGAGTTGGGTTGATGGGGAAGTTTGCCATGTTCACGATGATTAGGAAAGACGAAGGGCGTTGATTTCTTCAATGGAAGTTCCTGAAGTGACAAAAGAGATAAAGGGAGAAGGCTTGGAGAGGCAGAGACGGTTCCTCTCCTCGAAAAGGGGCGTAGACCAAGGGACGGGAGGGCATTCATACTTCTGATTCTCGGTTTTGGGGGGGGGGGGGGGGCATTCATACTTGAACATCTACTGTAGGCGGGCGTTAGAACAATAACTGAGTTGTTAGAAAGGAATAACTGAGTGTTGAGAAATGAATAACTGAGCCCCTATGACTAAATAACTGAGGGGAATACCTGAATAACTGGGTCATGGGCAAGTAATAACTGAGATTCTATAACTCAACGAGTTATGAGCATAGCATAAATTGAATAACTGAGTTGTGCACCCGCATAACATAGCTCCGTAAGTTCTCTCCCCCTTGTCAGTTCATGTTGTATAATTGTTATGCCTTTATTTTTTGCTTTGCTGATCCTGTGCATGATGCATTATATGAAGCAGAATGGAGGTTATCATCATTTATCACTAGCTTATGTTCTAACATTGATTTTGACTGATTAGAATTGTACTGCTGTTGTACTAGGATTCAGATAGATTGTCATTTAGTCTCTGTATTATGCCTGTTAAAGGAAGTTAGTGTCATATAAATTCATCATATTGCAAGCATTGTTAGAATATTCAACCGCATATTTTGGTTCTAGTTCTACTGATCTTGTTTTTTGAAGAATCGTGTAGCTGCCTGTGCATGTGTGTAGTATAGTTGGAAAAGCATAACTTACCTTTAAGTTGTTAGCTATCAGACTGAATGTCTCAGCATTTTCAGTTAAACAATCGTTTTTGAGGTGCTATTTATTGTAGAGTTAGCTTTGGCCTAGTTTCTGTGCTGTTTATACTGACTTTAATGTAATCTGAATAGCTTTGAGAAGAAATATTTTGAGGAACTGAAAATGAAAGCCGAGGAGGAGAAAAAGGATTCCCAGAAGGAAGTATCCCAGAGCACACAAGTTGCCACTGTAGAACAGAACGACACAAAAGTTCCAGGCAAGAGTTCAGCTTCGACAAATCCGGAGCATGACCTGGATGTATTTCTTCTGGGAGATCTGGGCAGTGATGATGAGGGTCCTGGTATGCTATTCACTAATTTGGACCTGATCCAGGCATCCAGCTCGTAGTTTCTATACCCTTATCTGATTCTTGTAGATGAAACTTTTTTCTTTGATTGTTTTGCTTGCAGATGGTGGTGGTGATGTGCTAGATGATGATTTTGATAAGATTGATGGTGCCTCAGTAAGTATACGTGTTCTCTTAAGAAACGAATGACTGTATCCACTGGCTATAACCATGATTAGTTGGCTCAGCATGTATAGAAACCTTCTTGAATTTGGTGGTGGAGTGAGGACTTGTAATAACGTTAGGTAACAAAGGTACCGTATGTTTGGAGGATCCATGGTCCTAGGTGTTGCCAGTATGCAGTATGTACACGTTGCTTCTCGTGTTATGGCGTGGCAGTCAAAACCTGACATGTTTTAACAAGGTCATTGGTCTGCTTGGCTGCCTTTTGAAGTTTTGATTCGTGCTGACGGCACTGCCTCTCGCTTGTGCAGGGATTGGAGAGTGACGACGATGACAAAAAACCTGAAGCGGGGAAGGGAGAAGGTGCAAAGTAGAAGCGGCAGATCAGTTAGTTGTACGTGCTATGCTTTCACAACTCGAGAGACAGTGACGAATGGTATAAATCAGAGTCAGTTAGTTGTACATTAGCTGGATGCGCGCCATCTATTCGTTTGTTATGTGTCCCAATGCTGTGCATATTGCGTTTTTTGACCGTACTCTAGAAGTTTGTCTGCGCCGACCGTGATCGTGGCCACCTGGACATATACTGAGCTAGCCACCTTCTCTTGTCAGCCTATCAAAGTGTTTTTTTGCGTCTTGATATTTGTTTGTCTTCATACACGGGAGTGACTGACATTAATTATCTGTACCGAGTTAACAACCAACATAGGCAGACTACGCATCATATTACACACTGCACAACATTGGAACCATATATTACGTGTGATATTAACTGAAGTAACAAATTGAGCTTTATTGAGTCATGGAGGGTCGGCCGTAGCGAGCCAACCCTATCTATTTCCAGAAATTATGCCGGCCATATGTCTTGATAGCCATACAGCACCCATCAATCGAGGATGGATGTGGCATACATAGCCAACCGGCCCTTTTTAATTTGAGAGAGAGGCATTCCACTTTTCTTTATACCCACGGGTAACTGCAGATCCTCCTCGCCTCGCGATGTGGGATTATTGCAGGGCGCTCGCTCTTCCCATCCACAGCCTCGCACTGCGCGAGTAACTTATGGGCCCCAAGCTCAGCGCACTACTAAATGTCAATCTTTGGCCCATGATTAGTTTATGGCCTATGCGGCCCTCTTAGCGGCCGCAGATAGAAAAGGAGATCCGCGGCCCGTTTCCATTACCAGCCTGGCAACTGGAGTGTCGCAACCATCTCAAAAAATAAAAAGGTGGAGTGTCGTAACGTAACGTGAGCAATGACTATGATCTTCCCGTGATCCGATGATATGATCGAGCGGATAAGTCTCACGGGATGAAATGGTACAGTACAGATCAAGCTTCCTGTTAAATTTTCAACATTTTCACGTGCCTTTGGGATTGAGAAACGGTTGGACCTTCCCAAGCTACCGATGGTTGATTACGCTACTGTTCAGCAGCCTGTCATGCCTCGTTGTCCTCTCGCCCCAACTAGGCACAAATGTGGACTGCTCGTGACTGCAGAACATGGAAACCTGAGGAGGGGACCCTGGCCTCCTGCAACTCTTTGCCTTGCTTTGTTTGTTTCTCGCCTTATCGTTTTCTTTGGACTATTACTACTCCAGCTCCAGTGGCGCGCGCACTGTGTCTCTGACTCTCTCTGTCGCGTTTTTGTCTGCTCAAATCTGATTATCTGAAAGCCCCGAGTGAACTAAACGCATCCGCACACGCCGTCAATTCCAGTCTGCAGATGTATGGAACATTCATGGAGCGCCAGGGGTGGCCATGACTGTTAATACAGTTAGCTAATCACCTGCATCTTGACCTGTGTTTAGTTGTGAATGTGTCTCGTTGATTACTTCAAACTACAGCTCGCCATTGACTGCTTCGACTACGAAGGCGGGGGTAATAACTCGGCACGGTTAGCCACAGGTGACGACGGTAAGATCGCGTCTCGTCGTCTCCTGTCACGTGGGGCCGGGTCGTGATCTAACGGTGTCCGCGCCACCAGCAGCCACACCGCCACCCGCTCACGTGAAAATCGCACGGCCCGGCGGCGTTAACTCCCGCTCCCACCGACCCGCCATCTCGGCCGTCCATCCGCCTCGGCTCTCGGTTCCTGCAATCATCGCCGTCCTCCCGCCTCCCGTGTACGCTTCCCGGTGCCACCTACCACGACCCCCGGCGGTTAATCGGACACGTCCGCGGGGTTATTAACGGTGCCACCGACGCGGGGGGTCCAAAAATAACTTCACGTCCCCACGAATCGCTCCTCCTCTCTCACCCCGCGCGCTCACGCCCACGCCCGCTGCTCGCCTGCGCTTCCGAGGCGAGATCCACCGCCGGCGCGACATCCATCCGTTCCCCCGGCGTGCTCCTCTCGCCTCCATTTCTCGGCGCGCGCAAGCAGAGGCGTCGTCATTTCGTGCCGTGTCGGGGCTCCCCAGCCCAGAGATTCGGCTTAGAAAGGAAGGTGATAAGGCGCCGCGCCCAAGAATTGGAAATAACTGCTGGATTGGTGCTGGGAGCGCCTGGTTCCGCGTCGGCTTGCTGTTCCTCTCGATTTCATGCCAATTAGGGGGGAGGGGGGCTCATTGGCATCGCGCGAGCTGCGATTATATAAGAGCACACGGTGGTGGCGTCTTGGGCATCCGCGGGCGGCAGACCTTCTTGTCGCCAACGCCGACGCCGATGCATTGAGTGGGAGCCAGGCGATTCCGCGGTGCGTTCCTGGTGGATTTTGGCGTGCGCGGGTGAAGATGCTTGTTTAGAAGGTTCTCTGATCGGCGCGGGTCCTTGCTCGATGGTGTGCAAGGCGGCGACAATGGGGATCAAGGCGGCGGACAGGCTCAGGTGCCCGGCCGCGGCAGCCGCGGCGCGGTCGCGGCTCAAGTGGTGGATGCTGCGCGCCACGCTGACGGTGCTGCTGTGGACAGGCGTCTTGCAGCTCACGGCCGTAGGGGACAGCTGGGCCCCCCGGGTTCTGAAGGGGTGGCCGTCATGCCGGACGGCGCGGGAGGTCACCGCGGCCGCCGTGGTCACTACCACGCGTCTTGCAATGCCGGAGCCAGTCGTGGAGAAGACTGTGCTGCCGCCGAAGAGTGAGTACCATTACTACTCTGCTTCTTATCCAGTTACCTATAGTTTGAACGGGAGCACCGGTGCTAGGCCAACGTTTCATTCACGTCAATGATTATTCACATTTTGTGAAATGGTGATGCTACTGGCAATGCAGCAACCACTTGACAGATACTTCTGACTGTAATTTGCTGGTGAACAACTTGTCATTTGATTTTTCGGTTGTTCTGGGATCGTACAACATCTTTGGATAGCAACTCGTCATGGTATTAAAAAGATAGTAATTGTTTTTAAAAGAATTGACACCTGTAGTTTCAAATCCTGGGATGCTGATATCTTAATAATTCCGAGACAGGTGGGAAATGAACGTTTAACTTCTGGTAGCCCACACACAGAATTTATGGGCTAGCCTTTTCCTTTTTGGTAACAGTTTTGGTAACATTCATGGTGCATTTTGGTACCAAAAAATAGTTTTCACTATGGTTTTATGGAAAAGCTTCTCACGCAGGGGACCAAACTCTTAACTCTTCCAATTAAGAGCATAACTAATGAAATTTTCTTTGATAGACTTTTCATGAATGACACTTAATAGAATGTACTACATGCTTACCACAATATAAGCATTATTGCAGGATAAGCATACTCTTATGTCAGTTGCAGCTTGTGGTTGTTTCCTCTTGGCTTGATTTGCCTAAACTTTTGCTGTTCAATATTCTGCTAGGAGTATATAGAAACAATGGTTATTTGATGGTGTCATGCAACGGTGGGCTTAATCAAATGCGAGCCGCTGTAAGCAACTTTAAACCGTTCATTTTGTCATTTTTAATTTTATACTGTATCAGGCTATACTTTTTAGAATCCAACATTAAGTCTTCCCCTGTTGAATCAGATTTGCGATATGGTTGTCATTGCGAGATATTTGAATGTGACTTTAATTGTGCCCGAGTTGGATAAGACATCATTCTGGAATGACCCAAGGTGTGTATGCTGTTATGGTGCCATTTCTTTTTCCACTCTACCATCAATGTGTTTTATGATTTTCTTTGTAACACTACATATTCAGACCTCCTTTTTGTGTTGCTTTCAGTGAATTTCAGGATATATTTGATGTTGAACATTTTATAACCTCTCTGAGAGACGAGGTTCACATACTTAGAGAATTGCCGCCGAGGGTAAAGCGAAGAGTGGAATTAGGGAAGTTCCGCTCGATGCCTCCTATTAGTTGGTCCAATATCGCCTATTACTATAAACAGGTCAGCGATGTCTGATGTTATGCATCTATTCTCTATAATCCTTGTCCTTAGGGCATTACCATCTTGGCATCTTGTGAAGATGATAATTGTTTTCCCTATCATGTACAGATTCTTCCTTTGATTCGGAAATACAAGGTCCTACATCTGAATAGAACTGATGCTCGGCTAGCAAATAACGGTCTACCTCTGGAGATACAGAGATTGCGTTGTCGGGTGAATTACGCTTCGCTAAAATTTACATCCCAAATTGAAGAGTTGGGCAAACGAGTAATTATGATGCTCCGCCAAAATGGACCGTTCTTGGTCCTTCATTTACGATATGAGATGGATATGCTTGCCTTCTCTGGCTGTACTGAAGGTTGCACTCCAAAAGAAGCTGAGGAGCTTACAAGAATGAGGTAAAATGCTTATGCCTACTATTTATTTCAGACTCTTGGTTCACAGAGATCTTTTGAGGTCTTGTAAAGTGCACACTTTCTCATACTGACTGTAAAGTTACTACACTTCAGGTATGCTTACCCATGGTGGAAAGAGAAAGTAATAAACTCTTTTGTGAAAAGAAAAGATGGCCTTTGCCCCTTGACACCAGAGGAGGTCGCTCTTGTCCTTAAAGCATTGGATATCGACAGAAGTATGCAAATATATATTGCAGCTGGAGAGATTTATGGTGGAAAACGCAGAATGGCTTCTCTTACTTCGGCTTATCCTAACGTGGTATGGGCCAAATATCTACATGCATATATGACGCCACTGCTGTTCATGTTGTCTGCTTGTCTTTTTTTCGTTTCTGCTGATGCTTGTTGTTCTCACAATGATGTGTAGGTGAGAAAGGAGACACTCTTGGCGCCTACTGATCTCATGTTCTTTCAGAATCATTCATCACAAATGGCAGCATTGGATTACTTGGTATCACTGGAAAGTGATATATTTGTCCCAACATATGATGGCAACATGGCTAAAGTTGTTGAGGGCCATCGCAGGTATGTACCATGAGCAGCATTATAGTTGATTGCTATTTTTTCTTTTAGGATTTTTTTTTGCATTGTTCACTTATATAAAGATCGTGTAAATTGTCGTTTGCTGATGCAGGTACATGGGCTTCAAGAAAACAATCCTATTGGATCGAAAAATTATTGTTGAGCTGGTAGATCAGTATAAGAGTGGATCTTTGCAGTGGGATGAGTTCTCTTCGTTGATCAAAGCCGTCCATGCAAACCGGATGGGATCAGCTACGACAAGGACAGTGATCCCTGACAGACCCAAGGAAGAGGACTACTTCTATGCCAACCCTCAAGAATGCTTGCGAGATCCCAAGCTGTTAAAAGCAATGTGATCTTGAACAGCGTTCATGCAAATTCCTTTCTGTAAATTAGCTTGGCTGAATCTTTTCTTGAGCCCGTTGGATGGATAAGCATATGCTGTTGATAGGAATTCAGAGCCATCGATGGATACCTGATCCGAATGTAGCTGGTACATAGGTGATAGGCATTATACTGGAGTGCGCAGAGGCAAATTTGCTGATTATATTAACAAATGCAGAGCTGGTGTAAGCCCCATAAGAGTCATCTTCATTAGAAAGGTTTTTCTTTTATTTATTTCTTTATTTTTTTCTTTTGCAGATAATATGAAAGCATTACATGTGACATTGAGAAATGCCCTCGTGATCTTGATATAGCAGCTTTTCAAATTTCTCCAGTCAGTAAAATAAAACCTCAGCTAATCTAAGTTGAACTTTTACGGTCCCATAGCAGATCTGCTTGTTGTGTTTCAGTTAACGTGCTTCTTGCTTTCAGTGACGAGATTAGATGACCTTGAGATGCGCGAGTAATCATGGGAGATTGAGATTAGACGTACCATGCCATTGTCTTATAGCAGGACACCGTCAGCCTTGGCGAATATATCCTGGCGCCAACATCGCTGGTCAGATCTTACCTGGGGTGGTTAAATTAGTTCCCATATTCTTACGCCCCCCATTTCGATGAGTTGCGACGACGTTTTCTCCCAACTAGCGCCAAGATCCATTAGATTGGGGCACGTGCTGGAACAACTAGGATCAATAATTCAGTATGTCAATATACAGGAGATGACGTTAAAGGATCACACATAGCTTAAAAAAACCAACAGTGTCAAAATAAAATTGAAATCAGGGAGTAGAGTATATGCTGCAGCATGCGGGTGGTGCGTACTACTTACGTCGCGCATTGCTCTCGTCAAGGTGCCTCCGATCCCTAGATGCATTATTGGAGCCCAAAGACTTGGAATTATCCATTAGCATACGTTAGCCTGCGAGTTCGTGCGCCATGATTTCAGTGACGATTAGTACCACGGTAGGATTTGATCAACCTTGACGCGAGAGCAACCTCGGGAGTTTTACTATAGCACTTCCGGTTGACTGGTGGGTAATTAGTTGCATCAGCGGGATCTGCGCCAGCGTTTACTTGCTGAATTATCACCAGTTTCGATGACGAATGATATCATCTCTCTAGGGAGCTGAATGAAGCAAACACGGTACACGCTGGATCCCGTGTGACGTAACACACACCAGATGGGTGCACTGTGAGCTGGTGAACAGGTGAAGGTAGTCAGAGGGAGAATGAAATGGAGAGGACCTACTTCCAGACTTCTCTTAGCATTTAATAGTATCGATACACTTCTCCAATTCCATCGTGTGAGACGTTATGCGACTCTGGCGCCACGGGAGATTTTATTCTTGGGGACGAGCGAGAGCGATTCCATGAATCGAAGTCCACTAGGCAGCGCTCACGCCGGAGACGCTAGCCACCAGGTTACCGGCCCATTCTCAAGTTGGGCGACGACATCTCGATGGGCTAGCCCATAAACAAGGAACTTTGGTGAATTAGTAGATGGGACTATAAGCCTATTAATAGACGCGGCCAGGCCTTCGATTCTTAACCCTGCCTAGTTATTGCAGGCCACACTCGGCCGTAGTGGGCCGTCGACGACGAAGCAATTTCCGGCCGTTCGACATATCGGCGGTCTCAAAGACGCCCGCCAGGCTCACGTCGTGGCGGCCGGTCGCACGGCACGGCCGAACCAACAAAATAATCTCCTCCCTCGTCTTCCAGGGAAATGACTACTATGCAATCAAAAGTTTGGTGCAATCGTGCAATCAAGCATTTATAACCACCAAATCTGCATCCTACAGTTGTTACCTGTTTTTATTTAACCCCTCCACCAGTTGGAGAGGTAGTGGAGGGGTTAAATAAAAAATGCACTAACCGTTGGATACATATCCATTGGTTGATAGTGCTTGATTGCACGATTGCACCAAACAACTGATTGCATTATAGTCGCTCCCGTCTTCCAGCCGGCCACATCCCCTGGAACTCCACACAAAAATCTACCACTCCCACCCGCTCGTCGGAGGCAGCCGCATCGCGGCGTCGCTGCCCCCCACTATCCAAACACCTTGCCCGCGTCGCACTTGCACCCCCGAGAAATCGCCAATCCCCACCCGCGCCGAGGCAGCGGCAGCCGCATCCGCAGCGCTACCCGACTCATCATCCCTCATCATGGCATCCGTCGTTTCGCTGCTGCTGCTCTCGCCCCTCACCCCGCGCCCGCGCTCGCTCCACCTCGCGGGCCCGCCGTCCCGCCTCCTCTGCATCCCGCACCGCCACACCGCGGCGACCCCGCGCCTCCTCGCCGCCCCGCCGCGCGCCTCCAACAACGACGACAACAGCGGCGCGGTGGAGGCGCCCGACCGCCTCGTGGCGGCCGTCGCCTACCTCTACCCGTTCCTCGACGGCGCGCACCACGGCCGCCTGCTCCTCGCGCAGTTCCCCTTCTTCAGCGCGCTCCTCGGCCCGCTCGCCCCCGCCGCGCGCCTCTTCCACTCCTCCCCGCTCACGCCCTTCCTCCTCTTCCTCACGCTCTACTTCGCCGTCGTGCGCAACCAGCAGGCCTTCTCCCGCTTCGTCCGCTTCAACGCCATGCAGGCCGTCGCGCTCGACGTCCTGCTCATCTTCCCTGACCTGCTGGCGCAGTCCTTCGCGCCCTCCTCTGCCTCCGGGGTTGGCTTCGAGATCTTCCAGAGCATGGAGAGCACGGTCTTCCTCTTCCTCCTCGTCTGCTTGGTCTACGGCGGGGGCGCGTGCCTGCTCGGGAAGACGCCGCGGCTGCCCATCGTCGCTGATGCAGCTGAGCGCCAGGTCATGTGAGTTGTTTCGGTTCTTGCTGACCAGAATGGAACCGCGGGATGTGATGCTTGCGAATAGCAACCTTATTAGTAGTATAGCTTACAGTTGCTGTCCATACCTCTAGCTACCAATTTAATGGATGAATTATGGAACCTTGATACAGCCTTGTTTATGGGTCCATATTTGTTGATTGGGAAATTTTGAGAGACCAATGCTTATACACTGTTGTACATTCTGAATCGCATTTTCAAATGAGGAATGAATGAGCCGGGGAGGTTCTCACTACCCTCCCCTAAGCAGCTTCTTGTGTATCCGAATAGAAGCCTAGGTCAGTAAATGTGACTGCAACGTAAATAAAAGAATTGCATCAAATCTGTGTGCTTTTGTGGAGTCCTAGTCTGGAGTCTGGACTTGGTGATGTTTGAATATCTAGCTTGTGTCACACCTGAGCCTCTTGGCCACATGATTACATTCATCACCTTCATCGGTCTGTCAAGCGAGGACAATAGAGGCGTTAAATACATGACTGATTGTGTTTTGAATTCATGGACAAACTATTAACTCAAATGTTTCTTCATCATTTAACTTGTTGATGTACTTCCATGCATCTCTCTTACCTTTGAATCGTCATGTGCATTACCATGTTCTCTATCCCTTCTATCCATGTTGATCTCAACGGATATATTAGCTTGAGATGGGTCTACTCCAGACCTTTTTAGCGCCTCTGTAAATCTATGTAATAACCTGTCATGGATTTAAAATGTTCTATGAGTTACAGATGTAGCCAGATTATTTTGTTGGATAAAGCTACTAGGATTTAGAACCATACCCTTGAGAGTAAGCTGTAGAAAGACTACGAGTGTCCTTGTTATCAGTTTCTCTCTCATTGGTGCTTAGCGGTCTGTTGCCTGAATCAGAGGTTGATATGCTCAACCATGGTGGTTGCTTGCTTGGTGTGCTGTTCTCTGCATTTTAACGACATTCTTAGCAATTCAAGTTCTTAACAAAAATTGTTGCTACTAGAACTTACTAAGCAACAAGAAAGGGAGACATGTAGCTTACTTTCCCAATTCAGTGATGTGTTTGCCATCTTTTGGGCGGGACTGACATCTGTACTAGTTTCTCTGATATTTTGTGTGCTACAGATAACAGCAGGTGTCACTGTAGTTGGCTTGGAACCACATTGTTCGTTGTTCACATCTTGCGCTGAAGCTGATAATCCTCCTCCCTGGATTTGGCTGATGTTCTGTGAGACCATGAACAAAAACAAAAAAAGGAACCAATCATTGATATATCACGCGAAGCATTTGGTTTAGTACTCTATTGTTCTTTGTGGAATTACCTGTGTGTTTTTCCAGCATGATCTATAGTAAGCTTTCGACTGTCATTTTTTTTAAAAAAAAGGAGAAAAGTTAGCATTATCATAACCTTTATTTGGATTTCTGGTTTATTACAAAACTATGATGCGCTGTATGAACAAGGTAATAGGGCGATGTTAGTACCCATGGCATGGATTTGGAATCCTCGTGATTGCTTTCTGGATTGGCTGACTCGTACTTTTGGACTTTCTCTTGCAAAAACTTTATGTACTCAATAACCTGCAAACAAATTGTTCCAGGGGGTAAACATTGTGATGTCACCTGCTTATCCAATTTTCAAATCTGTCGTACTGCTGATATTTTGTTTCTTGGGAATCTCTGTTTCTTCTGGCTAATTTCAGTAAGATTAAAGGGGAAAAACAACAGTAGTTTTTCATGAGATCGAGCAAACAATAAAATATATCACGTCTAAAATTAGGCGGCTAAACTTGCTATTCTAAAATATCCAGCGCTCCCGCCCACTTGTCAAAGTTGATGTTCTGTTTACCTCGAGAAGGAAAGATGCTTTGTCCCTCTTCTGATCACCATGTGGCAGTAGTTCCCGTAGTATTTCAAGCCTGAAGGAATACACAGAGATACTTCTTGTCAGAAGAAAAAAATTGTCATAACACATCGCATGAATTAATTTGTTCTTGGGGAAATCAGAATGTAATATTTGTGTTTTTGTGACATGTTCATGTCCCGACTTGAGTAAAACTTATTGTGCTGGCATGTAATTTTTCATGTTCATAGCTAAACTATTGATATGCTCCAACACAACTCAACATGGATCGACCTCAGCGAGCTTACCTGTCATTTATCTTGGTCCTTCGCCGTTGCTCGGTGGCGGAATGCTTTGATCTCGGCGTGTTGGGGCCCTGATCCGCACTGCTGCCACTGCTCCGTCCCTCTCTCGTTGCTGAAAAAAAAAAGAACAGGAGAAGTGAGAGGCTGAAGAGACTGAAATGGAACAATATACTTGATGCAAAACCCATCTGTTTGCACTTTGCATTGTCTTACTTCTGGATCTCTGATCAGTGCCTGAATCCTGCCACATTGCGGACGGGCCACTGTGAGCCCTGGCCCCGGATTCGGCTCCTTGTGCACCCTCCGTCCTGGAGCCATGAAGGCCAGGCGCAAACGCACCCCTGGCGACGCCATGGCTAGCGGCTTCTCCCCTGGGCTGAGCAGATGGCACACGCTTGATGCTGAACGTCCCGACGCCGCCCGGCAGGACATGCTCGTCCAAGTCGTCGGCCTCCAAACCCGACGATGCCATGGCGTTCGCTACGCCGCCGCTCTGCTTGGCCAGCTTCAGTGGCTTCAGCGTTTTGTGCACCCCCGAATCATACGCCGCAGCTGCATTCGAATGAAGTTACTTTGGTTACCGGGTTGATGCACGCATACAACCATGTCGACACTGCCGGCCGGCCGGCCGGCCAGAATTATGACTCATGGTGGCGTGCGCTTACCTTGGGTGGAATGCTGGGCCGGGGACGAAGCGCCGCCACCGGTGTGGAGCGAGAGGAAGTCATGCGCCGGCTTCTCTCCTGCGAATAATCACGGGTAAAGAGCACAGCAGCGGAGCCGTCAGCTTTCGACCAAGAAGAGAAGAGGCGAAGCAGTAAGATATCAGCAGCAGCGGAGCACGGCGATCGAGGTATCTCTGACATGGTAGGAGTACGTACCTTGGAAGAGCTGCATTGGCAGGCGGACACGGGAACCGAGAGATCTCCTCTGGCGCCAACAAGCCTCTGCCGCCGCTGCAGCAGAAAGATGATGCCTGGATCTTGCTGCCTGCTACTAGTACCGACGGAATGTGGCTGTCGTCGAGTCTGAGGTTATTATAGTCAGGATGTGGAGGAAAAGGGACGGTAAGCCTGCCTGCCTGCCTGTCTGGTCGGAGCTTATAGTTTAGTTTTTCTAACAAGCTTTTGGAACATGGAGTATCTTCGAAAGTTTAAACGCACTTGTGTCTCTCATCCATGTCTCTCGTCTCCGACGCAACGCGGACAGCGAGCGAAGATGCATAGAGTCCAGGGTGTGCAGCACGCGGAGCTACATGCATGTCGGCGAAGTGACACACCACCACCATGTTCGGTAATACGTACAGTATATTGTTGGGGGGGAGATTGTCACCGGTAATTGCGGCAAACTGCGCAGGCACGCGCAGCGGTAGAACACTGCTGGACCGAGGGCAGCTAGGCTCGCTTAGCCCTCACGTGCTCCGCCGTTGCGGAGGCGAAGCTGTACACCGCCGTGCCGGTGGTGGGCCTCCCTGCCTGCCTTCTTTCTCTCTCTCTCTCTGCTTCCATGACTCCATCTCACATCCCCACCACCCGTCGCGCGCACATGCCGATCCAAGGATGAGGCTGGCGAGAGACACTCGCGCTTTCCTGCACTGCACACACAGCTAGCCAGCCGCGCCTCCGGTCGCTCGCCTCATGTCATGTGCCGCGCGCGCGCGTCGTGCTCGCCCGCCAGCAGGCAACCAATCGATCGAGAGCGACACCGCGGCACGCACGATCCGCCCGCGCATCGCCTCCTCGCCGCGATCTGATGCCGCGCCAGCCCGTCCCAGCCCAGCCAGCAGCGCCTCGCGTCGTCGCCACGTTGCTGCGTTCCCGCCGCGCCCTTTCTTCCTTTACAACCCCGAGAGCACGAGCGTTCGCATGCGATCCAGATCGATCGCGCTAGCTCGGCGACATGGCACGTTCGAAAGCGCGCGCGCGCGGTGGCGGTGAAAAACCAATAAGCCTCGCAACGGGATCGTCGACGCGTGTACACGTGATGTAACCGTCGCATGCGGCCGCTGTCCCCTGTCGTCGTCAGCAGCGCCTACGTACGTTCATGTAGTACCATCGCCTACCACCATGCACGTACGGTGCGCGTGCAGCGTGCTGACGTGCCAACGGTGGGGCGACACACCTACTCTCTCATGCATGGCCGTGGTCCATTATTCCGTCGGTGGCCGATGCGGCGGTGCACGAACCCTTGCATCACACCTGCGCAGCGCTGCTCCACCACACGTACGCGCGTGAAAATCACGGGCGGCGTCCCGCAACAACCATGAATGCCCTCCCCGCGTAACATCATCAGATCACATGCTGGTTAGCAAACAAATCTGGACTAGAAGTGATAGACTAGCTAGTAGTAGTATCCTTTGATTGCGGTTAAGCTTAGGGGGGGCAGGGTTCGTTCATGAACCTGAGTACTAGTAGGTGAGGTGAAGCCGTGAAGAAGTTGTCGCTGCTAGTTTAGCTGCCGGCCGGCCGGCTCAAAGTCGTCGATGCGCCCAAAACGACAAGCAGGCGCATGTGTCTCGCACAACCTGCAGGGAAGCTTCCTGTCCGTTTCCTCTCGGGGCATAACGTAATATGGCGAGCGAGGGAGAGGTATAGCAGGAGTAGCTACTGCTGCCTGGCTCCTCTCCGTGGTGGTGGTGGAGATGATTATTCTTCAGATCGATCGATGGGATCTGACGGATCAAATCATTGAGCGTCAGTGGACGCGCGACGGGCGCATGGCTCTCCCTCTCTCTCTCTCTCATCGTCGGAACATTCCCTCTGCCACCGCTCTGCAACGTACAGGCCGGCTGAGGTATCCGTTTAGGGATCAGTAAACAACTCATCATCAAGCCGGCCAATTGTTTAATCACCAGCGAGCTCGATCACTCCCGGTGGATTAACAAGATCGTCGTGAGATCGGCCGGGAGTCAGATCTGAGCAGCGTAATGATAAGGCGTCACGTGGTGGCCAACGCATCGATCGGCAGCCACCGCCAAGCTGCTAGCTAGCTAGTAGCCACACCGTGCTTGGCACGGCGGTCGGCGGCGGCTAGCTTTGCTTTGTTGCTGTCCGCGGTAACGGATTATTAGTAGTGGTGCTTATAGTAGTAACAGCCGAACGATCGATCGCGAGGCGAGGGTTCGATGAGTGTTGCTTTTGGAGGTAGATTACGGGACACGGATCTGTTTTTTAGGGACGGAGCATGTGGGTTTGGGGCTTTTGGGAGTGAGTGGTCGCTGTCACGGCCGTGGGTGCCGGCACGTGAGACCAGGAGTACGTACTTGGCCTGGCACGCGTCGTTTGAATTTCTCATCGTTCATCGGCACCAATAACCAGCTTCACCGCACAGAGTACGATTTCGGTACCCAGGTGCACGTACCGTAAGAACACAGCCGAGATTACCGATTTGGAAGAGGTACAGTAACAGGAGAACTGACTGAGATCCGTAAACCGGAACCAGGCAAACTTGTGAAGATTGTAAGGCAGGTGTTTGGCGGCCGAGGCCAATGTTCACAGTCGGCCCAACATCGCCATCCCATGCCGAACCTGAGCAGAGCAGAGGCGCGCGCCAACCTGAGAGAAGCCACTCAAACTTGAAAGGACGATTGCTCCTGTCGGCCCATAGGCCTCTTACTAAGAGGTGGATGGGGTACGGTCACATATCCCAGTTCTAATAACAGGACAACTTGGCCAACGCATCGGCTGAGCTAAGGTTTTCCTAATAAAAAAAGATCACGAGCAAGCATCGCTGTACACCGCCACTGCGTTTGACACCACGGCAAGAACGATCATGAACACCGCTAGGTACTTGTCCTTCTTCTTCGCTATTCCATGGCGATCTCTGGTAATTAAACCAAGAAAGAACAAAAAAAAGACATCAAATTCATGGTTACCGACAACCAACCAGCTAGCGCTCGAGAAATTAATATTCTTATTTGTGTATAATAAAAGCACGTGAACAAATAAGTAACCTTAGTACGATCGCCGCGGGGAAGATGTAGGCGACGGAGACAGACGCGGTGGCTCCGGTGAACTGGAAGGCGTCCCAGATGTTGGGGATGAAGTTGGCAGCGAGGAAGATCACCGCGAGGAGCGCCGCCGTCAGCACGCCGAACCTCCGGTTGCTGCAGGACAGCGGCCGCGCGGAGGGGAAAAGGAGCCCGTCCATGTTGAGCCGCAGAGCGTGGAACACGATGGGGAAGACGAGCATGAGGTGGAGCACGTAGCTCACTCTGACGGCGTCGTTGAAGAGCGAGCTGTAGGGTATGCCGAGGTCGGAGTCGAAGTTGGCGAGGACGTCGTCCAGCGTCGACTCGCCGAACAGGAGGAAGCCGAAGAAGCTGGTGGTGATGTACACGGCCGTGCACAGCACCAGCGACGTGCGCACTATCGGCCTGATCTGCGAGGAATCCTTGAGCTCGTTGTCGATTGGGTGCACTGCATGCAGAGTGTCGGTCAATCAATGATTCGTTCTTAATTAGACAACCAATCAACATTGTAATTACGAGTTAACTGGGAGTTAATCAGTTCAGAGTTCGCACCATTGTAGTGGCAGATGTATGCGGTGACGAGAACTGGTGCCGCCGTGAAAAGTTTCCATACGGAGGACCAGTCGTCATGAACGTCTGGGAATAGCTTTGGCATCGGGATCTGCCCTCTCACCAGCTTCAGGCTTGCGACTCCGGCAGTGAGCACGACGAACACGACGGCCAGGGCCACCGATATAGCAGACGTGTATCTCAGTGAGTCTGAAACGTACGGTTCACAAAGAAATTAAGGGAGAAAAATGTCGAAGAAACAAGCTTGTTGCAGTCTATTGTTATTGAGTCGCGTGCGCGAAACTCATGTAATAGTTTACCAATGTGCTTGAAGCATGCCAGCGGGGTGAACACGCCGAGAGTTGTGATGGTGAGAATGGCGAAGCGTCCGTTCCACCGGTTTTCGCCGAACCATCCTTCTATTACACCGTGATGGTGCACGCCGCTGGAGGATGTTCCGGAGAGCACATCACCTTGTGCAAAGGTTAGATATGTAAATATATTCAGAACAATCTTTGTAGAGGCATTATACATTTTAAACAAAAGCAATTCATGACCAAGAAATAGTAGTAATTAGAAATAAAAAGCTCCGTATGCAAAACTCACCTGAGATATGCCAAATTTGCAGTTATTCATTGGTTAAGACAAATTGATCAAAAAGAGAGGCGATATCAACAATGAACGCTTACCTATGATGATCATGTAGACGACCATGACGCCGACGTTGTTGACGACAACGCAGGCCTGGAGGAGGCCCTTGCCGAGCGCCCCGAAGGCGTCACCCATGACCCTGCCGTAGGACGTGGCGCCCGCCGCGCGGCTGAACCGCACGAGGAGCTCGATGGAGGCTTCCGTGAGCAGCGCGGCTAGCACGATGAGGACGAGCCCGGGGACGAGGCCGAGCACCTTCATGGTGGCCGGGAGAGCCATGATGCCGGCGCCGACGATGGTGGTGGATAGGTTGAACACCCCGCCGGCGAAAGAAGCGTCGTGGAAGTCGTCGTCGACGCCGTCGTCGTCGTCTTCCCCGTCGCCCCTGCGCTGCTGCTTCCAGCTGGACGAGAGGAGCGGCTCGCTGGCCTCCTCCTCCTCCGCCGGGTCGTCGTGTTCACCGCCCGTCGAGATCGGCATCGCCATCCTCGATCGCGGAGCCGCGCGGAAAGGCAGCGCCGATGCCCGGCTCTTTCCTTGGCTGCTGGTAAGATCTGCGCGTACGGAATTTCAGCTTTCTAACAAACTGCTACTGACCCATATGCATCCCTTGTGGTAAAGAAAAGTGAATTTCTCGAGCTGGTACCTGCAAGTTAAGCAGTTTGAATTATGGATCGTAACTTGCGTATAGGTTGGATCTTCTCCGTTCTGATCGGGACGCAGCGAGGAAGAACAATGGAGGCCGGGAGCGCGAAGAAGCTTTGATCGGAGGAGAAGAGGCGTCTTATAATTAGAGTACCCCCTCATTTAGCCACCGCTCGCGCTCGCTGATCACCTTGAGGCCGCCGCATCGCCATGCATCCACGCGCGCTCTGCCCGTTTCGGGCGCAGCTGCCCAGCGCGGCGTCCTGCATCGGACAAGCAGTTTTGGGTGCGACGCCGCCGCCGCGAGCCCCGTGTCGTGCCGGTGCGCAGCGCGGGGAGCGCCGATCGATGCGCATGCGCCTGCCAGATGCCAACGGCTATATATCTCCACTCCACGGGGCGCGCCCGCGAGATGGTTTGGGCCGTCGATTGCTGGCGGCTCATGGGCTATTACATCTAGAAAGACGGGTCTTTCGGAAGATACAGACAGAAACTGCACGCAACGCGAAAGATTCCTCATGCTACTCGCATAGCTCGCTCAACATGGCCCGTTAAGATAGAATCTTACGGCCCACGGTCTCCCAAACGCAGGCGGAATCTGGACCCATTCGCTCTGTCCCGGAGGAAGTCTTCAGTTAGAGCAGGATGACCTCTCCGCCGGTCGCCGGCGGTGATGTCCGGGTGCACTTCCCTCGCTAGACATCGGTACGCCTCTTCGACCTCCTTCCCCAGTATTTAAATGTCCTCGCGCACTGCCAGCCCCTTTCAGCGCCCCCTCACCGCCGCCGCCGATACGGTCCCTGCGGCCCGCGCGCGGGGACGAGCCAAAGCAGCCGGCGGCCGAGGAAGGGCATCACCACTCCGCAGCGCGTTCGGCTCCGGGTAGCTGTCTCACGCAGATGCACGCCATTCGCTCGAATTTGTTTTTGGTTGGGAAAACTTTGACCCAAGGTTTAGCCCATGAGACATACACAATGATTCTGATTACATCATTAGATGCGTACAAATGGTCAATGCTACTTCGATACTCCAAAACCAAAGCACCAGCATTTTGTCAAGCAATACTCGTCCTTAATGTATGGTTGTTCAACAATCAACGTTCGTGTTGCCTCAGTTCCCCTGTCGTACTCTTTTTGTAATTGCTCTTATCGTTATGCACTACTAACCACCCTGTTTTTCTTTAGAACTCTACTAGTCAGCCTGTTTGGAAAAAAAAAAATCAATCCCTCAAAACAAGTACAGCAGTATCATCTTCCCACTGTCGCTTCGTTTGAGGAACTAAACTGTGAGAAGAGGTAGCTTGTGTAGTTGACCTCAGGCTAACGCAACTTTAAAGAAATGCACTGGATGGTGAAGGTTGCTGAACCAGAAAATCATTCTGCCAAAAATTAGAATAGACAGACACACTTAAAACTAGCGCACAATGAGGTGAACTATCTTTGACGGTTTCTACTTTTTTCTCAACCATGCTTACGTTGGAAGTCCTGCCAGGTGTTCAGAGTAGTTTGCTATCGTTAGCACTTTCAATACGACCTACCAAGTGTATATCATCCGTACCATCCTTTTGTCTGTTGGACTATTCTTGTGTTTTCCTTTTTTGGTAGCTTACCAGTCCACCAATTGCCTAACTTTGTTCCTACTATAGGTTTATATTTTTCCTGTGTTTTAGTATAAAATAACTAAAAGTTTTATTAAGCTAAGATGGCAGGAACAATGCCAATCTGTCATCAAGATTGAGACTAACTTGTCATGTTTCTCCCAGACTCCCAGTGATGTGGATAGCACAGTCTGATGAAGCCTGAAGTCAACACATCAGGTGTACTTGCTAATAAATAGTTGCTATATCTGAAGGGGGTTTACCAATACCCAGAGGAAGAGACTATAAATTGAAATCATCTTGTTGGGTATTCCCTATTAGCATTCATCAATTAAAGATTACACCACAGAGAACCAAGCCAGGTTCTGCAGTCGAGCTGGAGGCCAAAAAAAAAAAAACTCCTGTAACTCTTTTACACATAGTTATAGTGCCAATAGAGTTGAGATATCGGAGATTTCTGCTAAATTCATACAGGTACTGTATATTTTTTCTGTTTTAATAATCTAGATTTTGTTTAGAGGCTTTATAGAAGAATTTGCAGTAAATGTTTTCAAGGAAATGGTGTTGGCCTTTGTTCTAGATGAAAGACTTCTATTTGTGTCTTCCTTATGGTTTATTTGATTATCATGGTTCTTGACAAATCATAATACAGTTTAAAATATTTTTTAAGAAAAGTTTAAATGCATAGGTTTGCACGTCCATTTAACAGCTTACTTATTCTAGTTACGCCCTTGTGATGATTTGTCATTGAAGCGGCTTGATGATTTAGTTTCTCTAGGACTGGCTCTGGCTGTTTCAGTAATCATTTCTCTCTTTCAACTTTTGTTTCTTTATGCATGCAGTAATGTTATCAGTAGTTGCCGTAAACAGCCAAGAGGAACCTATGGAGTCAGGCAGGGCAATAATGGAACGTCAAACAGCTCGCAGGGCCCAGACCAATGTGTCACAGATGGTAGAATCTCTTTTTGCCAGTGTCATTTTTGCTAAAGACCTTGCTGCAAGGTGCAAAGACAGAGTGTTGCAACTCACAGATGATGTGACACAAAACATAGCACAGGACCTGGAAAATGTCTTGCAGAACATATATGATGATCTTGGCAGCATATCAGCATCAGCATTTGGCAGTAATACCTACATGGATGTGCTAATCAAATCACAGGGTTACTCTGAGGCTGATATACCCATGAATGTAGTGACCAACAGGCCCATAAGGAGGTCTCTCTGTGATATTGACACTCCAAAGCTGGTGGACTTCCTGCAGGGAATGTACCATGAATCACATGAATTTGGTGGCCAGATGTTCAGCACTGTTCCAGAGGTTGCCGAATACATCGAGCCACTATACAATGCATTCCTCTGTCCTCTGACAAATGAGATAATGAATGATCCCGTGACAACTGATAGTGGTGTGACATATGAAAGGAGGGCCATAGAGGAGTACATTGAGAGATTTGTAGATAGTTCTGAACCTGTTTATTGTCCTGTCACAAAAATGCCAATGCAAAGTAAGACAATGACGAGCAATGCTTCTTTGAAGAATGTAATTGAAGAGTGGACAATGAGGCATGAGGCAATGCGTGTCAGGATTGCTCGCACTGCCCTCTCTCTGTCAACTGCAGACACTATGGTGCTTGAAGCTATACATGAACTGAAATTGCTGGCGAAGCTGAGGGGAAAGAACAGGGAGTTGATGCATAAGATTGGGGTCACGAAGTTCTTAGCACGGTTGTTGGACAACCACAATGCACAAATCCGATGTGATACACTGGAGCTTCTGTGTTTGTTAGTAGTAGATGAAGAAGGGAAGGTAATTCGGATTTTTCTTGCCTAATGGAGATTAGATGCGATTTATAACATTTTGTACTGAACCAATCTCAGCAACTGAGTTTTATTCTTCATACTTATGATTAAATGTTTAAGTTTGCTGTATGATGTACAGGATATCATTGGAAAAACTAAGGCCATTGCCAGGACAATAAAGCTGCTTTCAAATAATACTACTGATGAAAGGCATGCAGCCATCTCTTTCTTGCTGGAGCTTTCAAAGTCAGAGTTACTGTTGGAGCATCTTGGTTCAACGGCTGGAAGTATCCTGATCCTTGCTACAATGAAGATAAACAGTTCAGATGATCCAATTGCTTCTGAGAAAGCTGGAGCAGTCCTTAAGAACCTGGAGAAGTGTCCAAAGAACATCAAGTCCATGGCTGAAAGTGGCTACTTAGAACCCCTTCAGTGCCATCTAGTGGAAGGTGAGATGCAGAGTAGCAGAATCATTTTACACAGGCATGATAGTTGTTTTCTTTACAAGCATGTTCATGTTTGACCAAAGAGTTCCTAAAAAACGTATCAATCAAGCTACTAGAGCATAGTTTCACATATAAAGTCTTGTATCAATACTTCATCACCACAATATTCTTGATGTTTCACTTGGATCTCATGTCCCTGTAATAAATAGTTTTAAGCTGACGTGAATATTACAAACAGGTTCAGAAGAGACCCAGATGGAGATGGTCAGCTACCTCAGTGAACTGGTGCATGAGCAAGAGCTCACCATTGACATCACAAAAAGCACATCAGAGATCCTCATCAAGATGACTTGCAGCTGCAACCCCATGGTCCGCAAGGCAGCATTCAATGTCCTTGTCCAGCTTTCCTCACACCACCCCAACAGCATAACTCTTGTCAACACAGGTGTCGTACCTGTTATGATTGAGGAACTCTTTATCCGAAAGGTAGATGACGAGCCGCTGAACTCCATGGGCAAAGCTGCCACCGTACTCGCCAACATTGTCGAGTCAGGCATTGATCCAGAAACTACGGTGGTGAACAAGGAAGGCCATGTCCTCACTTCCAAGTACTCCATCTATAACTTCATTCACATGCTAAAGTGCTTTATGCCGGATGACCTCAACCTCAGCATCATCCGTATCCTGCTCGCACTCACTGCTGTTGCCAAGCCGTTGGCCACAGTTGTCTCGGTCATCAGGGAGAACCACAGGGGTCATGCCATTGTCGAGCTCATGAGCTCACCGACGGAGGCACTCAGCATCGCGGCAACGAGGTTACTCATCACCTTGTCGCCGCACATTGGTCACACCATCGCAGAAAGGCTCTGCAAGACGCAGGGGCAACCTGGAAGACTGATCAAAAGTATCAGCCACCCCGGGCGCGTCACCGAACAGCAAGCTGCATTGGCGACTCTGCTCTCAAGGCTGCCTTACCGAAACACCTCACTCAATGTTGCTCTCGTGCAGGAGCACGCTGTCCTGACTATATTGGGTGCTATAAAGGAGATGCAGAAAGGCACGGCAAGAACGAGCAGGCATGCTGTGCCGTTCATGGAGGGCCTCGTTGGTGCACTAGTGCGGTTCACCGCGACTCTGTACAGCCCAGAAGTACTGAAGGCGGTCATGGATCACGACCTGGTGTATGTCCTCACTGATCTGCTCGGAGGAGCAGCTGGAAGCGACGAGGTGCAAAGGCTAGCTGCCGTGGGGCTGGAGAACCTCAGTTACCTCTCCATCAAACTGTCCCGGCCACCGCCTGAAGAGCTGTTGTCAAAGAAGACAGTCATACTAATGCTCCGGAAGGACTCAAAGGCACACAACAACAGTAAGAAGAACTTGACCCAGCAGCTGAACGTTTGCCCTGTGCACAGGGGCATCTGTGCCCCTGCGACGACCTTCTGCCTCCTCAAGGCCGGCGCTGTCGAGGGCCTCCTGGCCTGCCTCGAGAACGACAACGTCCAGGTGGTGGAGGCCGCGCTCGGTGCACTGTGCACGCTTCTTGATGAGAGGGTGGACGTCAAGAAGAGCGTGGCGGCGCTTGTGGAGCTCGACGCGGTGAGGCGTGTGCTTGGCGTGCTGAAGCAGCACAGGCAGAACCTTCTATGGCAGAAGTGCTTCTGCCTGTTGGAGAAACTCCTGGAGCACGGCGACGACCGGTGCATGAAGGAGGTGACCGGCGACCGGATGCTGCCCACGGTGCTGGTGAGCGCCTTCCACAGGGGGGACGCGAGCACCAAGCAGGCGGCTGAGAGCATCCTCAGGCGATTGCACAAGATACCTGACTACTCTGTAACATACGTCTCCATGGAGTTTTAGCGAAACTTCGTGGACTAGTATTGTGTCAAATCTGTGCATATGCTACTTCTATGCTTGATCAAATTAAAAAATTGCATTTAAAAAATTCCTATTTTCATTCAATCCTCTGTGGATGTTTATTTATACGCGCAACTTTCCTACAGATTACCAAGGTGGGATTAATCCTCCTGCATTATTAGCGTTTCCAATCAGGCTCCGATCGCTTTAACGAGACGGCCTGCCGTCTTCTTAAGAAACGGAGACAAGAGAGTGAGATACACCTTTGACAGATGTGTTCCTTCGTTTTTTTTAAAAAAATTATCGCTTTCTAGATTAAAAATAAATTACAAAACGGCAAACTTTTTAGACCGGTGAGAGTACTAGATAGTTGAAAAAAACGGTGCAAAGACATCTGTACTTCTCGTTCAGTCGCTTCCCTTAGGCTACCTGCAAAGGCATCCTCTAAAGCATCATTCAATTTGATAGACAAAATAGGACTAAAGATTTCTTAGAAAAAAGAGTAAAGTGCATTAAAAGTCTTTAAACTTGTTGAGGTGTGTTATTTAAGTTCACGAACTTTTAAAGTGTATATTTGAGTCCATAAAGTTGTTAAAATGTGTTATTTAGGTCCAAACTTCCAAAAATACCTCTATGTTTATTGATATAACAATTATTCTAGCATTATTTTCTATATAGTTGAAAAAAACGGTGCAAAGACATCTGTACTTCTCGTTCAGTCGCTTCCCTTAGGCTACCTGCAAAGGCATCCTCTAAAGCATCATTCAATTTGATAGACAAAATAGGACTAAAGATTTCTTAGAAAAAAGAGTAAAGTGCATTAAAAGTCTTTAAACTTGTTGAGGTGTGTTATTTAAGTTCACGAACTTTTAAAGTGTATATTTGAGTCCATAAAGTTGTTAAAATGTGTTATTTAGGTCCAAACTTCCAAAAATACCTCTATGTTTATTGATATAACAATTATTCTAGCATTATTTTCTATATTTTTCGATTTTTAAATCAACATTTTTAGCTTTTAATATGAATTATGATAACAACATTGATTTACGAGGAGATGAAATATGAAAAATAAAGCTCGAAAAAAATATCAATAGTTATAGGAGTATTTTAAACCTATACAGCATACTTTAACAAGTTTATGAACTCAAATGTGCATTTTAAAAGTTCATAAACCTACATGACACACTTAGACAAGTTTAAAGATCATTAATGCACATCACTCCTAGAAAAAACTAATCCTCCTGCCAGAATTCACCTACTTCAGCATTTTCTAGTCTATTTGATAGTCGTCAATGAAAAGGAGACATTTTCTCAATTTTTTGTTAGATCTCTTGCCGCGGCTAAAGGAGCTATTGACAATTAACTCTTTCTTCCGTCCATCTTAACAGGAAATCAACTTGTATCAATCATTTGAAGTTTTTGAATAACTCAAAAATTATGGAACATCTTATAAAATTATATGAGATATATAATATGGAACATTAAGATTAATAAAAATCTTTAAATGAAAAATCGCATCTTAAACCATTGTGAATGGAAGTGGCAAGATGGACCTAAGTGCAAATTAAAATGGCAAGATGGACCGAAGCCTAAAATTAACATGCACTGTACATCATGCACACAAAGAAATACTTAAACATGTTTCTGAATCCAAAGCTGTCTTCAACATTGTTTCACACATGGGTAACACATAACATGCTGGCATAAGGCTTGGTAGGCCAAACATACAAGTCCCCTTGTCAAACATTGTGATTTCACCCCATTAGCCAGGGCCGACCTTTGGAATGTCATAGTGCTCGCTGAGGTTTGCCAGGTACTGGTTGAAGTCCTGGATGCGGTCCCTGTGAGACTTGTTGGCAACTTTGGCTAGCTTCTGCATGTCAATTTTCTGCTTCTGCTCCATGTAACGCCGCTCGGCTGGTGTGAGGTGGTCATAATCAGGGTGTGGGTTCTCTTCTTCCTCCCCCATCTTGTCAGCTTCAGTCAGCTCATTGTTAGGATCGGGTGGTAATTCAGAGCTTCCACCTGAAGAACAAGCATAGAGTAAGCATATTCAGCAGGAAGCAAATTTAGATTCATGGAGTCCAGTTACTCAAACAGAAAGGTGAGAAAATATATGCAATGAAACAAGTTTCTTTTTAGGGAAATACAGCAAGGGAGGCCAATGAAACAAATTTTCGACAGATGACCCAAGCCAAGAGTGGTTGAATACAGGTTTACCAACAGATAGAGGACAACTTCTCTTTAGAAAATCAGCAAAATAACCCTGCCACTATTTTATCCAGAACGCAACCAAATTTACAGAGACAGGTAGTAAAGCCTGATGTCTTAAAACCAACAGCATGAGATAAATGTCAGGCAGTGAGACAAAAATGAGCAGTAGGAGCAGGCAGCTCATGATAACAGATGGGGATTGAAACAAATCACAGCTGTTTAACTGTTGGTGAATTAGATTAGAAAGGGGAAGCGGTAGATAGGGGAGGATATGTTCAGCTTGGAGTAGCAACACAAGGACCAAAACAGAAACACAAATTCTTGCAAAACAAAGACGTAATCAAACAGACAGGCTAACCAACAATTAAGAGCACCACATGAACCCATAAACCGTCAGCAGCTAGTTCGCACACAACCAATAAACTGAACGGTGCAACTTCTACCCTATATGGTAACACTGATGCTTAGGCCAAATGTAAGAAATTTAAACAGCAGGTGCAGAATAGGTCAGTGAGAAAAACCTTGGTGAAGCTCGTCGTGTCCAATCTGAGACGACTCCTCGTGGTGCTTCTGCTTCTTCTTCTTTTTCTTGACTCCACCTTCCTTCACATCCAGCGCTTTCCCCTTCAGCTTCAGCCTCCCCCCAACAACATTCTGGTATTCCGACATCAAGCTGCAATACGGACACCGAGAAAAAAAGTGGACTCAGTGGAGCAATACATGATCTGATATATATAAAGGCAATCTGACGGGCGCACCACACAGGCATCTGAATTGCAACAAATCCTGCGAGGCACAGCACGCAAACATGGGGCACGACAAGTAATAGCATTCCTTTCTTGGAAAAAAAATTGGAGCGATTACGAACATCTAAGACAAACAATTCACGGGAACCACTTAGCGATCGCACAAGATAAGGATAAGAGGAATCGTCTGTTCGGGAATCTAGAAACCCTAAGGGAGGGGGGCGTATCACGTACTGAGACAGAGAGGCGAAGCTGCAGAATAGATCGAACGCGAGGAGGATTTGAAAGAGTATGAGCGATTATACCTAGTGTTCCGGCGGATCCGCACTCACCGGCGGCGGCGGCGGCGAGAGTCGGGTATGGCGTGCGGAAGCGAAAGCAACGGAGAATTAGGAAGAGAAAGCAGGAAAAAAGCGTTGCAGAGCAGAGGTAATTTGGTTACTCGGACTGGGCCTAGTACGGCCCACCTAGAGTATCCGTTGGTCCTGGCTACGGCCCACCATGTGAGTACTCCCTTCTTTTAAAAAAAAATCATTTTTAGTTTAAAAAATAAGTTAATAGTGATAATTTTTAAGAAGGGAGAGAGAATATTGTTCGAGCGATATGTAGGTTTTTTTTTGGGACCCGAATAGAGTAGCAGGGAACTTGAACTTGAATCAGAGATGTCTCGAGCGGAAACAATTTCTGAGATCAGATCGAGACTTTGACGGATGGATTGACCGAATGCCTGGCAAAACGGGAAAACGCTGTATCGTTCAGGAACACTTCGCAGGTCTTGATCGATCGTTTCATAAATAAAAACTCGATCGATTGGACGAATGCCTGGCAAAAAGAGTCCATTACACGAAAAGGAAATGATCTTTATTGATGCTCTGTTTTTGTCAATAACGAAGATTATCAAAGCAGAGCCGCACTAGCTATAGATGCACCTAGCCAAACTGACAGGGTAGAGTCCATGCACCGCCATCCGCTTATTAGCTGATGCGGATCGCACGAGACGACCGGTTTATGGGCAGTACTCGCACAAGCACCCGTGCACCGGATCGCACGTCGCCTGGCCGTGGTACGTGGATGTACAACTCTCCTGGCACGACTCTTGCGTGCAACCCGTCGGGAACTCGGGTATGCTGACCTGCCTGCAGTTGGGGTTGTGACCGAGCCCGAGCGGCACCTCCGTCTCCGTCGTCGTGGCCACGGCTGCGAGCCCCGAGAAGAGCACCAGAGCAGCGACCAACAAGAGCGTCGCGCGGGCCATGGTCGTCTCCGTATCCTGTCTTTTCCACAGGTTTCGGTGGTGGTCAGGTGTGCAAGATGCCTGGTCATTTGGGGTGGATTTTATAGTCAAGGTTAGTAACGACTGCTTCAAATCTTGCTAGATTCGCCACTGCCAATAGTAGTGTATCAAATTTATTTGTGATGCTATATATATATATATATATATATATATATATATATATATATATATATATATATATATAAGAAACAGTTAAGTATACTATTAATATACTTAAGAAAGCAAGATATTAATATGATTCACCATATCTAAATGAGTAGTGAGTTAAATGGATTAAAATGCGCTAGAGGTCAACTGTATCGTGTATAATCTTTTATTTTGCATTTCCAAGTTCATGAACTTGTTCATCTATATTGTTTGGGTTCATGAATTTTTTTCTTTACAGTTATATGCACATGAACTTTTTAAGTAGTGCACTACACGTTTATATCTCTTTATTGATGTTTTCCAAATCATTGTGATATTGTTACATGCATCTCGCATGTCACACATATCTCTCTCTTTCTCTAGTCGAGCAACACTATTCAGAACTATGTGCATCTCGTGTCTATGAAATACTGAGTTTTCTTTCATCTATCCTAATATATCGATCTTTTGAGGTTTTTGAAACAACACTACTGAGAGAAATCTACTAGGATGGTTGCTCCCTTTTTGAGGTTGACATTGCAGGCAGCAGAGTGACCTCTCCACCTATCCAAACCATATATTATCCTCCATCAAGTTGCATTGCAAATAGCAGAGTAGACTAGAGATTCTTAGACCGAGCTCGTGTTCGTATGTTGATATTGGGAATGCGCGTGAACCTTGGCATACCGCAAAAGCAGTTGTCGCTCACCGTTCCTTTGCAGCAAAAATTGATGAACCTTGACATTGAATTTAACTGTTCCATGAAAAGGTACTCACCAGTAAAAATTTCATGTTAATGCGTCTATAAATGTAAGGAAACAGTTCATGTAGCATATATGGACATGTTCGTGGATCTAAAGTTATAAAATAAAAGTTCATAAATCTGGATGATACAAATGGACAAGTTTATTATTCTAGTGTGTTAATTTTACTCAATTAAATCATACCAAAATTGCATGGGATATCCATGGTGGCCATGTGCTATATTTTTATTTTATTTAAACAAAATATTTGAAGAAGACACATGAAAAAGATTCAGATTCTAGACCCTTTTAGCGTGTCACCAAAAGGTATATAATATGAAAAATTATATTTCCACGCTCTTTTAAATTAAAAGTATTAAAATATAAAAAGATTTCATGCACTATGCTACCAATATTGCACCGAACTGGGATGGGTCTTGGCTGCAATGCATCGCCTTTCGTTCTCCTAGGCCCAGCTGCAACCATCACGCGCGAGGCTGCGACCACCATCGATCACGCTCGTCTCGTTTCCCGTCCTCCGGCTCAGTCAGCGGTGCCGGCGTACACCGAACCCAAACCCTAGGCAACCCAACCCAACCCAATTTTAAAGTGCACGAAAAGTGGGGGAAGAAAAAGAGGAGCGAGCGGAGGAAAGAGCGCGAGCTTTACCGATGGCCAACGATTCTCTCGCCCACCACCTGCTCCTCCTCTTCGCCGCCGGCTGCTCCGACTTCGACGACGATGAAGACGGCGCTGTGCCCGCCACCGTCGCTTTCCCCTCCTTCTGGCCGCCGTTCCCGCCCCTCGCGTCCGACTCCGGTTCCGACATTCCCAGCTTCGTGCCTCCGCACATGGACCGCTCCCGGGAGACCGCTGCGGCGTCAGCGTTCTTCGGGCTCGGGTTCCGCGACGTGTATGACGACGAGTGGGCGCTGCCGGACGACGGGGAGGTGGAGCTGCCGCTCTGCTGGGACTGCTTGCAGCCAGAGGACTACGACGACAACCACAACCAGAGGGGGGACGTGGGCGTCAGCGACGCGGAGGAGTGGGAGCAGGTCGCCGACAGGGAGGAGGAGGCCGCTGCCTCGGCGGTGAGGGGCCTGGAGTGGGAGGTGCTCCTGGCGACGAACAGCCTGGGGAGCTTCGTGGTGGACGACGGCGACCTCGACGGGGGAATCGAGACGTACTTCCTCAGCGAAGCGGACGACGTGCTTTTCGGGCAGCTCGCCGCGGAGGCGGACCACGAGCCGCCGGGCAAGGGCGGCCGGCCCGCGGCGAAGGCCGCCGTGGAGGGGCTCCCGACTGTGGTGGTCGCGGAGGCCGACGCGGCACGCTGCGACGCTTTGTGCGCGGTGTGCAAGGACGGTATCGAGGCCGGGGAGCGCGCCCGGGTGCTGCCGTGCGCGCACCTCTACCACGACGGCTGCATCCTGCCCTGGCTCGCCATCCGCAGCACGTGCCCGCTCTGCCGCCACGAGCTGCCCACCGATGACCCGGAGTACGAGAAGTGGAAGGCGAGGCGGGCCGCCGGCGGTGGCGAAGAGGGTCCCCGTGGCGCGGCGGCAGGTAGTACGATTACTTCGTTCGGCTACCTTGATGAATGGATATAGGTGCAGGAGGAACAGACTAATTCGCTTCAACAGCTAGCAATTGGATGCGAATTCCTTTTTGAACAGGAGGGAGAGGGATCAAATCAATGTGAATTTGGTGGGTTGATAAAGATTTTCGTACAGATCAATTAAGCGTGGTTGCGTACTATTTTTTTTCGAAAAAATAATTTGATTAGTGGTGTATCTTGTTCTTTACCACGGGACAAACAGGGGACAAAAACCATTAATCCTTTCTTCTCCTTTGGAAGATCCTGGAAATAGCGTGTACTCATCTTCATCATTCAGCACACAATATCATATGAACAGCTGCGCTCTCTGGAATGCGTTGGAATATGTAGACAAAATAATGCATTATCCCTTATCTCATTTGACCTGATGAAACGGTCTCCACGACAAACGTAATAAACTGGGTGAGAGGAATTCAGATTTCGGAAGATCTTTGGACAACAGGCAAATTGGGAATGCATGTTAACTCGTCTATTTTTCAATCCGCAAAAGAATAGCTTGATTGGGAATTTTCAGTGCAGTATGTGATGCATTGATTTGCATCGAAGCACATTGCCGTTCGCATCATAGCTTTAGACCTTTAAGGGTTTGGTCCATCACGATCCATACGGTTGCAATGCTTGGTGGTCTGCAGTAATGATTGAATCAAAGATAAGGCTGGCACAAAATCTGATTGAATAGAATCAGTTTTTTAGATAATGGATAGAAGGAGCTGCAAAATGAAGATAATGCAGTCCCGTGCCTTTTTACATTCATATCAAGGAGGAATTAGTGATCTTGCAGCCTGTACTTTCCAATTTTCAATTACAGCGAAACCCAAAAGTACGTCAGCTTATCAAACATTTTGCAGGTGCACTAGCTAGTGTCTCATCCGACATGTTTATCGTGTCTCGTCTTATCAAGCAATCGGACTTGGTTTCATGCATGGGTGCCACGAATATCTTGGAATCTCAGCTATGTAATGTAAAACCTTTGCTTATACGTGACTCGCGGATGCAACTATAGGTGGCCAACGGGCCGTGCCGGGCCGACCCGGCCCGAGCCCGGCCGGGCTCGTGCCTAAAAAACTTGGGCCCGGCACGGCCCAAGAAAAAACCGGGCCGTGCCGGGCCGGCCCACTGGTCAGGGGTCCAGGCCCAGGCACGGCCCGAGCCCATTTTAAGCGTGTCGGGTCGTGCCGGGCCATATCGGGCCGTGCCGGGTCGGGCCGGCCCGTAGACAATTTCAGTTAAAAATATAATAAAAATAACAAGAAAATCACTATTCGGGCCTAAACGGGCCGTGCCGGGCCGGGCCACCCGGCGGGCCGACCGTGCCGTGCCTAATCGGGCCGTGCCGACAAGCCCGACGGGCCGAAGATCCAGGCCCAGGCACGGCCCGTGTCGTGCCTCGGGCCGGCCCGGGCCCGATTTTTTCGGGCCGGGTCGTGCTCGTGCCGGGCCATTTTTGTCGTGCTTCGAGCTGTCCCGTTTGGCCCGGCCCATTTGGCCACCTCTAGATGCAACCAGCGCAAGCACAATCCACGCGAGCTTTATTCCGTAGCTTGGAAGCACGGATTTTCAGCACATGGCTGCAGGGCAGGGCAGGGCAGCCGGGGTGGAAAATGAAAGCGAGGTGCGAGGAATGGAATCGATCCCCACGGACCCATCTCTCTTATCTTCTCGGGCCATTTACTAGTTACGTTACGTATCACTTACTGGCGTTGTTTATCATCGTGGGGATGTGCGACTTGTGAGCCCGATGATCATTGGTGCGTTCCAACCTTGTATGTATAATTGGTGATGTTTTTTTTTTGAGAATTATGTAACTGGTTGATGCTGAGCACACATGCCCCCCAAGGAGCCATCACGGTTGATGACGTGCACCGGACGGAACGAGTTCTTTTTGGTTTCTGGTTCGTGGATTCCTTTTCCTTTTTGTAGTGGAAGGTTGAAGGTTCGCCGATTGTTTGGCACAGGCGATTGTTAAGAAATCGTGCTCCTCCTCGTGGTCGTATGCTCGTTTGCGTGCGGGATCGGGCGCGGTCGTCGAGCGTCTTTGTTGTTGGGAGCTGTGATCATGTGACTTGCTCTTGTTCTAGGCATCAATTAAAATGCAATCTGTTTTATAGTACAACCGGTCATTCTTATTTATTGAATTCATCTCAATGTACTATCGGGTAGAAAGTGTTAAGTAAAAAAATATAACAACAGTAGAATATATATTTAATAGATAGGAATAGTTGATTGTATGATTGCACCGAGTTATGATTGCATTATAGTCATGTGGTCAGATTGTTTCTCGTCCCTTTACGTGCTTAGGTGCGTACATGACGAAACACGCGCGCTTTTACCCCCACGTATCTTCGTGCTCCGTCGCCGTGCGGACGTCCTTATCTACCCGTGCCCTTGCTTCCTGACAAGGTGGTCCCGGACAATTTAGGTACGGCACAATCCAAAACGGGCCCTCAACACCAGGCGCGCGCGCACACGACACGGGCGAACGACGGACAGGGACGGCCACGGCACGGCACGGCGCAACGAGCCGTGGTGGAAAATCTCGGCAGCATCGCGCCCACTCGCCGGGGAGGTGGCGAGAGCTAAAAATTAACTGACCGAGGCAACGAGAACGGGAGAGGGAAAAAAAGACGAAAGCGACGCGGCGGGCGCGGGGGACTCGACACCGCGCCGCCGGGCACGCGCCCGAAAAACGGCGGGCAGCATGATCCTCCCGAGCCATCATCACCGGCCGCGCGCGACGTCGCGAGAGTGACGGCTCGCCGCGCTGCTGTCCCGGGTAGTGTATGTGTGTGTATGTATATTGAATAAAAATGGGAGACGGCAAATGGCCGCGGTTGTCGCGACGTCAGCGGAAATCCAACAAATCCCCGCCTTTCTTATCCGCCGCGATCCGCGTCTCGGCGGCGCGGGCTTGCCTTTTGGCGCGGCGGACGTAACCGCAGTCGCGATGCGCGGGCGCACGGCTGTCCGGGTTGCCTTTCGACTCGGCCGGCATTAGCATCGACGATGGCCCGATGATGATTAACTAATGATACTGGTTTGTACCGCTAATCTGCAAACCCCGCTGCTTTTACGTTGTACCGAAACTGCATGTTTGGCTTCTTTTTTTTTTATCGAGGTAGCATTTGGCTCGTCCATGGCACGACCGAAAAGGAGCAACTGGGTAGTCGAACGCATATACGTATATCGAAGGTGATTAGGCTGCTGTGAACTACGGTGTTGCTGTTGCGCGCGAGCAAGAAGGTTAATCTTTTCCATTAAAAAAATAGATGACTCCATCTTTCAATCGTTTTGGTGCATAGTCACAAAGGCCAATCATTTTGCAATCCGGAGATCAGGTTTCGTTTTCCGGGGAGAAAACCAGAAAAAAAAAACTCTTAAGGCGGAAGCCCGACTGAAGTTATCAGAGCCAGGTTTCGATCCTGGGACCTGTGGGTTATGGGCCCACCACGCTTCCGCTGCGCCACTCTGATTTTTGTGATAACCGTACTCTCGTTAACTTATTTGTCCTTGTTCCGACCAAGCACTCCACGACGCGGAAGCGGGACGAACAGCGAGCGCCACGTACGCGCGGCACTGGCAAGTGCAAAATGTCCACGCACCACGGAACCAGCGCTGGCGCGACACGCAATTATGCATGGTGCCTTTGGATACTGAGAGGGTGGGCTGTCTCGACGTCTTTGCTTTATTTCGTCTCATCTTTTTGCAACGATGATCTGCCAATTTGCTGTCTGTCCAACTTAAGCCACTTCTTTTGTCCTGGCTGGGGACATATATCTGCAGCGATTAGAAACCTGCCTATGTTCATAGAGCATATGCGTGTCGATGATTAACTAGCTGCTCGTCGCGTAACTTTGTATGGTCTCGTACGTATGATGTGGTGCATGGCCCATCTTTTACGTAATAACTGGATGAAAAACGGGTTATTGTTTTAGACATAACGTTGTAATAATAATACTCCCTTCGAATTTGATTGACGCCCTCTTAGTCTTTAGTACACATTTGTTCCAAACTTGGCTATATGGCTGAAGAAAAGGGAATCTTGGAATTATGAGAGTTCCAAAGAATGGGAATCACAAGTTTTCTAAAATAATGGGCCTGGCACTAGCAGCAAGTTTGCATTTATGCATACTTTTTGCAAAGTAAAAAATAAATATTACTTCCCCGTACACATGCTGCAGGGGCATATATGCACATCTATGTTTAATACCTAAACTATATAGATATAGTGGCACGCTGGCACTTAGATGATCTAGTACCTTCTAATGGGTTAAAGATTTCTGGTTCAAGAAAAAGCGTGCTCCAGTCCATTCTACCATGCTCATTATTAACCTGCTGACTTGTCCGCGAGTACGTGACCGGGCTGCGTACCTAACCAATGCGGATTTTAGATCTGACAGCACTACGTGGGTGTGCAAACATCAGCCCAGGGTACACCACTAGCTACCAAACTTTCTTCAAAAGAATTTGCCCCGTTTTTCCGTAGGCCCCGTACTGTCTAGGCGTCTACAACTTCCTACGTGTCATCCCAGATTAGGGAACCACACGGGTCCAGCGTCTTCCAAAGAACAGGACACGCACATCACCCCTTCTTATCTTCCGCGACGATGAGAGCTTCGACGGGCGACACGACGCGTGAACGGGCGATCCAACGGCTGATAGATCCTGTGTCCGGGTCGGTGGATTTACGGGCAGGATTGATGCAGCTGATGGGAGCTGCCGGACACGAATCTCTCCACCTTATACGAAAAGAAAAGGCCAATCTCCGTGTAGGCCAATGGGTGTCTGATTTCTGCATGGCTTTTCTCAATGGCATTCTTGATCGAGGTAGCCGCCCCACTGCCAGACAGCCAGAGTTGTTCTACATACAGATAAGTATATGAGTAAAACCATGACCGATCCAGTCAAAATCATTGCCAGTTGACCATATCGTACCACTAACTAGGTGTACCATTGGCCTTCCGGAACATTGGAAGAACCGACAGGTTAAACACAAAGGGACTTATCAATTATAGAGAATATATCAAGCATGTATTACCTTGTCACTTCATCATCGGTGACGGCATAATAGGAGTTATCTTAATTTTATCTGGTTGGAGCCTCGCCTTTGACAAGTCTGTTATCACCAGAAAAGTGACAATCCGTGAAAGCAAAGGATACCACACGTAAAAACTAAAAACAAAGGGACATCACTTTATTACCTCTGATCATGACAGTCTCTGCGAGTTTCCCGCCTCATTCTTGTGATCAAGATCCAAAGAAAGAACGGGATAAGATTTCCCTGTCCTCCAAAGACGACGGCTTCAAAGGCCTAGGCCATTGAAAGTCCAGAATGAAGAAGGCTGCCCTAGTCCGGAAATGATTTGACATGCTCCTGGAATCCCAAATCGAATCCAATTTAACATGATATTTCCCCGTACCTCAAGCCTGATGCTTCCGTCTGCGAACCCATTCTCTTCCAATCCTGTTGATTACTAATAATCATCGCTTTTATGCTGCACGAGTAACAACTAATCTTCAGCCAACAAGAGAGCACAGAATTCTGTCAACGACATACTGTACTCCAGATGATAAAACTTGACCGTGGATCTACAAGCTACCTGCAGATTTATTTTGATGATGTTGGGACACAAAGTTTAGGTTAATTTAGAAATCATGCATGTTGCAGCTGCACGTAAGCATAACAACACACACTAACTATGTTGCCAAGAAATTTGAAGTCTAGAAGATCAAAATGCATGGTTCTGTTACAAAGGAAACCAGCCCCGTGCAAGATTAAAACTTGAACCGAGTTGTATCATTGTTCCTAGGCCACATCATTTTATCCGGAAGTCCTCAGTTGCAATTATGTACGCCTACACAAAAAAAAAAGGGAGCTACAAAACATGGGCAAACTCTCTAGCGAATAAAAAAATAGAGCAAGATTACTGTCCAACAAGAAGTTTATGTTTTGAAAGAAAAAGAACACCAATTAAATTCAGCAGCTGGCTATTTTAAAATGGGCCATCCAGCAGGTTAATGTTTTATGATGTTTCATGTTTAAGACTTCCAATAGAACGATGGTTTGATCATCTATGATGAGCCACCTGAGTATCACTTAGACGAAAGTCACATTACACAGCTATATGGACTTGTACAGCAAAATAAATTAGTCGATTAGCTGCTGATCCAATATATAAGAAACGTTATGCATGATTAAGGAAAAAACAAAACCACCTTTTGAATAGGCATTCCCATAAAGAAACATTATGTATCAAGATAGTTTAGATTCTACTAAAACTAGAATTCGTACTTTATAAAACTCAATTAAATAATATAAAGGTGGCAAGCAACAGGGACTGCACAATTTTCGTGTCGTGCAAACCAGATAGTGGATATGGTTTACTCTTCAGTTGATGAGAAAACTCCTTGCCAAGCTGCCAACTTCAGAAGGTCACTTTCTTTTTTATCCAAGAAAATTTGTAGTGGGAGCCACAACAGGGGCCAGAAGATACCAACCTTAATACCTGCTTCTTTTTTCCTGAATCGATTCACCGTGTGCATCTGCTTCTTTTACGTTCTACCAATAACTGCAGCAGCTGTTGCAAAATAAAATGCCATCCAAACATTCCCCAGGGCCACCACAAATTTTATTATTTCGTTATACTTCTTTATTTCGTATAAAATCCCAGGCCAGAAGTACATTACGCATGTCAAAACACAACCTTCTTTGGAAAATAATAACCAGATCACGTATAATACTCAGTATGGTAGCTGATCCATGATTCAGTATTCCTCTTTCAAGCCATACAACTCTCACTTTACAGTCCATTTCACTTCCACAATTTCACAAATGCATGTCACTGTTAGGCAACCACCATCTCTTTAAATGGCTAGAGCACCTGGTGCTAGTGATGTTATTCACGACCCTGCATCTCATGGCCTTTTGTTTGATCGCAAATGGACATTCTCTATGGAGGAACTTTTGGAAGCATGCGGGGCCATTACATTTCGGAAAGCTGACACAATGATAAACAATGCATGATGTCCATCAAGACATTTGGTAATCTCAGTCTCATGTATATGTGTAAGTTCCTCTGTTGTCCCAGGCTTATTTACATCCAAGCAGCAATAAAAAGGCAATGTGTTGCGGATGTGGGACATGTGCATTTCCATAATCCTTGCACACTATAAAATCACCCCAACACCCTCTTGCTTCCTTTCACGGGCCTCTCTTCCCTCCATTTCATAGCTCAGAATGAACATGTACCCTGCTGAGACTGCTAGTATTCCATACTTATCTCCTTCAAGTGCAGCTTCTTTCAACCCTCATTACCATGCAGCTGCAGATGACTTCCTCTTCCAGTATAGCAACCCTCTGATACCTCACCCTACATCCTATCAAGATGTTGCACACCTGGTCCATGAAGCTAGTTTTCCAGTTGGTAATAAATCCAATTCAGATGAGTCCGATGATTATCAACGCAGCCTTGCAGAAGAGCATAGAAGGAGAAGGATGGTATCCAATAGGGAGTCTGCCCGACGATCACGTATGAGAAAGCAGAAGCAGTTGAGTGAGCTCTGGACCCAGGTTGTCCACCTCTGCAGTACCAATCGCCAACTCCTTGATCAGCTGAACCATGCCATCAGGGACTGCGATCGTGTCCTCCACCAAAACTCCCAGCTGAGAGATGAACAAATCAATTTGCAGAAGAGGCTCGAGAAGCTCTCTGAAGTGACCACAGAGGGTAGCGACATAGGTACAGAGTCTTGAAGTATCCAGAATAACAAACAATTAGATGCAATGATATGAGACTTAAATTTAGATGCTTCCTTCATTTTATTTTAAGGCTTTCATTTTTGTATGTCCGGTCTATGTTCCGTATTAGTATGTAGCAATCAAGTGCTGATGGGTGAGTTCTTCAGGCCCCCTTTGGTAGAGCTTCACGGAGCTGATTCTCAAGGAGAATCAGTGAAGCTGTACCAAACACTGTTTTTCAGAAGAAGTGATTCTTGTCTGATTCTGAGAAGTGATTCTCTAAAATGAACTAAGGGGTTGGGAGCTGAAAAAAGTAGCTTCTCCTGATTCTGTGAAGCGATTCTCTGTCCTGATTTTGAGAGTGTATTTTAGGAAATCATAGAAAATCAATTTCAGTCACAGAATCGCTCCATCAGAGAATCAGAAGTGAATCCAGAGAATCAACTCTGTGAAGCTGTACCAAAGAGGGCCTCAGTTTGTCTCATCATATTCTGTTGTCTCAGAAGTATGGATAAACAAGGGAGTCTAATAAAGTTATCAGAAAAGTTAATTGTTAGCTATAAGTCTATAACTGACCGATGAGTAGCTCAAAGCAACCCGAATACAGGCAATATAAATTCAACTGGAAGCACAGTCAATAAATTACAGTGGAATGCATGTAAAGAATAATAATCTCTTAATGGCTCTAGTAAAATAAAGAGTACCAGAGTAAGAAAACCTGTCATGAAAGTCTTAGTTTCTTGCCGAAAATTGACCACATTGGAGGTCACAATACAAAAACGATTAAAACAGAATCAGTGCAGTAACAATGCGTTGCTCAAAAGAAGGATATGAAGTAGCAACCATTAAAAGTTATATACATGTTCAACTGCACTGCTCAAGTCCAATGAAGTTTTCACAATTTCTCAAGCTTCATGTTCAATTGCACTGCTCAAGTTCAGATAAAGCTTTCATAGTGTTACTCGCGATAGATGGTAGTGGAGCATTGATCATTCACATAAAAGGGGAACAACTGTGTCAAAGCATATTTAAGTGCAAATTGAATAACCTGTCTTTCTCAGAAAATTCAAATGCTTGCACAGATTCCTGAACCAGCTACATTACAAACTCGACCTGCCAATGATCAGAACATTTCATAGCGCAGATTGCTGAAGCTCCTTCATAAGGTTGTCCCTTGGATTTTGAATGATAAGAAACCTCCTATTTTACTTGGAAACCATCCTATAAGCCCTCCAAGTAAGCCCAACAAACTACAATACGGTAAAAACCAGATTAAGGCTACACCAGACCAGTAGGAAGATATGTTAAGATTTCTAGAAATTTTCAGTATGGAAATTAGAACATTTTCAGGCATTATGAACAAAATAGCATGATACAGTGCTAAATTAACTGTACAAATCCCAGACTAGCTGCTTCTCTGTAGGGTGGATGTGTAAAATAAATCGTTTTTTTTACCTTCTTCAGCTTTACATATAATTGTTTGAATAGCATGAGTTACTCAGTAGTAGAAGAAACAGTCAAAATAATTTATGAGTTCTTTAATGAGCAAGAATAGCTGATTCCCTCCTGACATATCACCCAAACTTTCAAATATGTATCCATCCATCCTAGTTTGGCCTCCACTTCGCGAGGGCACATCCTGAAGCACTCCCTTCATTGCTCTATCAACTCTAAGAAATGAACCCCTGATGCTTGATAAGATCTCTGGTAATGTTGGAGAGGACTTCGAGATTTCAACTAGTTGGACCTAAAATGTTCAACCAACAATCAGAAACTGGAAGGTGAATCATCATGTGTTTTCATAAGTTGCAGCATAAACGGAAAAGGAAAATATCAACCATAAGAAAGCAAGCTATCAAAAACCTATAGATCTACAGTGAATTGAAACAGAATCAGCTGGATGAAATACACTTTTAGGTGCTCCATGAGATGTGAAACATTGAGTAAGTAACACCTCAAAATACAATGCACATATATACACCATTATAGGAGTTTGATGAAAATACAATCATTGTTTATAAAAATAAACCTATCCTTCGGTATGTTAGCTTTCGGCTTTGCATAGCAAGAGCCTGTGACACTCCACCTAGAGAATCAATCAACCCTCTTGAGAATGCATCATGGCCGCTCCACACCCGACCTTGTGCAACAACCTCCATCTGATCAACCTGGTAGCAGAAGAACTTATCACAAACTTGAAGAAATATGAAAATTCCAGTATCTGAGAAAATCCTTATGGTCATTGATCGTGATATGGCTGCTTTATCACGAAACAACACATTGTTGAGTGAATCATGGTTTCTAGGAGATAAACAGGGATTAGGGGGTGTGCAGATCCATGAGAAGTGTTTGAAATAGAGTCCAAGTCAAGGGTTAGTGTCGGATTTGAGATTGTGAGGGGTTCTTATATATAGCGGTCTACCACACGGCCGAATTAATCAAGCAAATTGGTAACCGGAAATCCAACAATTGGCACCAGAGCCGTATTGGCTCCTAGGCCTATTGAAAATTACAGTTAATGATAAACAGCAACTGCTAGCAGACCTAATAAACCACATTATATGATTTTGTTGTGGCTGGGTCCACAAGGAGGCGCAGCAAAGGACACCAGGCAGGCCCAGACGTACGAACCCTTTAGAAGGGTTATTTAAATAGAAATAAACTTGTTAGGGACATACTCTATTTAATGATAATAAGAGATAGAGTGAAATAAGAGATATGGGTAGTTGGGCTTTCCCCAACCGCCTGGGTGCGCGCCACCAACAGAGAGGGTGCAGGAGCCTCCTCAGCCTATATAATGCGCTCCCCCCCCTGTGCAGATAAATCCCTGATAACCGTGAGTCATATGCTGCCTTCTCAAAATTCTCACAGATTTGCGGTAGAGACAATCCTGATCTGAAGCGTGTCTTCAACTGATCATATATCTGCAACAGAGATGCAAAAACGAAGTCTATATAACAGAATAAGAAAGGCAGTGCGATCGTGGATTTTTCTAAGTAAGCAACTAATATGAAAATATTAATACATATAACAGGATAAGACCTTCAGAAATCAGAATGTACGAGATAGTGGAATCAAGAGGAGCACGAACAGTAATGCTCCGTGTGGCAGGGAAGCAAGCACCTCGCCTCGAAGCTTCATGTTGAGGACGCTGCCCTTGCGTACACGCTTCCAGGGCGGATCCAAGAGCATGCGGAGCTTCACGGCGATCTGGGTCCCCCACCCGAGCTCCTCGACCTCGATCGCCGGCGCCGCGGGCGGGGGCCCCTGGGCCTCATCGGCGGCGGGAGGCTGCTCCTCCTTGGTGGGTCCGGAAGAGGACTCTACAGCGCGGGTCGGTACGCGGAACGGCGACGGGAGGATGCGGCGCGTGGGGGCGGCGAGCAGCAGGGGAAGGAGGCGTAGTGCCGGTGCTTGGAGGGGGGAGCACGAGAAGGGTGGCGGCGGAGAGGTGGGAGGAGTGGCCGTACGGCGCCGCGCGGGGCACGAGGAGCCTCGCCATTGTCTGGAGGCTTCGAGAATGGACGGGGACGAGGACGAAGACGGGGAGACAAGCCCCGTCGGCCGTCGCGGTGGCGCGGCACAGGGGGGGTGGGTGGAGTGGGAAGAGGGAAAGGAATCGGAAGCGAAGATTGGTCTGCGTCGGGGTTTGGTGGACCAGGTCTATGGAATAAACCTCATTTGAGGTACATGGTTGGTTACTTGGTTGTCGGGCCGTCGGTTACATGGGTTCAGGCGTTCAGCCGCCGCGCCAGGAAAGTCTTCGCCTCGCTCCTGTCTGGTTACCTCCGGCGAGCGGCGATGGCCTTCCCTCTCCCACCGTTCGATTGAGGGGCGGAGGGCTACCCTGCATATGGCGACTTCGCGACCATCCTCTTATTCGCCGTCTTCTTCCTCTTCAGTCGTTTGCTCCTCGACCGCTCCGCTTCGTCTTCGAGGTTTCCCTTTTTTGCGCATTTGTTCATCATTTTTGGTAACTTGAATACTCTTGTACTCCTTCCATCCTAAATTACTTGTCACTTATGATAAAAATTTTAATTCAAAATGAATTAAAATACTTATCCTAAGTGATAAGTATTTTGGAATGAATGGAGTAAGATGCTCGAGCTGGACGACCTTTTACTTGTGATTAAAGGTAGTGTACGTATGTGATGAGGATCTTGACTAGTATTAGCAGTAGTCAGCGCGCTCGTAATTAACACGGGCGCAAAAGGAAAGTAGATGTGTTTGATGATGTGATTCTAGTTAGTATGTTGATTACTACGAAAATTTCTACAATGGTGCACACAGTGCTGTAAGTTTGGGAGACCCTGCATATTTTGTGCACATCATCATTTCTGTTGAAGATTATTTTTATATAATAGGGCAGTCCAAGGGGAGGGCCCGACCGTTTTTTTTTTTCTTTTTTGATGCAGGGTCCGACTGGCTTTGAGTATTTTGTACGCTCACTTTTCCTGCATTTCTGAAAGATTATATTACATTAATGTAGTCAGAAATTTGATCCAACAATAATTTTGTATAACTGATGAATGTACAAGGTTTTGCCATTGAATGACAACAGTTTTTGGTTCTTAGAAATTAGAAACTAGAAGATAAAGGATACCATACAAACAAAACCTTAGAGCTTGAAATATATTTCTGCAATGTTATTCTAATGGGTTAGAATCTGTAAATGTATTAATATACCATGCTTAGCATAGGTTGTGCTCCTCATTGATCTGATTCAGATTTGCTTCTTTTTCTGACAGGGCAACATCAGTTGTTTCACTTTTTGCTACTTACAAATGTTACAGGTAATAACTGGTGATGCCTCATGCACTGTCTGAAAAGGCTTTCATCTTGGCCCAGAGAGCTCAACTGCCTGCACCAGCAACGACGAGTCGTCCGTCAGGTCGGAGTAGCAGCGGCCGAAGGTGAATTCTGGCACCTTGAACTTATGCGACTCAGTGTTTTGTGATGCCTCCCACCGCTCTGCGAGCCCGTCGCCTTCGAGCATCCGGACCACCTCTGACATCTTAGGCCTATGGCCGGGAAGGTATTGTGTGCATAGCAGTGCCACCTGCACCATCTCCTCCATCTCAATGCGGTCGTAGTTGCTCTTCAGGCCCTTGTCGACAAGTATGTCCAGATTCTTCTCTTGGTGCATCTTCTTCACCTAGACTCAAATGTTGGTTAACCTTTTCATATACCACGTGTTATGTAGATGATATGAAACTGGCAGGGAATTAACTTACCCAGTCTAGCATGGCTCCCTTCTGATTTGATGACTTACCAAACTCCAGTGCAGTCTGGCCAGTTATCAACTCCAGAAGCAGGATTCCAAAACCAAAGACATCAGTTTTCTCTGACGACTGGCCAGTGGAGAGGTACTCCGGGGCAATGTGGCCAACAGTGCCCCTCACTGCTGTCGTGACATGTGAGTCATGGTGGTCCAGGAGCTTTGCGAGCCCAAAATCTCCGACGATCGCTTCACAGCAGTCATCAAGCAGTATGTTCGCCGCTTTTACATCCCTATGGATGATTTTGGGGTCACACTGCTCGTGCAAGTATAGTAAACCTCGTGCTGCCCCAAGTGCTATCCTCTTTCTGGTTATCCAGTCCAGTGGTGGCTTCCCTGTTGTTGGTTAGGTAAAGGAAGTTAATAGTTGCATATACAGTAATCATGTTCTTTGATGTATGCTCAATGGAGACGAGAAAAGAATTGGGTAATAAAATTCTACATCCTATCAAACAGTCATGTTAACCCCAAATTAAGTTAGTTGGCAAAAGTTTAGCCTCTACATTTTACCTAGTCTGGACAGCTGCTAAATTGAAATAACAGTTGTTGACTAGTAGTATTTAGTAGTAATGTTATTGGTGTTGCAGTCTGGTCCTATGGACTTTTCTTTATCCCTGTTAATATCTGTATTGAAAAACCTTTAGTGCATATACCACTATTTGCATATTGAGTAGGGTCCTCCCCTACTGTTCTCCTAACAAAAGATTAATTGGTAAAAAATAATTGATCTGCCAAAGAACAGAGGCATATGTAGCCTGTACATTTATAGTTTGAGAAATTAATCATCTTGAAATACTGATATCCATACCTTTCAGGCGTAATGCCACACTTCCATTTGACATATAAGGATAGACCAGTAGCCTCTCCCTGGCAGTCATGCAGAAGCCGTAGAGCCTAAGGAGGTTCCTGTGCACCGCCAAGCTGATCATCTCGACTTCAGTCTGAAACTGTGCTCCCCCGCCTGCGGCGCTACCATCTTTGAGCCTCTTGACAGCTACAAGAGTCCCATCTGCGAGCTGCCCACGGTAAACGATTCCAAAGCCGCCTTTTCCTAATATATTTTTGCTGCTGAAGTTTTCTGTTGCAGCTTGGAGCTCTCTGAACTGGTACCTCTTCATGTTTCCGAGGTTGACGTTCTCAATGTGTTGTTCTGCAGTGGCCAAACACAATAACATCAAACAGGTGTGTCACCTTAGTTAACTGATGCCAAGAAGTTTCATGATCATTTAGTCACTGAGCTCATGAATTGATGAGAACTTTGGCCTTTTACTTACCATCATGATTGAAAAGAATCTGCCTATTTCTACTATGTCTCCACCGGAACAGCAAACCAATGGCAAGGAAAAGGAGGCTGATGCTGCCAGTTGTGGCACCAAATACGATAGCGATTTTGTGGCTCTTTGTTTTCGCAGGCATTGGGGTACCTTTTGATAAAAGTTGCCATTAGATCAACTACTGCAATAATGCAATTTTTTATTTGAAAGCTTTGTGCTAATAGAGCACCAGTATGATCCATAATATGATAAGCTGGCACCAGATCAATATACTGACTGCATACCCTGCGTGTCATTCAGGCTGTAGGACATTGGCATCGGTAAAGTTCTGTAACAATCTTTTCCAGTGCTTGCTGCACAGATCAGAGGATTCCCTGCTATGCTGCACGAGGTGTTCAAAAATATTGTTTCAAATGAAATCAAAATTTTTAAGGTAAATATTTCTACACTTCCATTTCAAATGGTACTTTTGGTCAAAGATAAAGAACAGAAGAATATGGCCTTACTTGAATGTCTTTGTCAGCGACCCTGGGATCGGACCACTCAAATTATTGTAGGACAGATCCCTGTAAATGCATGCCACTGTGATCAACACACATCCAACACACATATCACAGGACAACAAGCAAGTACAAATATACTTACAAGAAAATAAGGTGTGATAAATTAGTTGATGATGAAGGAAAGGCACCAGACAGTGTGTTATTGTTAAGCCTCCTAATAAGAGCACAGTGGAGTAAACAATAAGAATGGATACTGAATGGTTGAGGAACAATTCATGAATCAAAAACCTCCAGAATTGCATTCCAGACAAGTACAGTGGAACAGAACTTTGAGGGTAGTACACGGAGCAGGGTTGCACTCACAGATACTGAAGGCTTTCAAGGTGGCCCACAGAGCTTGGGATTTCACCAGAGAAATGGTTGCTGGAGAGGTCAAGTGTCTTGAGCTTTGTTAACTTGCCAATCTCTGCTGGGATTAGTCCATTTATGTTGTTGTTCTGCAGAAGACTAACGGAATATAAAGTCAAAACATACACCACTTCATACCCAAATAAAGCAGTCTCTGAAAATACTGTAGACCGCTGAGCTCTTTTTATCTTGACATCAAAACTTACACTGTCTCAAGGTTTGTCAAATTCCCTATGCTTGGGGAGAGTAGGCCAGAAAGATTCTGGCTTGGAGCTTCTCTGCCAAATTCACACAGCAGGAGAGAAGTTAAGATAGAGAGGAAAGCTTGAAGATACATTGATCTGGAGCCAGTGAAAAATTGGTAGGTGGCTTGCTTACAGGCCAATGACAAGATTCTCTGGTGAACAAGTGACCATGGTCCAGCTGCAAGGATCGACAGAGTCTTGGTCCCAGTTCTTTAGCACACCATGAGGGTCCTTAAGGTAGTTCTTGATCATCATGAGCGCTTGAACTGCAAACAGAGAAGAGGTCGTCACACACCGGTGCAGCAGAAAGGGAAAAAATGCCAAAAGCCACGAACAGAGTTGTTTCTTGATCTGAGAGAAGGCGTGCAAGGAGGATTGCTAGCATGAATGCAAGAATAAACAAAATGAGAGCAACAGAGTCCTTGATTTGAGGCAGAAGCATTAACCTTCATAGTTTACGCCCTTGGGAGAGAGGAGGGAACTTGCCGGCCTGAAAGCAAAGAACAGGAGCAGCACCAGCATCATGGGGGAAGCAGAAAGAACCGCCCCCATTGCCAAGAGGTTTAGGAGCTTGTTCGGCGTTCAAACATGGATTGAAGCAAGGTGAGGCCAAGGCAAGGAAGCGTGCAGCCTTCGAACCAATTGGCAGAGTCAGTGGAAGGGAGGAGGCCTCTGCAGCCCTGTCAGTAGCAAATGACACAAAAGAAGATGCTTGTGTTCTGGCTTCAAGCAAAAGCAGAAAAGGAGGGGGGCGAGGGGAACAAACATGCCTGCCACCTGAGCCGCTCGGAATACAGAATTGGAACAAAGGAGCACGGAAATTCCTCCTCTCGCTCCCCGTTCTGTGTTCTCGGGACCTGTGACTGGGGGGGTCACGTCATGAAAAACAATATATTGCATTGTTAACATAAGGGAGCTAGGCTAATCTAGTCTAAAACCAACAGATTAGTATTGATCCCACTCAGGAAAGCCATCAGCTTTATTGGAGTGTGCGTATGTGCAGCCAGCAGTGGAGTGGAGCAGGACTGTGACATGTCACAACAGCAACTTTGGTTGGGGATTCTTGTAACAAAAGAGTTCTCCAAAGCATGGGCAGTTGGACAGACATTTATCTAGGGAAGCGTGTTAGAATTATGGTGGGAACACTAAAGAACAGGAGCAAAAGTATCTTTAGTTGGAGCAAGGGAGGATAATGACAGGGAGGAAGTGGCTCTCGCGGTCTCACCTGACCTGAAGTGGAGGCGTTGAGGGGAAATGGACAAGGTAATTTTGGACCTCATGCAGTGTGGATGAAGAATCAAGGACCAAATAAAGCAATGCAACCCCAGCCACGAAAAGGAAATATAATGTTTCTGCTGTTTGCTGAACAACCTACCAACAAAATGTTTGCACAATAGTTTGTATAGATTCAGTTGGCATCAAGCAATGCCTTGTAGGTGCTTGCGTACATATACTTCCAAGTACATCCGATTTTGAATTTTTTTAAAAGAAAATAAAGTTCATTTTTCGTCAGCTTTGTTTAAAGTACATGTGCGCGTAGAGTGGTGTTTAAGGAAACATGTTCGAGTGATGGTTTATGGTTAGGAGAGATTGTTGTCAACATGATGCTCCACGAGGCCATCTAACCTCCCTTCCTCGCTTGATCTACAAACAAGAAGAAGGGTGGCCAACCTCCCTTTTCCCTTTGTGGAGAAATCATTGCAAGTCTACCTTGCATGAAAGACGTGACCTCTCTTTTCAGTGAAATGAGGGATGCTTTGCTGCCATTGCCCCATTCGCCTTTTCCCTTTTCCTCCGCCCTCTTGCTTTGTGCGTCTATTTGTGTGCATGTGAAAGAGCAAGGGCAATGTGGCATACCAGATCGAGTAGAGACTGAAACGTATATGGGCCTTTGAACACCTCAAGTGTAGGTTTATCCGTGTAGACACCCATCATAATTTGGGAACAAAGCGTTTTTGTTTGCTTGAAAGTTGAAACTTTGTGCGTCAACAGAACTGAGCATGCCTGATCGAAGCTCCAAGCATGGGGCAGAAGCTCATAATGCTGCTTCATTTTGTCCGAATTCTGACCTTCCTCTCCAAGGCTGCATAAGTGGCCTCGTTAGCTTAGTAAAAGCTTTGAATATTATTCTGTAAACATGCCAACTTCTCCAGAGTCATCACCTCAATGACGGTACTTAGTGGCAACCAACCAAGAGAATCAGCACGAAAGATCTTGAAGGTCAAGATAAACACGACCAAGACTAACAGAACCCACGTCATGCGTGCGCAGGGCACAGGGCCAAACCGTGGCATGCTTGCCAGGATAGAGCAGTAGGAGAACTGTGTATCCACTTAGCACAGCCACTGCAAGAATCATGCATCTTGCATGTGTGTGTACTTGTGTTGACCAGGTGATCTAAGCCCTCCAGTACGACGACCAGGACATGAACGAAAGGCTCGCATCTTCTGTGCGCACACTATGATCACACGTTGTTCCTTGTCCCGTATCTTTGACCAGTAAAGGTTTTTTACTCAAGTAGAACTGCAGAGACTGATGATTGTATAGTTAGAAAACGTACCCATTTTCACATCATTCAGGCATTTAAATTTATAACGGCTACATGTTTGAGCTGTCTGATTATGAATATTAAACTGGCAAGTGAATCACGTAACTGTTGCACGCTATGAAACCGTTTGCCATTGGATCTTCTGCTTGTCCGGGTTTATGGCACAACGAGATGCCAACTACTGTGATCCAAGGATCATTCTCAGGACATTGCAGATGTAGCCTCAGCAACTTCAGTCACAACTTGGTCATAGCCTGACTTAGAGTGTGTTTAGTTCGAGATATGGTGGGACGGGACAGGACGATCCTGTTGGAGTGTATAAGTGAATTGCTTACCCTTCCCCATCAGCTTAAGCTAATAGGGAAGGGTAGGCAATTCACTTATACACTCCAACACTCCCTCTCACTTTTCTGTTGTTTGGTTTGAAGACAAATGAGATGAAGTCATCCCTCAAAAGAGAATATTCTACCTAGATGTGGGATGAAATCATCCCATCAAAAACATGGTGACGGATCCGTCCCACCTCTATGGAGGCAGGCGCACGGCCCTTCGGATGTACTTATACTCACATGTCTCTGTCTCATCTTTTCATTCAAACAGGAGACATGACCATTCTGTCCCACACCATCCCACAAAACAAACAAGAAACAGAAATTATCTCATATCTCTAGACAAACAGAAAACAGGATCATCCCATTTCTGAAAACTGGGATGAATCCATCCCATCTCACTTTGACTCTCAACCAAACATATTCAAGTTTATCCTTCACCTCCTCACTGATCTCCCCCTTGGTTGGTTTGGTCAGAACCAAGACGCAACATGTGGGCCTCTTTGTGGTTCCGGCAGTTGCTGGATACTGTGCAAAGGGACAATCAAAACACCAGTAAATTTCAAGATCTTAACATATAAGTGAATCACAAATTTAATATGGCTTGTGTCTGCATATATGTATCCTGTCAATCAACTGATTATGATGCTGTTGAAGATGGCAGCTGATCTCTCTGGTATAATGATATTTCTTATCTCCAGGAAAGGTACAACACTAGTGGACTGGACCAAGAAAACAGAACAGAGACGTCTTTTCACAATTATCTTAGAATAGGTGGTATACTTCTTCATCATGTGACCATAGACCTAAAAGTAAACAGAGTAACTACCAACATATATCAGACATATAAGAAAATCCACTCAGAAGTGAAAAAATCTATGGAATTTGGACATCTGATTGCCATCATTAATTAGCATTACTGGTCAAAAGAGTAAAGTGGCTGTCATATCATAAATATCTAGCTTGGCAGTGAAAAGATTTTTCATACGTCTTGCAGAATAATCAATCCTAAACAATGTGGGAAGTATAAACTCACCCCCTTTGATGGTACATAAATGTAAGGAATGTTAGCTTCCTCACAAAGTATTGGAACATGAGTCATCACATCAACAGGAGAGATGTTTCCAGCAATCACACACAACCTGCACAAACCAAAGAAACAGACTTCAATGACATAGTGCAAATTAAGGAACGAATTTAAAGGCTCAAAGAGTCACACTCAAATACGAGCAACGTCACCACCCTATAGCAACAGTACACACGTCAGCAAAAATGGACAATTTCATTCATCAAGAGAAACGAATTTAAAAGGCCTGAACGTGTTGTTGATTGCTTAAAAATATAAAATACTATTACCAGAATGCCAATAAGACATGGTATCTCTACTATCTTGTACAGGAAAATATATAGAATGCTCCAGAATTTTTTTTTTAATATACGATTTTTAATCCAAAATTTTATTAATAACCGTGGATTTAAAAAAATTGCAGATATGACCCACCGTCGTATGAGTCTCATACGACGTAACGAATGTCGTATGAGGCTCATACGACGGTCCGACGTGGCTGCCACGCGGGCAACGGTCGCCGCGCAAAACGAGGCGGCAGCGAACGTCGTATGAGCCTCATACGACTTGCGCTAACGGTCGAACCGTCGTATGAGGCTCATACGACGGTCTGCCGCTTATAAGCCCCGCCCCCGCCCCTGCCTCGCTCCCACCCGCCGCCCCCGCCCCTGGCTCGCTCACACCCGCCGCCTTCCTTCCTCCCAGCCGCGCCGCCCGCGACCTCCACCGCTCCCGCACGCTACTCTCACCTTTTTCGTCTCCGATCCGTCGTCCTCGGATCCTCGCGACTTCGGTATTGATTTTGCTACCGTACATTTATGTTGTTTTGTTGTCTATATAATATGAATGCGTATTATATTATTATATTTGTTTGTATGAATGTATAGTGTTGATAACACACGCGACATAGTCTATTGTATTTAATTTTTGTACACGTTGTTCATGCATATAGTGTATTGTTGTCAATATAATATAATTGTATATTATTACTCGTTGTGCACGCCATTGTTGTCAATATTATATGAATTTATATGGTTCATGCATATAGTTTAATATGAATTATGTTAATATTCATGCGAATGTCATGATTACGGTAGAGTACATTATTGCAGCATGTTTTCTTAATGTATTATTCGTTTAATTAAAATGTATTCGTTTTTTGATATGATTTTTTAGTTTATAATTGTGTAATATATATTATATTATGTTTTATTAGTAGTTATAAAATATTGTCATACATTACAGAGGAGCGTAAAATTGCTCCTGTAGTTACAAATGTGTGGCAAATATATACGTTTTATAGAGTCAAATTAATTTGGTTAGAGTAGATTATAATACGTTTGTTTATATTGAATACAGTAGGAATATCGGACAAATTAATGTTTCGTATTTTCTACGGAGAAGGCACGCTTGTTTATGGGTCAACTGGGGTTGATATGTCTGCTTGGACGTCGTTGGTGAGAGGGATAGCAAGACCAAATGAGAGGTCATTTGGTAGTCTGGAGAAATGGCTGATTAAAACGTTAAACCTTGATGAACAAGTTTATCAAGTGAAACTGAAAGGGTTGATTAATCGAGCAAGAGATGGATGTTATTGGGATTTCGTTCCTATTAAGGGGACACAGAATTGGAGGAAATGGGTAGATACAGTTGTGGAGCGGGGTTGGCCGCTGGTGTTTCTTGCGCAAGCAGAAACGAAAGAAGTTGAAGATTCAGCTGAAGCAGACGATATGGAAGATACTGAGGTAGAGGTTGAAGGCGGAGTGAACCAGATGCAAGAAGACCCACTTGGTGTCGCTGATGAAGGAGAGCACATCGAAGATTTAGTTGAACAAATTAGAATTGAGGACATGGAATATGAAAATATTATTGAAGATGACTCTTCTGATGATGAGAATGATATTATCATTCCTGCAGACTGGAACAATGCAATCCCGAGTAATTTAGCAGCTGCAGAAAAATATTCTGGGTTATCTGGATATCATGAGAACCAGTTAACACAAGGAGATATTTTTAAAGACAAAGATGGTTTAAAAGATGCAGTAAAATATTGGTCTTTGTCTGTGCAGAGATCATTTACAGTTTACAAGTCTAGTCCAAAATTATATGATGTGAAATGTGTGTTCCCAACTTGTCCTTTTCGAGTTCATGGTTTCGAGGAGAAGTGGACGAAGCTTTGGAAAGTTTCAAAAATGGTTGATCACACATGTCAGTTGCAGGAATTGGAGAAGTGCAACGGTGCTTTGACCTCAGATTTCATTGCAAATCATATGTATGCCCGTATAGTGGACAACATACAGTTTGAACCAAAATCAATAATAGCCACTATTGAGGAAGAGTTCAAGTACACCATCAGTTACTCTAAAGCATGGAGGGTCAAACAGAAAGTGATTGAACAAAGATTTGGTACTTTTGAAGCGTCTTATGATAACCTTCCAAAGTTGTTGCAGACCATTCAGGAAAAAAATGTTGGTACTTTTTACGACATTATGGACATGCCGCATAGAAGTGTGTCTGGGAAGTTGTATCTGCACCGTGCATTCTTTGCATTAGGCCAATGTATTGCTGCTTTCAGACATTGTCGACCAATACTCTGCATTGATGGTACATTTTTAACTGGAAAGTACAAAGGTCAAATTCTTACTGCTATTGCAGTTGATGGGAACCAACAGGTGTTGCCTGTGGCCTTCGCATTTGTGGAAAGTGAGAACACTGAAAGCTGGTATTGGTTCCTTAGTCGGGTCAAGATGGCTGTAGTTCAAGAACGTCCTGATGTCTGTCTCATACACGATCGTCATGCTGGATTGCTTAAAGCAATATCTGATTTGAAATTTGGATCATCGGATCGGGGACATCAACCTTATTGGATAGACATTCAATCAAGATATTGCATGAGGCATTTAGGTGCCAACTTTTTTAGCCACTTCAAGAACAAGCAACTTATGAATTTGTTCAAGATGTTGTGTAGTCAAAATCAGGAGAGTAAGTTTATTGCTCTTTGGAAACGTCTCGACGAATTGACTTCTGGCAGTGCAGAAGCATCTTCAAGCACTAGCAATCCTCGTGACATTTCACGCAGAAACTTCTCTCATTGGATTCGGCGCGAAGCGAAAGAGAAGTGGTCCTTGTTATACGACACCAATGGTGCTCGGTATGGTATCATGACAACTAATTTAGCTGAGGTAAAATCCATCATTCCTAAGTTCGGACTACGCAGGCACGTCGACATAGGTGCCTGATTGGGGTCAGCACTTTACGGATCCCTCGGCACAGGTACCTGCTTGGGGAGCTCCGCATATCCCACAGACGGACGCAAGTACGATGTAGAATAATTTTTCTCATTCATTTATATTTTCGTAATTTGAGTTTGTACTAATAATTATTCTATAATTGCAGGTACGTACAGAGCGGACTTTGAGACTACGATGTCCGACTCACAGACGCAGTACGACACTCCTCCGATGACACCTTTCCAGGTCGAGGACTTCCTCGTTGATATAGCGCAATACGATACACTTCATGGGTCTCAGTTGGCCGGTGCTCCCATTCCGACTCAGCAGTTTCAGACACCGGAGCAGGCTGACCGTCCGCAACGGCAGAGGAGACCGCCACTAGACATTTCATATGACCGGGCTCATGTGAATGCTGCGCGTAGGGCCGACAAGCGTGGTGGACGTTAGTGTTATGTACGACGTATATGTGTGACTTATGATGTACAAAACTTATGTTCTATTATATTACTTCATTATGTTTCTATTCTATGGTGTTTCGCATGGAAAGGAAGTATTACATACTACGCGTTACTTAAAAAACTAAAGCAAACGAGTATCTTATTGAAATTGAAGGCATAGGAACATTTAAACGATACATAAGATGGAATAATGAAACATAGTTCGTAACTAGTACATTTTCACTTGTGGTGAGGACATTCACAGGACATATTGTTGCACTTAGGACTAGTATCATCCTCCAATTGTTCTAACTCCATATCCGCAATATGACCTACTAATTCTCGGTTTCGATTTTGCAAATATTTTATGTAATCTTGAATAGGCTTGATAGGTACTGGATCAACCCACAATGTGTATCCGCAGTTATCTTCATCGAAATAAGACTACAAAAACAAATTTAAAGTAAACATAACAAAAAGAAATACGTGAACGTACACAAAAACGATATGAACTTACTGCACGACCCACAGGGCAACGAAAGAATCGACGACCGCTATCCTCTTTTCCATCCATCATTTGCACCAAACAATCCAGGCCGCAACGACACTTGGGCCATTCTTCTTTGGTACTATCATATGGACGAAGAGGATTAAACACACCAAAATCACTTTTTCCTAATAGAGGGAATTCATCAAGTGGTTCATCGAACCACGAAGGACCGCCAACTAAGTAGTTCTGAGACACTGGCCTAATGTTTCCTTCTCCTCTCCTTGCACGACCTCTGTTTTCCATTGTCTTACTACTAACTTTAATCGTATACGAAATGTAAGAGGTGCGGACCCTTTTATAGACGAACGTGGATGGGTCTATAGACCAAGTGTACGAAAGTCTATGGACCATGTCAGGCGAATCTCGTAGGAGACACATACGACATTGCACTGGTACATGTCAGGGGAATCTCGTACAAGAGACATACGAAATTGCACTGCTCCGTGTCAGACGAATCTCGTAGAAGACACATACGACATTGCACTGGTACATATCAGGGGAATCTCGTACAAGAGACATACGAAATTGCACTGCTCCGTGTCAGACGAATCTCATACTCCATCATCCGCTCGTCTATATAACACTCACCCCGGTAACAGCTTCACCACGCACTACCAACAATCATTCTATATACTTCACTACCATGGACGAGAACTCACCACCCACAAATAGAGAAAAGGTTCCAATCCCCGAGGGATTGCAACCTCCAATGTGTTTCTGTGGCACTGATTGTAGGTTTGTAAGAGATCTTCGACCTGGTTACTCGTATGGTTGCCGGCTTTGGATGTGCGACAACTACGAGTACGATCCTCCTCACAGGACGTGCCCATTTCTTCCAGGTGGTAGGAAACAGGTAATATGCAACATTACTTATGTTTTATGCATGCTATAGAATCTAATTTTTTGGACAAACACTTGTGCAGTCGCCGCCACCTCTATGCGACTTCAGGAACTACATCGACCAGGAACAATCGGCAGAAGACGCCGCAGAGGTTGAGAGAATGGCTCGACTTGCATATTGGAAGTTCAAAGAAGAAAGAGAGTGGGATGAAAGAATAGAGCAAGAGAGGAGGAATAGAGCTGCACAGGAGGAGCGTCGTCGCAAGAGGCAAGAAGAAATTCGACAATGGAGAGCAGAGTGTGAGCGCAAAGCGGCAGAGGAGGAACGCGTCGCAGCACAAGCACGAGAGGCTGAGCGAGCACGCATGCGCGAGAGAGCTCGTCGCGCAAAAGAAGCCGGTCCCGATGCTTTGCGTAAGGGAAAATACCCCCGTTGCACTCAGTAGCAACCTGGGTAATTCAACTAAGGCGTGTTAGAATTAGATCGGCGTATCTTTAGTGCGTCGTACACACGCCATTTGTATCACTTATTTTACATTTTGTTCCAGAAATATGTGCACTTATGTTTTGCCTCATGTACCGTAGTAGTAGACTGGTAAACAACATGCACATACTTTCGGAACTACGTAATTTCATTTTATGTAACCGCCGCCGAGCTTACAATTAATTATCTTCAATTATTATGCATTTGTATAAATTTATACATTAATTGTATCATTTTCCAAACTATGCATTTCTAATCACTATAGGATTTAAAAAAAATTGATACTCCCATTAAACTCTCATATATTATATTCATAACTTATTTTTTATACTCCACAAAACTTACATTACAATAACCTATATGAACATTTATGTCGATTCTAACTACAAATATTTGTAAACAAAAAATAAAACTGAATACATTTTACAAATTTGCAGAAACGTGATCGTATTGCCTAATAACACATACAATTACTCTAGTTTCTACATACTAAACATAGATAAAGTTCATTGATTTCAAAACTTCACAATGTATTCTCTATTTTCTACTTTAGAAGTTTTTAGCAAATCGGTCTACAAATATTTTAAAAATTTTGACTAAAATCCATTACAAGATGGTTCAACACGGGCTAGGGTTAGGGCATGCACGAATGTCGTATGAGGCCCATACGACGGTTCTGTGCATGTCGTATGGGCCTCATACGACATGCCACCGTGGCCGGTTTCGGCCCCGCTGGACGGGCCCAGCCGACACACGTGGCACCCATGTCGTATGGGCCTCATACAACATTTGCATGTCGTATGGGCCTCATACGACATCCATTTTGTCGTATGAGACTCATACGACGGCCGGTCAGATTTGAAAATAATTTGAATCGGGGGTTATTAATATAAATTTGGATTAAAATACGTATATTAAAAAAAAATCGAATGCTCCAATACGAGATTCCAGGACACAAACTCTAGATGCAGAATACGTGTTAGATAATTCACTCTTGCTGATCGCTAGACTATCACAGGAATATCGAAACAGCCGTTCCATGGTTAAAAGGGTCTTGCACAACCTAATTACTAGGCAATTACAAGGTTAGCGAGCACCGAACAGGCAGAGGAACAGAGGTGAAAGGCACCGACCCTTTGTTTCTACGGCGGATGCTCTTGCCCACCTCCTTGACTCCTCGCTTCAAACACTTGGCCTCCGAGGCTGCGAATACGTAGCACCGAATCACGGCCAGATGGGAGGAAATGATGAACCAAAAGAGGCAAACACAGAATCAAATCGGGTGAAGAGGAAAAATCTTAATACCTCGTCGCACGAGCTTGAGGGTTCTCTTGCAAAGCTTCTTTCCAATGAGGGGCTTCGCGATAAGCGCAAGCGCCACCGGGATCTCCTTCTTCTCCGTCTCGGTGTCCCTCCCATCGCCGCCGCTGCCTTCCGTTTTTTCTTTTTTTTGAAATCGCCGCCTTCAGACTTAAGGCTTCGCGGGTTTTAGTTGGTTCTGAAGCTAGAGTTTAGGAGACTCAAAGCCGCTCGTTATGAAACCGCCAGGTAGGGCCCATGCAAATAGCGAAGTCAATGAAGATGGGACCCAATACGGTGAAGGCCCAATTGTCAGAATGGATTTGCTAGAGGAACGCATCCCTGCACCTGCACGTCCCAAACCCTACCCTTGCACTCGAAGCGCGCCGACGCCGCCAGCCGGCAGCCCGCCATCGTGGACGACACAGCCGGTGCGGCCACTGTCCGCGACGCTCACGTACTGGAACTCAACAGCTGCCGCCTTTTCTACTGCCTCCTCGTTGGGATTGGTTTCTAATCTGTTCTCATGGGGAAATCCAAAGGTGCGGTCTGCGGCCTTTTCGCCTCTCTGGACCCTGTAGCTTCTTGATTATGTTGGTTCCAATTGGGAAGGCAAAGTGAGAGCTTGCTGTTTCACAGATAAGAAGTCTAAGCGGGAGGCCAAGGAGGATAAGAATTCGGCGCTTGGAGTGAAGCGGAAGCAGCTGAAGAGGAAGAAGGACAGAGGTTTGGAGCCCTCCGTCGAGGGCGAGGCCGCTAGTGCTAAGGAAGGTAATATTTGTGATCGTTTCGTTTTTTATCATTTATTTTTATTAATGTTTCAGAATTAGTGATTTTAGCTGAAAGCAGCCATTTATCATCTTACATTTGTCACTTGGATTGCCCTGCAGAGATGGAATAAATAAGTCAACCCGTAAATTCTAGTGCTACAGCTTGAGTTAAGATGAGTAAACTAATCAGCCAGGGTGGATGTTGATTGTAAATGCAGTTATCATTGGTTTAGAATTCACATAGGAATGGTTGTTTATTGCTGTGTGATTAATCTGATCCATCATCTGAATGGTGGTTTTTCTTTGTCACCATTTTTATGCTCAACTGATCACCATAAACATCATGTATGCTTGAAAAAGCTAGCGTGAGAACCAGCTCAGCCTTGGTGTGTTATTGTATCTACCGTATCTTCTAGTTCTTGGGTGTTTGCTATGCTGTGTTATCATTTTTTTTTTTTTGCATTGAAACTGTGAAATGGAGCTAAAAAGTTTTCCACATTCGTTGTTAAATGCCAGATAAAGAATTGGCAAGGCGTAAGAAAATGGCATTGATGAAGCAGAAGAAGAAAATCAAGCATGCCAAAGTAAAGAGCAACCATGCCATGGCTGATGGTGGGGTGGAATTACTGTCAGACAATAAGGATGAAGCAACGCCTAAGCTGACGAAGAAAACCAAAAAGAAGGCAATGGAAAGTAGAAGTCCTGTCAAGGTTAATGAAAGTTCATTTGTTAGTGATCATGCTGAAACACCTAAGCTGAAGAAAAAGAAGGTAAAGGAAGGGAAGAGTGCTGCTGGGCTTACTGATGCAGAGGAAATCCTGCATGAAAATCGAGATGATGAAACTCAAAGAGGTTATATTGCTTCACAGTAACCATGATTGAGTGCTGGATAATTTTTTTCTTGACAAATGGATGACTTTGAGTGTTTCTATTTTTTCTTAACTAATGGTTTGAAGTAGTGAGGTCATGCAAACCAGTTGACATCCCATTTGTGGTCCTTTTGTTCTCATTATTTAATATTTGTTTCATCTATATTTTATGTAATAGCTAATATGCATGTATATATATATATATATGTATATATATATATATATATGCAGCTGATGTCAACCAACATGCAGCACAGAGTGAGGATATGGATAATGGGGACTCTGAGAAAGCAAAGAGGGGAAAGAAAAAGACTAGTACGGTTTTACATTTTTCTCCTAGTCAAAATTGTTCTTAAGTATCAGTTGAACTGTCACGTTATTTATACTTCCTGACACATGCTCCATTCATTGGTCACAGAGAAAGTAAAAAAATCTGGAAAGGCCAATAAGACAGATAAGGTTGCAGCAAGTAAACAAAATGGCATGGAGAAGCATGTTGAAGTTATTTCTGCAAATGTAGATGGTACTGCAGATGTAGATGAGATTCCATCAGTTGATGAAGACTGTTCCAAAGGAATGCAAAGTAATATTTCCTTTTCAGTTTCATCTCAGAGATACATTTCTGATAGTCTTTCACTGCCAAGTTACAGTTCCTGCCAAGTTGCAGTTCTTCATGAAATGTTCTTGATGGGAAAATACTGATCACAATTAACAGCCCTAATACTCGCAGTGGATGTCATGATCTACTTATGATGCCACTGCACATCAACATGATCGTTGAATAAGCAACTTTGAAGGTTATTGCATAGTGGAACATTTTTGAAACCCAGTTATGAAGTGATGAAAGTGCTTTTAGAGCAAATCCTCTCCTAGGAAAATAGATAGAAAGATCTAATTACAACACCCTTCTGTTCTGTGAGTGGTGGGGGTGTATTATATAATCAACTTTAGGAAGAGGAAGACTACATTTGAAATTCCTTTTGAAGTTAATTTTGAAAGAAGACATGTGAACCCATATTTCAATTATTCTAAGCTTGTTGTGTTGCAATACAATCAGTTCAAAAGTCGGCATATGTGTTGCTGACCTGCAGGACTCTTACTAGTTATTGTTTTTCTCCAAGAAGTTCCATCTCAACATCTCATTTTCTGCTGACATGTGCAAATCGATGCACCAAATTCTTAAAACTTATCTTCGGTGCCTTTTCAGAATGGATCTTGGAGTACAAACAGAAGAGACCAGGCTTGAAAATTTTGCAGGAAAGAATAGATGATTTTATAATTGCTCATGAGGAACAACAAGAGAAGGTTTGTTCCCTCTATGGTTTCTATCTTCTGAAGAAGCAAAATATAAGTTTATACTGCTTAATAGAAGATTTATTTCCTGAACTTGATATCAAGGAGATCCAACCTAGGAGGAGCTAGGTGGTTTTCCATTAAGAACGTTAAACTGTGTGTGTGGCCCTTTGGGCCTGGCCCATGTATCCATTGTATACCTGCGCTCTTGTCCCCTTGGAACGTAATCTAGTCATTATTGCTTCCAATATGGTATCAGAGGCAGGGGTCTTGAGTTTGAATCCTAGCAGGCACAAGCCCACTCTTGTTTTCCACGTTTGAGACCTGAGGGAGCCTCACATGGGGGGAGTGTTAAGAGTATAAGTGAATAGTCTACCCTTTCCCATCAGCTTAAGCTTTTGGGTACATCCGGCCAGTGCTTAATAGCTTAACAAAGAAGAAGAAATAGCAACCAAATAGGCACCCAAATTTGAGTTTATGGGGAGTCGAACCTGGGTGGTAGGGGACGCATACCCACACCTCCACCCCCTAACGAACTGAGCCAAGCTCAGTGCCTCGAGTTTGATATCAAAGTATTCATGTTAGCACATAACCCACATGACTATCATAAGGCAAATGTCTTCAAGTATTTGACTAGCGGATGTGTTTGCGGTCAGCATCATAGCGCCATCATCCCATGTAACTAGATTTTCTGTATATTACAAAGTATAAGACGACCTCCTAAAATGTTTAGCAGAATACACTCTTTGTACCCTGAAAAAACTGTAACTGGCTTGTTACCTGACACCTAATTGATATATCAGGAGAGGAAAGAGAGGGAGGCACGTGCAGCGGAAGAAGGGTGGACGGTTGTGGTCCATCACAAGGGCAGGAAAAAGACCACAGATGCTGAAACTGGAACAGCTGTTGGGTCTGTATCTCTTGCTGCAATGCAAGAGAAAATGGCGAACAAGAAACCAAAAGAAGTTGCTCCAAACTTCTATCGGTTCCAGAAACGAGAAGCCCACCTTAGCGGTATGTCAACACATTCTAAAACTGTTCCTGTTATTCTATATAATTTTTTAATTACCCTCAGTGCTTACTTCATATGGTAGAACCCGGATTATGTGAAGTAAGCACCAAGAACCATATAGTTGCAGTTGCAGGCTTGGACTGCTTAGACTTGTATGATGGTGGTTCTTCCGCCCTGGGCGAACTATAATTCGTACAATTGTTTATCATTCCAGTACGGGTAATTTTGGGTTTGGTGTTGTATGTTCTGGTTTGGGGAAAGTATTCAGTTCGATTAGAAGTTTGCCATTTTGCATTATCAGTCTAGTTGGAATTACTAGTTATTTTTCCTTGATTGGACTTCATCAAAGTTTTCTTTCAACCATCTGTGCCAAATGATGTATTTTTTCTGGAACTTGATTGGTCGTGGTAATTGCTTAGAGCTCACAACAAGCCTTTGGTTATGTTTTGCAGAACTCGCAATGTTGCAAAGCAAGTTTGAGCAGGACAAGAAAAGGATTCAGGAGCTTAGGGCACAGAGAAAATTCAAGCCGTACTAATTCTGCTCAAGCCTCCTGGGTGCCGAAGGTGTGGTTGCTGTTGGCACTCATTCGCCTCACCTCTTCACGATCAATTTTGCTTCGCTGGACATTCTCTAGGATGTATGGCTCTCAAGTGAAACGATGTCAGTTGTACGATATACGACATGTAGTGGCAATATATTGGTTTAAAATCAAATTTGGATCTGATGCACGGGGAGTCTATGATCCGATGCATTCAGTGAGGTAAATCGCAGCTGCCATTTGTTATTAAGTATAATTATTAAAATATCATACAGTTTGCAGGGGGAAATGACGTTCGGCGTGTCATGGTGAGCCTCTCCAATGGCGTCCCGGGCGCCCTGAACGCCGTCACCCTCCTCATCTCCACCGCGCTCATCGCCGTGGGGGCCTACATCCTCACGCAACCGGCCACCGAGTGCCAGCGCCTGTCGCGGCTGCCCACCGCGGCGATCGGCGGCGCGGTTCTCCTGCTCTTGTTCGTGGACCTCGCCGGCGCGCGCTGTCGCGCCATGCCGCTCCTCTGGGCGTACGCGCGACCACCATGTTCCTGCTCATCGTGGCCATGTTCTCGGTGGTGCTGGGAGCCGTCGCTGCGCGCGAGGGGTTCGGCCGTAGGGCCGTCGTCCGGGCGAGCGAGCGCGCTTCGAGAACAACTCTAGCTTACGGTTTACCATATAGACAAGTATATGAGTAAACCATGAATGGAAGTGGCAAGATGGACCTAAGTGTGAATTAAAGTGGCAAGATGGACCATTCCAAGTTTGTTTCGATCCAGAGTTGTTCTTGCCGTAGGGCCGATCCAAGTTTGTTTTGCCATTGTTCGAAGCACCACGTTGTTCAGATCATGCAAGTTGCCAATCATACGCACCGTGGTCTGCGGCAGCAAGGTTTTTGCGAAAGAAATTAAGAAGAGAATAGGTTAGTCGTGCAGCGCACGCTTTGACCTTCACAGCCACCGCAAAGGTAATACAAAAAGTAAGCTAATACACTGTTGTACACTCTTCTTTCTTCCATTCCCCGTCTCCTAAGCAATTAAGCATCATCCCGATCATGAAGCCCCACAAGAGCACCAACCTGTCTTCACCGAAGCGCTCTGCCGCCATTGTTGCCACACCGGTCATCGTCCTGCTGGTCCTGGCCCTCGTCTCCATCTACGACTTGACCTTTTCTAACAGTTACCCGCGCATAGCCCGCGCCGTCTCCTTATCGGTGTCGTTGTCGTCTCCGGCCAACGTCACCAGGCCATGGGCGTGCGACATTACGAGGGGAGAGTGGGTGCAGGACGACGCTGAGGCGCCGTACTACACCAACCTGACGTGCCCATTCATCGACGACCACCAGAACTGCATGAAGTTCGGCAAGCCGAGCCTCGAGTTCATGCGGTGGCGGTGGCGGCCTGACGGGTGCGATCTCCCCCGCTTTGACGCGGCGCGGTTCTTGGAGGCCATGAGGGGCAAGTCCGTGGCCTTCGTCGGTGACTCCCTCGCCAGGAACCACTTCAAGTCTTTACTCTGCCTCTTGTCTCAGGTATGTATGTAACTTGCTGCATGTACCACCCATCAGTTAATCCAGTTGTTGTTTTGCCGTTTCTCTGCTGCTGATGATGCGACGCGCCGGTGGACATGCATATATTATGTGTTGCAGGAAGCGCAGCCGGTGGAGGTTGGGTCGACGCCGGAGATCGACCCGACGGGGAGGGCCGTCCGGCGAGACTTCCGCTACGGCAACCACGACTTCACCGCCTCCCTCTTCTGGTCGCCGTTCCTGGTCAAGGCCAACCTGACGAACGAGAAGCTCGGCCAGTGGGACATCCACCTCGACACGGCGGACGCCCGGTGGGCGGCGCACGTCGCCGAGTTCGACTACGTCGTCCTGTCGGACACCAACTGGTTCCTCCGCCGGGCGGTGTTCCACGAGGGCGGCCGCGTCGTCGGCCGCAACAGCGCGGCCGGCGATGGCGCCCTCCGTAACTTGACCGAGGTGCCGGCGCCCCGCGCCGTGCGCGCCGCGTTCCGCACGGCGCTGGGCGCCGTCGCGGCGAGCGACGGGTTCCGCGGCAAAGTCATCCTCCGGACGGTGACGCCCGCGCACTTCGAGAACGGGGACTGGAACAACGGCGGCGACTGCGTCCGGACGCGCCCGTTCCGGCTTGACGAGCGCGCGCTGGGCGCCTTGGAGGCCGAGTTCCGCGCCGCGCAGGTGGAAACCGGCATCAAGCCTCTCTCTCTCTCTCTCTCTCTCTCTCTCTCTCTCTCTCTCTCTCTCTCTCTCTCTCTCTCGACGTGCCAAAAAATACAGTAATTTCGTGACGGTGCGGAGCAGTAGCGTCTAATGGTTTGCTCTCTGGTGTACTAGCTTGATGCGGTCAGGGAGACGGAGTCGGCGATCCGGCGGAACGGCGCGGAGCTGCTGGCGCTGGACATCACGGGGGCGATGGACCTGAGGCCGGACGGGCACCCGAGCCGGTACGGCCACCCGCCGGGCGGGAGCGTGGAAGGGAGCTTCGTGGTGGACTGCCTGCACTGGTGCTTGCCGGGGCCGATCGACCTGTGGAACGAGCTGCTGTTCCAGATGCTGGCTGCTCCACATTAGCAATTTTTTTTATCACGTCGTCGACATTGCGTGTGGTGCAAATGCATCAATCTGAATGACATGCTTCTTCAGTGAATTCAAGTTTGTTTTGCCATTGTTCGAAGCAAAGTAACTCCACATAGTTCAAAGCAAGCAAATAGTTTTGGATGGCTCTTTAATTTGAGGTGATCCGTATCACAGCTGTCAACTCGTTGACTTGCACTAGCAGTTTAGCTACTTCTTTTTAAGGCCAACTTGCATGTGCGGTTTGGACGACGGGGAGCTTCATATCATATCTCTGCACCGGCAGGCTACCATCGATCGAAGACAAAAAAAAAAAAAAAAAAAAAAAAAAAACCTAACGCGATGTCGTTGGAACGTGCACTCCATAACTCACTGATCTCGGATTCCCTTGATACGGAATCGGATCGTTGCCTTGACTTGCAGATACTGCAGGCCGACGAACTTTTTATTGATGGTTTTGTTTAAAAAATCACATAACATCTAAGTTTACAAGGCGTTTTCTGAGCAACGAGTTCGAAAATGTCGAACAATAATTTTTGCCTTCTTATGCAGCATGGATCATTATCCACGACTCCACGTTGCGGTTGCTAGAACTACCTTCAGTGTACAAAGACTTTCAGCTTAATGCCCCATAAGAAACTCTGCGATCTTTCTTCTAACATCCAATCCAATTTTTGAGACGCGGGAAACAACTAGTGTCAGGCCACACCGGCCTGGATCCTGATCAGAAAAGCAGTAAGATGCCATCTACTCGGCTAAATCTGGGCCTCGGATCCACTGCCAGAAGACAAAAATACAAAATTGAAAACATCTGATGTCTGTAGTTGACTTTGTACTTTTTTGTGCTATGGGTATGTAGTGACTTAAACTTACCACATGTTGCGTGTGCTTCGCATCAGATAGTCAATATCCCATTCTACAGCACAACATTGCACTCGGGGTTCGAGCCGTATAGTACTGTCTAAGACAGTGAATAATTTTTTTTTTAGAAAAATGCAAAAAATCACCCATCAACCAGATACCCCAGATTTAGTTGAGCTAACTAGGATGTTCTCCATGCATCAGTACATGAATGCTTAGACATGTAATGTGCTCAAATGCCGATGATAGAATGCACGATAAGCTAAGGCATAGTAGAAGAAGGGTGTTACAACACTTTTGCATCCAATTCGGTGCAGCATGTACAACAATCGGTTAAGTAGGCCATTAGCTAGTGAGCAAATGAAGCAGCAGCTCGCTCCAGGCATCAACTGGCCCGGGCAGGCACCAGTGCACGCAGTCGATGCCGAAGCCAACCTTGTCGTGCGGCCAATGCCCGTACTGGCCGGGGTGGCCGTCGCCCCTCATCTGCATCATCTCGCTCACGTCCATCAGCACGAACCGCCCCGCCTCGGCGGCGCTCGCCGCGGCGCGGAACTCCTCGACCTGCGCGGCGTGGAACGCGGCCTCCGTTTCCGGGAGGCTCGTCTCGTCGCTCCGCACGGGCCGCGTCCGGACGCAGTTCCCGCCGTCGTACCACTTGCCGTTCTCGTAGTGCGGCGGCGCCACCGTGCGGACCACCACCCTGCCGCGGAAGCCCGGGAGCTCGCGCAGCGCCCGGAGCGCGGTCCGGAACGCCGCGCGCACCGCGTAGCTCGGCGGCACGTAGGCGGTGGCGTTATCGGGCGGCACGTCGCTGCAGCCGACGACGGCGCCGCGCTCGTGGAGCACGACGGGGCGGGTGAACCACTTGGCGGCGTTGAGGACGACGTAGTCGTAGCCGGCGACGTCGCGCGCCCACTCCGGGTCGGCCTCGTCGAGGAACACGTTGTGCGGGTCCATGAACTGCAGCGCCCCCTCGCGCGTCAGGTTCCACCGCACCAGGAACGGCGTCCAGAACACCGTCACCGTGAAGTCGTGCTCCCGGTAGTGGTACCGCCGCGTGCAGTGGATGCAGTCCTTGGGCTCAATCTCCTGCGGGAGCTCCACCTGCGCGCGGCGAACAAAGACATCTATCATTTACACATGCCAGTTCGTCGTTACCCTATACTTGGTATGTTGCATAATATCAATGCGCGTTGGGTTCGCGCACTGATTCTGATCGTCGTACCTTAGAGAGGAGGCACATGAGCGACTGCATGTGGTTGCGCGCGACGGAATCGCCGACGAAGGCCATGGACTTGTGGCGAACGAGGCGGAGGAAGGCTGCCGCGTCGAAGCGGGGGAGGTCGCAGCCGTTGGGCTGCCACCGCCACCTCAAGATGGACTCCAGCTCCGGCTTGCCGTACTTCATGCAGTCCTGGCGGCTGTCGATGAAGGAGCACGTCGCGTTGGTGTAGTAGGGCGGCGTCGCCGGGTCGTGCACCCACTCCCCCTCGGCGACGTCGCACGCCGTCGTCGTCCTCACGCGCGACGCGGAGACGGGCGCGACGACGTCGATGAAGCGGTCGGTGTTGAGCGACGAGTAGTTGGACGCGGTGAAGACGACGAGCAGCAGGATGACGAGGAGGCCGGTGGTGGAAGCTGCTCGCTGGACGGCCTGGCTGTTGCTGTTGGTGGCGGCGTTCGGCTTCATCTTGGAAAGCGAACGGGCGAGCACGCAGCGGTTGGCGGGTTGGAATGAGGGGCTGACGCTTTTCATGTGTATGTGTTTTTCTGGCAGCCGACGACCCATTTTCTGGTGTTGCGCCAACGTGCAGCAACGTGCGGGAGCTTGATCCCGCACGTACTAACGACAGCAGTGGGAGAAGTCGACTCAATCGTCTCTCCTGTTCCCCGGCACGCTGCTGGATACCGATTCACGTAGTCATAGCTACTACACTGGGCATCGTACAGAACGGCTGGTGGTTCAACTCAATGCCACCTAGTAGGCTTGTTGCCTTGGGCGTTTTTGCGCTCCGGCCTGACGAAACCAGAACTCCACGCCGTTGCCTCAACTGCTCTTTAGTGCATTGCCTCAACGATCGGCTTCGCGGCGTCGATGACCTTCGTGCTCTGCTCCGCTGCGGTCTACTGAGCAGAGCAATATCGTTAAACCAAAAGGATGGGAACAGCCATCGGTGATTAACAAGCAAGTTGACACAGAGCGCCAGAGACGTGGCGCGTTTTAAGGCATCCGACATACCTTAGCGGCGGACACGACGGGCGCGGGGTCGAAGCCGGCGCCCTGGAGCGCTTCCGTGGCTTGCTTGGTGGCGCCGGAGACCACGGGCGCTGCGATCTTGAGGGCGTCGTCGCTGGCGCTCTTCAGCACGGGGAGCGCCGGCTTGACGGCCTCGCCGAGCGCCTTGAGCACGCTCGCGGACTGCTCGGCGACCATGCCGCCGACGCGGATGCCCTGGTCTACCGTGTCCACCAACTGCGCGATGAATGCCCCTCAGCAATGAGCAATCCCCCAATGCCGGTAAGAACTCATCCGAGCTTGAAGAACTTGGGACGATGCAATCGCACGTGCGCGCGTACCTTGGTGAGCGAGCCGGCGACGTCCTCCTTGGACACCGCGGCATGCGCGGCCGGCGTCACGGCCAGCAACGCGGTCGAGCCGGCGGCGGCTGCTGTGCCCGCAGAAGCGGCGTTAGCCGGCGCGCGTCGTCCTGAGCTCCTGGCGGTCGGCTTTGGCGGCGGGAGCGGCGCAAGAGTGGCCGGCACCGACATGGGGGCCATGGATGGCTTAGGCTTCGGCTCGCTGTGCAGTCTACTCACCCTCACTGCGATTTCGGCCACACACTGCACTCCCGCGCAGGCGCGGGTGCTGTAAAATGCCTATGCCCCTGCAAAATTTCGCGACATCTCGGCCACACACATCGATTGCGTGGCAGCGAGGTGGCGAGCCATCGGCCACCGTGTCTTCTTGTGATTGCCTAGTCACTCCGTCAGAGCTGAGATGGCGCGCAAGCTGTCTGCTTGGGCTAGGTAATTGGTATTGGACCAACATACTTCGTATTGGGCCAGGCCTATCAAACTGAACTACGTTGGGCTACTGGTGATTTATCTCAGCAGGCCTTCAATTTCGTTAGGCTACACATATCGGCCCATCAACCGATGGAATTCTTTTCTGAGGAGAGAAATTGCCCAAGAATTGTTTACATGCTTGTTATGAGGGTCTGATTTCTCAGAGCGAAGCGAACGAAGCAAGTACAATTTCCTTCACATGACTTTTCTACCTACACTTCGTTCACTTGTTCATCTCGTATCGTCCACTAGACTTCTACGGAGTACTCTGCAGCATCTTTTTTTTTTAGAAAACTCAAAGAGTGATTTACATTAAGATGAAAAGCAGTATGTACAAATAGAAAACTCAAAGAGTGCTTTAAATTACAAGAGTGATTTATATCTGCAGCATCTTTTGATATCGTCTTCTAGAATCTATAAGATAAGATGTTCGTGCTTTGCCCGAACAGACAACGAACGTGGTTTACTAGAGATGCAAGCGGGCCAACCCGCGGCTGCCCGCCCCGCATCCCGCAGGAGCCGCGAAAGGTTTGTGGGTCAACGCTGCTGCCCGCATGTGACCCCTAATTCTCACGCGGGATTGCGGGTTGCCCGCGAAGAGACCGCAAACCGATGACTTCAGCTGCTCCTACGGCTGCATGCATATCCGCTTTATGCCTTATGCGCCCGTACGCCCGCCCTCGTAGGCTGCTTGCTTTGTCCGTAGTGCATCGCTTGATAGTTTAACTAAAGTTACAAGTAGTATTTGGTTCTTCACATATTTATAATGTTTAGTCGAAGTGATACTTGTCAGTACACATATTTCCATTCCATGGTTCAAATAGAGGAATGGTCCATCATTCGTTACATGATTTATTTATTGATACAAAGAGGATTTTCGGTTCACAGAGGTTCAGAAAATAGCAGTAGCAATTACAAAGACACACACTGATAACCGGGCCCCAATTTATCATCTTAGTTGCAATGTCCAAAACCGTATTCGTAGCTATGTCCCTCCCCGTAACATGAGCCTGAGCCATCACCGTATCCGCTGCACGAGTCCTCACTGTACTTTTTGCCGCAGCCGGAGCCCAATCCTTGGCCGTCTCCGGAGCCAGAGCCTTCCACATAACCGGAGCCTTTCGCTGTGGCCGAATCCATGGCCTTCTCCATAGCCCGATCCTTGATCAGAGTCCAGAGCCACTTCCCTGGCCATGGCCTTCACCGTACTCAGAGCCAGACCTTGAACCTTGTCCATGCTCCGAGCTGTGACCTTCGCCTTACCCAAATCCTTAGCCTTGGCCTCCACCTTGCACTTGCCCTTGGCCGGAACCCGCTCCTGATCCCGCGCCACTGCCTGCACCGGAACCAGCGTATGATCCTGCACCGGAACCGGCGTCTGAGCCAGCTCCATAACCGGCTGATGACGTTGCGCGTTGCGCCTGAGGCAGCATCTGGACCTAAACCTGATCCTGATCGCTGTGGTCTTCAGAAAACATAGTAGGAGACTCCTCCGCGCTTGCCGCTGGGAGGTCCTTGGCCGCGATGAGATACCGCCCTCCTCGACGGTGGCCTTCGTTCTAGATCTGCGCCAGCTACGGTGACACTCGGTTAGAGATGCGGGATTGCGGCGCCGCGGGAGCCGCGGGAATGACCGCGATGACCCATTTCGATAATGCGGGTCATTTTGCGGGTTCTTAGTGGGCTTAAGGCGCAGGACAGCCCAACGGCTTAGCGGGTAGGCTCGGGCCACTTACACCCCTATGGTTTACGTGTGCCACCGTTAGATAATCAAAGTGAAACAATCGATCTTCATTTGGTGATCTTACATAGGATGGTTTATCTTTTTGATAAAGGGCGCTTTACTAGGATAGTTTAATAGTACAAGCTAGGTTTTGGTCCAGTCATCCTAGGAGAGCATGAAGGACCAAATTAGCTACCTTAATCAGGTGCATCTTTTGCACCGCTTTCGTCTCGCCCCCATGGAAACAACGTAGCTAGTGCTGAAAACTAGAGAAGGCTTTACCTTACCTTTGTTAGTTGGATGGAGCACGATGCCTATCTGACGATTCTGCCCCGGCATGGCCACTTTTATCCCGTAACGGGAGAGTATTTGTACCCTCCGTTTTCGCTTTGGCTTTGGGTGCGTCCCGTCCCATCAGCATTCCATCATGCACACTTTACAAGTTCAGAGTCCACCTTGACTCTCCACTCAGGAGATTCACGCCACCACCATTTGATACGAATAAAAAGCCGTCACTGTTGCTTCCCAGCTAAGCAAAAGTGTTCGTGTCGAGTTCCTCGTTTAAGAGAGAACAGGATTAGCTTGAA